>CM061555.1:219356498-220586932 GCA_030864225.1 Capsicum baccatum var. pendulum | reverse complement strand
GTCATGTGCTTTTGGCAAAACCATGCACTCTTTCATTATATGTATATTCAATATTTATCAACATGCATAACCCTCTCTTTTTATTTCAAAATCATATTCAAGTCATAGTATAAATCAAGACATTTCGTATCGTGCTCTTCTAGATGCATTTCAAATCAATCCATAGTATATCATGAGTAAAGGAAAATCATAACAAGAGAGGGATTTTTCATGAGTCATGCTCTCAATTCAATCATCAATATTTAAAATGCGTGCTTACATATATATACAATTTTCAATCAATTAGGGAAAAGGTCTAAAGACTAAAACAATACTGTCAAAACTTCTAAAACATGATTATATTCATAAATCCAAAGCCCAATTCTTAAAGTCATGATTTTTATGCCCACGAGATTTTAGGAAACCCCCGCGTACCTTAATTTATAACTCTTAAATGAACTCGTGCTTTAGGAATTCTATTCGAATAATTGATGGGTGCTTCTTGTATCCCTCGCAATGGGGATTCTGAATCTCGAAGAATTATTGAAAACCCATAGTGAAATCTTAGGATATTTGGGTTTTTAGTTTGAAACCCTAGAGAGAGTTTCTTGAAAATTTTTGAAGAAAAAACGAATAATGGTCACTTCGGAGAAAAATTCCTTGTTTAAGTTGATAAGGGGGTGTAAATTACCCAATATACCCTTAATGAGATAGAATAAAATATAAACAGGAGCCCGATTTTATGGGCTACCGTGATGTACCACTATCGTGGTGGCTCACTGGAAAATTATGAATAGGATTCTTGGGGTCACCGCGATGCGGAGCCATCGCGTTGTCCCATTGGTTGGGAACTGAAACTTCAGCGCGACGTACCACAATCGTGCTAGGCTACTAGAATTTAAAAATTGTTAAATAGATCCCCTCTGCAACGCACCAAGCACTAAAATAATGGTGTTTTATGACTAGGACTTAAATTAGTCATAACATCTTTCCCGGGTATTGAATTCTGGTGAATCTTATATGAATGTAAAGATCATTCAATTTTCCACACTACATAAATGATTAACATGGAAAATTTGTATAGGATTTATAGCTTTTTGAATCATCTACGCATAAAAATGACAGTTTTCATTCTAGACCAAAATGCGGGGTGTTACATTTATCCTAATAAATTATTTTTGAGAATAAACTATATTTAAATCAAGAGAATAACTATTCAAATCAATTTTCAAGATAATACTTGATAATAGTCCAGTTTTGATAAAAATGTTCATTCAAGAAACAAAATATATAAAATCTCGTATATGTAAATACAAAAACTTACAATCGTCATTTAAATAAAAAAAATTAACCCAAATAAATATTTTGGATCTTATTTATTCATATTAAATAAATATTTTAATTTTATTAAAAATTAAAGAAACTCAATATTAACTTTAGTAATGGAGGACAAAAATTAGGTGTCAACAACAGACCCCTTCCTTTGGATAGGGTGGATGCAAGTACCTTGGGCGAAGGGAGTTTGACATTTCTAATTTTTGTTCGATCATAAATTCATTTCTGAAAGAGATTATTTTTCACATGAGTCTCATGGAGCCATGGTCGGACCCTGGTATTAGTTTTTTTATATATCTTAGGTTACATGAGAACTTAGGCCACTTTTTCATAACGTTTGATTTTTAAGCATGATTTGTTTGAAAAATCACAAGCTATTCTAGTTTTCCAGTTTTTGAAGAAATCAAAAAGCTGAGGAATAAGGGGATTTGTGAGATGGTTGGAATGCAGTCGAGGTTTCAACATAGAGACCGGCCTATATATCCTTGAGACTCGTGGAATCAGACTACTTGTAGTTCGACTCAATTGGTAGAAAAGATATTTTTTAGACGATCTTTAGTTTGGGATGAATGATAAATTAATTGAGTTGCAAAAAAGAGGCTTGTAACCTCTTAACTATGAATGTCAAGCTCTTCAGATCTATTGGTAAGAATTTATTCAGATTTAATTTCCAAAGCTGTAGGTGTCCTACCACTTGAATTTAATGGAAAGAGAAGGTCAACCATGGTATGAGTGTAGAAATATCCCAAAGTGAAGCTAAAATTGAAATATCCCAAGTAAATTCATGACTTATAACAGGGGTGTGGTTTGATGGTGGTGAAAATCATCCTTTAGCATGCATGCAAAGAGTTTGACATCCCTCTCTAGACTATATCCTATTTTTCTGCTAATAAAACATTCCATGTTGTGTTGTTCCCTTTTTGAAGTCGTCCGCACCTGTGGTTTTAATTTGAGATTTCATGATTTCGAATGATCTCAACAATATCTTAAACAAAATGATTAGTAGTAAATGTAGCATTATACTAACGTAAATTGGTGCAAACCTGTTTGAGCATGTTGTGCTAAGATAGTCAATGAACTAATTCATACAACCTGTTCTAAAAATATTATGCCACTTTGAACGGGGTGACAACCCAATATATACCAGTAAAAGGTGAATGACTTATTTTGAATATAACATGTAACTTTGACTAGAGTGACAGTTCTATGTGTATCATTAAAAGGCAGATGGCCCATTTTGAATGTAATATGCCACTTTGAACAGAGTGATGATCCAACATGTATCATTGAAGGGCAGACGACCTAATTTAAATGTAACATGCCACTTTAAATGGAGTGATGGTCCAACGAGTCTTGTTGAAGGGTAGACGACCCAATTTAAATGTAACATGCTACTTTGAACGGAATGATGGTATAACATATTTCATTGAAAGGTTAACGACCCAATTTAAATATAACATGCCACTTTGAATGGAGTGACTGTCCAACGTGTCTCACTAAAAAGATGTGACCCAATTTAAATGTAACATGCCATTTTGATTGGAGTAATGATCGAACGTGTCTCATTGAAGGGCAGATGACCCAATTTAAATGTAACATGCCACTTTGGATAAAGTGATGGTACAACGTATCTTGTTGAAGGGAATAAGACCCAATTTAAATGTAACATATCACTTTGAACAGAGTGATAATCCAACGTGTCTCATTGAAGTGCAAAAAACCAAATTTAAAAGTAATGTGCCACTTTGAATGGAGTGACGGTCCAACATATCTTATTGAAGGGCGGATGACCAAATTTAAATGTAATATGCCACTTTAAATAGAGTGATGGTCCAACGTTTCTCATTGAAAGGCGGAAGACCCAATTTAAATGAAACACGCCACTTTGAACGAAGTGATGGTCCAACGTTTCTTATTGAAGGAAGGACGACCCAATTTAAATATAATGTGCCACTTTGAATGGAGTGACGGTCCAACATGTACCATTGAAGGGCGGCTGACCTAATTTAAATGTAACATGCCACTTTGAATAGAGTGATGGTCTAACATGTCTCGTTGAAGGGCAAACGACCCAATTTAAATGTAACATGACACTTTGATTGGAGTGACAGTCCAATGTGTACATTAATCACCTACACTAAACTTATTAGTATCAAATAAAATGTAGGGGCAATAGTGCATACCTTGTTCTAGTATGCCACACTGAATGAGGTGAAAATTAATTATGTAGTAATATATTATGTTGAAAGAGATGCCAATCCATATAATAGATTGTCACTCTGAAGAATATACCGTCTAATAACATAATAACATGTCACTTTAAAGGTTGTGCCGATCAATAACATAATAATAAGTCACTCTGAAGGAGGTGATGGTTCATAATATGATATTATGTCACTCTGACAGACGTGACATTCTAAAACATGATAACATATCACGCTGGAGGAGGTGACAATCCACATAATAACATGTCACTCGGAAGGAGGTGACGATCCATACTAATATGTAGCTTTAAAGGAGGTTTGTAACATATTAACATGTCACTATAAAGGAGGTGAAGGTCCATAACATAATAACATGCCACTCTGAAGGAGGTGACGGTCCATAACATAAAAACATGTAACTCTAAAGGAGGTGACAGTCCATAATATAATAACATGTCTTGTTGAAAGAGGTGCCAATCTATAACTTAATAACATGTCATGCTAAAGGAGGTGATGGTCCATAACTTAATGACGTTTCAGTCTAAAGGAAGTGATGATCCATAATAATATGTCACGTTGAAGGAGGTGACAATCCATAACATAATAATGTGTCACTCCGAAGGAGGTGACAATCCATAATAATTTGTAATGCTGAAGGAGGTGACAATCCATAATATAATAATACATCTCAAATGAAGCAATGGTCTAATGCATATTTTTAAAGGATGGAAAACCAAAATACAAGAATATATGTCTTTTTGAAATGGTGGATGACCTAAATATAATAAGATATGCCACCTCGAATAGGATGACAATCCAATAAGATTCATGAAGGGTAGAAAATACTAATATATAAGAAAATTAGAAGACGATTTATCGAACTTAATCCTTTGAACAAAAAATCCTCAATAGGACTTGTGCACGTCCTAAACTTCTGGATTGAATGCTCAAACTTTGATAGGATTGGTTTGTGTTAGTTCATAGAGACGGTCTTGTATACATTACCTGCATAACTCAAATAACACTCATTAATAATAAGATAATTTATTAAAACTAAGTTAAGAGTGCAATAGAAGATAAAGTCGTTTGACTCATTATGATTTGGAGATAGTGTTTTGAGTAATATCCCCATATCTTATTCGTTCTGCTCAGTCATTTCCCTATAAAATTAGATAAATTGTTTGACATTGTAACAAAGTATAGAAATATAAATACAGAGAAAAAAAGGAGAAGAGAAGTTATCTGGATTACTATGCAAAGGCCATAGTGGATATGGTAATGCCCTTTATCAAGCTTAACATTGTCAATGTAGTGACTTTATTGGGCCTGCATCCAAAGAAAAATTCTTTGTATTGAGATTATGACTGTGTTGGTTTTCCTTTCTCTCTTGATCTCGCTTGTTGATCATCAATTTGTAGGGTTGAAGTGTAGTTTTTATGGAATTTTTGAGTATCTCCCTAAAAAATTCTGCCCTAGTCCAGTGTGGTGCTCACAAATTCTATTTAGGTATGAATCATACCAAACATAAATCCATCATAAGATAGAAAAATAATTTTTCTAAGGGATTGACCAAAGTCGATATAGGCAGCCTACATATTCCATTCTTGGAAATTCATGTCAAACATAATTTGTATAACTAAAAGAAATACTTAATATTTTTTATAACATGACCAAAGCCAATACAGGCTGCCTATGTATTCCACTAGGAAAATCAAGTCGTACGTAGTTCATTACAACCTAAAGTAGTGATTACAAGGAAATCAAACTTAAAATTGCGATTATAAGGAAAGTATGATTACAAGAAAAGAAAATGAAAACTTCAATATGCAAGATAGAAGGATGTCAAAAGTGCACCTTTGAGAAAGCTTCATTCTTCTCCTCAACTGATTATGCCAATGAGTACTGTGCTTTAGTCTTTGTGAAGCAAGCAAGTTTGATTACAGACACAAATTAGTCTCTCTCTAAAAAAATAAATAACATTAAGAAAGTAAAATTTTAGTTCTTAAATTGACCAAAGTAATGAGAAAAATCAATCAAACATAGTTAAAAAAAATAATGAAAAACTTTAGCACATAAATAATTTTTAACACGTCCTAACATACTTGGGACCTTTTAAGTCAAAGGTAAGCCTAACATTTGAAGATGTTCCATTACCCCCAAAGTATTATACAAACTTCATTAATACATTAAACGGGGATACAAAATGAGGGAAAAGAGAAATACATGATATCAAACCAATGCAGGGGAGAAAATCTAAACTAAGCCTCCTTGGAAGCCCTTCGATCTTTGATCTTCTTGAAATGTCTGCATATAATTTTGATAAAGAACTTCTTTGAATTAAAAAAATCTATCAAAATAAAACTCTCAAACCCGAGGGGCAATGGTCTGTACAATCCTGCATTATATCTTTTAGTTTAACATATAAAGAATAATCATTTGTTATGACTCGTGCTCAAATAGACGTAAGACAGGTTTCCTAATGGGCCCAATACCCCCTCAAGTATTAGCTCATGCTAGGCTTAAAACTAAACAGGGTTTTAGTTTTGCTCTATCTTAGGTGTCTAGAATGGATTTCGACTAGGTTTCTAAGTGGACGACTTGGGTTTTGAAATATGAACAACCATCAAATGCCTAACGTTCTAATAAACCGTCGTATTCCCAACACTTGATTTGGAATTAAACAATAGGGGCTGGGATATCCACAAAACCCCAAACAATTTATATATTTCAAATGGGAAGCATGCCATGAAATGCTATAGTTTAATTTCGTAGAATTTAAAAATATAAGCACAAAGAGTTCAAACATTAAAACACTTAGTCAACAAAGCTAATTCAAATTTTCAGTAAGAACCTAGTAAAATTCCCCAACAGTTTTGCCATTTCTGTTTTGCCCTTTTTTTATTCGAAAGGCTGAAAAACATTATTTTCAAATTTTAAAACTTTTTCAAAAACGTAAAGAAAAATTCAAAACAATTTAAGAAATTTCAGAGTAGCCACTTGATTTTTGAGAAAATATCAAGAAAAACTAAAAAATATTACTTAAAAGATTCAAAAGAGAAAAAAATATTTTATGTTTAGAGATTTCGAGTAAATGGTTCCTATTAATACTCTTGAAAAATTGTTAAGGGACCAAGAGTATCTGCTAACTTGCAGTTATCCGGACTCTTTGAAAATAATTTTTTGACTAACTTTAAAAGGGAAAGTAAATTTTGAAAAGAAGTCAATTAAGAAAAATTTATTTTCAAGATTTGTGGAAAATAAATTTTGACGACTTAGTAGTGATTTTAAACTAAGTCTAAGGAAACCAAAAACAATTAACATATAAAGGGGAAAGGGAGAGACTAAAAGACTTATACCATTAGGTCCAAATCCATAAACCTTGTCCTAAGCTAATTTGGGCTTTTGGGTCATATTCATCTGCCATAATCTAAATACTTGGGTTTTTGGCCTATAACCTATCCGAAACTAGTTTTTAGACCTTTGAGGTTCAAAATCAATTTCACCTGTATTAAATTACAACTTTGGCTTCGAGTCCCAAATGAATGAACAAATTGATAAATAAATTAATAAATAAAGAATAAGACAATAATAAAAATCAATACTTTTCAAGTATCTTTCCAATCTCATCAATGGGGCTTGACCTATTTTTCTTCTTCTTCTTCTTCTTCTTCTTCTTCTTCTTCTTCTTCTTCTTCTTCTACTACTACTACTACTACTACTACTACTACTACTACTACTACTACTACTACTACTACTACTACTACTACTACTACTACTACTACTACTACTACTACTACTACTACTACTATCTTCTTGCACCCGTACGTCATATAAACCACTTTAGACATAAACTTTGAACTTGACTCGGCGTTGTGGGTGTTATTGGACCATTATGAAATAAAATAGGAAAGGATTCCATTTAGACTCCAAAACAGATTCACGCAAAGAACGGGATAAAAGAAAAAGAATTAATATGTGTTAAAAAATTCTACACTTGATAGATAAATGATGAGATGGAAAAATAGTATTCTCAAGCATAAAGAAATAGTATATTATGATATAAAAAACAAATCAAATTATCCAACGAAAAGGAAATTAACCTATTTCTGAAACAATCTTATAAAAATCGAGCCTAGTACAATAGAATCAACTAATTCTTGAAAAGAAGACGTTGAGTCACAAGTATAGTCGCCTAAAATTTTGATAAATAATTTCTATAGATTAACACATATTTGTACCAAATAGTATGATATTATATAGTCTAAGATATGTTTAATTAAGAAAAGAAAAGGGGCATGAGTATAAGATGAGGAAATCTTTTGTGACCTCTCAAATATGAAATACAAGACATACTAATGCAACAACACTTTTCAATACCAAATGATGTCAATCAACAAATTTGAAGAAAATTCATGGTAGTATGTGAATAAAAATTGGACGTCTATATGCACAAAAAACTTCAAAAAATAAATCAACAAGTGAGGTGAAGTTAATAACACATTTTAAACATGTTTGAGAAATTATATTCAAAGACAAGATTGGAAAAAATGTAAAAGATTAATTCTAGGAGAAACGTATCAATTTATGCCAACTCCTCTATTAATTCTACACCATTTCAATAAAATCTATAACCCTAACAACTTTTCAATATAAACAAGAGAAAATCAACGAAAACTTTGCCCACGAAAATGAGTAAATCCTGACTGCAAACATATATGAAAAGAACTTGGCATTAAATCGTCGCATATAATTATGGAGAAAAATAACTCTTTAATCAAAAGAATTAAGGATCGATAAAGGAGTTAGATCTTAAAAGTAGCACTTAAATTATAATTTTTTGCATGTGAATGAGCCAACAATGATATGTATGCCAAAGTGATCAACTTCACCCTTAAATGTGGTTTTACCAATCAATAGGCCACAAACATAGCATACTATGATATGCCTTTCAAAAATAACACCAAATCTCTAGATTCAAGTAACTTACTACTTCAAAAGTAGAAACAATTTCAAGACCCTTAACAATAGTAAATATTCTTTTCCAACATACAGGAAACAATTTTACATGCTAAAAGCAAACTTATCCACCAATAACGAATTTAAACAATGCATAAGTACGTTTCTTAATCAAGCAAAGATTGAAATTTTATCCATCTAATTTATTAAGGAAAAACAAAAAATAGTTACTATTATTTTTTGAACATAAAGGAAACAACTTTACATGCTAAAAGCGAACATATCCATCAATAAAAAATTTAAACAAGAGTACATATTTTAATCAAGAAAAGGTTGAAATTTTATCCATCTAATTTATCAAGGCAAAACAAACAATAGTGGCTATTCTTTTTTGACATAAATAAAAAAACTTTACATTCTAAAAATAAATATATCTATCAATAATGAATTTAAACAAGACATGAGTACATATCTTAATCAAATATAGGTCAAAACTTTATCCATCTAATCATAATAAACAAAGAAGAAAGTCAAAGAAACACATTCAACTATTGCAAGCTTATTTTGCCCAATGAACGTAAAAATAGTTTTAATATTGATATCACAACATCCTATGGCCTTCAAGACCGTCTAAAGAAAATAATCTCAGCAATCAAAATTACAACTACGAAGAAGATGATGAAGAAGAAAACAATAACAAAACATAAAAAGAAAAGGTGTGTTTACCATTTTTGGAGCAAAAAAATGGGACTTCAATCTTTCCTCGGAGTCTTGATCACCACCGCAGAGCATTCTTTCAAGAACCTCGATTAGACTATCGCTTAACAATTTTTACTAAAAGAAAAATTTAACTCCTTGCTCAAATATTTTTCCACTCCTTTGAGACTTGGTTTTCTACCAAAATGGTGGTAGTATTCATAGGAAAGGATGGAGATTCAATTATTCTCATCCACCAATTTGGGAGAAAGCATTTAGAGGTGTTTTAAAAATTTAAAATTGAGGAAAAGGTTTGTTAGAGGATAAGGTTATGTGGAATTGTACAATCTAGTACAAATTTGAATTTCAAAAATGGAAAAAGGCCAAGGTTCAGGGGGAATTATACAATCCAGTACAAATTTTGAATTTCAAAAATGGAAAAAAGATAATGTTGACGGGGAATTTTACAATCTAGTACAAATTTTGAATTTCAAAATAGAAAAAGGACAAGGTTGAGAGGGAATTGTACAATCTAGTACAAATTTTTAATTCCTAAATGAAAAAAGGTCAAGGTTGAGGTGGAATTAGGGATTTAGGATTTTATCAGGATTTTAGGAATTTGGCCAATCCTATTTAAGTTTTGGCCACACTGAAAATCAATTGGCTAATTGCATTGCAATTGTGACCAATTTGATTTCAATTATGGCCATAACTAATAGATTAACTAAATTAAATCAAAATTTGATATGAATTAATACCTCATTTAATCCTGAACTTCTTGATTTAATAAAACCAAATAAATATTTCTCCAAATAAATTGTTTTTTAGAATAAACTATATTTAAAGCAAGAGATTAACTATTCGAATAAATTTTCAAGATAATACTTGATAATAGTCCAATTTTGATAAAAAATATTCATCTAAGGAACAAAGTTTATATAATCTCATATATGTAAATACAAAAGCATATAATCATCATTTAAATGAAAAACTTAACCCAAATAAATATTTTAGAGCGTATTTATCCAGATGAAATAAATATTTTGATTTTGTTAAAAATCAAAGAAAATCAGGATTAAATTTAGACGTGGAGGGAAAAAATTAAGTGTCAACACCCATCATTAATTCTTGAATTCTTGATTTTCTTTCTTAGACCGGTCATCAGATACTAGATTAGGAGCATACCTAGCTAACCGAGTAAACTTAAGAGAATACTCCTTCACACTCATATTTCCCTACCTCAAATTAATAAGCTCTTGCACCTTATCTTTCCTTAACTCCAAGGGAAAAAACCTATCTAAATATGTTGTCACAAACTCTTCCTATTCAACAAGCCCTGTATTTTCTTCTTTATCTCCCTTTCACTGCTTATACCAGGTGTGAGCAATATCCTGCAACTGGTAAGCACCTAACTCTTCACTCTCACTAGAAGTCACACCCATAATATTAGTTACCTTCTGAACCATGTCGAGGAACACCTGCGGAATCTCATTAAACTTAGATCCCAAAAATAGAGAAGGGTTCATTTGGGTAAAGTCTTGAATCTAAGCTGCGACAGTATTAGCCACCAGAACGGCTGGAACGACAGCCAACAGCTTATTCTAGGCTGCTACTGAATGTGATAAAGTAGTGAATGCAGCTCTAAATTCAACATAGAAGATATGCTCATTCAGGGGATCTTCTTAAACAGGTAGAGGTGCAGGCTGATTCCCATTTCTCCTTCCATTATTTTTTTGGGGAGGTATGTTCTATAAATGGAAAAAATATTGAATTAGAAAGAGGGTTTAAGCTGAGCTCATGCTGACTCGCACAACAATAATACTGAAAGAAGGCAAACTTTTCCTAAAATATCTTGTAGCCTCTTGTCCATAAGTGTGGCATGCTTCACACCCATTCAAATGACTCTACTCAATGCAACCTTCAAACTCTCTAGGATACTTTAAAATATTAGGATCTAATACCAAGTTTGTAACTGCCCGAGAGTACACCTTGGATGCCCTGGGAGTACACCCTGGACACTTTAAAACCTTAGGCTTTCAAACGAGGTTAGGGATGTGTTTAGCTAGTTGAAAAAGTAAGCCAACACAATAAGCCTATGGTGCGTTATTATCTTTCTTGGGGATGGGGTCTACGGCACATTGCTTTCTCCCTTGGAGTAAGCGGTGTGGCACTTTGATTTCTCCCCTAGAGAGAGGGGAGTTCTGCATTGCTCTTTCCCATCCAGCTATTTGATTAATAAAATCAAGGGGCAAGTAAGTCTTTTACCCTCATCCCATTTCATCTATAACATGATTTGGGGCATCCATAGGGGCATTATTTGCCCTTTTCTCTCAAAATTACTCTTAAGAAAAACCCTCCTCCATCCCTAATAAAACCTAAGCTCTATCTTAAAAAATCCAAAAGTTCAAGCTCCCAATTCAAAGCAATATTCAAGAACCTAACAATTGAGGTATGTGGGGTATTGATCAATGGGTTCCTTTCACCCATTAAGCCCAAAAACCTTCTATTTGATTAAAATATGGTTTCCTACTTTAGTATGAAGTTTTATATATTCAAGATGGGTTAAATTTATGTTTTTCCATAGTAGTTGAACTCAATTTTATTTCCATGAATGATCCTATGAAAGGTTAGGTTAATTCATGTTTTAACCTATAGTTTCCCATGTCATGTTCAAGTGAATTTGATGTTGCACTATCAAATCATGAATTTAGCTTTGTGATTATGTTGTTTCCTCACGTTTAATACATTCCCATGTTCAAATTCACGATTCTCACTAGTTTGGTGAAATGTTCATATTTTGGGTCTTTGAACCATGATTCCTTGACTGTATTTTTAGGCTTTGATATCATATTTTTTAATTAGTCAGTGCTAAAGGGTTATGAACAACAGATACCTATGTGTTTTACATAATTTTAGATTTTTAAGTAATAAGTCAGTTAAGACATGAATCTTTTCATTATACTCAGATATTTATGATCATGATGAGCATTATTAGAAATAATATTCAATTAAACATAGTTTAGTTCAGTAGCAGTATCAGTTTAGTAAGGAGTAGGATTTAGCACCGAACGAACCTAGGGATATGAGCTCACCTGCCAATAGAAGGTGTGACCTTTAGTAGCAGTCTCTGAGTTCCTGAATTACGTAGCTAGCATAGGTTTGACATATCTTCCTGCTAGTTCAGCGTTGACACATGAATCATGAGAGCACTTTCTAATAAAGGGTGAATCTCTAGTCCTTTGGGACACCAGTTTAGTGGATCCACACAGCCAGTATTAGTACCCCTGGCATGGTACTGATTCTTTTCAAACTAGGGTTGTAGGTTGAACCTTGATTAGCTCAAATTAGGGCATGTCAGTTACATAATACCTCCCATATCTCAGTCAATATTCAATATGTCTCATCTCAGGTTTGCTTGACCAAAGCATACAAATTTTCAGTTATTCAGTTTTACAAAATTTAGACTTTTAGATTACAGATTATCTCAAAAACCTGTTTATGCTTAGTCTTGCATTCTCAGATATTACATGTTCATCCATTCATGCTCAACTATCTCATGTATTTTAGTTAGTCCTTATCTTACATATAATTACATTTATAGTACTGATTACATACTTTTCTTTGCACTATGTTGTCTTATAACATAGGTTCAAATGCTCAATTTTACCTAAAAGCAGTAGTGGTGAGCTCTCATTCATTGAAGACATGATATTTTTCTCCGTTATTTCAGTATTTCCTTATGTTCAGTTAGTTGGAGTTAGTTGGGGGTTTGTCTTATCAACTCCTCATGATGTTTAGAGGCTTTCAGACAATTAATTAGATAGTCAGTTAGTTCTTTTACTTTTTGTTAGTTATTTCAAATAGATGATTTAGTTTCTAGTTTTCATGTCAGATATTTCACATATGTTATGGCTACGTATTTCAGTATTTAGATTTATAGTATCTTCTCAGCTTATCTTCCACACATATTTTGTATTATTATTTTAATTAGTGCTCATAATAGGTATCAATTCATGGATTAGCTTGTGGTCACTCGTGACCGTAAGAACCATTGTGTCGACTAGGGAGTAGCCTCGGCTCGTGAAACAAGAAGAGTCAAATGGTTATGAAAACCTTTAACTATTTTAGCAAATGATTATACTGTTCAATCTTATGGCATTTTCATTTAACAAAGTCTTTGTTACTAAATCCATCATGTTAAAATTGATTTGGTGAGAAACTACATACTTGTACTCTATTCAAGCGTAATCATTTGTGATTCTGCGGGCAAAGAATTTGAGAAAAAACTTAGGAGTTGTAAGGATGGTAAAATATGCCTAGTTGATAGTTGGCATAGTTTGCGGAGGTGGAACCTTATGAAAAAAATGATAAGTGTATTTGTGAATTTCTACGAGGAGAACACAACAATGACCTTTACATACAAATTCAAGTTCTCCATGAAGGAGTAAGTACTCACCCCAGCAAAAAAAAAAAGAAATAGTTTGATATTATTCAACTTGGCATTAAAATTTTATGGACTTATGTATTGTTATATGTTGATAAATTTTGAAGATTGTAAGTGTTGTTACCTGTCGACAAAAGATTGAATACTATTTTAGTGTGTACTAATCCCCTATCAAAAAGACCGAAGACTATTTTAGTGTATATTAATGATCAATGAAAAATTGAATCTTGTTTGGTTTGATCTTACTCATAAATTAAAGTTGCACAAATAAATTTTTCAATGGATGGTACTTTGACTTCACTTAAATCATTTTGCATTTTTTGGTATCCTTTTGGCTGTTGTTTTCATGCTCTGGCTTATTTGATAAGTTTTCTTCCCAACTTTCTGGTACTTAAGCATTTTTTTTTTAAATTAATAAGACTTTTCTGTACAATGTTTCTATTGTATCTTCTTAATTAATATTGTAATTGTTACACTATCATTTATGCCAAAAGACCAAATTTTAAATTATTAAAATCTACGTTTGTTATTTCTTATACTAGATACATTTTCCCATAATTATGGAAACTATTAAGATTATACCATTAATGCATGGGTTTGAAGAAGACTGATAAATTGATTTGGCTTCATGATGGTTGGCAAGAATTTTTTGGACATCATTCTATTGGCTTGGTAATTTTTATTCTTCAAATATGGGAAAACATATGTTTTACTGTCCATATACTTTTTATGTGCCATTTCTTAGGATCTTTTGGACATAAATGATTTTGTTGGTGGCTAGAGTTATGTTAAAATTTTGGATCCCTTAAAAACTGAGTAAGGACATCAGAGTTCACCTGAGTCATGTGAACTTTAGCAGAAAGACGAAAGTGTAACTACCCATTTTGTTGTTATTAAAATTATCATGATAAAGTACCCAAATTAAATTTTTTTATACCTAGTTTAATACAGGTGGGGATTAGCCACCATTGATTAGTACTAATTTTTGGAATGAGATTAAAAGTAGGGCATGATTACCTTATGGCCACTGCATTGGGCCCTTACTCCCCATAATAATTTTGCTATAGTGGTGGATTGTCTATTGGAGTAGTGGTGAGATAGTGGACATACATATTAAACCCTTTTTTGTTCAATGTTTAACATTGTTGCCTTCTCATAAAGATGCCGCTGGGGATATTCTAAGCTAAAAATGACTAAAAAAGAGGCAAGGCTTTAGACGGATGGATTTCAATTGTTTTCTCATGGATTATCCATTTGGGTTTCTAGAAAAAAATAAGAGACAAGGAAATCATGCACTTTATTGGAGCAGCTTGGCATTCAGGTGTGCTATGATTTATGAATAGTAGATTGTGGCTAGAAAATATATACATAGTATAGATTTATTGGGAGAAGTTATGTTTAGGCCTACGAGAATGGCATTTAAATGGATAAGAATATGGAATAATGTACAAAGAGTTAATTCTATGTTTCTATGTTAGTATAGCAATCCCTTACATGTCATCCAAAGTAATAATAATGAGCATGTTTGAGCTTGTAATATAAGGATTCATATTAAGTACCTTAAAAAGGGGTGACATTAACATTGTACTTGTGTTGTAATTGGAAATAAAATTGATTACAATAAAGGAATGTGGTATTGTAACTTATGAAATCTATGAATAGTATGGCTATGACAGATAAAAATTATAAAAGTGTATAACTAGAGTTAGAACTGTAAGGATTGAATACTATTGAATGTTTGAGAATTTGATATTATTATGGAATTTAAAAATCTAATAATCTATTGAATGAGTGGGTTACTAGTTAATAAACATAACCTCAAGTCTTGATGTGAGTAGAAGAGGTTTTGTCAAGTGAATGAATCTAGGTTATGGTTAAATTAGAGTTTTAGGCCCGATTTGGTTGCGTGCGTGCTCCTTAATTGAATGCTTATTGATTGGTCTTGAAATACGCCTGTGATGGGCTATTATGACTAAGAATGCTTGAATGAAAATGCTTCATGGTTAATGAACATGAGTGAATTACTTGTGATTGTGAGTATCTTCATAAATTAGGTGCACTGTATTCATATTGATATTGAGAGAGAGTGAAGTTGGAATCACCTATTGATATATTATTATTTTTTAGGATTGGGTATAAAGCCAATATGAATACTATATTTATGCTACTATTAAGGATTGGGTGCCATGCCAGTACAAATATGAATATTGATATTGATGTTATTATGGAGGATCTAGTACTATACTAATATGGTATTTGGACTTAGAATGTCCCCTAGAAGTAATGGCTATTGGGAAGAAATAAAACCATTAGTGTATGTACAAATTAGAGTGATATATAGATATAATATAATATATAAATTAATATATAATTGAGGTGCTTATATGGACCTGAGTCAACATTATGATTTGTGACTATTGTTGTAGGCTCTTGTATGACTAGTGATATGTAATTAATGGCTAGAATATTGTCAATTGATATTATAATGTAAGATGATATGATTGTGGAGCTTGGGGCTTTGTGTGACACATGTTTGTGACTTATGTATCTCGATTATTATCATGACCTATTATTGGTTTTTTTTGGGAGAATCAAAGGATTGATGTCAGCATACGGTGACATTATATCTATCATCTATTTTCTTTGTCATTCTTGATGTTGATATTCAGTGTATATACATATATGTGATGTACAAATAGAAAATTATTAGTTGATCCATGAATTGAATTGTTGAGAGTTTGGGCCTGCTAGATCATATTGACAGAGTTAGCAATTGGTACAATTACCTAATGGAAAATTATGTTGTTTGCCTTTAACTAAATTTGTTAAATAGGCTAATAAGGCATAATTAAAAACTTCAATCATATTAAAGAGTCATAGTACAGAATGTGAAACTTGGTGTTAAACTATTATATGCAAATTTTCATGTTTTTTTCTTATGAGTTCTATATAATGTTGTGCGATCTAACTTTGATCAATTGATGAAGCTTATCAAAATTTTTTGTGTACTGATAATAATCTTTCTACATCCTATTTGAGGATGTAGGTGTTTTGCAGGTTGACTGGGATTCTCTTATGTGGTCTGATAGGTATTCTTCCTTAACTTCTACACTTCTCCTTCTGGTGGAAGTTTTGTCTTTCTTTATCCTTGTTCTCTACAAAAGCTCTTGTGTATGTCTAGACCAGGTTTAGGATTTTGATTCATTATGATTATGTTTACTGTTGTAAAAGCCATGTTTATATAAATTATTGGTAGTATAAGTTTAATTTTACATTTATTTATAAAGGTTGGTAATTGAATTCGACATAGTAATTAATTGGGTAGTAAGGGTTCCCCTATTTAGTTAGAATAGAGCAGGTGCTCGCATGAGTCTATGAGGAATTCAGAAGTCATTTGTTTCCTTCTTTGCTATCATGCCATAACAATATTGTCTCATAGATTTGAGTCTAATTGGTATCAAAATGAAGTTGAATTTAGAATCTAGTGTGTTCTAATTAGTATCTCAAGGATGTTCACAATTTTAAACATGATAGATTCCAATTGTTATCTGAGGATAAGAGTTAAGACTTATAATAGTTATGTAAATTATGATGAAATTGTTTGATTTCGTGGTTTGTGGTGACAAGGTATCTATATAATTGTTATTTGTCATGCCGATTATAAGGATTAACACATATGGTTTGATGGTGATTTGTAGAGCATGATATACTAAGTCTTGTGTGATGAAAAAATAATGAAAGAGAATATGAGGTCTGAATATTATGTCCAAAACATGTCCCTAATGGTTGGAATAGTGAACCTTTCAAGCCAAGTAGCTTAAAAATGAATAGTTTGTACGGTTATATCTATCATTGAAGTATTTGAAACATAATATCATGTCAGGTCATATTGCATGGCATGAAAGAGGTAGAAATATAAATCTTCCATAAGTTCCTGGAAGGGCCACCGTAGTGATAGGGTTTCTGCTATAGTGAGATTGTTATCGTGCTCATATATCTATTGTAGTATGTCTATAATACTTGCCAAGGTTTCTATAGAAGACCCTGGACTGCAACAATTGAATCACTGTAGCGAGTAAGGAACTGTTGCAACAATCGCTAGGTAGTAGCTAGACCAGATGTGGTTTAAACTTTCATATCTCCTAATATCATACATCAAAAGAAATTTTTAATACCTAATATGAAATTTATAAAAAGCACATGCCTACGAATAATGTCATTATCCCGAGATGCCACCAATGGAACCAAATAAAAATTGGTCATAAATATCCGAGAATATAATATAATGAGAGATATCTAAAAAGTGCCCAGCAGGAGAAAAAGCAACATAAACCGGTATAAGGGGTTGCACAGAAAAAGTGAGTACCATGCTAAAGCTTAACTGCTCAGTTTATCTCTGAGGACACTTCAAAACCATTCTCGTCCAGCCCACTCATATATGAGAACTCCTAGGCATTAGTATCCTTACCTTGGGATGTTTCTTAGGTGGGGTGCTGACATCCAGGATAGTCTTCATACCTTTTCACGTAAGGTCAAAAATGGGGTCATGAGTGCCTTTTCTTATTTTTATGCCTCCAAATCTTTTCAGAGATCCATGTGGGCTTGGGCCAAGGTAGTATAAGAATTTTGGAAATTTAATGGTCTTACAACATTGAAGAAAATTTATTCTTGAGGAGGAATAGATATCCTAATCAACAAATCTTTTACAGCTTCCAAATCTAACTAGTCACTTCAAAGGCCTTAACAATCGTGGAGGATTAGTACTTGACCATCTATCTCTTGGGTCCTACTCCCCTCTTCATTATCAATTATTTTCCTCTTTTTTTGCTCCTTCCATGTGTTCTCTTCACCCTTAGTTGATCAAAGGGTACATCGTATTGGACCCAAGCATCCTCTTCTTGCATAGACATATGCATTCTCTGATATAACTCCATAATCAAAGAGGGAAGGAAAAGTTCCTTCAAATAACTGAGGGCCGCCCACTCCTCCATGATATACTCCACCAAATTTAAGTCAATGTGGACTAAAACACAAGCAATAACCATGGTCTTTTGATAAGACAGTATGTCACATTACTGTATGGATGGATCCTTTGTCAGACCAATTCAACTATCATCTAGGATCATAACTGATAACAATTATTTTAATCTCTGCCTTGGTAGTGACTCAATGATCTTGACCTCTCTTACTCTCTACAACTAAAATCCTAGCCATCTATCGAGTGACACTATTAATTTTATTTACCCAGAAAAGGTCATTCAACCAACATGACACCCCAAAGTCTTACTAATAATCTCAACCCTAATTGGGACATCCATACCTTGTAGTCTAATGGAGGGGTTAAGAGTGTCCCACTGCACTATGGGGAACATAACATAGAACTCCCACCCACTCTTTATTGTATTTTTGGTCAACTAAACCAATAACCCCAACCTAGTTCCTTTAGTCGAGTATAGAAATCTGGAACCTCCTCCTCTGGTTTATCGATTACATACCTACTCTTGTGTGTGAACCCCCAATCCTTTTGATCTGCATCTCTATGTAACATCCCTTGTAGCTGTTGGTAAGAAAATTCTTGTAAGTAAAAGGATCATTACCACTGCAGCCATAGTATTTGTAGTATAAAAACAAAAAGAAATGTTAATATTTGATTTCTTCACAAAATACAATGAGAAAACTATGGTTAAAAGCAAAGGTAATGTAAGAGGAAAAAAATTAGATTTTTGTAGGCCAACATACTATTTTGTAACCTCTGTGGTGGAACCTTTACTACCATAATAGTGATGCCATTGTGAAGGGGTTCCATAGCTTGGCATCACTACAACGGGCTACGATTCGTTGCAGTAGTGCCTTCGTCCATAATAGGCACCCCCTAACAAACTAATTGATGAAATTATGCCTTATTTTCTCGATCTTTAACATTGATCATGCATATGGTAGTAATGCATGACTATTTTATGTTGTTTTTATAATGATTGACACCCAAATAAAGTCTCAATGGCTTTAAAAGTTTTTATGAAACAACTCTTCCCATACCTACTCCATTTTTGAGTTCAATATTCCATGAACTTTCTAAAACTTACTCTTTGAAAGATATAGGAGCATTGGAAATGTAATGGAACTCGCATGCTATGTAATTTCACCCCTATGTGAAAGATTGATATCCTAACTTAACAACCCAAAATCTAACCTAAATCAAGCAATTCTAACATGATAACATGCATTAGAAGTTGCAATCAATGGAATAAAGTATTAGTAGGGAGATCTATCTTAAAACCATGGATGAGAGAGAGAGAGAAACAAAAAGAAAGAGATTGAGCTGTTTGAGAGAATATAAAAGTTAAATAGCAGGAAATAGATTCCCATTTACCCCTTTTTAAACTGCCAAGGCACTGCCATAGCGAACCATGGTTTTCTATAATGGTGCCATTGGGGAGAGACTCTGTTCGCTGCAATGGTTACCCCTACAAGGTTTTCAGTGTTCATTTTTTGCATAGTATTATGTATCATTGTTAAATCATTTTCTCCTGATATGATGGATTTTTGTATGAACCCAAGGAAGTAATTTATTTTCCAAGTTATCCTTGTGCATGGAGGATTAATTGATTCAAATGTAATACCAATTGCATATATTAAGTATTCTAGAATGCCTATAGGAAGACTGATAATTATTATTGGTTGATATATGTGAAATATTAGCCATTGTAGTATTTCTTTGAACATGGTTTGACCTATTGATCCTCATCACTGGTGTCCATTTGGAAAAATGGTTGGGTAATTGGTATCTTATGTAACGATCCATTACATTGTTAGTAAAAATACCAATAATAAAGTGACTAAATTTGAACATTTTTTACCTGGTTGAATTCAAGTGGGGATTAGTCATTATTCAATAAGTGATAATTTTGGGAACAAGATGAAAATGGGGAACATACTACCTTAGGGTCGCTACAATTAGCCTGCTGTAATAGTGGCTTGCTCACTATAATCGTGGAAAGATAGTAAACAAGTGTATTAGACCCTCCTTTGTTAAGTTTTGTTGAAATTATAGTTTACTTTTCCGAAAAATGTTCCTTGGGCTATTTAAACTAAAAATTACTACAATGAAGATAAAAAGCTTTAAAAAGAGGTGTCCCATATATTTTATCATGGATTCTCCATCAGGATTGCTAGAAAATAAATAAGAAATGAGACATTTGATGTCTGTAAGCTTGGTATGAGTAGTAAATTGTGAATAGAAAACACATATTTCGTACAGATTTGATGGGAGACATCATGTTTATGCTTGGGGGAATGGTGTTCGGATGGGTAAAATTATGGAATTATGTAAAAAAATAAGTTAATTGTGTGTTGATATGTTAGTATAAGCATCCCCTGATGGGTGTTATGCATTCATATTACCTCTATGATGAATAATAATGTTAATTATGTGATTGTAGGTACTGATAATGAGAATGTATGATCTTGTAATATAAAGATCCGACATAAGTACCTTAAAAAGGGTGAGATTAAGGTTGTACTTCTATTTAATGAATGATCATATTACTCTAATAGGATATGTAAATTGATTATGATAGAGGAATGCAATATTGTAACTCAAGGAATCTATGAATGATGTGCCTAAGTGTGACAGATAATAAGTGTGAAGGTGTATGTCTAGATTTAGAACTGTAAAGATTGAATACAGCCTAGTGGTTGAGAAATTGATTAATGATGTGACATTTCATAAACTAATAATTTGTTGAATGAATGGGTTACTAGTTAATAAACATAGACCACCAATCTTGATATAAGTAGAAAAGGTTTTGTTGAGTGAATTAATATAGGATATAGTTAAATTGGATTTTTGGACTCGATTTGCTTGCATATATTCTCTTAAATTGAATGCTTTTGGATTGGTCTTCAGAAATTTTTATGATGGGCCATTATGGTTGTGAATGCTTGACTGAATAAGCTTTATGATGAATGAACATAAGTGAATTACTTATGATTTTGAGTGTATTTTTAATTAGATGCACTGTATTCATCTTGAGAGAGAGTGAAGTTGGAGTCGCCTATTGACATATTATATTTTTTGAGAATCAGGTGCCATGCTGATACAAATACTATATTTATACTATTATTGAGGTTTAGTTGTCAAGAAGATGGATATGGATATTGATATTACTATTATTATGAAGGATGAGGTACTGCACTAATATGGTACATAGACTTAGAATATCCCTAACAGGTCATGGCTATTGGGTTAAAATAAGACCCTTGGTGTGTTTTTACAAACTAAAGAGCTACATGCAAAGAAAATATAAGTATATATTTGAATATAAAGTTGAGCTGCTCATATGGATATGAGTCCACATTATGATTATGGATATAGGTTTTGTATGAACTATGATGATTGATTTATGACTGGAATGTTCTCAATTGATATTGTGATGGAAGTTGTGGAGATTTTGGAGTTCTTGGCTATGTGAGGCATATATTTGTGATTTATTTATCTTGATTCTTCTTTGTGACTTATGTATCTTAATGCTTTTTGTGATGTATGTATCTTGATTGTTGTCGTGATGTGCTATTGGTTTATTGGGAGAATAGAAGATTGGGGTCGGTGCATGGTGACTGTTGTATCCAACGACACACGTAAGTGGATGTTGTGCACCCAATTAATATAGTGGACTTATGAAAAGCCAAGTATCGATTCCATAGGGACAAGTGCTAAACAACAATCTTGTTCCCATCTTATTTCGAAGATTAAATAAGTGTTAAGGTAACCACAAAATTTTAGGAAATTAAAACTAAACGTAAACTTAAACAATACGATAAATTAATTGTTCTTGAACAACAATAGGGAAAAAAATCAAGGTTAAGGCTGTAAGAACTATAATACTCCATTGTATATCTTGATTGATTAGGTTAATTTTCTTGGTTGTTGTTCCATGAGGTCTATATTATGAAAATGGCTTTCTGAAATGCTTTCAATTATATAACTTAGCCCCACAACTATATCGTTTAGTGGGGATGTGAGAAATAAGTTAAACATTCATATTTTATGCTTTAATTGAATCAAATAGGCACTTAGGTACTGTCACGACTCAAACCAGGCCCTATTCATGATAGGTATCTCAAGTCCGCCAAGGACCGGAGACCACCCCCACTAGCCTAGATAACCAGAACACAATATAACTAGAAGCGGATGAGTTCCAATCATATGAAAATATAGACATGAGTTCCAAACAGATACCAGATAGATAAATCAATAACAAGAGGGATCTAAGAATCCATAAAACAATCCACCCACACTTTCTCCACAAAATCCTCTAAACCATTTCGAATATCAAACTTGGTCGATACATGCCCCTGACCATGAAAGTGACAATGATAATAATAATGTTAATGTGAACTCTTTAATTCTAAAATATGGAAATTAATGGATGGAATGACAAAGCTTTCCATAGGATAAAGCTCACCACTTCACTACAAATCTAACGACGAGCCCGATCACCTAACACTGCACAAGTCAACAAAAAACCCCTAGGAACCTACATCATAAAAGCATGTAGGGTCCAAGGATAGTTAGCGGGGTGAAAACTAGCATGCAACTCAGGAAAGGATAAAATAATTCCATTTCAAAACAAAATACGAAACTAATGTACATGTTCACATACATGAATACAAGTATATAATGATGTTGTGATTGGATATCAAGTTTAACATGAAGTTTAAAATTGTTAACCTAGACTATGTAGCTTTGTCTGTCCTATAAATACCCACGGTCTAAATGGGTTTGACTCCCTCTAGCAGAAGTCCCCTAGTGCGTGTTAGCCACACAAACCGGAGATATCCAAGAAAGGCCAGGGAATACCCTGACCGCATGGCATTCTAGGATACATGTATGGATATATCCTGTGTGAACTATGCACACGGTCATCATGACCCCAACACCAGCAAACATGGGGTCCAGTATTGGTCCACTTGGGAGCTCCACCTTTATGGTGAGCTACACAACCCTCTTTAAGACAAATAAAAATATTTGTACACATAACCCATCCATTAAGCGAAGGAATCATCCATCAAGGCATATTTCTTTGGTATAATCACACCAACTATGCTTGCAAGCTTATTTAGTTATACAATTTCAATTATCCATTAACCCTCAGGGCATTCCACATCCCCCATTCTATTTTTTTTAAAAAATATGGCCATTAAGGCCTTCTTAAAAATATTTATGTTCCATTAACCAACTATGGAATGCAATAGTTTAGATAAGGGGGCAAAACCATATTTCAAAGTCAATTATGCAAGTAGGTTGAGGTTAATACCAATTCGAAATCATGTTTTATAAGATAGAGGAATGCTTCAACTCTCTTTCAAAATCAATTCCATAAAATCGAAGGATACCATGACCTCCATCCTAATTGCCACACCCATGCTCATATTTAGTTCAAAACTATTAGTTAAAGCATGAAAAATAATTCCAAAACATAGGAAAACCAACCAAGTAACATTCATTAAAATCCCTCAACCCATCATTCAAACCCATAATTTTAAATCCACATAAACCATAATAAACAAATTCATTTTTACATAAAATGAGTTAGGGAAGAGATAAATGCCTGAGACACCAAGAATTTTGAAAAAGAAATCACCCTTTGAGCCCTAGATGACCAATCCCTTGGAAAACCCTAATTGTTATTTCTTAGAGATTAGTGAGAGGTGAGAGGTTTATTTGATATGTGTTGGGTGATAGTGGGGTCCCAATGGTGTTTTATGGATGTTCTTTATAATTGGGGAAAGAGGGAAATAACCAAAGTTCCCTTACTTAAAAGTGCAAGAAAATGATGCCAGTCGTTGTGGGTCATATCATGACCCATTACGAATGGATATGAGTCTTAGCCTGGACTCGTTGTCTGGGAAGACTCTTAGACCCCTTCACTGCTTTGGTCATGAGTCACACCCTACAACTCATGACCTTATCTTATAACTCTTAATAATCCAGTCATTATATAAACAAAAACTTGGGCATTCCTTACTGGTTTGCCTATGACTTGAGCCATATGTCCCGTAATGAGTCTTCATGACTAATTAGGTGAGTTGTTACTTGGGAAATGAGCACACAAGTCAACAAATTTTTAGAGGGAAAAATCTGACGTGTTACATTCTCCCCCTCCCCTCGGAGGACCATTTATCCCCTAACGATGAATCAAGGAATCCATTAGCATTTAATAAGAAAAAATTCAAACCCAAGATCATGAACTAAAATCAGAAAATAAATGAGTTTAGGAATATGATGCATACCTTAAGCACAATTGTCCAACTTGGAGAACAATAATAGATACTTGGACTTCATGTCTTCGTCAGCCTCCCAAGAAGCTTCGTCTACCTTTTTGTGCCTCCAAAGGACTTTCATCGAACATTCTAATTCCTCAAATGATGGACCTTCCTATAAAAAATCTACTGGAACTTCCTCATAAGAGAAGAAATCTGAAATACCAACAACTAAATAGGCACAACCAAAGAAGGATCACCCATACACTTCTTCAACATTGATACATGGAAAATTAGATAAATAGAATCTTAACTCGATGGAAAATCCAATTCATAAGAAATATTGCACACTCTCCTCAAAATCAACTACGAAATAACATAACTGGGACTGAGCTTCCCCTTCTTCCCAAACCTCATCACTCCCTTCATAGTATATACTATCAATAATACCCAATCACCAACCTCGAACTCCAACTCTCTTTGTCTAACATCTGGGTAGGACTTTTGGAGACTTTGGTCACCCTTAAGATTATCACTAATTACCTTTACCTTATCAGTGGCTTGGTTAACCAAGTCAAGACTAATAAATCTAGTCTCACCAACCTCAAACCATCCAATAGGAGATCTATACCTCCTAACATAAAGAGCCTCAAAAGGAGCCATCCTAATACAAGAGTGATAACTAGTATTGTAAACTAACTCTATGAGAGGCAAATGGTCCACCACGATACCTCAAAAATCAATCACAATGGCCCTTAGCATGTCATTCAAAGTCTTAATGGTCCTCTCCACTTGTCCATTTGTATGTGGGTCGAATGTAGTGCAAAGTTTCATTTGTGTGCCCAAGACTTTTGGAAATGATTGCCAAAAGTAAGAAGATTACTGAGCACCTCAAATTTAAAATAATTGAAACTGAAGCACTATATAATTTGATAATATCATGAATAAACCACTGAGTATTATATTTTTCCAGAGTATGTTGGGATTATAGCAGAGTCCTATTGGTGTTTTATAGATGTGGCTTGTAATAGGGGAATGCGGGAAATAATGGAAGTGCCTTACTTAAAAGTGAAGGAATATGATGCTAGTTTTTAAGGGTCACCTCATCACTAATGACGATTGGTTACGGGTCTTAGCCTGGACTTGTATTTTGGGAAAACTCTTAGACGTGTTCACTGGTTTGGTCATGAGTCACACCTTACAAATCAAGACCTTATCTTATGAATCTTAAGGGTCTAGTCGTGACATGAGAAAAAACATAGGCATTCCTTACTGGTATTCCTACGACTTGAGCCCTATGACCTGTAATGAGTTTTCATGACTCATTAAGTGAGCTGTTACCTAAGCTGTGAGCACAGAAGTATAGAAATTTTCAGATGCTAAATTCTGAGATATTGTATTCTCCCCATCCCCCCAGTGGATCATTCATTCCCAAATGATGAAGCAAGGCATCCATTAGCACGATTGTACGACAAAATTCAACCCCCAGATCAAGAACCAAAATAAGTAAAGAAATGAGTTTAGGAAAATGTTTCATACCTTAAGCACAATTGTCCAACCTAGGGAATAATAACGTATACTTGGACCTCATATCCTCTTCATCCTCCCAAGTAGTTTCCTCCACCTTTTTTCTTCTCCAAAGGATTTCACCGAGCATTCTTAGTCCTCAGAGGAGGAACCTTCCTATCTAAATTCACAACTATAACTTCCTTATAAGACAAGGAATCCAAAATACCAATACTCTTAATAGGAACAACCAAAGAAGGATCGCTCACACACTTCTTCAACATCGATACATGAAAAATTGGTTGAATAAAAGCTAAACTTGATCATAAATACAATTTATAAGAAACATTACACATTCTTCTCAAAATCAAGTACGGACCAACATAATAGGCATGAGCTTATTTTCTTCTTAAACCTCATTACTTTCTTCATAAAAGATACCTTCAAGAGCACCAAATTGCTAACCTCAAACTCTAACTCTCTTTGCCTCATATCTAGGTAAGACTTTTGGCGACTTTGAGTTGCCTTAAGCTTATCCCAAATAACCTTGACCTTATCCATGGCTTGTTAAAACAAGTAAGGACCGAACAATCTAGTCTCACCCACCTCAAGCCATTCAATAGGAAATCTACACCTTGTACTATGTGTGAGCAGATACTAACACATTTGAGGCTTTTAACTGAGAATAATTGCAAAATTTTAAGCAACTTTTGTTATTATTTTATTGTTTTATCTTTTATATTGTAGTAAAAGTCTAGATGCAAGAGAATCAACAATAATGGAAGTAAAAGAGTTGATTTCTGAGTAAGTAGAGATGGAAGTATAACTGACGACTTGTCTAATAAATTGTCACCTGTGAGAGTAAAGATCTGTAATCTGTGATTTGTTTCCATAATTAGGATGAAGTATTTAAGGCATAATTTGGGTTTTTTCTAAGCATCTTGAACTTCACGTTTTCATCAAGTTTGATTTGCAACAATACAGTTTAATTTTGGAGAAATTATTATTACTTTTTTTTGGGATTTTCTACAATGATTTAGATGGAGAAACACTTGTTGATATTCATCATTCTATAAGTTATCATCTATCGAACTATGAATACAATTGGCGTTGTTGCTTTCTACGTTATGAGTAGCTAAATTTTTTTAACCTGAGTTGTGGGATCTATGGGTTTGGGTTATAACTAAGTGTTCAAGATTCTAATGGTGGTAGAAACTTCTTATTAATTCCATTATTTCATATTATGACTATTGATTGCAAACAATAGGCCTTGCTTACTAGTGATTTTCTTGAGATAAGAGATCAACCCTAGTAAGAAGCGAATTATCAATAGGGACTTGGAAGTATCAAACTTCCATTTAATAATTAATGTTATAACAAGATTAATTAACTTAAGATAACATCCTTTTATGAAATATAAATTCCCTAAGTTCGAAAGAATTAGGTTGTCAAATGTCTAAATAGGTTGAGAAACATTTAGACATAACTTCGACAAGGATAGTCTGTTGTTCCTACCTACCACAAGAATCTTGAAACGTTACTAGCGTCTGTAAAATCCCAACACAAATAGTGAACATAAATCTGGTTTCCCTTATCATATTGATTTCAAACACTGAATTGAGAAGTAATTATTTGCTACCTTTCCAGAAAACCCCATTCACAGGAAACTGCTAACTATCAGTTGATTAACCTATAGATAACTCAAATTCACACCATATTCTCTTTGGGATTTAACCCCAACCTAGTTGGGTTATATATTGACAACAATCGCTTACATTCTCGTAAGAGAGGTGCATTTTGATTAACTCCTACCATAAAGAGCCTTAAAAGAAGCCATCTCAATACTAGAGTGATAACTATTATTGTAAGCGAACTCAATGAGAGGCAAAAGATCCACCAAACTACCTATAAAATCAATCACACAGGCCCTTAGTATTGTCTTCTGAAGTCTGAATGGTCCTCTCCTATTGTCCATCCATCAGGGGGTGGAATGCAGTGTTAAGGTTCACTTGTGTTCCAAAGCCTTTCTGAAATAATGCCAAAAGTGAGAAGATTACGAAGCACCTCGATTTCAAAATAATGGAAACTGGAACACTATGCAATTTGATAATCTTATAAATAAACCACTTAACATAATCTTCTCTAGAGTATTTTAGGATAATAGTGGGGTACCACTTGATTTTTATAGATGTGGGTTGTAATTAGGGAATGAGAAAAATGACTGAAGTACCCTTACTTAAAAGTGAAGAAAAATGATGCTAGTTGTTACGGGTCACATTATAAATCGTGGCAACTGGCTATGAGTCTTAGCCTTGACTTGTAGTCTGAGCAAACTCTTTGACCCCTTCATTGGTTTGGTCATGAGTCATACCCTACGAGTGATGACCTTATCTTATACTCTTAAGGGTCCAATCATGACATAAACAAAAACTTGGATATTCCTTACTAGTTTTCCAATGACTTGAACCCTACGACCCGCAATGAGTCTTCACGACTCATTAGGTAAGTTGTTACATAAGCAGTGAGAACACAAGTCAAGAAATTTTAAGAGGCCAAAATCAAAGATATTATATTCTCTACCCTCCCCCGGAGGATCATTCATCCATAAATGATGAATCAAGGCATCCATTTGCACGATTATAAGACAAAATTCATGCCCAAGATCATGAAAACAATTAGAAAAAAAATAGGTTTAGGAAAATGCTGCATACCTTAAGTACAATTGCCTAACCCGGGGAACAATAACGAATACTTGGAATTCATGTACTGTTAATCCACACAAGTGGCTTCCTCCACCTTTTGGTTCCTCCAATGGACTTTCACAAAATATCCTTAGTCCTCAGACGATGGACCTTCCTATCTAAATTCTCAACTTGAACTTTCTCATAAGACAAAGAATTTGAAATACCAACACTCTGAATAAGCTCAATGAAAGTAGAATTGCCCACACACTTTTTCAACTTTGATACATGGAAAATTGGATGAATAGAAGCTAAACTCAAAGTCGAATCCAATTTGCATGGAACATTGCACACTCTCCTAAAAACTAACAATGGACCAACATAACAGGGACTGAGCTTCCCCTTCTTTCCAAGCCTCATCGCTCCATTCATAGGAGATACCTTCAAGAATACCCAATCATCAACCTATAACTCTAACTCTCTTTGCCACACATTGGATAGCCTTTAGATTATCCCTAATCACCTTTACCTTATCCATGGCTTGGTAAAACAAGTCAGGACCAAATAATCTAGTATCACCAACCTCAAACTATCTAATAGGAGATCTATACCTCTGATAGTAAAGAGCCTCAAAAGAAGCCATCCCAATACTAGAATGATAACTATTATTGTAAGAGAACTAAATGAGAGGAAAATAATCCACCAAACTACCTCTAAAATCAATCATATAGGCCTTTAGAATGTCTTTCAAAGTATGAATGGTCCTCTCTGCTTTTCCATCCGTCTGCGGGTGGAATGTGGTGCTAAGATCAACCTGTGTGCCCAAGATTTTTTTGAAATGACTACCAAAACTGAGAAGAGAATTGCTCACCTTGAATTCAAAATAATGGAAACTGGGGCACTATTCAATTTGATAATATCCTGAATAAACCACTTAGCATAATCTTCTCTACAGTATGTTGGGATGATAACGGGGTCCCAATGGTGTTTTATGGATCTAGGTGCTTATTGGGGAAAAAGAGAAATGACTAAAGTGACCTTACTTAAAAGTGTAGAAAAATGATGCCTAGTGGTTATGGGTCACATCCTGATTCATGACGACTGGCTACGAGTCTTAGCCTTGACTGATAGTCTGACTAGACTCCAAGAACCCTTCACTGGTTTGGTCATAAGTCACACCCTACCACTTATGACCTCATTTTTTGACTTTTAAGGGTCCAGTCGTGATATAATAAAAAACTTAGCCATTCCTCATAGGTTGGCCTACGACTTGAGTCCTATGTCCCATAATGAGTTTTCATGACTCATTAGATGATTTTTTACATGGGCAATGAGCACACGAGTCAAGAAATTTTCAAAGGTAGAAAGTATAGGTGTTACATTCTCCCCCTCCGCCAGGAGGATCAGTCATCCCTAAGTGGTGTATAAAGCAATCAATTAGCACAATTATAAGACAAAATTCAACCCCAAGATCATGAACCAAAATAAAAAAATAAATGGGTTTAGAAAAACACATACATTAAGCACAATTGTCCAACCCGGAGAACAATAATGGATACTTGGACTTCATGTCCTCTTTAGCCTCCCAAGTAGCTTTCTCCACCTTTTGGTTCCTCCAAAGGACTTTCACCGAACATCCTTAGTACTCAGACGATGGACATTTCTATCAAAATTCTCAACTCAAACTTCCTCATAAGACAAGGAATACAAAATACCAACACTCTTAATAGGTACAACCAAAGAAGGATAGAACATACACTTTTTCAACATCGCTACATGGAAAATTGGATGAATAGAAGCTAAACTGAAAGGCAAATCCAATTCTTAAGCAACATTACACACTCTTCTTAAAATCAAGTATGGACCAACATAACAGGGACTTAGCTTCCCTTTCTTACTGAATCTCATCACCCCCTTCATTAGAGATATCTTCAAGAACACCCAATTGCCAACCTCGAACTCCAACTCTCTTTGCCTAACATTCGAGTAGGACTTTTGGCAGCCTTAAGCTTATCCCTAATAATCTTTAGCTTATCCATGGCTTGGTAAATCAAGTTAGGACTTAAAAATCTAGTCTCACCAACCTCAAATGATCCAATAAGAGATCTACACCTCCTACCATAAAAAGCCTAAAAAATTGACATCCCAATACTGAAGTGATAACTATTATCGTAAGTGAACTCAATGAAAGGAAAATAATCCACTAAACTACCTCAAAAATCAATCACACAGTCCCTGAGTATGTCTTCTAAAGTTTGAATGGTCCTCTCTAGTTGTATATCCATTTGAGAGTGGAATATGGTGCTAAGGTTCACCTGTATGCCCAAGCCTTTCTGAAATAAATGCCAAAAGTGATAAGAGCACTATGCACCTCAAATTCAAAATAATGGAAACTGGAGCACCATGTAATTTTATAATCTCCTGAATAAAACACTTAGCTTAATCTTCTCCAGAGTAAGTAGTCTTTATAGGCATAAAGTGAGTAGACTTTCTTATCCTATCCATGAGGACCCAAGTTGAATCCTTCTAATTTTAAGTCTGCGGAATAATAGTAATAAAATCTATGTTGATTATTTACCACTTACATATGGGCAACTCAATTTCTTGAGATATGTCACCAGGCCTCAAGTGCTCAACCTTCACTTGCTGACAAACCATTAAATTAGCCATAAATTTGCAACATCTCTCTTCATTTTATTCTACCAATAGATCTCTTTCAAGTCATAATACATCTTTGTCAAACCCGGATGAACTGTATACCTTGACTCATGAGTCTCAACCAAAATCCTTTACCACAATGCATTAACATCCGAAACACACAAGCTACCATGGTACCTTGAGATACAGTCACCACCAGCCTCAAAAGCCATAACCTTTTTTTGACCCACATTAGCCTTAATCTGCATAAGAATATGATCCACAACCTATTTTTTCTTCACCTCAGCACCAAGAGATGATTTAACTACTTTTTGAACGATCATCCCTTAATCTTTGAAGTCCAATAGATGAACTCCCAAATTAACCAACCGGTGAATATCCTTCACCAATCCCTACTTATCCGTATCCACATGAGACAAGCTCCCCATATATAACCTACTAAGAGTATCAACAATCGTATTAGCTTTGCCTCGATGATAATGAAGGCTCTTATCATAATCCTTAAGCAATTCTAGTCACCACCTTTGCCTGAGATTCAATTCCTTCTTAGTGAACACATACTACAAGATCTTATGATCTAAATAAATGTTAACATGCACCCCATACAAATAATAGCAACAAATTTTCAATGCATACACAACACTCGCAAAATCTTGCTCATGAGTTAGATAATTCCTTTCATGGACCTTCAGCTTCCTAGAAGCATAGGTCATAACCTTACTATTCTAATCAACACATAACCCAGTCCCATGCAGGATGCATCGCAATAAACCACAAAAAGATTAGTACCCTCGAATAGATTCAAAACTGGAGTAGAAGACAACTTATTATTCAACTTCTGAAAACTACCATCACAAGTATCATACCATAGAAACTTTACCATTTTCTGAGTCAACTTAGTTAATGGAGCAGCAATAGAAGAGAAACTTTCCAATATACGACTAGGGAGGGGCCAAACTGTACCTTGGATAGAATGTTATCAACCTAAACTGATCAAACTATAAGAGGATGGGTACTACACTACACCATATCATACAAGAGGTATGCTCAAACTGTACCCTATCTAGAATCTCAAACTTAGGGAATTATCTAAAGGTTCAAAGACAAGGTGTTTTAGAGACATCCTGGGTTAAGGCACTATTAAAAATAATACTTTATTATATAACTTCATTAGTTAAGTTAATTATTTAGGTTTTTGGTCCACAAGGTTTATATCATGACTATGGCCTTCCGAACTGCTAATCAATTATCAAACTTAGCCCCACAAATACAGTTTTGTGTATGGAGGTGAGAACTAAGTTAAATGCATTCATATTTTATCCCGTGATTGAACCAAATAGTACCCTTAGGTATATTATTCCTAAATACATATCATAACATCATTCAATTGAGATTATGATCCTATTCTATATATCACACGTTCTATTTTATCATTCCTTGTTTTGGGCTCATGATAGAATTACACATGTATTATAAAGGTCGCAAACCCTTAAAATAGTGATAAAAGGGATAAATAAACAACAAACAATGATAAATAACCAAAATAAATTCAATATACAACAAGAGTAGTCATGTTCTTGTCCTTAATGTCGGAAGTGGGATTTTAGCTACTAATGTACATACACGTAATCACAATAGATGAATCCACGTAAATTCCAAAAGAAAGCTAAAGTAAACGAATAAAAACCATATTTTAAACCTTATCCATCGTATATCCGAGTCCTAAGGTCTTCCATGATATTTATACTAATATTTAAGTGTCCTATTTATACTAGGACAAGATTTGCCATTTTTGAGTTACCTCTATGCCTCTCCCTTATCGCGGTGGCTAGGAAGTGTGGCAGCTTATATTAGGATTAGATATTGGATTTTTCATTCTAAAATGTAACCAAGAGTTTTACATGACCTTATCATGGTGCATCGGGTCTGTTGCAAGTCAATGAACCCAGAAATTCCCAATTTTGTTTTTCCTTGTTCCATGCATTTGTCCTTCAAGTCCAAGCTTTGTGGTAGCTTTTCCTAGTGATTTACATCTTCTAAATCAAATATATATCATATTTATCAATTTAAAAATCTTCCTAAAACATCAAAAACCACAATTTAGCGTCCAAAACGCCATAGAGTCTAAGACGATGAACTAGAAAGGGCATAACTCAAGCTAAGAGTATTAGTTTTTGCGTTTGAACTTAAACTTAGTGTTTTGCCTCCAAACACATTATGAACACACCTTACTAAATATAAACACATAACTGAATATTAATATGCTCATTTATATAAGTATTACATAATTAAGCATAATAGAAGTCCTCAAAACTAACCTAAGTAAGCGTAGATAATGACACTTAGGTGCATAATCCACCTAAGATCAGTGACACTGTACCTAGTATCTACTTGTTAGGTCATTATTGATGTTGATATTTAGTGTATATACTTATACATTATGTGGAAATATAGACTTATTGGTTGATCCTTAAATTTATTTATTGAGAGGTTGGACACGCTAGATCATATTTATGGAGTTAATGATCTATAGAATTGCTTGATGAAATATTGGGTTGTGTCACGACCCAACTAATCAAATCGTGAAAATACCTACTCTACTCCACCTAGATAGGAGAAAATTACCACCCAATGACATAGATAGAGAAATTATAAAAGAAAATCATTAAACCTTCTAATTATTATAAAATTGGTAATATTTCTTTATATACATCGATGAATACTCTATCTAGAAGTCTAGATAGGTATAGGGGATATTAAAAGACAAGAATAATAAACAAGACCAACCTTTTTTCAAATGGAATAAGAAGATGGAAGAACATAGATAACTCTATCCCGATCAAGCAATGAAACCTAAACTGACCCTTCAATAAGTTATACCCCAAGAAGGTTTTAGCAAGGATAACATCAACACAACTATACGTACTAGTAAGCATTATTGACCAACCCTAGTTAAATCACATAAGCACAACATAAATATATGAAATAAAGAATGAACCTAATTAATAAAGTAAATCAAATTGACATCTCATACTCCTATTAACCACTCTTATGAGCTATACTCTAGCCAATGGAACCTCACCTACTTCTTAACAGTTTGAACTAGTCCACAATTCAACCACCATACTATATTCAACTCTAGTTTACTACTCTTCAAAAATTTATGTCACTTCTATATCATTTACTCCAATTATGAACCCAAAATTACATAGTTACTATGGACCTCCCAGACATTCATCACTAGTCAATCCCACTCATTCATAATCATACCCATGGGAATACTCAACAATAAGGCACAACACACATATTCACCTCCCCATATATATTAATTCTCAATTAGTAATAAAATAACATATTAAGATTATAACACCCAACCATGATTACTTAACACAATCACATCGAGTATAATAGGTAAGTATAAAATAGATTCAATTATTAACAAGTTCAATACCATGACTCATAACATTAAGCTAAACTTTATTACCATTATCTTTTATGGAGATTCAACAAATAATTACATAAACCAAGTATAACAATAAATAAAATAGCTTAGGATCTAAATAACAATAGTATTATGAATCAGTTCCCTAAAGGAACAAAAATTAGCAAAAACAATACAACCCTATAATGACCTCTAGGTCATTTCCTCAATATATGACTATTTCAATCATTTTGAGCCATCCCACAAAAACTATAAATCATTTATGACCTGTCAAATCTTTTGATTAGGTTATCGAATAGCTTGACTGGGTTTTAGGCTCATTTACCTATTTTGAAGCTTTTGCTATTTAGGAATTTGTAATTCCCCAAGACTACCCCCTAGACGTCATACAGTGTATAGGATCATAAGTGATTCCAAGCTAACCCATGTACTAGCATGATACATGAGATACTAATTTAAAATATATAAAAATAGAAGTAATAAATGAAAGAGATGTCTTTAGCTAAACATGTTTAAAATAAAACTACTTGAAACTATTAAAAATCTGGTTATACAAAATAAAACTGAAATAAAATACATCAACTCTACTGACTATCTATGAAACCTCTACTAATACTAACTATAGGTAGCCGGGATATGACCCCCAACCATCCCAAATTAATACGACTGAAAAATGTTCAAAGCAGAATGGACTCGAGTCCTCGAGACAAGAGAACTTATTTGAAATACCCTGGATTTGGACCCTTAGAAAATTTACTAGATTTTTAGATTATGGAGATCATACAACTTATGGGTACCAGTCGGATGATAGGGTATGGTTGGTGTGATTTTGGCCGTATGCTAACTAGGGTTATGGGATAGATTAGTTTCTAGAATGGGTACGACTTGGTAGGTTTGAGCCATATGGTTGGTGAAGGGTCATATGGTTTGGTTTTTTCCTTTACTTAATCTAAGACTTAGTAACTTAACTTTGTGATTAGGTGTGGACAACCATGAGCCATAATTTAGGGTATGAGTCATGCCAGTGACTCGTATGGCAGAAAATATTCCAACTTTGATTCAATTCTGTCAGGGATATGGTTTAGAGGTACTGGTTGTACAATTTGGGTATGACTTAGATTTGGATAGTTGTATATTGGATAGTTTTGGTTCCAAGGAGGTGGCCTAGGGTACGTGTAGTGGGTACCACTCGTATTGAAGGGTACGATTGGTATAGAGTAGTCGTAACATTCTGCGTGACTTTTAAGTAGTTTAAGTTGGGGGTAATCTTTACATTTCCCCACTTAACCTCTTAAGGACCCATGACTTATATAACTATTGGGCCATAATCTACCCTATTATCCTAATTTTAAACACTTAGAAACACTCTCTGATTCTCTTTAAGGCTCTTGGGTAAAGTAAGGCTCGGGTTTCATCTAAAGGATCAATTTGGGACTTGTACAAGTGATTTATCTCCATTATCTTCATAATATAAGGCATGTACTCCTCCCTAATTATTATTTCCAACTAAAGGCACATTTTATACAATGTTTTCGTGGCATGATTATTATATGGTTTTGGGGTTTTCATATATATGTTGTGTTTTTTGTATTAAATGCTTGATTATGGTTTTCCTATGTGTAAATTATGTAATTACATGCTTTAATGGCGGTTTGGACAATAGTTTACATGGGAATAGTTAATTGGTAATTGGATTTGGTTTTGGAAACACTATGCCCCCAACATGTTTGACAAAATGCCTATGATAATGCTTTTATGATATTATTTGAAATTTAATGGAACTATTGGATGGTATGGTTTGGTAATTGAACCCTAAATGGTATACATGGTTTATAATGGTTAAATGTTAAGGTTTAGTGGTAATGGTTATGGTTAATTAAACTTCCTTATGGGGTACAAGGGAATCCCTTAAGAAAACATGTTAATAAACAACTTGTGGTGTACATGAGATTCCCCAAGCAAACATAATAAATGAACACTAGTGGGAAAAAAGGGATTCCCCCAAGTTAACTTGATAATGTAATCTATGGGTACATGGGAATCCCTTTACATAAAAAATTTGTCTAAGGACATTGCTTGCCAGCTATAGTTGGTATGATGATGCCACTACTCATAGCCTTGGTTAATAATAATAGAATAATAGTTTTGTTGGATGGTAATTTTTTTAATTGGGCTACAATGGAGGGGTGTGATAGCTAATCGTAAAGGTGCGAGTCCAATGGACGAACACTGGGAACACAAGTTTTTTGACATGAGGGTTGTTCATAGCGACCATATATGATACTATGAGGTGGATGGAAATCCTCTATGTACACTTTACATATGTAACCTAGAGAACGAAGGGTACTCGAGAATACCCTACTATTATAGTATGTTTGATTTTTGCGACACACATATGGAGACCTATTCTAGGGGTTACACTGGACCCATATAGCCTATGGGTTGTTGTAGGATGGTTAAGCTACACATACCAAGGTTAATAGTTTTAAAGGCATGCTAAACCCAGCTCCCTTTTCCAGTATGGTTGTATGTATATATATACGTGGTTGTATGCATATGGTTGGTTTATTTGGATTTTATGGATGGAATTATTTTATCCTTGTCATGAGTTCATGATTGCGTTCACTCGCTAACCCATCTTTAGGCAACTGTATCTCTATGCGATGTAGGAACCAGCCATTCTACTCATACTTTGTGATCGGATTCAGGATATGTTATTACAATAAAAAGATGAGCTTACATATTTGGAAGGCTCCATTTTAGATCATGGATGTCTTTACTTACATTGGTCATTTTATTGATATTGGTTTTGGAAATGGTTTGGGGCATGTCCAGACTGAATATTGTTTTTTTCTTTTGGTTAGAGGTTTTGTGTGACTCCTATAGGTTTGAATAGGCCGTGTTGGTATGGGTGTTATACTTAATATTGGAATTGGTAATGGGGTTTATACCATTTGACTAAATTTATGATTGTTCCATACTTTTATGTAATGTTTTAGATATGAACTTGTTTTTTATATTGGTTTTAGTTGGACTTGTTTGGGTTGGTCACAATTATAGACCAATCCTAAAGTCTGGAATTGTAAAAAATGCTACCTTGTTATACGCTTGGAATTCATCCAACTCAGGTATGTGTAACGCCCTGAGCTTGTACCTCAGATGCTACACAGTGCTTATGACCCCAAAGGACCACAAGCTAACCCATAACTGATATCTGCTGTGAGTACTGAAACATGATACTGTAATAAATATGGAAAATAGGCTGAAATAACATGAGGTTCAAAAGCTATAAATACTGATAAAGTGTATCAACTTAAATAACAATCTATAAAACTGAATATTGTCTGAAAACTAGTCAAAAAAGCCTCTAATCTAAAACTGTCTAAAAGAGGAGTTAATGGGACAATCCCCCAACTAACTCCACCTACTGAACTACTGAGTCTACTAAATAATAAATTAAAAGAATATCCTCGAGCGATGAGGTCTCACTACTAATCAACCGTTGCTGGCAGAATCTAAATCTATCTATTGACGGTCCGGAACCTAAGCATATGAACAGAGGATATGAGACATCATAACACAAAGAAAGAGTATGCGTCAGTACGCGAAATGTACTGGTATGCTAGATGATGTAAGGCTGCATGCAAGGATTCATATATATGAACTATAACTGAATGAATGATAAAGAGTAACTGAGCATAGTAGTACATGGATAACATAAAAATACTATAAATACTGAGTATGCAATACTGTGCATACATACGTATACCATAACTGAGCTTTTCTAAAGTTACGTACTGAATTCTGGTAACTAAGCGACTGATAATCTGAGTTACTAATACTAATTGACTGTATCTGGTCATCTTGATTCTGTAGAACTGAACTAAGTTCTATTTTGAAGACTAAGACTGAAACTTTGGGAGGTAATCATCTAACCAACATGCCCCAAATAAGATAACTTTGTTGGGGTCCAATCTATAGCACCAATTGAAAATGTGTCAATACTGTGCCACGGGTAAAGACAAGCGGAGAGTTACCCTCATCTGGTAGGTAAACTAATGAGAACGGTGGAACCCTCATTTAGCAGGTTAAAACACCTCATCAACCATCAACTGGAAGGTTTGATGTCTCAACTTACGCTATCTAGTAGTTCTGGAATGCAAAGATTGCTTCTAAAGATCATATGGGAATTCATGGATTATAATATGGGAATTACACAATTTAATATCACGCTATTCAAGCTTCATTGAATCTACAATTAATCATGTATTGAAACTCAATTAATATCGAGTTCATGAATACAATCCAATTTCAAGCATTTAAATCATGAATCATAAATTTTGAAGTTTTAAAATGGATACTTGGACTCTATGGGTGAAAGGGCATTAATCCTAGAGATGTACACCTAGCATACCTTGGAATTTTGTTCTTGAAGGTTCTTAGAGAAATTCTTGAGATTTATCTTGATTTCTTGGAGCTAGGGTTTTGTATCTTTAGAGAGAATGCTTTCTTTCTTGTGATAAGTGAGAAAATAATAATATAATAGGCTACTTAGGGCATTAATCCTGTGTTTAGGCTGATTGAAATTAGGAAGAAGACCTAAAAGCCCTTGGAAATTATATCTCAGAATTAACTGAAAAATCCATATTTCTACCCTGGGCACAACACGGTGTTGTCACGCCGTCTCTCTTGAAATTGACAATTGGGCAAATTCACGATGGCACGATGCGGTGGAATCACATTACAATACTAGATGGGACCTGGAATCTTGGCGCGACGTGGTATAATTGTGGAGCGCCACTGGAAATTGACAAATGTGAAAATGAGCAATGGCGTGATGTGCTAATATCATAGAGCAATACTGGAAAATGACCATTTCCATTTTTGCACACTCTGCGATACACTACTAGCTTGAATGACGGTGTTTAATGACAGAAACTTAAAATAGCCATAACTTCTTACCCGATTGTTGGATTTAGGCAAATTTATATCGTTTGAAAGCTAATCTAATTTACTACATAATGATAGGATCTAAACTGAAAAATATTGAGTATTTCAAAAATTTTATATTTGATAACTCATGGACTGAGAGTTAATCTAAGCTAAGGAAATATGGGGTATTACAATATCTCCCCCTTGGGAAAAAACATCCTCGAATGAGAATAATTAATCTAAGAAATGATGATAGACTGAGTTTATACACTTAAAATAAACAACTGGAGCATGACTAGATAACTAAACTACTGACAAACTAAGTTTGTATACTGAACATGAATATCTGATGCATGAAATATATGACTAAAGCTACTGATAAGCTGAATTTTTACACTGAACATGCATATCTGATGCATGAGTACATGACTAAACTGATTCATGAATGCTTGACTAAATATGCTATGGTAACTGATACCATGTTCATAACTATATCTGAACATGGAACTGAGTAATGCTAAGAAAGACTGTTACCTTAAGCTAGATCAGAATTTGCGGAGAAGAGGTGAGGATACTTGGTTTGCATATCTACTTCTACTTCCCAAGTAGCTCACTCAATGGACTGATTCCTCCAAAAAACTTTGACTAAGGAAAATTCTTCATTCTGCAGTATGTAAACCTGATGATCGAGGATTTAGACCAAAACCTTTTTGAAAGAAAGATCGTTCTGAATATTTACGTCCTCTAAAGGAACTATGACTATTGGGTCACCAATGCATTCTTTACCAAGGAAACGTGCAATACTGGGTGCACTGAAGTTAGATCTAAAGGCAATTCGAGTTCATAAGCTACCATTCCTATATGACTGAAAATTATATAAGAATCAACATATCGAGGATTGAGATTTACCTTCTTGCCGAACCTCTTCATCCCCTTCATGGGAGATATTTTCAAGAACATAAAATAACCGATCTCAAATTTGAGATCTTTTTTCCTCATATCTGTATACGATTTCTGTCAGCTTTAGGCAGCCCTAAGCATTTCTCTGATTAACTAAAACTTCTCTAAGGTATCAAACACTAAGTAAGGCCCTACTACTATGGCCTCACCTACTTTGAACCAACTAATTTGAGATCTACACCTCCTACCATAGAGGGATTCAAGTAGAGCCCTTTAAATACTGGAATGATAGCTGTAATTAAATGCAAACTTGATAAAATGCAAGTGGTCATCCTAAGTACCCTTAAAATCAACAAAGCATGATCTCAGCATATCTTTTAGTATCTAAATGGTCCTTTATGCTTGATCATATTTCTGAGGGTAGAAGGTTGTACAGAGATGAACTTGGGTACCAAGACCCTTTTAGAATGCTTTCCAGAAATGAGTCGTAAATTGGGTACCTCTTTCTAAGATAATAGATATTGGGACTCCATGTAACCTGAATAACTCTATGATATAGAGTTTGGTGTAGTCCTTGACTAAATAGGAGGAGTGAACTAGAAAGAAATGAGCTGATTTGGTTATCCTGTTTACGATAACCCATATAGAATCATGCTGATGATGAGTATGAGGCTAACCCATCACAAAGCCCATGTTCACTTCTTCCCATTTCCATGTGAGAATACTGAACTCCTTTATGGACCCACAAAGCTTCTATTTCTCAATTTTATTTTGCTGACATGTAGAGCACTTAGCTACAAACTCAGCAATATCTCTTTTCATCCCACTCCACCAATAGATCTTCAGCAAGTCACGGTACATCTTAGTAGCCCCTATATGAATAGAGTAATGCATACCATGCGCTTCTTCAAGAATTCATTTCCTTAAGTCATCTACACTAGGCACACATAGCCGACCCTGGCAATGTAATACACCATCTCCCTCTTAGGAGAAAAACTTAAATTTCTAATCTCTGACTGTCTATTTTAACTTCACTAGATCGAGATCTCTATCCTATTTTCCTTTTACCTCAGAAACTAGATAGGATTTAGAACTATTCTGAACCAATACACTACCTTCTGTTGAATCGACTAAGTGGAAACCTAGTCGGGCAAGCCGATGAACTTTCTGAGCTAACTTCTTCTTACCATCCTCAATGTGAGCAACACTACCCATAGACAATCTACTGAGAGCATCAGCCACTACATTAGCCTTGCCTAAATGATAAAGAACACTCATGTCATAGTCTTTCAATAACTCTAACCACCTTCTTTAATGCAAATTCAAATATTTTTGAGAAAAGATGTACTGAAGGCTTTACGGATCTATGAACAGATCACATGCATCCCATACAAATAGTGCCTCCAAATCTTTAAGGAAAACACTATAGCTGCTAACTCAAGATCATGAGTAGGGTAATTCTTCTCTTGGGGATTAAGCTGTCTATAAGCGTAGGCTACGACCTTACCTCTCTACATGAGGATACAACCCAAACCTACTCTGGATGCATCACACTACACAAAAAACCCATCTAAGCCATCTGGTAGAGTCAAAATTGGGGTTGAGGTGAGTCAAATCTTAAACTCTAAAAAACTCTTCTCATAGGAATTTGACTACTGAAACTTGACTTTCTTTTGAGTCAATATGGACATGGGGATGGAATAGATAAAAACCTTTCAATAAATCAACGCTATTAGCCAGCTAAACTGAAGAAACTCCTAATATTTGATAGAGAGATAAGTCTAGGCTAGTTTCTCACCACCTCGGTCTTTTGAGGATTAACTCTAATGCTATCACCAAAAATAATATGACCAAGGAATGCTACTAACCTTAGCCAAAATTGGCACTTAGTGAATTTGGCGAATAACTGATGAATTTTGAGTGTCTAAAGTATGATTTTGAGGTGGTCTGCATGATCATTCTCTCTATGGGAATAGACAAGAATGTCATCGATTAAGACTATAACGAACATATCCAGGTACTGCTTGAACACGTGATTCAGTAAGTCTATAAAGGCTGCTGGGGTATTTTTTCAGAAAAAAGATATGAGTAAAAACTCGAAGTGACTATACCAGGTTTGGAAAGCTATTTTTGGAATGTCATATTCTCTGACTCTGAGATGATGATAGCCTGATCTGAGGTTTATCTTAGAAAAGTATCTAGCACCCTGAAGTTGGTCAAACAAGTCATCAAGTCTATACATATTCTGAGGGAACCATCTTTTTTATGGATGAATAAGACTACTACGCCCCACGAGTAGATACTGGGTCTGATAAAACCCTTATCTAGTAGATCCTTTAACTATTTGTTTAAATCCTTGGGTTTTTTGTGCCATTTTATATGGTAGAATAGATATAGACTGAGTATCTAGAAGAAGGTCTATCCTGAATTCTATTTCCATAACGGGAGAAATTCTAGGAAAATCTTCAGGAAACACATCAGGGAATTTATTTACTACTGGAACTGACTAAAAACTGTGAGTTTCTAAATTAGAGTCCTTGACTCACATAAGATGATAGACACACCCCTTGGTTATCATTTTTCTCTCTCTAAGGTATGAAATTAACTGATTCTTAAGCATTGTAGTAATACCCTTCCACTCAAGGACAGGTCATTTGGAAACAAAAAATGAATAATTCAATTTGTATAATCAATTGAGGCATAGCATGAATGGATCCAATCCAGGTCGAGAATGACATAAAAACCTATCATCTCTAATTCAATTAAGTCTACTGAAGTAACTTTTTGGGATATCATAATTGAATAGTTCCTTTATACCCGTTGGGCTATGATAGAATGATCCACTAGGGTAGAGATTGAGAATGTTTCTGTTAAGATTTCTTATTTGACTTTAAAGTCAACTGCAATGTAAGGAGTTAAAAAAAGACAGAGAAGCTCCTGGATCTAATAAGGCATAAAAATGTAAATGAAAGATTTGTAACGTACCAGTGACCACATTGGGAGAATTTTCCTTATCTTTTTTGGAATGAATGCATAATGCTTGTTTGAGCATTGCCCACTGGTGGAACTAGAAGTGGCACCCTGTTGATTCAGGTGACCGAATTGAGCTTGGGGATGATTATACTGACCCCAAGAACCTGACTAAGGAAAATCTCTGACTCCATTTCCTAGCTTACCATCCCTAAAACAAACATCACTGTCAGCTCTGCAGATACCCAGATGGTTCTTGCAATAAGTCTGACAAAGAGGATTCGTTCGAGCTCTACTGACACTACCTTGAGAATTAGATCTTGGTGCCCTATCTTTCTTTCCATTTTTGAACTTAGTGACTGGAGCACTAGCAGAGGAAAGAGCTATAACTAAAATATATGGGCAAAACTGGGAGCGATTACCACCTTCTAACTTAGGCAAATTAAAATTAAAGCTACCTATTCTAACTCTCTAATTTTGCCTCTCTCTCTCTCCCTCTCTCTGATATTAGCCTCTTCTATATGTTGAGCATAGACCATAATCCTGGATAGGTCCATCTCTTTAATTAACATTGTTGTTTTGCACTCCTTAACCATATTATCTGACACCCCAGATATGAACTTGCTTATTCTAAACCTATTGTCTGCCACTACATGGGGAACATATTTGGCTAATTGAGTAAACTTGAGGGAATACTCTTTTACACTTATGCTGCCATGCCAGAGGTTGATGAACTATAACACCTTGGCCTGTCTTATCTCTAAAGGAAAGAATCTATCTAGAAAGACAATAACAAATTCTTCCTATTCTATGGGTTATGCATCTGTGACCTTGTCTCCTTCCACTACTTAAACTACGTATGAGCTACATCTTGTAGCTGATAGGTAGCTAACTCATCACTCTTACTAGAAGTCACTCCCATGATGTCTATGACTTTTTGAACCTACTTGAGAAACTCTTATGGATCCTCTTCTGACTTAGATCCTGAGAATGGGGGGAAGGATTCATTTGGGTGAAGTCCCAAATCTTGGCTTTAGCAGTATTGACCACTGGGTTGGTCAGAATAGTAGCTGGTCATTCATTCTGAGCTGCCACTGAATTGACTATAGTAGTGAATACAACTCTAAATTCAACTTGGGAAACATGTTTGTCTAGGGGATCTGCCTGAATGGGTAGGGGTGCTAACCTATTGATAGTTCTTTATTCATTAGTCCTTTTGAGAGGCATGTTTTGTAAATGATAGGAAGAAATAGATTAGGCTGAGAGTCTAACTTGAGCTTATGCTCATGCACATGACATGATTACTGAAAGAAGGGAAACTTTTCCTAAAACATCTCATAGCTTCCTGTCCATAAGTGTGGCATGTTATACATCTATGCACAAGACTCTACGCGATGTGTCTTTTAGACTTCCTAGGACTCTGCTGAGCCTTAGGATTTGTTACTATATTTGTAATGCCTCGAATCTGTACCCGAGATGCTACACGGTACTTACGACCCTGAAGGACCATAAGCTAACCCATGACTGATATATGTTGTGAACAATGAAACATCATAATGTAATAAATATGGAAAATAGGCTAAAATACGATAAGGTTCAAAATCTATAAATACTTATAAAGTGTATCAATTAAAATAACAACTATAAAATTGAATACTATCTAAAAACTAGTCTGAAAAGCCTCTAATCCGAAACTGTCTAAAAGTGGAGTTAATGGGAAAATACCCCAACTAACTCCATCTACTAAACTATTGAGTCTACTAAAATAATGAAATATAAGAATATCATCGAATGATGAGGACTCACTGCTAATCTACTACTGCTGCCTGAATTTGAATCTATATATGAGTGGTTGGGAACCTGAGCATTCAAACCTATTATATGAGATATCATAGCACAAAGAAAGAGTATGCGTAAGTATGTGGAATATACTAGTATGCTAGATGAGGTAAGGATGAATGCAAGGGTTCATATATATCAACTATAACTGACTGAATGATAAAGAGTAACTAAACATAAGAGTACATGGATAATCTAAAACTATTGTAAATATGAGTATGCAATACTGTGCATATATATATATACTGTAACTAAGCTTTTCTGAAGCTATGTACTAAATTCTGATAACTGAGTAACAAATAATCTAAGTTACTGATACAGATTGATGTATCGGTTAGTCCTGGTTCTGTTGAACTAAATTGACTTCTATTCTAAACACTGAGACTAAAACTTTGGGAGGTAATCATATAACCGACATTCCTCAAATAAGATAACTATGTTGGGGTCCAATCTGCTACCCCAATTAGAAGGGTGCCAATTTTGTGCGACAGTTAAATACAAGCTGAAAGTTATCCTCATCCGGCAGGTACTCTAATAAGAATGGTAGAACCCTCATCTGGTAGGTTAAAACACCTCATCAACCCTTAAATGGTAGGCTTTATTTCTCAATCTATGTTGGCTACATAGTTCTAGAATGCAAGGATTAATTCTAAGGATAACACCCTCTACTAGCAGGTGAGCCCCATTTATTGGGTTCACTCAGTTCTGAATCATACTCACAATTTAAAGACACTAAACTAATTATACTGAACTGAACTAGACTGATACTGAGATAGCTGAGTTTTCCTAAGTTCTATAACTGACTGAGTTCTACTGAGTTCCATAACTAACTGAGAGTAGAACTGATCGTGACATGACTGACACTATTCTATGACTGACACTAGCTCTAGGTAAACAACTAAATTGTTGGGTATTAAATACCCCAGGACTTGATAGTATGAAAAATAAAGCATAACAATGTACGCTAGTCTATAATTCATTCATAAAGGCATTTTATCAAACATTTGTAAGGCATAAGCTTGTACATATAGTAACATGTCATGATTTTATCAATTTATTCACATGGACATTCTATCAAACACTTAGGGAGCATAACTAAATGCACATAATCATGGATAACATACAAGCATTGAAATTTCAATGCCTAAACTTGTAAATTCATGGATTATAACACAGGAATTACACAATTTAATTTACTTTCTATTCAAACTTTATCGAATCTATAATTAATCATGGATTGAAACTCAAATAATATCGAGATCAAGAATACAATCCAATTTCAAGCATGTAAATCATAAATCATAAATCTTGAAGTTTTAAAAATGGATTCTTGGACTCTATGGGTTAAAGGGACCTATAGATGAACACCTAATATACCTTGGAATATTTGTTCTTGAAGGTTCTTGGAGAAATTCTTGAGATTAACCATGATTTCTTGGAGCTAGGATTTTGTATCTTGAGGGAGAATGCTTTCTTTCTTGAGATAAGTGAACAAATACTAAGATAATAGGCTACTTATGGCTTTAATCCTGTGTTTAGGCTGACAGTAATAAGGGAAAAGACGTAAAAGCCCTTGGAAATTAAATCTCAAAATTAACTGAAAAATCACAATTTCTATCCCTGGCATGATGTAATGCTATCACTTCATGTCTATTGAAATTGACAACTAAGAAAATGCACGGTGGCGCAACGTGGTGGAATTGTATAGAAAATCTAGATGGAACATGGAATCTTGGCACAATGCGGTACAATAGCGGAGCGCCACTAGAAATTGAAAAATGTGAAAATAAGTTGTGGCATGACATGCCAATATTATGGAGTAGCACTGAAAAGTGACCATATCCATTTTGGCACACTCCGCGATGAACTACTGGCCTGAATTACGGTGTTTAACAACTAAAACATGAAATAAGCATAACTTCTTATCCGGTTATTAGATTTAGGAGAATTTTATATTGCTGGAAAGCTAATTTAATTTCCCATACAATGGAAGGATCCAAACTAAAAAAATATTGAGTATTTTTAAAATTTTATATTTGATAACTCATAGACTAAGAGTTAATCAAAGCTAAGGAAATATGGGGTATTATAATATGCGTATTTGGAGGTTGAGATGGGTAACATGGGTGGTACCCATTCCTTATTGGACTTAGGATGCCCATTGTGATAAGACCCTAGTTTTGGTCAATTCAAGTTGGTATTAGAGATTTAGGTTCATGGTCAATTGGGAGTTCACAAAGTAATGTCAATTATAGTATCTTTTAAGAGTGTGTAGTGTACCACACTCATAAGAGAGCGGTTAAAATCCATTTAGTAATGTTTTACTTTCTTGGTATTCTATTTTCAAGCTTTGAGTCTAAGTTCTGGAATCTTCTCTAATCTTGGGTTGTTCGCTTTTTAGATCATTCCTCGATGATTTGAGATTTAAGGTAACTCTTCTGTGCTAACTGGGGATAATATTTATAGGACACATACTACTTAGAGTATCTATACTCAATATAGGGTCCTCTTTCCTGATTGTTTTGGAGTTTTACTAGTTTCTAATAGTCTTTCTCAAGGTAAGATGACAAATGCAGAATTTTTTCAATCGATTTAGATTATTGCTCAGTTGGGTATAGCTCAGGTTGAACAAAATATATCTGGTGTTTTATCTGCTGAGGCCATAAGGGTTAGCCAGTTTATTAAAATGAATCCCCCTACTTCTACTAGTGTGAAGTTGGAGGAGAATCCTCAGGGTTTTATGTATAAAATAGAGACAATATTTAGGGTAATGTAGGCCACGAATATGGAAGGGATGAATTTTGTTTCTTACCTACTTAAAGATATGGCATTCCAATTTTAAGAGGAGTGGGATAGGGTGAGAGGTGATGTTGAGAAGTCAACTTTGTGGGATACTTTCTCTAATGCTTTTCTAGATCACTTCTTTCCTTCGAAGTTGAGAAAAGCAAAGATGGAGGAATTTTTTAATCTGAGACTAGGAAAAATATTGGTCAAGAAATATGCCTTTAAATTTCATTAGCTATCTAGGTATACTCTATAATTGGTGTCTGACGTGAGGGCTAGGATCAGAAAATTGACTTTTAGACTATCTCGAGATTTGATCCTTGAAAGCAAGACTACATTGTTGCTTAAGAATATGGATGTTTCTAGTTTGGTGGTTCATATATAGCAGTTGAAGGAGGAAAAGAGAAAACAGACTAAGTTTTGGTAACGGTAGGGTAAGAGGTTTAGTTCATTTAAATAGGGTGGTGCTCAATAGAAAGATAGTTGGGATGGCAGTAAGTGTCTGATAACGCTCAAACTACAGCTCTCGTAAGAGTGTAAGCGGTCGTTGTCAAATATAGAACCCAACGGGGTTGGGTGTCGAATCCCACAGGGAATACTCGGTCACTAAGTAAGCAAAGATTATTAGACTTTTGGTGAAAGTTTCGTAAAAAAGGGGGAATTGTAGCGTAAATTTAAGAGTATCAAAAATAGTAATGCAAGAACGGGAAATAGAAGAGTAAAACGGATTATTTGGTTGGTTTTGATCAATGAGAATTAAGAGTTAGGGTTATGTCCACCTTATGAGTTGGACATATCTATTGACTATGAGTTATGCGGAATTCAGATATGCATGCGCTTATAGAGAATCGTATTCTATGGTAAATCCAGGCGTCTTTTGACCATCAAGGATTATTTCACTTTAAATCTTTCGAGCTTAAAGCGTATCTAATGGTACAGATTCTCCAAGAGGTTAATCCAGTTACGGCACTAGCCTTTTAACAGGGGTTGGTGCCCTATTACCTTGACATTATCTCATTTCCAGACATGTAACTTTTCTTTCGAACAAGTTAATGCTATACTGGCGTATTCTATATGTTTGCAACCATAAGAATTTAGATTAAGATGAAGAGAATAATGATATAAGCAGCATATGTGTCAAGAATTCACAAACTCATAGCAATAGATAGTGTCTCATAAGGCTCCCATAACCCCAATAGAGAAGTTTAGCTACTCATGAGTGCAACGGAAATCACAATAGACATTATTATCATACCAAAATAAGAGTCTAACGTGAAGTATGCTTTGGTAGTGCTTGTGGCGTGAATTCCTTTCAAGTAGCGTTTCTCTTGTTGTGAAAATTCAGAAGTCGATGAAGAGAAGGCAATAAGAATTAATTGAAAGAGAATGAATTGAAAGTAAAAAGTAATTAATTGAAGAAGTATGAAGTATGAAGTCTGAAAGTAAAAGTATTAAAAACTTCAGCAAAATAGGGTATTTATAATACCCATATCCTATTCCTACTAGGCTACTGCGTACTTATCCTAATCCTAATAAGTTACTGCATTATTATCCTAATCCTACTAAGTTACTGCTGATCCCCAAAGTCTCTGAAAATGCTGTTTTTGCCTGGGACAGGTTTTTTATGCGTCACTTTTAGTCCCTAGGTGATAACGCTCAATCTACAGCTCTCGTGGGAGTGTAAAGCGGTCGTTAGCAAATATAGAACCCAACCTGTGTTGGGTGTCGATCCCACAGGGAATATCTTGGCCAACAAGTAAGTAAAATTACTAAACTTTTGGTGCAAGTCTCGTAATGAGGGGGGGATTGTAATGTGTAACCAAAACAATAAAGTAAAAGCTGAAAATAGCAAAGTAAAAAGAGAAAGATTGTCACGTAAGTTGTAAACAATGAGAATTGAAGCGTTGGGGTTATGTCCACCTTCTGAGGTATACGTCTCTATCGGCTATGAGTGTGTAGAGTCTTGACATGCAATTGCTTATAGAGAATTGTAGTCGATGGTAAATCCAAGCGTCTCTCGACCTGAACAAGGACTATTTCACTTTAACTCTCTCGAGCTTAAAGCGTGTCTAACGGTACGAATTCTCCAAGAGGTTAGTCCAGTTACGACACTAGCTTTTTAATAGGAAAGGGTGTCCTACTACCTTGACATTATCTCTTTTCCAGACAAATAACCTTTCTCTCGAACAAGTTAAATGTTAGACTGGCGTTATTCTATGCGTCTGCAGCCACAAGAATTTGCATTAAGATGAAGAGAATAATGATATAAGCAATATACGTGTCTCGAACTCACAAACTCACAGAAATAGATAGTATCTCATTCGGCTTCCATAACCCTAACAGAGAAGTTTAGTTACCCATGAGTGCGAAGGAGATCACGATTTGCATTGTTATTGTTGAGTAATGGCGTGTGGATTAGGTGATAGGCGTGTGGCGTGATTCCTTAGCAAGTAACGATTCTCTTGTTGTGGAATTTAAGAATAGAATTAATGGAAAGATTAGAAGAGTTGTAATTGAGAAGTAGAATGTGTCTCTCCACTAAGGGAGGACTTGCCTCTCCACTAAGGGATGACTTCATTCAAAATCTCTAGCATGATAGGGTATTTATAATACTCCTATCCTACTCCTACTATGCTAATGAAAGAAATAACCAAATCCTACTAAACTAAGAAAATACTTAACCCATTTGTACTAGGTTAATGTAACATTATCCTAATCCAAATGAACTAATGAAATACATAACCCAATTGTACTAGGTTAATGTATCATTGTCAAAATCCAGCTTTGTGTCTGTAAGTCCCCAAAGTCTTCAGAAATGTTGTTTTAGCCCGGGACAGATTTTCCATGCAGCAGTTTTGGTCCTTAGGCGTGTAGACTTTCTTCCCTTCCTTTGTGAGCTTTCTTTTGCGTCAAGTAAGCCATAAAATGCTGTATTTTGCATCATTTATACCTGAAACTTTCCTAATCATGTTAGTTAGCTCATTTACAGGAAAAAGGACTAAAAGTGCATGAAATATATAATTTGTTCTCAAAACTAGGCTAAAATATGGGCAAAATATATTGATATAGGCGTGTAAATTCGCCTATCATCACTAGGCGTCCAAGCTCTGCTTTCCTTCTTTCGTGCAGCTTCCTTTGGCGTCAAGTTATCCATAAAATGCTGAAATCTTCATCATTTATACCTGAAAACTTGCTAATCACGTTTGTTAGCTCACTTACAGGAAAGAGGTCTAAAACTGCATGAATTATGTATTTTGTCCTCAAAACTTAGCTAAAATATGGGTAGATTATAGCACTTTAGGCATGTAAATACGCCTATCATCAACACCCCACACTTAACGCTTTGTTCGTCCTCTAATAAAATATCATGTCCTTCTAAACATCTACTTAGGGTTTCACAGTAACAACACAAAATATTCATCAAGACAGGCATAGCAATTACTAACAAAGAGTAGTTTTATTGATCACTACAAGAAACAATTCAACCTCCAACATAGACTCGTGATGATGGGTAATTTGTATCCACAAGTTAAAGCACAAAGAATCATACACAACTACCCAAAACTCATCAACCATGTGTGTCTCACAATATATCACCCATAATTACTCACAAGTATTTCATTTTTTTCAAAACATGGGTATAGGATTTTCCTTGCTCTCACGCTCACAAAGAATTCATATGTTGCAACTAATGACCATACGCTTGCCCTTAGTGTAATGCTCCACTAAATATCAGAATGCTAAGCTTAGGATCAAATAGGTCTTTTACAGGTTGTAATGTAGGCTAAGGGACGGGTAGGACTATTTTGGCCAGAAATAGTGACTATGTTCCTAAGCGCTTTAATACATCACATTATGCCATTAACAATTTCTTTCAAACAACCTTTCTACTTTCTTTTAATCTACCACCCCTTCTCACCTCTTTTGTTATTAAATTTTTAACAGAATTAACTTTTTATTTTCCTTTTCATTTTTCTCTCTTCTTCTTTTTTATATAACACACCTCTATGATAACCTTTCTTTTTCATAACGAATTCAAGTACCAATTCCCTTTAAGGCACTACTCTCACCCAATTTCCTCTTATTTTGTCACATGACTTTACAATTTTAAGGCACTTAGGAATTTGGATCAAATTATGGTCTTGAAAAAATGGATTAGGCTTACATATGAGGCTGTCAAAGAAAATAGGCTTAAGGCTCAAAGGAGGTTATCTAGGATGATGTCCATGGGTAGATAAAATGAAGGTAAACAATCATAGGTTGCCAAAGAAATGCCTAAATCATCTCCTAAACTCACACTATTTATTTTGCTTTACATACATACCAGGCAAGTTCTAGCATCAGCCACAAACATAGAATATACTGTCATCTCACACACACAAGGCACATGGTCGACTTTATTGGGAGTAGTATAGACTCTTGACCCAACAGATGAAGGAATTAAACCACATAGATATCACACAGTGAGTCACACTTAGAGTCTAAACGTCTCAATAGTAATGATTTTATCACAGACTCTTGTCATAATACCATGCTGCCTATCATAACAATTTCATGCAAAGTTAAAAAAAATTTAACTACTAAAAAAACTAAAAAAACAAAACAAAAAAACATAAATAAATGCAAATGCAGATAAGGAAGTACAACATACAAATACCAGCACCCCACACTTAGACGGGACACACTGCCCTCAGTGGAAAATAAATAAGAAGAACCTGATTAGTCGGACTCCTCCTCTATGTCTGGGGTCATACCCCCTTCATCAGAATCATCATTAGAGTCGTTGTCATCAGAGTTCTCCTCCACGTCCGAGTCTGGCATTCGACGATCATCATTGGTTGGCACATCGTCATCAAGAGGTTCCTCAAACAATACACCTATTCCACACATCGCCCTCGCATGCTCATTCATTGGGTAGTCATAATCCAACTGTTGGAGCTCTGCAGCAGTTGGAACACAACCTCCGCTCATCATGGTAAATCGAGTAATGCCATAAAAATGGCAAAAGAAACTCTCATCCCGAGCATGACGTTCTACAGTGGTAAGGTTGACGCCATGTGTGGATTCAGCATCTTTAACCTTTGTGAGGTCAACCTTGTTTGGGTTTTGTGGCAGCTTATGATCAGCCGGTTCCTCTTCGATGTCCTCCTTCCTCAATATTGCATTCAACAGATTGCCAAAGCTGAAGTGGGACCTCTTGTGTAGCCTGGCCTTTCGCATTGTAGATCAAATAATTGCCCCAATATTAATAGGGACATTCGTCATCAATGCGTACACCAAGAACACTCTATCTCATGTTATCTTTGTGTACTATGTCCCTGGAATCAGGCAAAATTTGACTATTCACAACCATATCCTAGCTTCCCTATTTAAGGAAGCATATGGGAAGGTGTTGTGCCGACCGATGTCCTTGTGTTTGCTCCATCGTGCCATAGATCTTGTTCCGCACAATGTGTGTCTAATGGACCTGTAAGGAGGTCTGTTCTACAGCTGCTTGAGTGGTGATGGATCAACAGATGGCAAACCTAGAAAAGAGTTGAAGAACTCCGCATTTAGTTGTAGGACTTGGCCCCGAATATTTACTTCACTCCCTGTAGTTTTCGGTGACCAGTTGGCATAGAATTCTCGTGTTAGATCAATATTTCATTCTCCCATATCTCGGAAGATGAAATCAAGATGTAACGCCATGATCTTGGCCAACATGCGAGGTTCTTTCTTTGCTAGGCTTTCCTTGTGTATCAACTCCACATGAACATATTTTTTCTCCTTATTGTTCCTATACCACTCCTTTCCTTGCTCCTCTAGGACCCATTTAATTCCAAACATGCGGCGAGGTATTTGTAGCGAGGAGTATTCTCTTTGCTCTTTTCATCCCCTTTTTTGGCCTTTTTGTGAAGTGGTTGCTTTATCCTTTCCTTGTAGTGCTTTTGGTGCCATTTGTACCTGAGATTAAAATGATAGTCATGTTAGCTTCATCTCGGTAGATACAATCGACAAGCAATCAGTAGTGGCGCCACCCCACACTTAGTTTGTTGGCACAAACTAGTTAAGTGAACGTTGTCGATTACTCAGACTTCATCGATATATGTTTAGGTGGTACGTTCAAACAATATAATCAGTGCAGTCATACTTTTCTTGTTATCTTAACTATCCTTTTTGATGCTATCTTAAGTAATCTTGACAATACTTTTCATGTTTGGATTGATGTACCCTTTTGAACAAGACTACTACATAGAGATTGTATCAAGTTATGGCATAGAAATAATCAACATTTCATGTTTGTAGTTAACCATGATTTTTCATCCTAATGAACAAGTAAGTCGATCATGAAAGCTTTCAAGTTACAAGATTATACCATTTTCTTGACCATGTCAATTCCGCAAAAGTATGACAGTGTATCAAAATCAAATTCAAGTTGAAAACAAGTCAAGACCATCCTTACGTATTCTTTCACTCACTTAGTTGTATCACAACAAATCAACCACATTCAAATCACCAATACTACTTCAAGATTTAACAATTTATTATAGGCGTAGTAGTGTATTACTTACGGAATATAAAAGAAGAACAAAGAAATACTTACTTGGTTGATGGCCTTGGAAGATGTTCTTGCAAAATAAAAGAGCAAAAGGAAATTTTTTGAGAGAATTTGGATATGTAGGCGGCGCTTAGGTATGTTTTGCAATGCTTTTTTGTTCTAAGACTAAGGTTCTATTTATAGGACAAGCTTGGGTCGGGTTTTGACCCATTTGGAATCGGTTTTGGAGACCAAAAGTGACCATAGGCGACGCCTAAAGCTTTGCCTATGCTTGGTATAGGCGGCGCCTTTTGCAAAGCATTGTTGAGCATAGGCGGCGCCTATGCTATGGCATTGTTAGGCATAGGCGGCACCTATGCCATGAAATATGAGATTCAGAGACAAAAGGCTTTTGCATAGGCGGCGCCTATGCTATGGCATTGTTGAGCATAGGCGGCGCCTATGCTATGGCACTCTAGAATCCGAGAGCTTAGGCCATAGCACAGGCCTTGCCTTGTTCATGGCCTAGATTTACATAGGCCTTGCCTTGTTCTTTGCCTATTTTCTCATAAGCAATGCCTAACCCATAGCCTTTGGCTTCTTCATTCCTAACTTACCACCTTCAACATGCAATACTTCAAAATCAAAATTTGAAACCAATCTCCTCTTTTACACCTCTTGCACCTACATTTACTAAAAGACAACAAAAATGATTAGAACGATGGGTTGCCTCCCATTTAGCGCCTTAGTTTTAGTCGTGTCTCGACTCTTCTTAGGAAAATAAAAACAACAAAAACAATTAAAAATGATGGGTTGCCTCCCATCAAGCGCTAGATTTATTGTCGCGGCACGACATAGCTACCTCGAGTACTTAGACTTCGTCGAGATAGATGGTGGCCATATAGTTTATCGAGTCAAGAGGACCGATATATGGTTTTACTCGTTGGCCATTCACCTTAAATACAATACCATTATTATCTTCTAGCTCAACTACTCCAGACGAGTAGACTTGGCTAATTTTGTACGGACCATACCATTTGGACCTTAACTTACCTGGGAATAGCTTTAGTCTGGAATTGAAAAAAAGTACCATATCACCCTTTTGAAAGTTTCGTTGAACAATCCGCTGATCATGATACCTTTTCATCCGCTCCTTGTAGAGGTCCGAACTTTCATATGCATGTAGACGGAATTCATCCATCTCATTCAGCTGCTCCAACCTCAAGTTCATAGCATCATCCCGATTCAAATTCAGTTGCTTCAACGCCCACAATGCTTTGTGCTCGATCTCAATGGGTAAATGACAAGCTTTCCCAACCCCTGCATCTAACCATTTAATAATTTCCTTCTTCACCACCTCTTGCATAGGTGGATTCAGACGCCTTTGATGCTCAATAGTGGGTAAGCAATTTTCTTCAAGCTGAATTTTGTGTGTACAAATCCCAGGCGGAATACCAATGATATCAGCAATGGTTCAACCGATGGCTCTCATGTTCTTTTGTAGAACCGTGATGAGAGCTGCAACTTGCTGCTCACCCAAATCTGCCGCCACAATAACCGGGAGTGTGTTACCGTTTCCCAAGAATGCATACTTTAAATGGCTAGGCAGCTTCTTCAATTCTAACGTGCGTGGTTCCTCAATAGATGGTTAAGCTGGTGGTGTTGGTCGGTTTTTGAGATCAAGGTCCAGCTTCTTGGGAGCATGAGGATATGACCCTAATCCTGTTAGAGCACGAATAGTTTCTTCATAATTTTCAGTATCCTTATGCTCAACATTCATAAGCACAACCGCCAATGGGTCATCAACAAGCTGCTCCTCTACAGGTAATTCTTTCTCATCATCAATATAAACATCAGCTACCCAGAACACGTTCAGATCTTTGGGTTGCTTCATTGATTTACATACATCAAAGTGGACTACTTCGTCATTCATCCGGAATAGAAGCTCATTAGCACTTAAATCAATAAGCACACTTCCTGTTGCAAGGAAAGGGCACCCCAAGATTATGGGAACTTTAGAGTCTACCTCACAATCCAAAATAATAAAGTCCGCTTGAAAGATGAATGAAGAAACCTTCACCAATACATCACATAAAATACTAACAGGTCGTTTTACCGATCTATCATCCATCACAAGCCTCATATTGGTTGGAGTAGGATCACCCAACCCCAACTTTTTGTAAATGGATAGTGGAATCAAGTTGATGCTGGCTCCTAAATCGCATAATGCCTTGGCAAAATTCAAAGATCCGACAGTGCAAGGAATAGTGAAGGCTCCGGGGTCGGCCTTCTTCTGAACTAGTGATCTGGTAGCAATTGCACTATAATGATGAAAAACATCTGTCAACTCACCACTTGCTGCCCGCTTCTTTGTTAAAAGATCCTTCATAAATTTTGCATAGCCAGGCATCTGTTCTAGCGCCTCAACCAATGGAACATTAATGGTCAGCTGTTTTAACATTGACATAAATTTATTGAACTTAGTATCATCAGCTCTCTTTTTTAATCTTTGAGGAAAAGGTGGTAGTGGAAGGGGAATAGTTTTCTCCACGTCTTTCTTTTCATCTTGCTTCAGATTGGCAATCTTTTCGGGCTGTGGACACTGAGGGGTGGCGTCTTTGACGTCTTCTTCTGCTTCTTTGGTAGCTGCTGCATTATTTGTGGTATCATTATCCACTTGCTTGCTTTGGGATGAATTTTCCAGCACCTTACCACTCCTGGTAGTGATGGCCATGCATGTTCCATCGTTTCTTGGGTTTTGCACTATGTCTCTAGGTAAGGTGCCAACTTTTCTTTAATTTAATGTGGCTGAGATTTGACTCAATTATTGCTCCAGCTGTCTTATTGAAGTGGAATGTGAGTCAACCAATTGCTTCATTGAGGCCAAGTTATTTATTACCTCAGTTACTCCTGTGCTGGTTGCCTCTGCTCCTTTCAACAGCTTAGCCATCATATTTTCCATGGTCATATTTCCAGACCCAGATGCAGTGTCATCACGTCTTCCTGGGGGAACATACAAACCACTCTTGTCAGTCTTATTCCTCCAACTTCCTTGATCACGGTCCTTGTTCCCAGATTTATCATAATAGTTCCGACCTTGGTTTCCTTGGGAATTGCCTCGAAAACCCCCCTGATTGTTCACATAGTTGGCTTCTTCCTCAGAATCAGATTCCTCTCTTTCTTTTGACGCAACTGCTTTGACTTTTTCGATCTTCCCTGATAATAGATGCTTTGTAAGAAGATCCATCTGTGTTTTCATGTGCGCCATATCTTGATCACGTTCTTCTTCTCTTCTCCTTTGTTCTGCAGTCAGGCCAATAGACAAAGTAGGGCTTGCTACCTCAGAATCCCTGGTATGCCAAGCTCTACTTTGCTTTGTCATCCGATCCAGCATATCACTCGCCTGAACAAAGGTGAGGTCCATAAATGATCCTCCAGCTGCATTATCCACCACTGGTTTAGTTACTGAATTCAAGGATCTGTATAGTATCTCCATCAAGTGGACATTGATCGTGTGATGGTTTGGGCACCTCATAAGCTTCTTCTAGAATCTCTCCCATGTTTTGGGGAGAGCATCAGTTGGAAGCTGACGAAAATTGCTGATTTCATCTCTCAATTATGCTCTCTTGGATGGCGGAAAGAATCTTTCTAGAAAGTATCTTTCAATTGCCTCCAATTAGTGATAGAATCAGGAGTTAGCCCATTCAACCATAGAGTTGCCTCCCCAGATAGAGACAATGGAAATAAGCGCAACCGAATTGCATTTTGTCCAACGCCAGGATTGTCGAATGACTTACATGTAGAAATAAAGTTGATCAGATGCATATTCGGATCATCGCCTACTAGTCTACCAAATAATCCCTTGAGTTGCAATAGATAAATCATGGTGCTCGTGATGTTGAACTTGGCTCTGGGCGCCAATGACGGAGGAATAATGGCTCCTGTGGCACTAGCTCCATCAAGATCATCATCATCGTCATTGAATGGTATTTGTATGGCTCGGCGTTCAGGCCGAAATCTTGCTTGACGATCTCTTCTGTTTGCCGGTGTCACCACCTCAGCATCACGCCTAGGGTTTAGTAGCTCATCATCACCTAAGTCCTCATCATCAGGATCTGCTGCTCTCCCTAGGTTATCAATATTCTATTGATGTACTTGGGCGGCGGCCAACGCAGCTAGTCTAGCCTGCTCCTGTTGAGCAGCCCTTCTCTCAATGTCACGTTGTGCATCCATCCTTCTAATAAGTTGCGATTCAGGATTTATTGGTAATAATGGTTGCCTCAAGCTTCGAGTATTTGGCATGCACTGAACAAAAACCTGCAGAAAACAAAAACAACAACTAAAAGTAAAGTACAAGAATCTTTGACCAAAGGGTCTAGTAACTATCACAAACTTAGTAGACAACCGTATTCCCCGGCAACGGCGCCAAAATTTGATAACGCTCAAACTACAGCTCTCGTAAGAGTGTAAGCGGTCATTGTCAAATATAGAACCCAACGGGGTTGGGTGTCGAATCCCACAGGGAATACTCGGTCACTAAGTAAGCAAAGATTATTAGACTTTTGGTGAAAGTTTCATAAAAAGGGGGGAATTGTAGCATAAATTTAAGAGTATAAAAAATAGTAATGCAAGAACGGGAAATAGAAGAGTAAAACGGATTATTTGGTTGGTTTTGGTCAATGAGAATTGAGAGTTAGGGTTATGTCTACCTTATGAGTTGGACGTATCTATTGACTATGAGTTATGCGAAATTCAGATATGCATGCGCTTATAGAGAATCGTATTCTATGGTAAATCCAGGCGTCTTTCGACCATAAAGGATTATTTCACTTTAACTCTTTCGAGCTTAAAGCGTATCTAATGGTACAGATTCTCCAAGAGGTTAATCCAGTTACGACACTAATTTTTTAACAGGGGTTGGTGCCCTATTACCTTGACATTATCTCTTTTCCAGACATATAACTTTTCTTTCGAACAAGTTAATGCTATACTGGCGTATTCTATATGTTTGCAACCACAATAATTTAGATTAAGATGAAGAGAATAGTGATATAAGCAGCATACATGTCAAGAATTCACAAACTCATAGCAATAGATAGTGTCTCATAAGGCTTCCATGACCCCAACAGAGAAGTTTAGCTACTCATGAGTGCAACGGAAATTACAATAGACATTATTATCATACCAAAATAAGAGTCTAACGTGAAGTATGCTTTGGTAGTGCTTGTGGCGTGAATTCCTTGCAAGTAGAGTTTCTCTTGTTGTGAAAATTTAGAAGTCGATGAAGAGAAAGTAATAAGAATTAATTAAAAGAGAATGAATTGAAAGTAAATAGTAATTGATTGAAGAAGTATGAAGTATCAAGTCTGAAAGTAAAAGTATTAAAAACTTCAGCAAAATAGGGTATTTATAATACCCATATCCTATTCCTACTAGGCTACTGTGAACTTATCCTAATCCTAATAAGTTACTGCATTATTATCCTAATCCTACTAAGTTACTGCTGATCCCCAAAGTCTCTAAAAATGTTATTTTTGCCCGGGACAGGTTTTCCATGAGTCACTTTTAGTCCCTAGGCGTCCAAGCTCTGCTTTCCTTCTTTCGTGTAGCTTCCTTTAGCATCAAGTTATCCATAAAATGCTGAAATCTTCATTATTTATACCTGAAAACTTGCTAATCACGTTTGTTAGCTCACTTACAGGAAAGAGGACTAAAAGTGCATGAATTATGTATTTTGTCCTCAAAAGTTAGCTAAAATATGGGTAGATTATAGCACTTTAGGCGTTTAAATACGCCTGTCATCAGTGTCCAAAGAATAAGTAGGGGGTTCTGGTTCCTTCTCTTATGCTAGTGATCCTTACCTAAAATAGTCAAGTAATAGGAGTCAGTAGGGTGGCGATAATTTTAGGGCATAGGGTGTTGAATCTCAGGTAAGTGGGGCTCAGTCGGCCCCATAATGCCCCTTTTACTGATTCTACGGTAGGTTACACTAGGTTTTTTATGATGAGAGGAGGGATAGATGCTACAGATGTGGTGAGCCAAGTCATATACTTAGAAACTGTCCAGCTTATAAGGGTGATTTGGGAGAGATTAAGGATTCGACTGCTTCATCTTCTGCTTTTGCATAAAAAGGTGCTTCATCTACATCAACATCTACTTTAGGTACACATATAGGTCAGAATATGTTATATGCTCTTGCTACTCGACATGAATCTGAAGCATCACCTGATGTCATGACTGGTACGTTACAACTCCTTTCTAGTAATGTATATTGTTTACTTAATCTAGGGCCTATCATCTCTTATGTGACCATATTTGTGATTGTGTATTTTTGTTTTGATCCTAAGGTTATTTCAGATCCATTTTCTATTTCTACCCTGATAGGTGACTTTAAGGTTATTGAAAGAGTCTATAGGGGGTATGTGGTATTTTTTTGTAGTTGACAGACTTTGGTGGATTTGCTTGAACTTGATATGGTGGATTTTGATGTTACTCTAAGAATGGATTGATTACACTTTTTCTACGCATCCTTAGATTGTCAAATTGTAAAGTTGTCTATAGTTCCCTGGCAAACTAGTTATTGAGTGTGGGGGTGGTTCCCTAGCTCTTAAGGGGAGGTTTACCACTTATCTTAGAGCTCGGAGATTTATTTCTAAAGGGTTTCTCTATCATTTGGTCTAGCTTAAATATTCTAACTTCGAGGGAACTTCTTTACATTCAATTTCTGGAGTTAAATAAGTTTCCTGAGGTCTTTTTAGTGATCTTCTCGATGTTCCTACATATAGGGAGATTGAATTTGGTATTGATTTGGTTTTGAACACTCGTCCAATATCTATTCCTCCTTATATAATAACTCCGACAGAGTTGAAAGAACTCAAGGAGCAACTTAAGTATCTTTTGGATAAGGTTTTCATCCATCCGTTCTTAGACAGATGTCTCACTCTTGATAAAGAAAAAGACTTCATCTTTAAAGTGCGTTCAAGTGGCTCGTGATGCTATTCGGTAAGGCACCAACCATGTTTTGCACCCCTTGGGGTGCACTAGTATTATTTAAGAATAAGAAAGATGGTTCCCTTCAGATGTACATTGACTATCGACAGTTGAATAAGGTGTTGATTACGAACAAGTATCATCTTTCTAGGATAGATGACTTGTTTATCAGTTGCCTGATGCCAAATTCTTTTCTAAGATACATCCTCGCTCTGGGTAGCATCATCTTAAGATTAGGGAGGTGGATATCCCTGAGATGACTTTTCATACTCTGTATAGGAACTTGGAGTTCTTTGTTATGTTATTTTGTTTGACTAATGCCCTGATGGTATTTATGGATTTGATGAACAGGGTTTTCAGGAAGTTTTTGGATCTTTTAGTCATTGTGTTCGTTGATGACATTCTAGTTTATTCTAAGAGTGAGGTGGATCATGCCAATCATCTCTTTATGGTATTGCAGACCTTTAAAGAGCAATAGTTGTATGCTAAATTCTCCAAGTGTGAGTTTTGGTTGCACGCCGTTACTTTTCTTGTTCATATTATTTCTAGTGAGGGGATCATGGTCGATCCACAAATGGTAGAAATGGTTAAAAGATGGCCTAGACCCATGACTCCAACCGACATTCAAAGCTTCTTAGGTTTAGCTAGGTACTACAGATGGTTCGTGGAATATTTCTCAATAATAGCTACCCTATTGACTAATTTGACTCAGAAGAGGGTAAAATTTTCTTTGTTGGATGCTTGTGAGGGTATTTTTGAGAAGTTGAAGGATAAACTAAATTTGGCTCTTATTTTGAGATTCTTTGAAGGCAATGAGTGGTTTAGAGTTTATTATGATGTGTTTTGGGTGGGACTTAGTTGTATTTTGACACAAAATTAGAAAGTGATTGCCTATGCTTCCAGGCAGTTGAAAGTACATAAGAGGAATTATCCTACTCATGATGTAGAGATTTTAGAGGTGGTTTTTTTATTTGAAAATCTGGACGCATTATTTGTATGGAGTGCACGCAGATATTTTTCTGATCATAAGAGTCTATAGTATGCGTTCACTCAGAAGGAGCAAAATCTCAGGAAGAGGAGATGGTTGGAGCTACTGAAGGACTATGATATAAGTTTTCACTACCACCCAGTAAAGCTAAAATGGTTGCTGATGCTCTTAGTAGGTTGTCCATGAGGAGTTTATCTTATGTTGATAAGGAGAAATAGGAATTGTTGAAGGATATTCACCGCTTGGCTAATCTTGTAGTTTGTCTCTTGGACTCTAAGAAAGGTGGTATGATGGTACAGGAAGTGGTTCAATTATCTCTTGGTGCAAATATCAAGGAAAAGCTAATGATAATCCTATTTTTATGAAAATTATGAGTGATATTAGTGGGCAAAGGGTAATGGTGTTTGAGATCAGTGGTGATAGTACTTTAAGGTACCAAGGTAAGTTATGTCTTCCTGACGCCGATGGTTTACGACAAAGGATTTTTTTTAAGGTACATGAAATGCCCTATGTTGTTAATCCTTATTGAACAAAAAGCTTGCATCATGATATCAAGGAGATGTATTGGTGGAGTGGTACAAAAAGCGATGTGGCTGATTTTATGGTCAAATATATGGTGTGCCAACAAGTTAAAGTTAAGCACATGAGGCTTGAAGGGTGTATTAGGAAATTTAGTTTCCTGAATGGAAATGGGAGGTAATCAATATGGATTTTGTTATCGGTCTTCCTCAGTCTCAGAACCAATTTGATTTGGTTTGGGTCATCATGGATAGGATGACAAAATCCTCTCACTTTTTGCTGGTGCAGACTAAATTTTTGATTGAGGACTATGCATAGTTGTATCTTCAGGAGATTGTTAAGCTTCATAGGGTACTTATTTTGATTATCTCTGATCATGGTCTGTAGTTTTTATCTTACTTCAGGTGGACTTTTTAGAAAGAATTGGGGACTAAGATTAGTCTGAGTACTATTTTTCATCCGGAGATGGATAGACAAGTAGAGAGGACTACATAGACATTAGAGGACATGCTCCAGGAATGTTTGATATATTATGGTGGAAATTGGATTGGGCATCTACCTTTGGTAGAGTTTGCTTAAAATAATATCTATCATTTTAGCATTGGGATGGCCCCTTTTGAGGCATTGTATAGTAGGATGTGTACACCTCCAACTGGGTGGTTTGAGCTTAGTGAGGTGGATATGTGTGGCTTGAATTTGGATTATCAGGCTGGGGAAATAGTAAATGTGATTTAGGACAGGCTTAAGGCTGCCCAAAGTCACCAAAAGTCCTATATAGATGTATAGCGTAGTGACTTAGAGTTTGAGGTTGGGGATAAGATGTTCCTAAGGGTATCTCCCATGAAGAGTGTGATGAGGTTGGTATAAAGAGGAAACTTAGTGCCCACTATATTGGTCCTTTTATGGTTTTGTAGAGGGTTGGTAACATTGTGTATGAATTAGAGTTACCTTCTAGTTTTAGCTCTAGTTATCTAGTATTTCATGTCTCAATATTAAGAAAGTGTCTTGCTGATCTGTCTTTATTTGTTCCTTTGGAAAGATTGGGTATCTCGTATTCAATGTCTTATGAAGAGGTCCCAGTTGATATATTAGATCAGTAGGTTTGTCAGTTATGGACCAAGGATATGGCCTTGGTTAATGTTCTTTGGTAGAACCACAAGGTGGAAGAGGCTAAGTGGTAAGCGGAAGGGAATATAAAGTCCAAATATCCGCATTTGTTTTTTGCTCCTAATATTCATGTGGAAGGAATGTGTTCTTCATCATATATTTGTTTTCTAAATTTGTTAAAGGTTGGAGTGATGCTTTATAATTCAACTAACTTGTGCTTGTGTTTGACCTACCTTGTCCATAATTCGGGGTTGAATAATCCTTGTGGGGGAAACTGTAACACCTTGAGTTTGGACCCTTAGAAAATTTCCTGGATTTCTCGATTTTGGACATCATACTACTTGTGGGTACCATTCATATAATAGGGTACAGTTGGTATGCTCTTGGTCATATTCTAACCAGTATTGGTAGGTGGGTTGGATTCGTTTCTGAATTGGTACGACCTGGTAGGTACGATTCGTATAGTAGGCAAAGGGTCTCATTGATTAGATTTTTCCTTCACTTAATTTGAGACTTAGTAACTTATCTTGGATTTGAGTATGAGTGGCTCACTATAAGCCGTAAGTTAGGTTATGAGTCATATCATTGACTCATACGGTAGACAGTTTTCCAACTTTATCTGATTCTATTCTGCCAGGGATACGATTTAGGGGCACTGATTGTATGGTTTGGGTACAACTTAGTTTGGGTAAGTTGTATGTAGGACAATGTTGGGTTCAAGAGGGAGACCTAGGGTACAAGTTTTAGATACCACTAGTATTGATGGGTATGACTAGTATAGAGTAGTCATACCACTCTATGAGACTTTCAAGTAGTTTAAGTTGGGGTAATCTGGACCTCTCCCCACTTAACCTCTTAAGGAACTATGACTTATATCACTATTGGGGAATTATTTACCCTATTATTCTAATCTTAAACATTTAAAAACTCTCTCTAATTCACTTTAAGGCTCTTGGGTAAGGCAGGCTAGAGTTTTATCTAGAGGATCAATTTAGGGCTTGTACGAGTTATTTCTCTCCATCATCTTCGTAATCTAAGGCCTGTACTCCTCCCTCGTTGTTAGTTCTAACTAAATACATGTTTACACAATGTTGTCATGGCATTATTATTGTATGGTTTAGGGGTTTTCAAATATATGTTCGGGTTTTGGTTTTAAATGCTTGATTATGCTTCTCCCATGTTTCAATAAGTAATTGCATGCTTTACTAATGATTTGGACAATTGGTTTCAAAGGAATGTTTAATTGGTGATTGGATTTGGTTTAGGAAATAAATTACCCCAACATTGTCCTACATTATTAATGGAACTATTGCACTGTATGGTTTGGTAATGGAATCCTAAATGGTATACATGGTTTGGAATGATTAAATGGCAAGGTTTGGTGGTCATGGTTAAAGGTGACAAATGGGAGGGTTGGGCCGAATTGGACAAGTCAAAATGGGCAAAAGCAACAAATGAGGTCATTGCCCAATCCGCTAAAAATATAGATGGGTTACGCCAAGATGGGCTAAACAATGGATTATAGCCCAATCTACCCAACTTAACCCATCATTGGACAAGTTATCATTCTAGTAGCAATTTAAGTTAGAATGATATTTTTAATTTTCTTTTTATATTTATATTTATATTATTATATTATTGTTTTCACATAAAAATAACATATGAAAACCAAAAAACATAAATTAATAAAAGCATTTGTAGGTACATTTAAAACAAAACATTGATGACAAATAAGATAAGAGAGCTGAAAAAGAGAAAAAAATATGATTTTTTATCAAATAAGTTTTAAAGATTTAATTTTTTGGGTGTGGAGGGAGGGAGGGTAGTGGGTGGTCTATGAAAAAGTTTTGAATTTTTTCTATAATGCAAATTAAAAGAAAAAAAATTTAGGAGGGGGACTGGGGTGGGTCTTGGTATGAAGGAGGGAGGGGGTGGGGTATGAAAAGATTTATTTTTAGTAAAATATTAAATTTTTTTAAAAAATTAATTTTTTAGGGGGATGGGGGTAGAGGTTCTTATCTAGAGAGCTGGGGGTAAGATGTTCATATCCTCCACCCTATGGTTGGGGGTATGTCCCAACTGGATATTATTTTTCTATTGATTAGAGGATTTATGTGACCACTATGGGTTGGAATAGGCGGTGTTAGTATGGGTGTCAGCCTTAGTATTGGCATTGGTATTAGGCTGATACCGTTTGTCAGAATTTATGATTGTTCCATCCTGTTATGTTATGTTATGGACATGAACTTGGTTTCTATATTGATATGTTATGCTTGTTGGTTGGTATTAGATGGTTTGACTTGATTGGGTTGTCCAGTTTAATAGCCCTATCCCAGAGTCTGAAATTATAATAAACGCTACCTTGTTACACGTTTGGAATTTATCTGACTCAGGGTATGCGTATTTGGAGGTTGGGTTGGTAACGGGGATGGTCCCCGATCCTGATTGGACTTGGGATTCTCATTATGACAAGGACCTAGTTTGGGTCGTGTCATCATCATTTGGTGGCCGGAGATGTGAACTATCTGATTATGATATGTGGACTACATTTGGTACCTAAATTGTGAAGGAATGTAGCCACAAACACATATATGTGGTCAGGAATGTACTGAGTGTATGGGGGTGAATTCATAAGTAAAATAGAAACTGAATATACTTTCAAAGCATGCATGCTAAGTGTAAAATGACCCCACCTTGGTCATGAATAAAATTAGATGATGAAAGATTATCAAACATAATGATAAAACATAATGTATAAGCTTAGTGAGTCATTACTCTTAGTTTTTAAAATCTTTACTTCTGTTCTTTGTTCTGGGAGATTCTTATAATCGACATAAACCATGTGAGCTATCATGGAGCGCAACATCTTATCCACGTTAGGGATAGTTGTTCTAGCCTTTCCATCGAAATAAAACCTTAAGTGATCACTAAACTTCATCCATATTTGGAAAAGAAGACACTCTCCAGTGAGGTTTTTTAAACATACAGTGGCTCGTAGTTTTTGAAAATTAGGATATGCTCGTCCACAATCCCTTCTTGGTGGTAAATACTTCTCCCAAATATATATATATACATATATATATATGTGCACTCATACTTAGGAAATCCACTATAAAATAACATATGGGTTTGTAACTAGAAACTAACTATGCATCTCTTGCTTAAATCATACCAGTGGGTTAAGCTATGGATTTCTAATCTTAATTGAGGTCATACGATCAAAGTTAAAATTTATCCAAGTTGTAAAACTTTTTAACTTAAACTCATAAGATTAAACTTCTTAAAACTCACCATCTTGTAAATAAGTCTTGAAATTCAAGCATTCTTTTATAGAAACTCATAGCAAAATATTCTGCTCAACACTCAATTTGAAATCATTCATCAAATTCCAAGTCAAAATAATTGAAATCATGTCATAATAGAAATCATCCAAGTCAAAACATGACCAAAAGAAAATTCTTATGCACTTTAAACTTTAAATTCACATGGTAATGTCATTACTTCAAGAATGCAAGGATTGGGTATGAACCCTAATTGAAATCATTAAAATCCAACTTTAAAAATCAAGTTTTCAGGCACAAGTATGAAAGATTATCCTTGCTCAAACCTCACATGCCTCAACTAGATGAATTCTTGAAGAAAACATGAAATTGAAACGTGAATTCTTGAATGCTTGGGGAATAAATCTTGAATTTCTTGTTCTTAGGAAGAGGGGAAGGGTTTACAAAGGTGTTAACTGATGAAAAGTGGGCTAATAATGCCCTATTGAGCCTTTAATTCGTCCTTTGGGTTCTTGGGGGTAAGGTGGAATGGCCAAAACTCCCCTTGGGCTTATACTTATGAATGCAGAAAAAACAAATACTTTGTGCTGCGGAGGCTAACGCGGAGCCTAATGTTTGCATCACGGAGCTATCGCAACCCTTACTATTTCTCACGAAAATATTCATAACTTTTCGCTCGGGTATCAGATTAATCAAAAATTTGTATTGTTGGAAATCTAATTTAAAGAAATATAATTTGGTGAGTATTGATCTAAAAGATTCCACATATTTAAGAAGTTATACATGTTCAAATCTAACCCTTGTAAAATTGAATACAAAAATTTAGCCGAATCAAAGGCTCTTATCTAAACTTTGCTCTAAGTGTTTCCAATGAACAATTTTGACCTCATAAGCACTCTTACCACTAGGATAATGATAATAGAACTTAAATTCACATGTTAATACTTTGGATTAGATTTTATACACGTAGAAATGTGGTTTGAATTATATCTTTAAATTGTGGGGTGTTACATTATCTACCCCTTGAAATCATTCGTCCTTGAATGATGAGTAGGAAATTATTGAAACTTTATAAGTATGTATTAAAGCTGTAACATTACATTTGGAACTTTACATCGACAAAACATGTATATAAATCAAAAGAAACAGACTTCATGGTATCACCAAGTACATTATGTAAGCACGAATCATGAGACAGCACAACTAAGGTCGCACTAGGGGCATTACAATGTCTGAGATGGAATACTTTGAAAACAGAGGTCATTCACTGAATACTTATGAACTGAATCATGACAAAATATCTGAGTTGGTGATACATAGCCATACTCAGAAACTTCGGATAGTAAGACCAGATGGAAAGATGGAAACCTATAGGAGCTTACCTATTTGATTGCTAAACTAAATTGCTGGCTTTACAGACTAAATCAAACTAAAAGTTTATGCTCAACCAGAGTATTTCATCAACATTTTTGCTAAGAAGAGCTAATAACATAGGGGAGCAAAGAATCTTTGGTATGATCTAAGTAAGTATCTGAATAAGGAATCGCAACATGGATACAACTCTATAACATGTAACATAGGCCTACGAAACATAAGCTATGATAGAATTAATAGGCCTTAAGCAATGCAACTACTAACTTTCAAAGGTTAGCCACACTTCTCAAATACTCCCTTGACTATAATTTTCCCTTTAAATACCATGCTCATTTTATTCAACTTATACTTCTCACATGTGATTTGATAACTCCATTTACTAAAGTCTGAGCTGAACTAAATTTTCTCACCTTGTTCAAGCCTACTCAAAATTACAAAGTGCAACACATAACACTATAATACTAGTCTAAGCCATGAATTTGATAACCCAGGTGTGTTTCATAGCTCTCATATCAAGAATAATTCTTCTTACCACTTCAACTACTAAATTCAACCTCTTACTAGGAATTCCCTAGCGCATAATGCACCCATTCACTTATATATCAACATGACATTCAAGCCTATCATTATAACCACTTAAGAACTTCTAAGCAAATAATCCACCAAAGCATATTTCCCATATTATCTAATATGTCTATCAATAATAATTTCCATGCACTATCCCAACGAAAACACACACAAAATTTTACGAACCGTAACATATACTATAAGCCCTGCCTTAATATTCCTTCAAATTTATAGCCTTAGATAAACCAAGAATACACCAATATTTTCCTAATGAGGGACTTTACTCTATCTCATCTAAATAATTGTTCATCACCACTATCATTTTATAAGAAGAGGTCATTGAAAGGTTTGAACATGAGGACCTGAAGCATGAAAGAATACTATACATAACTTTGAAACATAACTGAGGCCTGAGGAATAGAGTATCAAAGGAATGGATTTATCAAAGAGATATAAAATAAGGACATGCATGACATAATCTGAATTTCACTGGTCATTAAGGGTGCACCATGAGTTATGGGAACTGAACATACTATAACCCATGAGTACATGAGTCATGAGCTGCATGTCCTGAGTTTGGAGTTCATAAATTAGTGAAATATGGTTTGTACTTTGGGGTGAACTAGAACTCCTTATACTAGGAACTAGAAGCATACATGATTCTATGAAAACTGCATGAATATGAGATATAATCATTGAGCTGACATGTAAGGCATAAGTAGATGTCGTATTGACTAAAGTACAAAAATTTTCACTGAGATAAGAATGGGTCTGGCATCTTCCTCCCCTACTAATGTTCTATAATACACTGGCATTGCTACTAGAATCTGAGAGCCTAACTTAGTTTCTTGTTCTATCATCTTCCCTTAGATTTAAGCCATCGTTTTAAGTCTGCAGAATCCTTTAATAAACTGTAAGCTAAACTGCAACCATTGTACTCTAGATTCCAAGGTATAACATTACACATAAATAAGAAACTCACCCTGAAAGACTATACCTGAAAGTGTAACACTCACTGCTAGTACTTCCTTCTGAGATAGAACTCTTAACTTTCAATAGCACCAATAGTCATCATATAACAACTTAACCTTGACTAACTTAGAATCTTTATGAGTATGACCATACCCTGAGTTCTCACTATCAAGAATATCAACTCTTCTTTCTATTAGCTCAATCCTCCAAGATTTAAACTTAGATTCTAACACTTAACATGGATATTCCCAAACTTTTAATGAACTATACTAACTTCATTCTTGAATACTCCCTTAATATATACCATCAATATATTCTTACACCCTTCAGTAATCATCAAGATATTCTTACACCCTTCTCGATCACATACTTTTATGATTAAACAAATAATCTTCTTCTTTCCCTTCATAGCCTACTAGTATCACATCTTTAAACTTATATTTTCCCCTTAAACCATGAGAATTGAAATTACACCAAAATACCAAAAATCAATCACCTATAGACCATAACTTAGCTAGTAAGAACATCATATACTACATAATTATCCTCATTCGCCCTTAGAAACTCTAAGGTATTATCTAAGCACACATACTGTAAAAATTTAGAGATACACCTCTAAATCACCCCCACACCATCATACTTCATCTTGAATCAATAAACTTAAATTCTTGCATACACTATTTCAAGCCTACAAGAGTGCTTTCATATAGCTAGCATCACACACCAAACACTCTTTATTTCCACCTTAATGACCATCTAATGTTCAAACTTAGTGCCTAATACTAGACCTGATTAACCACTCAACTTCACATGCTATTCTTTCTTGGAATCTATATAATAAAACATCAAGAAACACTAGTCCACTAGAACCTCATAATAACCATATTTGATCATAATCTTATGGTGTACCTTATTATAATCCATTAGAGCATCCTCCTATAGAACATTACTCTTTACCCATCAGTATGCGTAAATTACATTCATAGATCTGTAAGTTTCAACTAATTTCTTTTTCACAATCACACATCATAGCCTATATTAACAATTCCTAACAACCTAATACTTTAATTAATAACCTATACTTTCCTAATGCAAGAAAATACAATCTAGAACTTATTTACTACTTCAAGCATATTCTAAGATACCTTAACAAATAACTCCTTACCATAAAATCTACACCGCATTCACTACGACTTATGTTAACACCCAAAGACATATCACCTCAATCCTTACTTAATACCATATATAGATCCCCTAATATACTCTTAACCAGTTGCTCTGTCTAACTTTCTTGTCACTACAATTGTAAATCCATACTTACAACTCTAAGGATAGTTTACTACTTATGAATAATAACACCTTAAATTACACTATCCTTTAATAAAAACTATATTTAACAATCTAGGTACATACTTTCTCCTATTATGAGTGTTATATATATTGAAGGGTTAACAAGGAATCTGAATACATATAATATTTTATCTTAACTGCACAACTCTTATGGATAATGACATAAGTTTTCAACTTAAGGGACTTACAACATACTAGCGATCTCCTGTCAAGCCCCTTGTATGAATGATGAAGTTATTGATAGTAAATTTTAGAGCATCATCTCGGGAGAAAGAGAAATTGAAATCTAGTACTCATGTTATCTCATAAAGTTAGACTAATAGAGTAGCACATGAATTGAAGTTTCTTAGAGAACAATTTTACAACACAATCTATAGTATGAAAGAAAGAAAACATCTCTTAAATGTCCAATAGCCTCTTAAAGAAAAACACAAACGCCTTAGTACAATTCTGCAAGACTCTACTAGACAAGGTTTCACAGACACCCTAGGACACTTGAACTTCGTTCTCTGATACAAACTTTGTGATGCCCCAAGACTACCCCCTGGACATCACATGGTGCTTAGGACCACAAGTGATCCCGAGCAAACCTATGTACTAGCATGATTCTTAAGCTACTAATTTAAAATACATAAAATTTGATGTAATAAACGAAAGAGATATATGTATCTTAACATGTTCAAAATAAAACCATTTAAAATAATTACAACACTGGTTAGACAAAACAAAACTAAAATCAAATACATTAATTCTACTTACTGTCTATGAACCCTCTACTAATACTTACTATAGGTAGCTGGTACATGACCCCCAACCATCCTAAATCAATAAGACTAAATAAAAATATAATGTTGAAAGTAGAATGGACTCGAGTCCTCGAATTAACAAAACTCATCACGTGTTGGCTGGAATCTTGAACTGTCTGCTTATGATATGTATACTACATCTGGTACCTACATCATGAAGGAATGTTGCCACAAATACATATATATGGTCAACACTTTGGAATGTACAAAGTATATGAGGGTGAATGCATAAGTAAAATAGAAACTGAAAAGACTTTCAAATCATGCAAGCTAAGTGTGAAAGGACTCACCATGATCATGAATAAAATTGGAAGCTAAAAGATCATAAAATATGATAATAAGGCATAATGTATAGGCTTAATGATCTATTATACTTAGTTTATAAAATCTTTACTTTTGTTCTTTCTTGTGGGAGATTCTTATAACTGACACAAACCATGTGAGCTATCATGGAGTCCAATGTCTTACCCATGTTGGGGAGAGCTATTCTACCCTTTACACATAATAGAACCTTAACTTAAGTGATCGCAAAACTTAATACATATTGGGAAAAGAAGACACTCTCTGGAAAGGTTTCTTAAACCTATACTAGATTGTAGTTTATAGAAATTAAGACAGGCTTATCCACATTCACTTCTCGGTGCTAAATATACGTCGTAAATATATATATGCGCTCATACTTAGGAAATCCACCTTCAAATACCATATGGGTTTGTAATTAGAAACCAACTATGCATATCTTTCTTAAATCATACCCAATGGTGAAGTTGTGGATTTCTAATTTTAATTGAGATTATAACATCAAAATTAAACTTTAATCAAGTTGTAAACTTGGTAACTTAAACTCATGAGCTTAAATTTCTAAAAACTCAACATCTTGTACTAAAGTCTTGAAATTCATGCATTCTTTCATAGAAAAATATTATGCTCAATACTCAATTTGGAATCTTCCATCAATTCAACAAAAACCAAATCACGTCATAATAGCAATCATAAAAGTCAAAACATGAACAAAAGCAAACTCTTATGCACATTAAACCTTAAATTCATATGATAATGTCATAACTTCAAGAATGTGAGGATTGCGTATGAATCCTAATTGACATCATATAAATCAAACTTTAAATATTAAGTTTTTGGGCACAGGGATGAAAGATTATCCTTTCTCAAACCCCACATACCTCAACTAGATGACTTCTTGAAAAAAGCTTGAAATTGAAACTTGAATTTTTGAATACTTGGGGAAGAAAACTTGAATTTATTATTCTTAGGAAGAGGAGAAGGGTTTACATAGGTGTTAACTGATGAAAAGTGGGAAATTAATGCCCTTTTGGGGCTTTAATCCATCACTTGGGTGCTTGGGGTCATGGGGGAATGACCAAAACCCCCCTTGGGAGTACACTTACGAATGCAGGAAACATATCCTCAACATTGTGGAGGCTAACATGGAGCCTAAGGTTCACTCTGCAGAGCTATTGCGGACCCTTACTATTTCTTAAGAAAATACTCATAACCTCTTGCTCGGGTATTAAATTAAGGAAAAATTGGTATCGTTGGAAAGCTAATTTAATTATATATAATTTGGTAGGTCTTGATCTTTAATATTCTACATATTAAAAAATTTATACACATTAAAAGATGACCCTTGTAGAATCGAATACAAAAATTTTACTGAGTCAAAGTCTCTTAGCTCAACTTTGCTCTTAGTGTTTCCTATGAACATTTTTCACCTCATAAGCACTATTAACACTAGGATAATGATCGTAATACTTATATTCACATGAGAATTATTTGGATTAGAGTTTATACACGTAGAAAAGATGGTTCAAATTCAAGCCCAGAAATGTTGGGTGTTCCATTAGCGCCATTGGTTCCACTTTAGCGGTACCCATGCCAAACTGCCAGACTGCTTTAGTGGTTGAGATGTCGCTTTAGCAGTAGGTACTTTAGTGTCACCTAAGGGATTTTTAGTCCCCTTTTACTACATGATTTCCTACTATTTCTTTCACCATTTTCACACTATTTTGAGTAAATAAAGAGAAGAAAAAGTAGGCAATAATTCATTTAACCTAAGGTAAGCTAGCCTAGCACTCGTTGGTCATTTTTCATTAATTTATTGTCAATTTCCATCCTATTTCATAGTGAATTCTTAGATATTAGATCTTTAACAATTTGGGCCTCGATTTTTGCACCATTTGTGCTCAACTTTTCAGCACAGATTCCTTTTCCTTTGAGGGACCTCATGACAAATTCAATTTTGGATTTAATTTGTGAGCCTCAGGGGCTCATTCTTGATCATAATTTTGAATCAACCCTTTATATAGCAGTATAGGTCTAGTTTTACTCCTAATGATGGGTAAATTACTAGTTTGATAGTGTGGTGGCATTTCCAGATTGTAGATCAAATGGACGATTTGTGGGTAATTTGAGGATTTACAGTTCGACATTAAGGTAGGCTTCTACTAATCATCTTCATGAGATAGTGTATTATATATATTCCATTTTAGAAAGGGATGTTAGGATATTTTAAATAGGTAGATTACCATATCTTAACCTAAATTATGCATTTTGAGAATAGAAGGGTGAATCGACCCTTAAGATGAACTATCCGTTATGCCTATAGGATCCTATTACCCTAGCCTACTAGCATTTTAGGCATAGTTGAGGCTAATAACCCTTTAGTATAAGGTTTACTTCTTGACTCGGTGGATTATCATGGTTTCCCAGATTATGGTATTATGGTTATGCTGTATATAAATATTATTAGACCCAGGATTGTGATTAAGATATTAGTTTGATTTTGGGTGAGTGATTTATTCTTATAAAGGATATGGTTTAGTCTATAGACATTTTGATTCTTATAATTATATTATTTGGATATTGGTGATGACATGCATAAATTTGGTATATTCATGCTCACTTAATTGTATGATTCCAATTAAAATCATGATTTTGCTACAGTTTTCCTAATAAAGGATTTATTCACACTTTTTACTTTAAAATAAATTATTTCATAAAGGGAATCATATAACCTTAGTGGAGGATTTATGAACTTTTGAAACTAAAAATGATAGTTTAGAAATGTGACCAAGATATATTTTGGTCCGTGATTTTACCACTACTATTTACTTTGGCTGAGAGATATTCAGAACCTTTCTACAATTTTATGATTATTTAGTCTTGAAGTTTCCCCTGATAATGGATTTATAGACTTATACATTTTAGACAAATTTAGAGTTTGTGCATTTATATATATATATATATATTTGTATATATATATTTATAAATATATCTCCAATATTGGACAGAGTAGATTGATGATGATAATGATTATTTAAAATCATAGATAGGGAATAGGTCAGTGTAAACGGATACTCTCAACTATATAAAGAAAATAATTGTGGAATAGATCAAATAAAGGAGCAATCACATACTATAATCCAAAAACCGGATGGTATCAGTACAATATCTTCTAATAAAACAAGAGTAAAAAAGTGAAATATCAAAGGAATTACAATGATACAACTTATCTCTAAGTACAACATAGAGACTAGTCTAATACATAAAAGATAGTAAGTAATACTCCAAATGTCAGGAGCTCAGTCTAAAAGTCTACAAACCATGACTGCTTTTCATATTGCCCACATCAATAGTGATAACCCGTACTATGATCTGCAGGATACAAAAGTATAGCATGAGTACCAAATGAATGGTTCTCAGTATACGAATGAAAACTAAGCTCCACCGATAAATTAGATATATATAACATATAAATAAGTTGGAAACTGCACCAAAAGTTCAACAACCAAATAAATAGCAAATGATATAATGTGGATAAACTATGCTACTCATGTTCAAGAAACTAACATATAAGGGTAAGAAAATATCAAGGATGAACTACCCTACTCCAGCTATACTCAGAAATTTCAACACAATACCATGTATCCCTGGCCAATATACGAATAAAGGATGAAAGAAGATTATGTAGCAATATAAAAGGCAAAGGAATGAATATAAAATATGAACAAATAAAGGAAGGGATATAGAATAATACCATAGCTACATATAGTTAGATATACATATGTATAGATATAAGGTCAACTCAAAGTACAACCTAAATCATCATGTCTTCATTTTAAGGCCGCGTTATAATCCTATCATGATTTAGCACTATCATATTTAGGGTTTCTAATACATGTGTCTAAACATAAAATAAACATCCATAATAATGTGCTCGTAAGACAAAAAAGGCCAAAAACATACCTAAAATCTCTATATTGAACATATGACCTATATATCATAGCTAGACATAACAATGATCATAATAATGACAATAACAAAATCAATACCAACAGGAGTAATTAGCTATTTTGGACCACTAAATACCAAGCAGAGCCTATGCATACCCCCACTACCCCAGGATCAGAAGGTTAAATCAACATATAGTAACACAAGGTATATTTATCACACATATCTAAGCAACTACACCATTCTAGTAGATAGACATAGGCGCATATTGGTGATTAGCAATGTGCATATAATAATAAATGCAACAAAATTCATAATACCATAGCCATCTTCATTATAATCAACCTCCAACCTTACTGGGTATATATATAGTTGCCATACATAGAGCTAACCGGACTCAAATCGGTAGATGTATACATTGGCACATAAATATAATCATCCTCTGTCCTTTTTAGGTATATCATCATATTATTCTATGGCCTTACTGGATATCAATATCATCATTATAATATAATCTGTCCTAGCCACGTATCATCAGATCATCATAATATCCTCTGGCCTTAATGGGCATCATTGTATCATTATAATATCGATTGTCCTTGCTGGGAATCATCATATTGTCATGATATCCAAATTAATGTCAAATAATAGAGAGAAATCCATATGAGGGCTAAAGTAAAGTACAAGCCCTAAAAGGGCTAAAGTAAAGAACAAGCCCTACGAGGGCTAAACTAAATAATCATGAAAATACAATATAAGTAGAGTATATTTACATATTTCATCATTCGTCATCAACATCACATTATTAATAAAAATATACATAATAGATTCATGGATAGAAGTTGTGGCTAAAAAGAGTGTAAGTTAATAAATCCACTTCCCGAATATTCTTTAGGAATAAATCATTATAAAGTGTAGAAAGGGTCAGAATATCTCATGACCATAGAAAATAATAGTGTCAAATCATGGACCAAAATCTGTCTCGATCAATTCCTTAAAATATCATCATTAACCTCTTTTATGTATACAAATTATCCATTAAGTTGGGCATCTATTATCTTAAATAAATCTATATTTAAGATGAAAACTGAATATTAATCTCTTATTTAGGAAGAATAGTCATAAGATCATATTTCAATAAGAATCACATCAATTACCAGTATAATGATAATAAATGTACTGAATCTATGTATGCCATCACCAGTACACAAATATTGGAATCATAAACATCATACCATATCTTCCTCCATCATATTTTGGAGAGATATGCATATAAACACACACACACACACACAAACACACACACACACACACATATATATATATATATATATATATTCATAAGCTACAACAATATCCTTTACAAGGATAATTACTACCCAACTATATAACTCATATCGTAACATGGCCTTTGGCCCAATAATGTGTCCGGAGTAATAATATCTTCATAATCACACCCTTAGGCCCACATATATAATCGGAGCTCATATCAATAACCACGTCTGTAAATCATATTATGTCAATAGGCCATAACATATTCATGAGTCATAACATCTTTATAAGCTATGAAACATATCTCTAATCATCTCACATATAGGAGGTATCTCACTTCTAGGAGGCATAATGCATAAATAATGTATAACTCATAACTATGAGGTGTATCACATCTTTATGACATTATAAATCTATTGGTCATGTATGGTAACCATGTGGTAATCACATCTTTAATGGCCTAATATTATTTCTATAAGGACTATCATGGCCATAAGTCATTAGTCATTATTAAGGGGAAAATACCATTGTCGACACCTATTTTTTCTCTCCACGACTAAGTTTAATTTTGAGTTTCTTTAATTTTAAATAAAATTACAATATTTATTTTAATCGGATAAAATCTTTTCAAAGTATTTATAAAGGTAATTTTGTCATTTTAAGTAACGATTAAATATTTTCATATTCAAAATTTAAAAATCATATAATTTTGTTACTTGAATAATTATTTTATGGAAAATCATATTTTAATCGAAGGCTATCTTGAAAATTTATTCAAATGATTAAAATCTTGATCCAAATATGATTTATTCTAAGAAATAGTTTATTTGGAAAAATAATTTTTTTAACCTTATTGAATCAAGAATCTCAGGATTAAATTGGTTGTTAATCAATTTCAAATGTTGTTTTAATTTAGTGAAATTTATTAAATTGGATCTTAATTAAAATCGATTCGGCCATAGTTGCATTGCAATTAATCAATTGAATTTTAGTTAGGCTAAAACTTAAATACAATTGTCTAAATTTTCATTTGCTGTCTATTTAATAAGTAGCCTAAATAGCCATTTCCCTTAAATATTTATCAGCCCCTTTCAGTCAAATAGTAACATTGTCAGTAGCCCAATAATAATATTTAAACCCGGCCTATCCCCTTTCTTAACTATTTTTCTCTACCCGATTAACAACAAACAACGATAATATCAGCTTTCAACAACAAAACAATACAAAATATTAGCAACCAATGATAACAATAATTTTTAACAGCAAAACAACCAACAATGAGCAACTTCTACCAGTGAAAACAACTCTACAAATCCGAGCATGACCCAATAGCTTTGACCCAGACATTGACCCAACCCAAAACTTCTAATCCTGAAATTTGAAATTCAGTCTCAGTACTAAAATAGTACATATTCTATCTTATTCAACAATTCTCATCTACCATTTAAAAATTCAAAAAAACACCCCTTAAATCTTTTCTCCCACATCGGTTGATTCAAAGAATTTAACTCTCATCCTTTCGTATAAATACTACTACTATTTTTGTAGAATTACCAAGTCTCAAAAGGGTTAAAAAAAGCATTTGAGAAAGAGTCAAATTATTAGTAAAAAATTTTGTAGAAGCTTCGACTAATCAGAATTCTTGAAGAATTGCTTTTTGGTGCTAGTTGAGATTCTGTAGAAGGATTGAGTCCTATTTTGGTTCTTCGAAATAGGTAATACTTTATCCCTTTTAGTTTTTGTATTTTCTTCTTCTATTTTTCATCCTTCTATAGTCACAGTAGTGTTTTACTTTTTTCATCGTATTGTTAATAGTGTGCGAGGATTGTTTGTTGTAGAAGTCACGAAAACCATAGGATTTTTCGTATTATAGCATTGATGTGATTCCTCTAAATGGTTGTTCTTTCTTTCATTTGTATGACTATTGTTAGTTTTATTCTTCTCATTTCCATTTTGAAGATGCTTATTAGCTCTAAATCGTTAGTTTTGAAGATTGTTTGTTTTTCCCTTTTTGTGTTTCAGTTCCGTTGACTGCATATTCATAATGGGAATATATGTAAGAAGTTTTCTTATAGGTTGTTCTACATCTTTTATTAGAGGTTATGTCGATTTAGACTTATTTATGAGTTTTTTCTTGTTATTTTTGTAATAACCTTTAGGTTCAATTTGTACACATTAGAAGTATAGTCGAAGTCAATTCAATTAAATCTGCATTTGAAATAAAGATTTTGTTAAGTCTGATTGGTTTACAATGTATATGAGGCCTAATGAATATTGAAAGTCGTGACATTGAGGAATCAAAATTAAAGACAGGACATTCATGATATGTTCCCGTATTTTAAAGTTCTTAATACGGATCTTGCAGTGGGCATCGTCTATTCATAATAAGTTTTATTCTCTTTCCTTTCTTAGTTTGTCCGATTAAATTTATGAGAAGAAGGTGAAGTAAGTTGTAGCATGTCTTATTCTCACCTTTTGTTTGCATGACAAACGAAGCCACAGTAACCTTTTCATAGGTTCTTGTGGCATTATCGACCCACCTTTAAAAGTCGCAGTCATCCTTTTTGTTTCTTTCTTTAGGTTGTGTGTATCTGAAAAACAGTTATAGTGTCCATTGTCTTATATTTCCTATTTTTTGTGATTTTCTCTTAAATAAAGGGCTAGAAATGAAGCATAGCTTCGCAATGGGGTATTTCATCCTCATGAGTTGTCGATCTAAGACTTGCAATGAATAATGGATATTTACTCATCACTTTCTGGGTTGACAATGTAAAGTTCCAATCTTTTCAAACTAATTGTTCTTTTTACAAAGTAGTAGGTAACATGTCGCAATCTATTTTAATTGTGTTTGATTTTTTTTTTTGTAAGACTATGCAAAAGTGACTCTTTTCTACAATCGATTGAAGACCTTTGAGACACAACATCAAAGTTCAGTCTAGTATGCTAAGAACTGGAAAGACAAATTTTTTCTGTTGAGTTGGTTATAAAATTAGAATTAAAACTGCGATGTCTACATTGTGACCTATTATCATTCTTCAATTTTCTTGACTTGGTGCCTTTTTTTAGTCAAATACTGATTCCTTACCATCATTGCATTATATGTGAAAGGTATAGTTCTTGAAAGCTATAGTCTCTTATTGGTCATTTGCTTCAATTAGCTTCGGCTCAATCGTAATTTCACTTGCTTGGCTGAAATGATAGTGACTAATATTTTCTTTGTCATATTTTAAAATTTATGTTCTATTTAAAAGTCAAGAATTCAGCTTGTGTTATCCCTAGTAACTATGTCTATTATTTAAAGTGGTCTATGACATGAATGAACAAAATTTTAGGGAATGCCTATTTCTAGTACTATGTTGGGTTTAATTTTTTTCGGGAAATATATTCAAGAATTCTCACCTCCTTCCCTTTTCCAGTGGATTGTTATTGGTCAAATAATCTTGGGGGTCATTATTAACATTATTATTATGGTTATTATATATTGGTTCAGTTCATGTTTAACTTGATGTGGCATCTTGTTTAATTCATAGGTTTTTTTTTCCTTCTTCATTCAATTTCATAAATTGATAATTAATCCTTATTATTTTCTTTGGTACATGTGAAATAAATTCCGGTCAATGTGTTTGAGTCCTAAACGGACTCTCTCCATTTTGCATTTCATAATGGGGCAATAAGGCCTACCTCATCTAGTCGATCATTTTTGAAGAAATAAGTCATTGTCATTGGAGGAAATGGGTCAAAACCCATTGATAAAGTTGTTAAGATTTGGAAACTTGAAAAGTCTCAATTTGATTTCTTTTATTATATTGTATTTAGTTATTTATTCATTCATTTGGGGCCTCGAAGTCAAAATTGTAATTTTATATAGGTGAAATAAATTTTTGAGCTTTCAAGGTCTGAAACCTAGTTTAGGACAGGTTATGGCTCAAAAAAAAATAATTAGACTAGGATAGATACAAATGTGTAAAAATCCCAAATAATTAGACTAGAACAGGTGAAAGTGGGACAAAAGCCCAAATGGTTATATTAGGAAAGGTTGTGCGCCAAAAGCTCAATTATATTAGGAAAATTTTATTTGAGAGATTTGAGGCTAATGGTATAAGTCTTTTAGTTTTCCCTTTTCCCCTTTACATGGTAGTTTTTATTAATTTTCTTAGACTTAGTTATAATTCCCACTAAGTCCCCAAAATTCGTTTTGCTCAAATCTTGAAAACAATTTTTTTCTTAATTAATTTTTTTTGCTAAAATCAATTTCTATTTTTAAAGTTAGTCAAAATATGTTTTCAAATAGTTTAGATAACGACAAGTTAGCGTATACTTTGGTGCCTTAAAAACCTTACAAGAGCATTAATAGGAACAACTTACTTGGAATTTCTAAACTTAAAGGATATTTTGTATTTTGAACCTTCAAGTAATTTTTAAAAGTTTTCTGGATTTTTCTAGATAAAATAAGTGGTGACTCTGTTTTTCCAATCGACTTTGAAAACTTTCTCTAAAGTATTTGAATTTGTAAAATTGGAAAAGTCATTTTTCTCTACAAAAAAGAATTGACGACTCCGCTGAGGAATATGTTAAGATTCTAACCAAATTTTACACTGTATTGACTGATTATTTGACTTTACTAGATTAAATGTGGTGGTTTGATATTATCTTGTGATTATATCTATTGTTTGCATTCGTGGTATACTCTCCATCATTTGATATATAAATTATTTGGGATTTCTCGAATGTCCCAGCCACTATTATTTAATTTCAAATAAAGTGTTGGGAATACTACAGTTTATTGGTACGTTAGGGGTGTGATGGCTGTTTATATTTCAAAACCCAAGTTGTCCACTTGGTAACTTGGTCCAAGCCCATTCTAGACACCTAGGATAGATCAACAACCAAAACCTTCTTTTCAGGCATGAGCCTAGGGCGATCCAATACTTAAGGGGGTATTAGACCCATTAAAAAACCTACCCTACATCTGTTGATTATGAGCCAATTACTATCACGAATTAAGGCTAACCCTCATCACAACGATGATGCTTATGATTATAAGTGACCACAAGCTAGTATCTGTTGTGAACATTGAATAAATATGAACATAACACCTATGCGGAAGTTAAACTTAGAAGGAAATATAAATTTGACTACTGAAATACTGAATCAATCATAAGTCTGAAACATTCAATAAAAATTAAAATTCAATCACTGACTGTCTAACTGACTATCTAAACATCTAAAAGCCCCTAAACTGACTGAGGATTTGATAGGACAGACCCCCAACTAACTCCGACTGACCGAGTAAAATAAAATACTAAAATAACTGGAAAAAACATAATATGTCCTTGATGGATGAAGACTCACCACTATAGCAGCTATATTACTCTAAGTTGTCTAACTGTAATCGAGAAACAGTGTGTCCGAACCTGTTATATAAGACATTATAGCACAAATAAGAGTATGTGGTTAGTACTTTTAATGTACTGGTATATGAGATAAGGTTAGGCTAACATACATGGGGTATTGTGCATATAAAATAAGGATTAACTGAATAGCACGAGCTAATTAAACATGAATACATGGAAAATGTATCATATGAGAATGCGATACCAAGTATAAATTTGTAAACTGGAATGAGTATGGAATTTGAAAGAATGTAAGCGGTATAACTAAATAACAGAAAGTCTGTAAACTTGATTAAGCAAACCTGATCTGAAACTATGCTGAAGACTGTAATGAGACTGTGGAAGGTATCATATAACCAAAATAACCCAATCTAAGCTAATTGGTGTCCACCCTATAACCTCAATTAGAAAGATGTTAGTACCGTGCCATAGGTACTAACACTTGTCGTGTGGATCCATTCAATTGGCATCCTGAAGGACTTGTGAGTCACCCTCAATTGGCAGGTGCTCTAATGATATATATGTCACCATCAACTTATAGGTAAAAACTTTGTCAACCTTCAAATGGCAGGTAAAAATCTCTAACCTACGCTGGCTATGTAGTTCTAGAACTCAGGGATTGCAACTAACGGTCACACCTTCTACTATCAGGTGAGCCCTCATCCTTGGGCTCGCTTAGTTATAAATCATACTCCAAATTGAAGTGACACTGATATTGGAATAGACTGAACATTATTACATAACTAATAATACTCATCAAGACTATAAACTTGTAAGTATACTGATAAGAGTCATGGATTAGCTGTCTGAGTACTCAAAAAGATGAATTCAAGTAAATCGCATACCTATCGGGTGTTCATAACCCACTAACACAAAAAATTAATAATAATGCCATATAAAAGGCTTAAAATCATACTAGGGAATCATTGTTCAAAACCCAACACATAGGCATTTCATCGAACACATGAGAGTCATGATCTTAAGAATAGGAATGGGTAAAACGTGTGAGAATAACATGATTACAATACTAAAATCATAACTTAGGGATTTTAACGTGAATATTTCAACCTTTAAATAATGTAATGGCTAATTCCACTTGAAAATTACTTATAAACTTAACTTGTAATTGAATTCACAAGAGATTCACGAAGATATTTAAACTTAAACATAAAAAACTCATAATTTAAAACCAAAAAGGAATTCTTGGACTCCATTGGTGAAAATAACCCATGGATGAACATCACACATACATCTTACTAGATGATTTCTTAAAGATTCTTGGGAATTTCTTAAGGTTTGAAGCGTGAATTCCTTGATTCCTTGAGAATGGGTTAGGGTTTGTTCTTGAGGTAGAAGATGGTTTTCTTGAGATATTTTATTAATAAAGGGGTAAATAATACTCCTTAGGGACCTAAATTTTGTGTTATGGATGAATTTGGGTGAGGGAATTAACCGAAATGCCCTTAAATAACAAACAACAAAAGCTAGAAGAATTAAGAAGGGGGCACCGCAGGCTTTAGACCGACTGGCTAAGCCTCATACCATGGGCTCTAGAGTGGTGGGCTAAGACTCATGACATGAGCTTTAGTATGGCGGGCTAAGCCCTCCGCTACGGGCCTATACCGATGCGCTCACTATTTTACTTCTCTAAACACATCGTATGCTCATCTAAAAATTCTGAAACTCACCCGAGACATACCTTGAACAACCCCGATCATGAATCAACTTTTAAATTGACTCTCCAAGGTCAGGAAAGTTAAAAATAAAATTATCAAAATTTAGAATCCTTGGAAATGACTATGTCTCAACACTTAGGGAAATTTCTAAGTCTTGGATCCCTCTTTAACATACAACCATGAGATAAATTAAGCTAGGATCTTATGGGGTATTATTATATCTCCCCCTTGAAAACATTCATCAATAAATGAGATTGGTTAGCTGAGATGTAATACCCCGTAACTTTTTATACTTTAGTTTAGCTCATAGTGCATGTATAAGAGGCTTAGAAACTAAAAATTTAGCTAATTATTGCGGACTTAGTCTTATTTTTTGCCTCTAAACCTTGAGGATTTTTTAAAGTGACCTTACCAACCTTGTGATGAAACTTTTTGAATTAATTCATGTTCAGGGGGTGTAAAGAACATGTCTTGGGGAAGTTTCAGATTTTCCAGACGAGAATTAAGTCATGTTTGGTTTATAAAACAATAAGTCATCCCGATAGAATCACAATGCGTTCATTATTGCGATGGATGGATTATCCCATTGTGGTACCTCATTAATCCAAATTTTAGTTGTGAATTTAAATGTCTGAGGGGTAGTAGCATCTTTTCTTCTCAATCCAAGTCATCATCACACGACTCATATAAAAACTTTGGGCATAATTTTCCCATTCCCCTTCAATATTCCCTCAAAGAAACCCTAACTACCTCCCAAGAATCTTAAAATTAATTATCTTCTCTTTAAGAAAACCAAGAACTCAACCTTCCCAACTTAAAAACTTTTAAAAAAGCTTTCAAGATTATGTTTCCCTTCCAAGTGTAAAAGTTAAAGGTATGTGTAATGTTCATCCATGGGTCCTTTTTACCTATGGAGTACAAGAACCTATTTTTTATGTTTTAATTCATGAATTTACATGCTTACAATGAGTTCTCTTCATGAAGATTTTGTGAATTTCTATTACACATGATGTTTACAAGTGTTTTTCGTTGAAAGTAAACCTTCTACGATTGAATGAAGAAAATTCCATTTTAAATACCTAATTTGTGGGTTTAGTGTTAGAATTATGTTATTCCCACATGTTACAATCATTCTTATGCTTAAGTTCATGAATTTCAAGTGTTTGATGAAATGCCTAAATGATTGAAATTTGAACTATGATCCTCAATTATGTTCTTCAAAGTTATAATGTGTCCATATTGTTAATCCCATTCAGTGTTGGGATTATGAATACCCTAAACTTAGCTGTTTACATAGTTTATAGTACTTTTAGAATTATTTCAGATAAACCATGAGCCTTGTCATTTAGTTAGTATTATGTTTAGTTATTGGCTCAGTTAAGCTTAGTTTAGTCTAGTAGTTAGTGTCATTCATTTAGGAGTAAGACTTTGCAATAAGAAAACCTAGGGATGGGGGCTCACCTATAAGTAGAGGGTGTGACCTTTAGTAGTAGTCCCTTAGTTCTAGAACTATGTTGCTAGCGTAGGTTAGAGGTGTCAAACTACCAGTTGAGCGTTGATAAAATATTTACCTACCATTTGAGGGTAATACATATCTCATTAGAGCATCTTCCAGATGAGGGTGACTCATTGGGTCTACAAAACCATTATTAGTACCCGTACATGGTTCTGATACCCTTCAAACTGGGGTTACAGGTTGGACCCCACTTAGCTCAGATTGGGGCATGTCGGTATGATGATACCTCCCACAGTCTCAGTTTAGTATTCAGTATAGATATCAGTTTAGGCTTGAGTGACCATAGCATATAGTTTATTAGTTATTTAGTTACCAGATTTCAGTATTTCAATTTACAAACTACTTCAGTACCATGTTTTATGCTTGGTCATGCATTCTCAGATTTTATAGTTTTCATCCATTTATGCATCAATTATCTCATGTTGTTCATTTAGTTTTTATTTCATACACATGAACCTATAAATTTTAGCCTAACCCTATCTCATATACTTATACCTTAAAAATACTGACCACATACTTTATTCGTGCTATGATGTCTTAGATCATAAGTTCGGACGCTCAGTTCCCCGATCGTAGTTAGACATCCCAATATTGACTCAGTAATAGTAATGATGAGTCCTCATCTTTTGGGGACTTGATGATATATTTTAGTTATTTAATAGTTCAGTATTATTTGGATACTTGCTTTATTAACTGCACAATCAGTTAGTTAGAGGCTTTTTCAAATGTTCAGACAGTTACTCAATTTATCAGTTGTTTATAAGTCTTTTCAACAAGTCTTTAGACATCCAAATTTATGATTTAGCTATATTTCTGTATTTAAAACCTTGTAGCATTATCAGTTGTTTTTCCATATATGTTTATTATTATTAATTTTACTCAGTGCTCACAGCAGGTATCAACTAATGGGTTAGTTTATGGTCTCTTGTGACCATAAGCACAATTGTCAAAACTAGGGGGTAGCCTTGGGTTGTAAAAAAACTTGGTATTAAAGCCTAATGTTTTAAAGAGTCCTGGGGTGTCTGAAAAGCAATGTTGAGTAGAGTCAAGGGTATGGGTGTAAAGCATGACAAACTTATGGAAAAGAGGCTACAAGATATTTTATTCATGTCGAGTAAGTGAGCATGAGCTCTTTTTAATATCTATTTCTATTCCATCTTTTATTCCATTACAAAAAATGGCTCCCAAAAAGAATAACAGAAAAAGAAATGGGAATCAGCTCGTACCTTCACCTATTCAGGAAAATCCCCTGAATGAGCACGTCTCTCGTGTTGAGTTCAAAGCTAAATTCACTACCTTATCTCACTTAGTAGCAACTCAAAATACCCAGTAGGCTATTATCCCAGCTAATCTACTGGTAAATACAGCTGCAGGTAGGATTCGGGATTTCACCCAAATAAATCCCTCTTTTGTTTTTGAGATCCAAGTCTGAGGAGGATACGCAAGAGTTACTTAATATGGTTTGAAAGGTGAAATATATCATGGGTTTCACTTCTAGGGAGAGTGTAGAGTAGGCTGCTTGCTAGTTGCATGATGTAGCTCACACCTGGTATAAGTAGTAGAAGAAGGATAGAGGTATTGAGGCAGGGCCTGTAGAGTAGGAGGACTTTGCCATAACTTTCTTAGATAGGTTATTCCCATTAGAGTTGAAGGAAACTAAGGTGAAGGAGTTTATAAAATTGAAGTAGGGTGGTATGATTGTGAAGGAGTATTTTCTTAAGTTTACTCAGTTGGCGAGCTATGCTTTAAATGTGGTGTCTGATAATATATTGAGAATGAGTTAGTTTATTTCTAGTGTATCTGATAGTGTGGTCAAGAAGTGTAGTACCACCATGTTAATTAAGGAGATTGACTTTTCTAGACATGGTTTATGCTCAGCAGATTGAGAAGGAGAAGGTTTAGGAGAAAGAAAGAGAGAATAAGAGGGCTAGGATAGGTAGCTTTAATTTTTATCAGCCTAGGTTTGAGGGTGGTAACCATTCTTAGTTTTTTATCAGAATTTTTAATCCCTAGATCCATCTTCAGCTAGTGCACTAGTACCAAGGCTTAACAATGATAGTCGGGATGAGGTTACTGGCTTCGAGACCCAAGGTAGTGTGAACTATGTTCGTACTAATCCACTTTATGGAGAATATGGTAGAAATAATAAGGGTGTGTGTAGACCTGGTAGTGATGTGTGTTTTGGATGTGGAAATCCAGGCCACAGAGTCAGAGATAGCCTAAAGAGTGGTTGCAGGGTTAGTCCAATCGTCCTTCAGTTCCAGCTGATCACCTGACTCAGTAGGATGCTACTTCTATTGCCACCAAAGGTCAACTAAATAATATATTATATGCACTCTATTCTCTTCATGATTAGGAAAGATCTCCCGACATGGTTATTGGTATGTTATAGGTCTTTCATTTTCATGTTTATGCTTTGTTAGACCCCAGAGTTTTCCTCTCTTTTGTAACCCCTATATAGCAGTCAATTTCAATGTCAGTCTTAAATTTTTTGCAGATCCCTTCTTAGTGTCTATTCCAGTAGGTGTCTCTATTATGGCCAGGTAGGTATACAGGAACTGTTTGGTCATAATACCCCAAAAAGTCACCTCAGTTGATCTTGTGTAGTGAGAGATGACTGGTTTGGATGTCATTATTGGTATGGATTGTCTCTGCTCATGCTATGCTTTAGTTGACTGTAGAACTAGAGTTATTCATTTTTAGTTTCTGAATGAACCAGTCATTGAATGGAGGGGTAGTACCTTAGTGCTTAGGGGTCAAATGTGTTTTCAGATCTCTTCTCAGAATCCTATGACAACATATGATTTAGAGTTAGAAGTATGAATCCAGAACTTTAGCAGTAGTAAAGTGAGGATAGAGTTTATCTGGATTTAGTAGATTTTGTATCCATAGGGTTAGCTATATTATAGATGAACAAGAAGGCTTGAAATACTGTATTGAGGAATTTATAATTTTTTATTTGAAATTTTGTATGATAATGTGGGTATGATTTAAAAATGTGATATTAGTAGGTGATGAAGTAAGTTAGTGTGGATCATTAAAGGTTTGAGGATATCCATGTTACACGTTAGGATCTAATTTTGAATCTTAGATGGTTGCAGTTAAATTTAGAGTTTATCAAAAGGGTCCCGCAGAGTTAGAATGATGGCTTATAGCTAAGGGGGAGATTATAGAATAAGTAACCAAGTTAGTGTCTCAGATTCCAGTAGTGATGCCAGTACATTATAGAATAGTTGTAAGGGAGGACTATGCCCAACCAATTCTTATTTCACTATTTGTACTTAGATTATCATGATATCTACTCATGCCTTCCATGTTAGATCTATGATCATAGCTCATATTCGTGCACCTTAGAGAAAATCATGTACTCTTCCAGTCCCTAGTATGAGGAGTTCCAGTTCATTTAGCAGTACAAAACATGTTCCATGAATTTATGAACTTTAAACTCAGGTCATGCAACTCATGACTCATGTACTCATGCTTTGTAGTATGTTAAGTTCCAGTACTCATGGTAATCTCTTAAGGGTTTGCAAACATTAGATTATGTCATGTATATCCTTAGTTTTATCTGTATAATGAATCTTGGTTGCGGATACTCTATTTCCAAGGACTAAGTTAAGCGTCCAAGGTATGCATAGTATTTTTTCATGCTTCTGGTCCTCATGCTCTAACCTTTCAGTGACCTTTTCATATGAAATAGTGGTGGTGATGAATAATTGTTTATATGGGAGAGAGTAAATGTTTCATATTTAGGGAAAGATTATTGTATGCTTGTTTTATCTAATATTATCAGTGAGGAGTATGATTGAGGCCAAGTTCTTTATATATATCATTGTTAGTTGAAATTTTGTGTGTGCTTTCTTGGGTTGAGGGAATGAATAAAATGGTCTGTGAATTGAAAGGTAAGTTTTTGCAAATCAATTGAATTGTGGTATCATACTCCACTTTGATCAAGAAATTGGAGACTAAAATTGGGCGAATCTTTACTTAACTTTTCTAGATAAAAAAAAGGTCTTCCTAGCAATACCATTTTGAATTCAAAAAATGATTCCCAAGTGTTAGCTATTGTCACTTGGAGTGGTAAAACCATCGATGATCTTATGGTGGATATTGAAAATGAGACCAATATTGAACAAAAAAATGTGAAGAAGAAGCATGTGAATGATTCGAATGAGGAGGCTCTAAAGTCTCAAGAAGGGAATGAAAAAGAACCGGTGTTAAATGAAGAAGTAGATGCTGAACATAAAGACCCTATCGTAGTTGAGAAAGATAAAGTGAAAAGTGATCTGATGCCTACCATGACGGTCCCCCATCTATTCCTTTAAAGGCTCAAAAAGAAGAAGGATAATGCTAAATTCAAAACATTTCTTGCTAAGATTAGCAATGTATCAATTAATATCCCATTGTTAGAGGAAATCCAAGAGATCCCAAGGTACACTAAGATTATGAAAAAGTTGATACCGAAAAAGTGGCTTGTTGATGGTGCAATCATAGAAATTACTCATGGGTGTAGAGCTATTATGATGAGCGCAATAGAAGAAAAAAAAAACCCAGGGCAGTTACAATCCCTTGGATCATAGTAACATACAAGTTTTAAAAATCCTTATGTGACCTTGGTGCAAGCATCAATATCATGCCCTATGCAGTCTATCAGAAACAAGGGTTGCGCATTCCTACTCCAATAATAATAAGGTATTGATGGCAGACCGATCTATCAAGAGACCGGTTAGGATTTTTTTTGATGTGCTAGTGATGAGTGGTAATTTTACCACTCATTCGCACTAACTATTTATGTTCACTACAATGTTTTGTAGAACTAAAAGAGATATAATTGTGATTTGATCAACTAAAATCCACATTGTGCAAGTATATAGTAGGTGAGATGGAAAGATGTTGATTGGACCTAAAAACAAATTAAATGGAAACAAACAAGTGTAGATGAAGACCTAGAGCAGTCACTAGCCTAAGTTACCATAATCGTGGGCTATAATCCACAGTCAATGTTAGTCAAGATGGTCAAAAGACTGCTATTGTGGAGAATAATCAAGGTCATGTTGGCCGTGATTGGGGACATCCCTACGCAATGGAGGCTAAGCGGGAATATTGCCTAGGGTAGTATTGTAAATTCACATGGACGAATCCCAAACCTTATATAGTCTAAAACCCTTTCTTATTTGGGGATGGATTACCTCATAGACATTTTTGAATTTTAAGCAAAAACCCTAATTAGGCAAGATTGTAACTAATTTTGGAGAATTAAATTCTAAGTGTTTTGTGAAGAATGAATATTTTGGATAATCCTTATGGTAAATCTTTCTTTATTTTCTTCAAGAGTAGCTATGTAATTTAGTCTTGGGATTATATTTAACTAAAGTGTATTTCTATGTGTGTCTTGATGGGTTTTCATGATCTTTAGTTGTTGATTATGGATGGCACCATTCCTTAAGCTTAATAGTTACAATTTATGGGTGAAAACCCCAAATCTCCAAATGGCTTTGATGGGTGAACACTCCAGACTCTAGAAACCCTTCATCATCCTTTAAAGAGGGAAGAAAGTAAAGTTATAAGAACCTATAGAATCCTTGAAAGAATGTTATAGGGTGATAAGGAAATGGAGGACAATCAATTATATGGTTTTCTACCTTTTTCAATCTTAGAAATAAGTTTTATTGGAGAGTAAATCATGTTAAGGGCATATTCCTAGTAATAGGGATGCCCATTTGAGGTTTTGGGTGACTATTAATTGCACACTTTAGGTGCTCGAAAGAGCCAATGGGTGAAATCCTTGTGGTTTTGTTTAAAGTCTAACCACAAAGACTTTCGACCTAGCCTATCTCTCACTCAACAACTGAATTTTATGTTAAACTATCAACAACTAACACATGTTTACCTTTAGATAAACATAAACCCATGATCTTCTCAAATCTTATTTTTAAATCAAAAGTTCTATATTAGTGTGTTGTTAACCAAATATTGTTAAAAACAAATTCAAACCAATTCCCCCACTTTAATTTACATGTTGTGTTTGTTAGAATTTTGGGTGATCATTTAGTAATTAGAACATCCCTAGGACTTGAAATTTATACTTTACTCTTAGTGTATTTGACCCTAACACAAGTATGGCTATTGACAACAATCACCTCGCCCCTCAAAAATAGGAGTAAGTTGAGCGTAATTAAATTGGCTCCGTTGCTGGGGAATGGAATATAAATTTCACTTGTGCGGTGTGATTCTTACTTGGTAATAGCAAGGTCAAATGTAATTTACTTTATTTGATGTTTTTGGATCATTGTAGTGATCAAAGTGTTGAAAGAACAACAAGTGACAATGTGAGTAACATAGGTCCCTTTTACGATCCCCAAGGCAATAAGGGCTAACTAAATGAAGTGGGCCAAAATAGTACAATATGTATCCCACCAGCCCATGGGAATAGAGTCTTCTATGTTACTAGAATCATGCAAGATATGTTGTAAACCAAAGGGTTATACGGGGGTCAATCTTATAAGGAACCAAATATCCATTTGAAGAATTTCATGGAAAAGTGTGTGCGATTCAACATAGCACACATTACTCAAGAATCCATCAAACTTTGCCTCTTCCATTTCTCTCTAACGGGCGAGGCAGTTTTATGGATCCATTTGCTTCCACTCAACTTAATTACATTTTGGGATGAACTTACCACTATGTTTTTTGATAGATACTTCCCACCATCTAAAATGTTTCAAAAACTGGATAAGATTGCAAATTTTTGGTAAATAAATAGAGAGCCATTGTTTGAACCTTAGAAAAGGTTTAATGGAAAATTAGCCTAAAGCCTAAATCATGGCATCCCGGAGAAGATGCTTCTTGAGATCTTCTACCGAGCCCTTGATCTATTAAACAAAACAGTGATAGATAATGCAGCGGGTGGCTCTATGGTGAAGTTGCATCACTACGCTGCCTTTCTATAGATAGAAGAAGTGTCAAAGCAAAATTGAGGTTGGCATACCTGAGATATCAAAGCTCCCCAGATCCCTTAGACTACTATATTGGTTTATAACGAACACAGAAAGAGAAATAAAGAAAAGGAGAAGAACATGGCAAAAATTATGACCCAACTTGAACTCTTGTTAAAGCATGTTATGAGTTCACCCGCGAAAGCGGTAAAGGCCGTAGCATAAAAATCTTATGAAGATGATGAACATGCAAAGAATTTGGATGAGGAAATACAATATTTGTCTAACTACTCAAGGGGTTCTCTCCCTCTCTATAAAAGGTAAGGTGGGAATCAAGGTAGGATGGATCGCCAGCAGGATAGACATTGGAGAAATAGGAAGCGTGATTATGACCGTTATGTTCCCCCTCATGATCAAGCTAAGATCAAGGAGTCAAGTGCTACCTACCCTAAAAAATTAAAGACCAAGGATGTGTTAGAAAGAATCTTTAATAGAGTAGAAGGTATAGACAAAATGGTCCATAATTTGAAAGGTGACTTCTCTTAAATATCTCAAACTGTGGTGTCTCACTCTGCCTCTATGAAGAAATTGAAGATCCAAATTAGGTAAATATCCATACTATTAAATGTTAGGCCTAGAGGTGGACTCCCTAGTGTCACGATTGTTAATCAAAAGAATGATGCTCAAGTCCTAGCGATTGTCATAAGTGGTAGAAAGACACATGATGATCCCCTTAATAGAGACGTGAGTGAGAAAATTCCCAAGGATAATGCAAATGAGTTGTTACCTCAAAGTCAATAATAAAATGATGAGAAAGAGACTAAAAAAAGTGACAAAGAAGTGGTTGAGGTTAAAAAGCCGCAAAGTAAAGAAAGACCCACATTCCAAGTTCCTCCCCCATTCTCTCAATGATTGCATCAAAAAGAGGAGGGTGAAAAATTGAGGAAGCCCATGGAAAAACTTAGCAATCTATCGATAAACATCTGGTTACTTGACGCAATCCAAGAGATCCTGGGATATGCTAAGTTAACGGAAACTTATATTGAAAATAGAAGAAGAAAGACGTCATGCCACAATGATAACTAAGGCTCTAGGTTGGAGACAACCCACAAATTCCATGAAAGTGGCTCGTATCCTTTTTGTTATGTTTTTGTAGCATAAATATTAGTTCTTCTATATGAATAACTCATGCATTTGTGGCACTACGAAGTGTATTGGAAGAGATTTAAAGGGGAAAGTGTTCAAATTTGCATTAAAAACTAAACAGAGGAAAATCTGTAAAAATTGAGAAAAGAGATAAATAGGGGAAAACAGGGGAGACAAAAATGCTATCAGTTAACGCAACCAGAGTCCCTAGGCGTGATTGCGGTTTGTGTGTATGTGATTGCTGCAACCTAAGCATAGTCGCGGTTATTTCAGCCATTTTAATCATTAATTTCCCTCCATTTTGCTAACATCCCCTTTTAAGTTTTACTTTTTAATTGGACAAAATGTTGGCCAAGTTTGTGAGCTCTTCAATAGCATCCTTCCATCCTTATTGTATGACAAATCCAGTATGTATAATTAATCCATGCTTTTATTTTTTAAAATAGACCTTAGGATGCATGATTAAGAGAGGGCATAAAGTTTTGTTTTTTATGCTTCCATGTTGTCATATTTAGTATTTGTGTGGTTTTGGCTTCTTAAGTAAGGTGTGCAGATAAGTGGGGAAATCATGAGTACCCAAACATATGTGAAAAATATAGAAAAATGAGATGTGCACACCAAGTGTTTGATACAGTGCCCAAATGAACATTCAATGCTATGTTTTTCATCTAAAAGGGCACATTAGAAAACCTATTAGCATTTTTCAATCCGTTTTCTTGTGAATCCATATCGCAGAGCATGTTAGTAGCCTCAAATTTTGGAAGAGTTTCGAACATGAAAACTAGTACAAAAATAACCTAAAGTATCGTGACCATGATCACGGTCCAAGATAACGACAATGCGAATGGAATCATGGCCTTCCATCACGGTAACCGGGCTCCAATTTTCTGCCATGCCAAAAATCCCATTATTTTAATTTTTAGCCAAGCACCATTAAGAACCTATTCCAATGAGATTTAGTGTACAATAAGACATCGTTTGAATTTTAAATTATTATTAATTTATATCATGTGTGCCAAGTGCTTTTAGGACAACCTCATGGAGAAGTATGATCACATCCGATTCATGGCACCTGAGTGCCACACTCACTACTACCGTGATCTTTCATGGACAAAGATGCTCTTGAAAAGAGGAATGTTCTTGGAGATTGTGTCAGAGAAACTATTGGCATTTCATGATTAACTTAAAGCCACAGGGTGGCAGTGATTTTCCCCGGAGCCGTGCATTGCCAATGAATAATGGGTCCGTGAATTTTATGCCAACATCAGTGAATTGTTTTTCTTGTACCCATTCAATATGACTATTAATATCTGAGGAAAACTAGTGAGAGTTAGGAAGATCAAATCAATGATATTTATGGGCTCTAATATGCAAACATGGGCGTGTTCAAAGAAATAGGGTGCACACTAGGGAGTTTGTTGGGACAACGGCTATGTCCCAAATTGGAAGTCTCTTGGACAAAGACTAAATGTAACATCTCCATAAATGAGTCATTCATTTTTAGGATCAAATGTGGTTGCACATTATTCGTAGCTGTGTCTCTCCTTGCACCCACATAATAACATTCCCAAATCTAAGTGCTCAGATGGTTGTATGCATTCTTGATGACATCTCTTTGGATTTTTGTCAGCTCATGGTCAATGAAATGGATTATCTCAAGAATCAAGGTGGTACGTATCTCTTATTTCCCTATCTGATTACATATTTTTTTAAGAGAGAGGGGATTGAAGATTTTGTTGGAGACACATGGGTGAATCCTGGTGCTCCCATCTATCCCTTAAGCATTTGAGGAGAGGGCACATTGGGAAAAGACAAGAAGAGAAAGATGGTCTTGGGAACGTTGGCATATATTAAGCTTGTGTCTCATAGGCCATCCACTACAGGATCTCTTGAGGATATTGGAGTTGATATTTCATCCATAAAGGTGCTTGTGTCGAGATTACTCCAGGGACTGAGAGAGCCCTCCACAACGCAACATTCTTATGTGTCATGGGAAAATTTTGAGAAGTGTAGGGAAGAAAAAAACATGAAATAAAATACCATTGCTAGGCTTGAGAAATCCTACTCCTCTTTGGTGAAGTCTCATCATGACCTCTAAAGAGTGCATGAAAAGATGATCACAAGAGAAAAGAATAGGGATGAGTTCTTCATCAAGATGTAGAGAGGGGTAAAGTCCCTATGAAAGGTTCTAAAACCCAGAGATTGACTTCCTTCCTCTTAGGTGGAGTGTGATGATAAGGTCCCCACCGAGTGGTCCAACCTTGAGAAGAATAATGATGGTGCAGAGTCAGAGAGTTATAACAACCTTTGATATAGTTTCAGGGAGCCCTCATATCTCTTTTTTCCCTGCTTATTTATGTAGTGGGGACACTTCTAACTTTTTGGTTAGGTATATCTCCATATTCATTTTAATTAGGCCTGTATTACTGATATTCTTGCATATTTCTCTGCTCTTTTGGATGATTCTTATTTTTTAGCGTTGTAATATTTAGGCACTCTGATGGCGCCCATATTTTCATGTATTAGTTATTTTGTTTGTAGTTTGTAACTTTATTTTATCTCTATTTGATGAATTTTCCCTATGATAGATGGAGTGATGACATTCTTAATGGAAAAGCATCGTAAGTGGGTTTTTAGCCATGGATTGTAGGAAAAGTCTGAGTACCCATGGAATCATGGTCAATGCAAGCGAAGTATGAGTACTTATGGCATTGAAGATTTGAGATCACATTCATACCCATTGGCGATATCTGAGTAGCCATATGGGTGGTTCACCCGTATTATAGCCATATTGTGAGATAATAGCTTGGGTTGTTGCCATTATTAGTAAATTATGCATGATGCAAAAGCAAAGCAAACACCCCTCCTCCTATTAATTTTTTTTTTTGCAAAATTTAAGGGCATGGATTTGAGCAACCTGTGACAAAACTTGGCCTCTTTTTATGACTCCAAAAATTAACATCAGAAAATTAGTTTCGACTCTATTTTTTTCTCGAGTGGGAAGAACAATTAAACCCCCTTGACGAGATTCACATGCCATGAGTGAGAGCTTATTTGTTTATATCTTATGTGTACTTGTACCATCTAGAATTTGCCCCATTAGTCTCTAAATGCTAAATTTTGACTATGCTAGGTTGGTAAAATGATCATAGGCCATCTTGTGACATTGTAAGACCACTTTTGCCTAAGTAACCTACCAATATAGAGAAGTTGCCCCTAGTCACTCTTATTTATCCGTTGGACTTTTCTTTGAAAAATATATTACAATCTGTGGTCCTTCTATACCTTTCTCTTGAACCCTATCCTCCCTGAACTTAATAATACAAATTGTGGCTAAAAGCCTAAGTTTGGGGTGTTGAAAATTTAAATAGATACTTGGGCCATGAATTCATAAAAAAGTGCCTGCGTGCTGCAGTAAATAAGGCAAATTGATTAGAAGAAAGACAAGATCCATCAAAGGAATAAAATGCATGAAATATTATGCTAAAAAAAAGAAAGAAAAAGAGGTAAAAGAAAATTGGATAAAGCAAGAAAGGCTTAGTAGGTAATAATGAAAGAAGAGAAGTAGTCTAATAGCAAAAGTGAAAGGAGTGTGATGTAGAAGTTTTAGGAGGGTTTAGCCTAGTTATCCTAAGTTACTAACCTAACCTACCTTAAACCTATATTATAACCTAAAAAAAGTCCTTTGTGATTCCCAACCAAATGTCCTGATTCTAGTAGTAGTTGAAAATAGGGCAAGCCTATGGCATGGTACATGTTATCATTGAGAATTTCTTGAGAGAAAGAGTGTGTGTTTTCACTTAAACTCCCTGTTGCATAATGGGTAACTAGGTGTGTGAAATTTTCCTTCTTATGAGGAGACATATGAACAAGTTGAGATGGGTGACTTTGTGATCTTCTGCCCAATGAGATAATAGGAGGTATAAGATGTTTGAGGTCAAAAAGTGAGTCATTTCTAGAGTGATTGGTAATTCTCGCATGGTTGGTCCTCAAAGTCTATTGCGTCATCCATGTGTGAAGATGTTTTTGTTGTAGTAATTAAGTTTGAGTAATCATGATCATTGGCAAATAAAATATGGGCATACAAGTGAAATTGTCTCATAGTAAAGGTGGTGTTTCTTGAGGAAAAACAAGGGTTTAAGTTAGGGGTGTTGATGAGTGGTAATTTTACCACTCAATTTCACTAACTATTTATGCGCACTACCATGTTTTGTTGAATTAAATAATATGTAATCGTGAGTTAATGCACTAATATCCACATTGTGCAGTTATATAGTTGGTGAGATGGAGAGATAAGGATTGGAACTAAAAAAGGGATTAAATTGAAACAAAGAATTATAGCTGAAGACCTGGAGCAGTTGCCAACCTCAATTACCGCGATCGTGGTCCACAGGCCATAGTCGCAATCAGTTAAGATGGTCAGAAAAATGTGATCGTGGAGCATAACTGCAGTCGCAATATCCATGATCACGGACATCGTCACGCTATAGTGGCTAAGCGGGAATGTTTCCTAGGGATGTTTTGAAAATTCAGATGGACGAATCCCAAACCTAATATAGTAAAAAACCCTTTCTCTTTGGGTATTGCTTATCTCATAGAAATTTTTTAATATCAAGCAAGAACCCTATTTGAGCAAGAATGTAACTAATTTTGTAGGATTAAATTCTTAGAGTTTTGTGAAGAATGAATTCTTTGGATAATACTTATGGTTTATATTTCTCTACCTTCTTCATGAGTTGTTAAGTAATTTAGTGTTGGGATTATGTTGAACTAAATATTTGTGTATGGGTGTTGATAGGGTTGCATGATTTTAGTTGGTGATTATGGATTCCACCATTACTTAAGCTTAATAGTTCGAATTTGTAGATGAAAACCCCGAATCTCCAAATAGGTTTGATGGGTGAAAACTCCAAATTCTAGAAACCTTCATCATCCTTGAAATAGGGGTGAAAGTGAAGTTATGGGAACCAATAGAATCCTTTAAAGAGGGCTATAGGGTGACAAGGCAAGGGTGAACAATCAAACCTATGGTTTTCCACCTTTAGCAATCTTAGAAATAAGTGTGATTGGAGTTTAAATCATTCCAAGGGCATCTTCCTAGAAATAGAGATGCCCGATTGAGGTTTTGGGTGACTATTAATTGCACACTCATTAAGTTCTCAAAATAGCCAATGGGTGAAATTCTTGTGGTTTTGTTGAAAGGATAACCACAAAGACTTCCAACCTAGCCTATCTCTTACTCAACAACAATGTTTCATGTTAAACTATCAGCAATCTACACTTGTATTACATTTAGATAGACATAACCCCAAGATCTTCTCAAATCTTGTTTTTAAATCAAAAGTGTTATATTAGTGTGTTTTCAACCAAAGATTGTCACAAACAAATTTCAAACCAATTCCCTCACTTTAATTTACATGTATTTGTTGTCATTCTGGGTTACCATTTAGTAATTACAACACCCATAGGACATGAAATTTATACTCCGCTCCTTATGGATTCCACCCCATTGTGAGTTAGGTTATTGACAATGACTACCTCTCTCCTCAAATATGGGAAAGAGTTGAGCATTGTCAAATTAGCATCGTTACTGGAGAGTGGAATATATATTTCACTTGTGCGGTGTAATTCTTGTGGTTTAATTTACTTTATTTGTTGTTTTTGGATCTTTTTAGGTGATTGAAGTGTTGATGGAACAATGAGCAACAATGCGAGTAACATTGGTCCCTCTGATGGTCCCATTTACGATAAGGGAAAACTAAATGAAGTAGGCTAAACTAGTGCAATCTGTATCCCACCAACCTATGGGTAAGAGTCTTCTATATGACTAGCATTATGCTATATATGTTTTAAATGAAAGGGTTTTATGGGGGTCAAGCTTATGAGGACCCAAATGTCTATTTGAAGGATTTCATAGAAGTGTGTGTGCCATTCAACATAGCACACATTACCCAATAATTCATTCGGCCTTGTCTGTTCCTATTCTTACTAACAAGAGAGGCGGTTTTATGGCTCCATTCACTTCGACCATACTATATTACATCTTGGGAAGAGCTTACCACCATGTTTCTTGATAAATAATTCCCACCATATAAAATTCTTCAAAAACAGGATAAGATTGTGAATTTTTGTCAAATGAATAAAGAGTCGGTGTTTGAATCTTGGGAAAGGTTTAATGGAAAATTAGACCAATGCCTAAATCATTAGGTCCCAGAGAATATACTTCTGGAGATATTATATCGGTCTCTTGATCCATTAAAATAAATGGTGGTTGATAATTCGACAGTTGTCTGTATATTGAATATGCACCAACATGCAACCTTTTTACTAATAAGATATTTGTCAAAACAAATCGGTTGGCATAAACGATATACCGAAGCTCCTGATTTCCCTTCTATTTCTTCCGTGGTTGATAATGAACGAATAAAGCAGAATTAAGAAAAGGAGTAGAATATGGCAAAAATGATGACCCAACTTGAACTCTTCATAAAACATGTTATGGATGCACCTAGGATAGAAGTAAATGTCGTAGCATCAAAATCTTATGAAAATGATGACGAAGAAAAGAATTTGGATGAGGAAATTTGGTATTTGGCTAACTACTTAAGGGGTTCCCGCCCCGCCTATCAAAGGTAAGGTGGGAACCAAGGTTAGATTGATTGTGTGTGGGATTGATATTTGAGAGATAGGGAGCGTGATCATGACCATTATGTCCCCCCTCATTATCGAGCTAAGATCAAGGAGTCAAGCGTCATCGATCCCAAAAATTTAATGACCAAGGATGTGTTAGCAAGAATATTGATAGAGTGGAAGGTACGAACAAAATGGTCTGTGAGTTAAAAGATGACTTCTCTAAACTCTCTCAAATTGTGATCTCTCACTCAACCTCTATCAATCAATTCGAGACACAAATTGGACAAATCTCTATGTGATTAAATGCTAGGCCTAGAGGTGGACTCGCTAGTGACGCTAATCCAAAGAATGACGCTCAAGTACTAAAAATTGTTGCAAGGAGTAGAAAGACACTTGATGATCCCTTTAAATGATACTTGATTGATAAAATTCTTAAGGCTTAAGCAAAGGAGGAGTTACCTCAAAGTCAAGAAGAAAATGATGAGAAAAAGGCCGGGGAAAGTGACGAAGAAGTGGTTAGGTTAAAAAGCCAGAAAGTGAAGCAAGGTCCACAATCCAAGTTCCTACAACCATTCCCTCAATGATTGCATCTAAAAGAGAAGGGTGAAAAATTAACGAAATTTATGGTAAAACATAACAATATATTGATAAACATCCCATTTCTCAAGGTGATCAAAGAAATCCCAAGATATGCTAAGTTATTGAAGAAGTTAATGTCCTAAAAGAAGCTTATAAAAGGTGTCACCATTGAGGTCACTCATGGGTGTAGTGCTATCATAGATTCTGAGGTTGCAGAAAAGAAAGATGACCCAGAGCATTCACCATTCCTTGCACAATTAGGACACATGAGTTTGCAAAAGCTCTATGTAACCTTGGTGCGAGCATTAGCTTAATGTCTTTTGTCATCTACCAGAATCTTGGATTGGATACCCCTACACCGACTTCTATGCACTCTTAATGGCAGATTAGTCTTTCAAAAGGTCGGTGGGAATTTTGTTTGATGTCCTGGTTAAGTTGGACAAGTTTATACTTCTGATGGACTTTGTGGTATTGGATTATGAAATGGACCAAGAGGTACCTATAATCCTTGGTCATCCTTTCTTTTCCATTGGAAGAGTCATTATCGATTATAAGATGGAGGAAATGAAGTTTAGGGTTCAAGAGGATGGGGACTCTTTCAAAATTTGCAACACAATGAAACAAACTAAGAAACTTTAAGTTGTGACTGTGGTGGACATTGAGAGTAAGAAGGTTAATGAGGATGGGCTTGAGGACCCATATTGAGAATAGAAGACGTCATGCCATGATGATGACTAAGGCGCTAGGTGTGCGGCAACTCACAAATGCCATAAAAGTGGCTCATATCCCTATTGTTATGTTTTGATAGAATAGATGTTAGTTCTTGCATATGAATAACTCATGTATTTATGACACTATGTAGTGCATTGGATAAGGTTAAAAAGGGGGAAGTGTGCAAATATTCATTGAAAACTTAATAGGGAAAAAATCTATAAATATTTAGAAAAGATGTCGTGGTCATTTCATTCATTTTAATCACTAAATTCCCCCCATTTCCCTCACACTCCGTTTCAAGTTTTACTTTATAATTAGATTAAATTCTGGCCTAGTTTGTGAGCTCTCCAATTGCATTCTTGCATCCCTCTTGTATCATAAATCTGGAAGGTGTCATGAATTCATGCTTTTATTTTTGAAAATATGCCTTAGAATGCACCATTAAGAGAGGGCCTAAAGTTTTGATTATTATGCTTCCATGTTATCATACTTGGTATTTGTGTGGTGTTGGCTGCTTGTGTATGGTGTGAACACAAGTAATGAAATATTAAGTATCCAAAAATATATGAAAAAAGTAGGCAAATGAGATGTTCACACCAAGTGTTTGATACATTGGTCAAATGAACTTTTTACAATGATGTTTGAATCTTAAAGGGCACATTCGTAAACCTATTAGCATTTTTCAATTGGTCTTCATGTGAATCCATATTGTAGAGCATGCTAGTGGCCTACAAATTTGGAAGAGTTTTGAACATTCAAAACTAGTACAAAAACAACCATAGGTATCGCAACCGTGTTTATGATCCATGATTACAGCAATGTGAACACAGTCGTGGCCCCTAATCGTGGTAATCGGGGTCAGTTTATTTCCATACCAAAAATCCTTCACTTTCAATAATTATCTAAGCACCATCGAGCACCCATTCCAATGAGCTTTAGTGAACAATGTGACGTAGTTTTCATGTTAAACTTTCCTTGATTTATATCATGTGTGCCTAGTGCTTTTAGGAAAACTTAATGGAGAAATATGAACACATCCAATTCATGGCACCCAAGTGCCACACTCACTACTACAATGATCTTTTGACGATAAATCTTCTCCTAAAAAGATGAATTTGCTTGGAGAATATGCAGGAGAAACTATTAGCATTTGATGACAAACTTGAAGATACAGGGTGGCGGTGCTTTGGCCCAGAGCCGTTCTTTGAAAATGAATAATGGGTTAGTGAATTTTATGCCAACATCAGTGAAGTATCTTTCTCATACCCATTCAATGTGACTATTAAGATTAGTGGAAAATTGGTGAGAGTTTGGGTGGATCAAATCAATGATATTTATGGACTCCAACATGCAGACATGGGCGAGTTCAAATAAAAGGGGTGTACTAGGGAGTTGGTTGGCACAATGGCTATGTCCGAGAAAGGATGTCTCTTATGCAAAGACTAAAAGTAACATCTCCAAGAATGACTTCACTTTTGATTCTCAAATGTGGTTGTATCCGAGTCGCTCCTTGCACCCACATGCTAGCAGTCCTAGATTCACATTCTTAGATGGTTTCTTGTATTCTAGATGACATCCCCTTAGATATTGGTCAGCTCGTAGTCAATGAAATGGATTATTTCAATAATCAAGGTGATATGTGTCTCTTCTCCCTCTCTTTGATTAATGAGCTTTGTAGAAGAGCGAGAGTTAAAGAGTATACTAGAGACACATGGGTGTGTCTTGGTACTCCAATCTATCCCTTAAGAATTCAAGGAGATGGTGTATCAGGAAAAGGTATGAATAGAAAAATAGATTTAGGAAAGTCGACATGTATTGAGACAAAGTATCATAGGTCATCAACTACAGGACCTCTTAAGGATTTTAGAGTTGATATTGCATCCATTAGGGAGCTTGTTTCTAGTTTTTCCGAGGGACCGGGAGATCCCTCCACTACGAATCATTCATATGTGTCACGGGCCGATTATGAGAAGTACATGGAGAACCAAAAGAAAAAAGAATATACCATTGCTAGGCTTGAGAAATCCTACTCCTCTTTGGCGGAGTTACATCATGATCTCCAGAGCGCGCATGAAAAGATGGCCATAAGTTAGAAGAAGAGAGATGAGTTCTTTATAAAGATGTGGAAATAGGTGATGGGCCTATGGAAGTCCTAAATCCCCGAGATTGACTTTCTTCCTCTTCGGCTTAGAGTGATGATAAGTGCCCCATCGTGTGGTCCGACATTGAGGAGAATGATAATGATGCAGAGTCAAAGAGTGATAGTAGACCTTAATGTGGTTTTAGGGAGCCCCCTTATCTATTTTATCCTTTCTTATTTATGAAGTAGGGACACTCTTGCCTTTTTGGTTGGGGGTGTCTCCGCATTTATTTGATTTGGGCCTGTATTATTGATATCCCTGCATATTTTCTACTCTTTTGGATGATTTTTATATTTTTTGGTTTTTAATATTGGGGCACTCTGATGCTGCCCACATTTGCATGGCATAGTTATTTTGTTCGTAGTTTGTTACTATATTTTATTTTTATTTGACGAGATTTTCCCAATGATAGACTAAGTGATGAAATTCTTAAGGGTAAAACGTCGTATGTGGGTTTTTAGCCATAGATTGCAGGGAAAGTCTGAGTACCCATGTCATCATGGTCAATACAAGGAATTTCTAAGTACCTATGGACTTGATGATTTAGGATAATATTCATACCCATTGGCAATGTCTGAGTAGACATATGGGTGGTTTTCCCGCATTAGAGCCACAGTGTGAGACAATAGATTGGGTTGTTGCCATTGTTAGAAAATTCTGCATTACGTAGACACAAAGAAAACACCCCTCTATATCCAAAAGTTTTGTTGTAGAAAAATTCGTGGGAATGGACGTGAGAAACCTTGTAAAAATACTTATCCTCTTTATATGTCTCTAAAAATTAACTTCAAAAAATTATTTTTTACTCTATTTTTGTCTCGAGCGGGAGGAACAATTGAACCCCCTTGACGAGATTTGCATGCCATGTGTGAGAGATTATTTGTCTATATCTCATGCGTTCTTGTACTAGCTAGAACTTTCCCCATTAGTCTCTCAAGGTTAAATTTTGATTATTCTTGGTTGGTAAAATGATCAAAGGCCATCTTGTGACATTAGGAGCCCACTTTAGCCTAAATAGCCTACAACTACATTGGAGTTACCCTTAGTTACCCTCTTTGAACCTTTGGACTTTTCTTTCGTAAACACATTACAAGTCATGACCCTTTTATTTCTCTTCTTTTGAACCCTATCCTCCTTGAACTTAATAATACAAATTGAGTATAAAATCCTAAGTTGAGGGTGGTGGAAATTGAAAGAGTTATAGTTGGGCCACGAATTCGTAAGAAACTGCCTACGTGCTTAAGAAAATAAACCAAATTGATTAGAATAAAGAAAAGAACCATCAAAGAAAATAAATGCATGAAATATTATGCTAAAAAGGAGAAAACAAAAAGAGGTGAAAAGAAAGTGGATAAAGCAGGAAAGTCTTAGTAAGAAATAATGAAAGAAGAGAAGTTGTCTAATAACAAAAGTGAAATAAGTGTGATGTAGAAGTTCAAAAAGGGTTTATCCTAGTTATCCTAAGTTTCTATCCTACCCCACCCTAAACATTCATTATAACCTCAAAAAATATACTTTGTGATTCCCAACCAAGTGTGGTCATTCTAGTGGTTATTAAAAATAGTGGCAAGTCTATGGAAAAGTACTTGTTAGCTTTGAGATTTTCTTGAGAGAGAGAGAGTTTGTTTGCACTTAAACTCCTTGTTGCATGATTGGTAACTAGGTGTGTGAAATTTTCTTTCTTGTAAGAAGGCATGTGAACAAGTTGAGGTGGGTGACTTTGTGATCTTTCATAAAATGATACAATAGGAGGTATAATATATTTGAGGACAAAAACTGAGTTATTTCTAGAGTGAGTAGTAATTATTGCATGATTTGTCCTTAAAGTCTATTGCATCCTCCATTATTCCATTATATGTTGAGGGGCGTCATTGAAAATAATTTTTCCCATTTGTGAAAGCATTTTGTGGTAGTAATCCAGTTTGAGTAATCATGATCATTGGGAAATAAAATATGGGTATACATGTGAAATTGTCTCATAGTAAAGGGTAATGTTGCTTGAGAACAAGGAAGGGTTTAAGTTGGGGGTGTTGATGAGTGATGGTTTTATCACTCATTTTCACTAACTATTTATGTGCACTATCATGTTTTGTAGAATTAAATTAGATATAATTGCGATTTAATGAACTAATATCCATATTTTTTAGGAATATAGTTCGTGAGATGGAAAAATGTTGATTGGAGCTAAAAAAGGATCAAATGGAAATAAAAAAGTACAGCTAAAGACCTGGAGCGGTCACCAGCCTCAGTTACCACAGTCGCAGGCCACAGTCGTTAGTCATAGTCAGAATAATGTGATCACGGAGTGCAACCACAGTCGCATTGGTCGCGATCGAGGACATCCTCAAGCTATGACGACTAAGCGAGAATGTTGTCCAGGGAAGTTTTGTAAATTCATATGGACGAATCCCAAACAATATATAGGCAAAACCCGTTCTTCTTTGGGGATGGCTAACTTTATAGGCATTTTTCAATTTCAAGGAAGAACCCTAATTGGGAAAGATTGTAACTAATTTTTGAGATTTAAATTCTTAGTGTTGTGTGGAGAATGAATGCTTTAGATAATACTTATGGTATATCTTTCCTTACTTTCTTCATGAGTAGCTAAGTCATTTAGTGTTGGGTTTATGTTGAACTAAAGTGTATTTGTGTGTGGGTGTTGATGGTTTTGCATGATTTTTAGTTGTTGATTATGGATCCACCAATTCTTGAGATTAATAGTTAGAATTTATGGGTGAAAACCCAAAATATCCAAATGGGCCTGATGGGTGAAAACTCCAAACTGTAGAAACCCTTCATCATCCTTGAAAAAGGGATAAAGTTGAAGTTATGGGAACCTATAGAATCCTTGAAAGAATGCTATAGGGTGACAAGGAAATGGCAGACGATCAATTCTATGGTTTTCTACCTTTTTCAATCTTAGAAATAAATATGATTGGAGTGTAAATCATGTCAAGGGCATCTTTCTAGAAATTGGGATGCCCAATTAAAGTTTTGGGTGATTATTAATTGCACCCTCATTAGGTGACCGAAATAGAAAATGGGTGAATCCTTGTGGTTCTATTGAAAGGATAACTACAAATACTTTTGACCTAGCCTATCCCTCACTCGACAATTAAGTTTCATGTTAAACTATCAACAACCTACACATGTTTTAACTTTAGAGAGACATAATCCCAAGATCTTCTCAAATCTTGTTTTTAAATCAAAAGTCTATATTAGTGTGTTGTTAACCAAAGATTGTTACAAAAAAATTTCATACCAATTTCCCCACTTTAATTTACATGTTGTGTTGGCTAGCATTCCAGGTGACCTTTAAGTAATTCGTAAACCCATAAGAATTGTAATTTATACTTTTATCCTTGGGGATTCGAGCCTAATATGAGGTGGGTTATTGATAATGACTGCCTCACCCCATAAACATTAGAGTGTGTTGAGCGTTATTAGCTAGTAAAGGTGGATTGCTTCATCCTGTCGGCAGATTTTGCGATGCTTGATTGTGAAATCAACCAAGAAGTCCCTATTATCCTAGGCTGACCTTTTCTTGAAACTGGAAGAGCCATTGTGTATACGGAATTAGGAGAAATGAGATTTCAGGTTGATGACGATGAAGTATCCTTCCATGTGTGCAAAATAGAGAAATAACCCATAGAGTCGTAAGTAGTGTTTGTCATTAATATTGAGGACACAGGGGTGAATGATGGGTCCATTGAGGATCTAACTTGAAAAGATGAAGGTCATCGTGCCACGATGATAAATAAGGAACTATGTGGGAGGCAACTCATAAATGCCACAAAAGTTGCTGATATCTTTTTTTTATTTAGTAGAGTGGATTTTGATGGTGTTGTTGACTAATCCATGCATTTATGGAATTTATGGGTGTTTGAATGAGGCGGAATAGGGGAAAGTGTGAAAATTTTATGCAGTGGACTAAATAGGGGAAAATAGATGACCAAAAATGGCCTCGGGTATGGCGATCAAGGCATTTGTGACTACAATCATGACAGTATCATAATTGCAATTGTGAAACATGGACTGCAATCACGGTCCTGCCTGGTATAAGAAACGATCTGACTGACCATTTTCTCACACTTCTTTTTCGACTACTCTCTCAAATTTCACCAATTCTTGGTCATGTTTAAGCATCCCAAAAGATATGTAGAATCCATATTGCATCATTACTCCATTCTGTGCTTTGAATTCTTGCTTTAATTGGTTGTATAGGCTTTAGAATGCTTGAAATAAGGAAATCCAAAAATTAGGCTTTTCATTGGTAAATTGTGGCTTGTTTGTACTTGTATGGTGATTTGATATTGTGAATGGTGGAAACACATGTGGGAAAGTCTTGAGTACCCACATTTTGTTCAAAATTGATGAAATATAGTATACACACCAATTGCTCGATCAAATGGCCAAGCTAACTCATAGGTAGTTCCTTTCACATTCTAAAGGAATGATCAAGTATATAGGAACCTTTTTCAATGTTCCTTTTGATAATTCTTGTTTTGGACCATGATTTGGACTTGAAATTGAAGTTTTGAATTTTTAAAAATTTGGACTAGTTATGCCTCAAATACTACGATTGTGGCCATTGGCCCATGATCGTGGCACCGAGATCATGACTCAATGAATCGCGATCGCCATATCTGAGGCTGATTTCTAGCTTGGTAAAAAACTCTTGCATTTCCAATTTTTGCCAAAAAACTACCAAGAAACCAGACCATGATCTTAATGGGAAAAACATAACAAAGTTTCTGCATGTGAATGATAATGATGAATGTCGTTGTGTTGTTCTCATTCTTTCAATGTTTACATCATGGGAGTTGATGATCAATTCTGTTTTATGGCCCGTAAGTGCCACAACCTGTACTATAGTTATCTTTCAAAGACAAAGCAGCTTTCGAAGAGAGACTTTTTTTTGGAAAAGGTGCCAAAAAATCTTTTGGCATTACATGATATACTATAGACACTAAGTAGAGGTATTCTTCACTGAATCCTCATCGGGAAAGTGAGTAATTGGTATGGAATTTCTATGCTAACCTAGTCATTAGGATCTGAGGGAAGGAGATACACTTTGGAGATTAACAAATAAATGACCTATGGGCTCCCAAATGAAGATATGGCTCAAGTTAAAGCAAAGAGATATGAATGAGAGAGCAGGATGGCAGAGAAGTTATACCCTGGAAGGGATGTTTCTTGGGTAATCTCCAAGAAGGGGATATGCATGAATGATTCTATAGCAGAGGTGAGGATATGGTTGTACATAATTTGTAGACAGGTTTCTCTATGCACACATATGACTGTTGTTCTATGAATGAGAGCTCAGATGATTACCTGCATACTAGGCAACATTCCTTTGAATTTTGCGCAACTTATGATCTCAAAAAAGATATTCTTAAAGACCCATGGTGCTACACATATTTTATTCCCTTGTTTAATTATTGACTTGTGCAAGAGATCAAGGTTGGAGGTATACCCCAGAGTCACTTGGGTGTGCCCAAACAACTCCATTTATCCTCAAAGATTCAAGGTAAGGAAGCACCAGGTAAGAGCAAGAAGGGGAAGATCGACTTGTGCAAGTCGACATTTGAGGACACAGAGTCTTATAGGCCATAAATAGATGGCCCTCTTGATGAGATCATGGTTTACTTTAAGGATTTAAAGGTTATTGTAGCAGGTTTGCCTCAGGGGTCGGGAGAGCCATTCACCACTCGAAACTCCTATGTGGCCCAGTCTGATTATGAAAGGTACTTGAAGGATCAGAAGGCGCAGGTAGCCACCATTGCTAGGATTTAAAGGGCCTACTCATCTTTGGTAGAGTGTCAAAAAGAGCTCAGCAACACACATTGGTAGATGAAGAAGAGTGTGAAGAAGAGGGAAAAGTCCTTCAACAAGATGTGGAAGGAGGTGAAGGGCCTTTGTAAGGTCCTGAAACCCTATGATAGACTACCTTCTTCTAGAGTTGAGAATGATGATGATGCCCTAGCTAAGTGGTTTGGTTCTGAAGATGATGTATAGTATGAAATGGAGAGAAGCTCTTGATATAGTCACAGGGATCACCATTTTCTCCCCATATAGTTAATTGATTATACAGTGAGGTTACTACAAGCTTTTTAGTTGGGCTGGCCTGTCTATGTATTTGTTAATTTAGGCCTATATTATTGATATATTTTTTGATGTTTTTATGTTATTTCAGATTATTATTATTTTTTTGGGTTGTAATATTCAGGTACTCTAATGGTGTCTATATTTCATGGATTAATTATTTGTTTTGTTTTTTGATTTTCATTTCATATTTATCTTATTTTTTATGATATCCGATAAGACTTTCCATATGGATGAAGGGGAAGTTTGAGTACCTACAACATCGGAGCTATAAATTCAAGGGAAGTCTAAGAACTTGTGGCATTTTTGAATTGGGGTCACACTTATACCTATGGTATAGTCTGAGTAGCCCATTGATTTGCCCTCATGAAAAAAAAGTGAGTCGACGACTTGGTTTGGTGCCATAAATAGAAAATAATGTGTGGTGCAAATATGAAGCGAACACCCCCTCCGTCCAAAAAATTTTGGAAACCAAGGGCATGGAAGTGAAAAATTTTGCAGCAATACTTTACCTCTTGTTGTGACTCTGAAATCTTTAGCTTGTAGAAAGTGTTAAATACTTCCTTTTGTTTATTGTAGGATGTGAAATTTAGCCTCCTTTAAGAGTTTACATGCATTTGATGGTGAGCATATTTGTCTAACTCTTACACATACTTGTACTATCTATAACTTCCTCCTTTAGTCTCATAGGGTTAATCGTGTCTATAGTTGGTTGGAGAAATGATCTTAGGCCTTCTTTTTGGAAATATGATCTCATATTATCCTTAATATCTTACCCATGCATAGCGTAGTTTCCTTAGTTTTCTAATTTGATCCTTCAACCCTTTCTTTGGCAACCATCTTACAAACCTTAAACCTTTAAAAGTTTTTCCTCTTTTGAACCCTACCCTCCTTGAACTCAAAAAATTAAAATTAAGGTCAAATGCCTAAGTTGGGGGTGGTGAGTTCTGAAATAATGACCTTGGGCCATCATAATGTAAGTGGGTGCCTATGATTCTTAGCAAAGAATAATAGGGAAAAAAAGTGAAAAAGAAAGGAATCATCAAAAGAAGGAATAACATGAGATAGCAAAAAAAATAGTTTAAAAGAAAATGCTTTAAAGAATTGGGTAAATCAAGGTAGATAATATAGGCATGTGTGAATTTTAAAAACAAATTAAGAGGTCCATGGTCGAAAAATGTATTAAAATAGTTTGATGTAGATGCTCAAGGAGGATGTAGTCACTTTATTCCTAAATGATATCATACCCTTTCCCCAAACCTACATTACATGCTTAGAAATTCCTTTGAGATCTCCAACCAAGTGTGGTCATTATAATGGCAATTGCAAATAAGGAGAAGCCTATGATATGACACTGGTTAGAATTGAGGGAGTTTTTTTAGAGAGTGTTCTACTCTAACTTCCCTTGTTGTATATTTGATAATTTGGTGTGTGGGATTTTCTTCTTGTGAGGCATCATGTAAATGAACTAAGGTAGGTGAATCGTCATCTTCCAAAATATGAGGCAAGGGAGAATAATGTAGTAGTTGTTGATATGGGGTCGCTTCTTTAGTGTTCGTGGTTGTTGCATTTTTGTTCTTTATAGTCTTGTGTATCCTTTAGAAAGTATTTCTTGTTGAAGGGAGATGTGAGAATATCTTTGCCCATGTTGAGAGCTACTTGATCTGTTAATCAATTTGGAAGTCATTGTGATCATTTGGTTGTATAAATGGGCTTCAATTTGTATTTTCTCATTGAGTAAGAAGTAGTGATGCTTGAGGAGAAACAAAGGTTTAAGTTAGGGTGTTGATGAGTGGTAAATTTACCATTCATTTACTTCTAAAATTTGTGCACACTACTACGGTTTGAAGGTAGAAATGATACACATTTGATTGTTGAATGCACTAACTTACAGATTTTATCGGTATACAGGAGATGTAAAGAAAAGGTGTGGAATTAAGCTTAAAAGGTATCAAAAGACAAGTGAAACTAGAAGACCCATAAATAGTCCCGGTTACAGCGATCACGGCCAGTTAAGCTAGGTCAAATATTGCGACCACAGTGAACTAATGAAGGTCGTAGTGGCCGAGATTGTCGGCAAGCTATCGTAATCGCGGCTATGTGGGTTTATGCCTAGGGGTAATTCTGTAATTTGACATAGCTGACCACAATTCCCTTATAAGGCACAAACCCTTTCCCATTTGATATTATTGAACTTTTAAATCTAATTGGAGACTTTGTAAACTCTACCAAATCTAAAAATTTAGTGTGGTTAAGTTTTCAATCAGTTTTAGTTGCAATTGAAGTTTGATATTGGATTATTCTTAATTGTAATGTTTAATGGAAGCATTAAACAACAAATTTGGTATTTTTCTTGTTCCTAGCTTTATGAGTAGTTAAACAATTTATCTTGTGATTATGTTGAAATAGGGTGCAAATATGTCTGGGTTGTGATTTATTAGTGTAGATTCTTTGTCATTGATAGTGGGTTTCACTATTGATTGCTTAATCTAGTTGGGATTTGTGGGTGAAAACTCCAAATTCCAAAAATGTATTTGTGGGTGAAAACCCCAAATTCTCAAAAGCTCACATCATCCTTGAAAGAGGGATGTGAGTGAATTTTTGGATCCTATATCATCCTCGAAAGACGGATATGGGTGACAAGGCAATAGTGAACATTAGTAGACTTAGTTTGTCCTCTTTTCACTATCATAGAAATAAGGTTGAGTTGAGAATTGGCTAAGTCTTGGACATCCTCCTAGAAATAGAGATGCCCAATTGAGCTATTAAGTGGATTCGATTACCATATTTATCAGGTATCCGAAAGGGTCCATTGATGATAATCTTGATGTTTTATTGACAAATTAGCCTCAAGAATTCCTAACTTAGCCTACCCATATAATTAATGACTAGAATGTGCACTAAATTATCATGACCCATAAATATTATCCCCTAGGAAAACATGACCGCAAGACTTATCTCATATCGAAATCTTAACAACAATCTTAACTTTATGTTGGCAGTTTGATTGGATTTTGATCAAAGAACTTCCTAAACCTTTCCCACATTTTAATTCATACATTTTACTTTGTTTACTCTATGAGCATACACTTAGACACCATCAATACCTACAGGTTTTGAGGACTGGACTCACTCCTTAGACGATTCTACCTCAATGTGAGTTGAGCTTTAGTGGCAATGATTTTCCTATATCAAAACTATTGTATAGGTGAGCGTTAATTAGCCAAACGTTCATACATGACAGAGCACCCAAAAGATGAATAGGAGTAAAAAACAGATAGAAGTAGGTGAGCACAAAATAGTATCTTTCAAAACTAACTATTTTTTTGTGGATGCAAGGTTCAATACATAAAAAAAGGTGTCTTTTCAAAAATTCCAAGTGAATTGGGTACCACACCAAGCATATATTGCTTAGGAATGGTATTTTATGGTAGCTCCAAATACGGGTTCAACACCCATAGATCAAGGACCTTTTGAATTGTTTATCTCATTTCAAGAGATAAACAAGTCCCACGTGAGACTTCAAGTGAAGGACACAAGTCATACACTCAGGTATGAATCATAAGAGAAAGTCGTATGCTAAATAGAAAGTTAAAGCTTTGGGAGACCAGACATTGGAATGGATATGAGAAGGCATGGCACGACTCGTATGATGCTGATTTGAGTGAAGACTGAGTCGTACCAACTACCTACATAACTTTACCTTACCCATTTTTATTAGTATTTTGATGTTATTTTGAGATACTATAAATACCCTAGGGTTCTTTTATTGGTTTACACTCTTTTGCAACTTATTATAATACATTACAATACTTTTACAATTGTTATTAAGATTTTGAGGGTTTATTGAATTAAAGACTTGGGAGTTTAATCACCTTATTCTTATGCAATTGATTTTATGTGTTCTTCAAAGATAATCATTGTTTCTTGCATAAACATAAGGAACTAATCTCCTTGACCAAGGTTATGGGAACCCAAGTTGATTAGCTACATAAAGGAAGTGTGAAACTCATTTTTTCTAGGGTTTCTAAATGTATCTTAATCTTATTCATGATAATTAATCTCAAGTATCTACAATAACTCGAGATAGCCTATATTCACATCCATCCCCATAAGGGAGCTTATAATTGGGGAAAGAATATTAGGATAGTAATTTGGGATTCACCTGCACCTTTTAGTTTTCTTGATCTTATTTAATCACTTAATCCTACCCCATGATAGTTAACTGAGGTTATAGAAGGAGCAACAAGGCAACACCCTGAGACTTACCCAATAAAGGGTGAAATTTTTCTTCACACTCAACAGGCGATAGATAATACCTATCTTGTAAAAAAAAAAGTAGGCCGATTACGAGAAATTTATAGAGTCGAGAAGTCAGGGAGAACACAAACCTAGTATTTGTCTCATTATTTTTTTAACTCAAAAGCACTCAAGATTTGGTTATTACTTGTGATTGATACTACAGTCCTCCCATTTACTTTTTTGAATTACTCAAGGATTACATCAAGTTAAGAAACTATTCACGTTTTCCATGTGGGATCGACCATAACCTAGTTGGGTTATTATATTTGCAGTTGAACGCATCATACATCTAATTGGAGTGTAGTTTTAGGCGACATAAAATTTAGGCATCATTATGGGAAAGACAACTTGAATAGTGAATTGAATTTGAGAAGTTCACAGGGTTTTATTTTTTTATTTTAGATTTAACATATGCTGGTATATACCAAGTACTAAGAGTAGAGGGCAATCCCTTACCCCCTTTTGATCCAAAACCAAAGAGAATCCTTAAAACACCAAGAAGGATATCAAGACAAGTCCATAAAGAGGTTCAAGTTCCCCGACCTATGGATCCGAATGTGGTACTCCTACGTGCTCTATTAGATCTACAAAATATTGCAAATGTACAGACACAACAAATGATGGATCGAGAGCCTAGACAAGCCAAAAATGCTAGAATTGTTGTAGAGGCAGAGTTAGCTCAACAATAAGGACAAGTTAGGCCTAGAAAGGTTGTTGTTCATTGTGTTTAGAGAGGCAGAGCTCCATTTATTCCAGCATATCAACACTCAAACCCATATGAGGAGAATGATAAGGATCTGGGTTATGTTGAGACTACGGAGTCTGAAGCAATTGTTCCTCCTATTTTAGCCCCTAATTTGGAGATTGGTATCATTAGTACTATAATCTAATTGTTGAATCTGAAGGGTGTATTTTTGGGTGCAACTAAGGATGATGCAAACATGTACTATGAAAATTTTCTTGGGATTTGCAAATCTTATACTATTCTAGGTGTTAATCAGGAAGCTTTGAGATTGGGGTTGTTTTCATTCTCTTTCACAGGTGAAGCATCACTATGTTTAGGGTAATGTCCAAGAGGATCTATCACTAGGCACAATTTAAAGAAATAATTTCTAAGTAAATCTTTCCCTCCTTCTTGGTTGATACAGTTGAAGGATAAAATTTATAATTTCATATAGCTACCTACAGAGTCTATATATAAAGAATGGTTATGATTCAAGAAGAAGATAAACATGGTACCAAATCACAGAATCAAAGGATCTAACTTTGCAGAGATCATCCATAGATCATTAAATAATAGTTCGAGAGCATGGTAGATACTATTTCAGGAGGAGAATTTATGCGTCTTCATTGTGATGCTGCATAGGAAAAGCTACACGATATTGTTGTGACTAACAGAGGATGGCATACTCAAGATTCAGAATGGGGTGGTGGTGCATATGCTATTGCAGAAACAAATACTTATGGAGCAACGAATGATATATGGTAACACAAGATATTTCATAGCTTTATACAGATATTGAGTTGCTTACCACATAATTTGCGTAAATAAGTATGGATAAAGTGAATGCAGTTGTGGCATACGGGTCTACTTCCAAACCATTAGAAGTTGAATCTGAAGAAGAGGCAAAGTTTACTGATCATATATTGGTAGATTTTCGAGCACAAGGGCAAGGGAATTAAGGTTAGAACTATTATAATGATAGATACAGAGATTGGAGTAGATATAACGATAGAGATTGGCGGTGTAAAGATGACAATAAGGAGAATAGTGACAAGTATATTCCACTAGGTAGTCAAAATACAGAGTCTAGAATAGAGGCACTTTTGTCTAATAAGGTCAAAGGAAAAAAAAGTCAAGAGAACTATTAGAAGCATATCAAAGTTGATCAGATAGGATTGAACTAAAACGTTGAGTTACTTGCTACAACAATCAAGCAATTGGTGCAGAAATTTTGTTAAATGTCAGCCAGAGTGAATTAGCAGTAACCTGACACTCTTTCGACCAATACAATTGTAAATCCCAGAAATGATAGTCAATGCCCGTCCATTACTACTTTGTAATACCTTGAACTTTCTTAAAGTCAATTCTAGTCTGTAGAAGAGTTAGTGATGACTTCCTAAATTATTAATGTTTAAGTCAGAAAGAATTACCCTGATTTCTACTTTTTATCATATGCTAAATTGAATTATCTTTCAAACGATACTAATTTCATCCAAATCTGGTATTAGAGTAAAAATTTATGGACATTTTATAGAGAACTACCAGAATAGACCAGAAGTAACGGTAAGGCTGACAGACGATCGAGCTAGCGATGGACCATTGACCAAGCCATTGCATCTAAGGCACTGAACACAACTTTTGGTCAAATGTGACTGCCAAGACAGACAAACCGTTAGGCTAGCGAAGGACCGTCGTCCAAACTATCGCAGACGAGGCAGAAAGTTCACGTTCTGGCCAAGTGCGATGGTCAGGACCGACTGGCCATCGAGCGAGCGAAAGACTGTTGACCAAACCATCACTATTTCTGATAAAAAAATTTAATCTACAAGTAAAAAGGGTATTTGAGTCTTTTTAAACTTATTTTAACCCTAAATTATACCAGACCAGAGCTCATAACTTCATTATTCATCTATAACACCAAATTTGAGTTTCTCTCAAAGATCAATCCCCAAAAACATGAAACCTTAGGTTTTTAATTTCAAGTCAATAATTCAAGCTTTCCTCCACCAATATTCAAGAAATCATCCACGCAGGTATGTCAAGTGTTGATTCATGGGTTTCTTTAACCCATGAAGCACAAAAAACCCTATTTGAAATAAAAATGTTGAATTTTATAATATGAACTGAATTATATCCATGTTTATGTTGTTGTTTGATTTCCATGTTGAAGTATTTAATGACTATCCTAAAAATATGTTAGTATATGGTTGAAATTCTTGCATTGGAAGTGTAAAATTTTTCCATGATGTATTATTTCAATATTCAAGCCTAAGCATAAAATTATGCATGCAAGCTATTTGATAAAATGCCTAAGATAATAGGAATTATGACTTATTAATCATTTGTGACAAAAATTGATAAATCTATGTTTCTACCTTTTGATCGATATGACTCCCACATTATTGTTATGCTTTATAATACATTGACGTAATGCTCAAGAGATTAGGCTTATGAAATTATGATATGTTTACATTCATTTCTATTTATGTGTAAGCTTATAGCATGCATATACTTTATAAAAATCCCCATTGATTGTACTATGTATTGTTGACGATGGTCATGTTTCAAGAAGTGTCATGTCTTGTGAGTTTCATGCTATTGAGTGCTGGGGGTACTTGTACCCGAAAATTTAGATGTGTGCCTAGATCCAGTGTTATATTTTTCAGATACTCTAAGACAAGCCATGATTCATCGAACTCAGCCAGCCATGAGACTGAGGAAAACTCAGTAATCTTAGAAATCTCAGAAATTCAGTAATCGCAGTAGTGTTCCATCAGTCAATAGAACTCAATGAACGCAGTCTAGTTCAGTAAAGTTAATCATGCTCAATGTATATTCATATGGGAGTAGGATTCAGCACCGAGTGAGCCCAAGGATGGGAACTCATCAGTTATTAGGGGTGTGATTCATAGAAGCAATCCTTGTGCTCCAGAACTACGTAGCCAGCATAGGTTGATAAATCAAACCTGCTAGTTATGGGTAGATGAGGTGGCTTAACCTATTATATGAAGGTCCCACCATTATCCTTAGAGTATTTGTTAGATGAGGAATTACTCGTAGATTGTCCTCACCAGTGGTGCGGTATTGACACCCTTTCAATTGGGGTTACAAATTGGACCCCAACTTAATTACATTACCATATTTGGGGCATGTCTATTATATGATTATTTTTCATAGTTACAGTCTCAGTCTCAGTCTCAGTCTCAGAAATAGAACTCAGATAGTTCAACAAAATTCAGGACTTGCAGATATAATCTCCCGGCTTAGTATGGAACTCTGCTAGTTCAATCAGAAATAGGACTATCAATCACAGTCATTCAAATAATAGTATATCAGTTATACGAAAACTTATGTTATCAATATTTAGATTTAGTGATTTCAGGATCTCAGTTATAGTTCACGCATTCATGCATGTATTCTCAAACTCATGTTATTCAGTCAGTTAGTATTGTTCATGCATATAAACCCCTTGCATTTAGCCTACCTCACTTACATACCAGTACATTCAAATGTACTAACACATTTATGCTATGCTATTTTATACCATACGTTCAGATAATTGAGCTCTAGAGCATCCTTAGTAGGTCAGATGTTCAGCAACCAGACTAGTAGTGAGACCTCATCTTTCGAGGATAGAATAATTAATTTATTACTTTATCATTTTAGTAATTCGGAGTTAGTTGGGGACATGTCCCATCAACTCCACAGTTTTTAGACAGTTTAGAGGCTTTCAGAATAGCATATTTAAACTATAGCATATTCAGATAGTTATTGCAATTTTCCTTAGGTATTGATATACGGTATCTCCAGATGTTATGTTTTGTCAGATTTTTGAACCTTATGGACTTTTATACTTTTATTCCATATTTATATAGTATGTGATGTAGTACTCAGTTATAAATATCATTCATGGGTTAGCTTGTGGTATTTCAGGGTCATGAGCACCGTATGGCATTATGGGTACTAGATTTGGGGCGTTAGAAACTTGGTATTAGAGCCTAAGGTTCAACAGTGTCCTAGGAAATTTGAGAGCCACATCTAGTAAAGTCTTGTGCATGGGTGTGTTACGCACCACATTTATGTACAGAAGGCTATAAGATGTTTTAGGAACAGTTTCCCTTCTTTAGTATTCATGTCGTACCTATGAGCATGAGCTCAAATTCAACTCTCAGTCTAATTCGTTTCTCCTTTTCTTCTACAAAACATACCTCCCAAGAGACAAAATGAAAATCAGTTAGGCCCTCAGTCTTTCCAAGCACATCCCTTGGACTATAATGTTTTTTTATGTAAAGTACAAAGATACATTCACTACTCTTGCTAATATAGTTGTTGCCCAGAATGAACGACCAGCTATCATTCCGGCCAACCCAGTGGCCAATTCAGCTGCAGCCAGGATTCAAGACTTCACCTGAATGAATCTTCCATCCTTTTTTGGGTCTAAATCAGACGAGGAACCTCAGGAATTCCTTCATCAGGTTAAGAAGGTTACAGATATCATGGGGGTGTCAAAAGTTGAGAGTACTGAACTAGCTTCATATCATTTATAGGATATGGCTCTCATATAGTTAAAATGGTGGAAAGCAAAGAGGGCAGGAGATGGAGGGCCTATAGAGTGAGAGGAGTTTGCCACTACTTTTCTAGATAAATTCTTTCCCATAAAGCTAAGAGAAGCTATGGTGTTAGAATTTATTAACCTCAGGTAAGGCAACATGATAGTGAAAGAGTATTCTCTTAAGTTTACTCAATTAGCTGGATATACTCCTCATGTAGTGGCAGACAACATAGGGAAGATGAGTAAGTTTGTTTCTGGGATGAATGATAGTATGGTCAATGAGTATAGATTTGCAATGTTGATTAGTAAGATAGACATAGCCAGGCTTATGATCCATGCTTAACAGATAGAAGATCAGAATATTAAGATGAGAGAGAAGCAGAATAAGAGAGCAAGGACAGGTAGTTTCAATTTTTCTCAACCCAAGTCAGACGATGGAAACCATTCTTAGTTCTTCCTAAAGTTATCTGTTCCAGTTCATACCTCTGCCAGCATTCTAATTCCTATGTTCAGGGAGAGTAAGAAAGATATGGCGCCAGACTCAAAGTCTCAGAGAATTTTTAGCAGTGCCTGAACCTACCCTCTTTGTCTGACATTTGGAGAGCACCATCAGGTTACTTGCAGAGCTGGCAGTGATGTTTGCTTCAGATGTAGCAAGCCAGGCTACAAAGTCAGAGATTATCCCTAGCCAGGTCCTTTGGGTTAGCGTAATCACCCTCCTGCTTAGTTCGGTCGCTCAAATAAGTAGGGTGCCTCTTCTAGTGCTACCAGTGGGTAACGCCCAAATAATCTCTATGCTCTTCAATCCCAACAGGATCAGGAAAATTCTCCTGATGTGGTTACTAGTACATTATAGATATTTTATGTACATGTTTATGCCTTGCTAGATCCAGGAGATTCTTTTTGTTTTGTTACTCCCTATATAGAAGTTGATTTTTGAGTCGGTCCAAAAATTCTAGCAGAGCCCTTCTCAAGCTCTACCCCAGTGGGTAAAACTATCGTAGCACGATGGGTATACAAGAACTGTCATATTATGGTGTCTTAGAAATTCACTTCAGCAGACTTAGTCGAATTAGAGATGACTTATTTTGATGTCATTCTTGTCTTGGGGACAAGCAATTATCTTAAGTTGAGGGTGTTGATGTTCTGGCTTGTGACAGAATATTTAGCATCATCTTCAGGGGAAAATTATATGTTTTCAAGCAACCAAAGTGGTATTTAATGAGTCTTTTTAGTGTTTTAGGTAAAGGAGTGATCCACAAAAGAAACTTTCAAAAAGTAGAAAATAGGGAATTTGACGGTCAAAATTATGGATCGTCAATCTTGCGACGGACCACCAGGTGGATCGTTAGGCCTAATTAGAACATGGCCTCCCAAAGGACTAAGTGATGGACCGTCAGTCTTGCAATAGACCACCAATTGGACCGTTAGGACTTATTAGAAACCCACTCTTCTGAAGGACTCAGTGATGGACCAAATGGTGGACCGTCAGACTTTCAATAGACCACCACTTTGGCCGTCGACTTAGATGCGGTTTTTCTGATTTTAAATTTTAAATTCCTTTTGACTTGGGAACATATAAATACTAAATTTTAGGGTTAGCAGGGCAGTTTTTTTATCTTTTTCAAGTTTTACATCTATAGAAATTTACTGTAACCTAGTACTTTGGGGATTGAAGCATATCTTTGGGGAAGTTAATCATTCAATCTTTTACTGAAGATTCAAGAACTGATTCTTGATATCTTTGTAAGTGAATTCTAAATCCATTTATGAATAATATAAGAATTATTTCTTCTTTGTTTATGGAGTTTTGTGGCTAAGTTCCCATAACTTGGGTTATGGCATCCTTAATGTGAAAAACATCTATGGGTTGTGAATCAAATTGAGTTCCATGAATAACTGATATTGTATAAACATTTCTTCAAGTTAATGACTTTTCTTGGTTGCAAACTTGAGAAGTAAGCCCAAGAACATCACTTGTCTGAAAGAAACGTGTTTGTTGAGAAACAGGAAGTGTTTACATGAATTCTAAGGGCTTTAACGTTTGGATTAATGGAAAATGCCTTAACAGGATTAGCTTGCATGAGAAAATGGTTGAAAAACAATGTATCCTTTGAGTTTGATAGAGTTAGAGGATAATCTATCCACTTAGGTTAAGAAACTAAGTGATAAAGAATAGGATTCAACCCTTCTTGCAATTGAATTTGTTATTTAGAACTCTTAAGTTAATCACAACCCTAGTTGTGCTAGTATTTTCGGTAACCATAGCCCTGGTTTGTTTAATCTCATTAAATTACTAATTGAAAAAAGAATCATTTGTTGGAATAATCTTGTTATAATTAATTACTTTATAAGTTACAAATCAGAACCCTCATATTCAAGAACCTCTGATCAACAGTCCAGTAACTATTACAGTACTTAGTGAGCGTAGTATTCCCTGTGGCATTCCACCCTCAACCTAGTTGGGTTCAATATTTGACAGAGACCACTAACACCTTCTTACGAGAGTTATAATTTTGGCATATCAAAGAACATTTGAAGGATCTCCTAGAAAAGGGTTTCATCAAACCCAGTGTGTCCCCGTGAGGCGCACCATTCTTATTCATATGCACGAAAGATGGTTTTTTCCAGAATATGGATAGACTACCGTCAAATCAATAAAGTGACTATAAAGAACAAGTATCCACTTCCCAGAATCAATGACTTATTCGATCAACGTCAAGTTGCCACCTATTTTTCTTAGATAGACCTCAGATCTGGCTTTCATCAGCTTAGTGTCAGAAATGTGATATTTCAAAAATAGATTTTCGTACTCGGTATGGTCACTTAGAATTCTTAGTCATGTCCTTTGGTCTTACCAATGCCCCATCAACCTTCATGGACTTCATGAATTGTGTGTTCAAGAAGTACTTGGACACGTTCATCATAGTCTTCATAGATGACATTTTTTCTATTCCCGCAGTGAGCATGATTATATAGACCATCTCAGAATAATATTGCAGACTCTCAGGAATCATTAGCGATTCACTAAATTTAGTAAGTGCGAATTTTGGATAAGGTCAGTAGCATTCCTTGGTCATATCATCTCCGGTGATGGTATTAGAGTTAATCCTCAAAAGACCAAAGTAGTGAAAAACTGGTCTAGACCTATCTTTCCATCAGATATTAGGAGTTTCTTAGGTTTAGTGGGCTATTACCGTCAGTTTGTTGAATGATTTTCATCTATTGCATCCCCAATGTCCAGATTGACTCAGAAGAAGGTTCAATTTCAGTGTTCAGATTCATGCAAAAGGAGTTTTCAAGAGTTGAAGACTTGACTTACCTCAGCTCTAGTTTTGACTCCACTAGACGGTTAAGATGGATTTATAGTGTACTGTGATGTATACAGAGTAGGTTTGGGTTGTTTTCTCATTCAATATAGTAAGGTCATAGTCTACGCCTCCAGACAACTTAAACCCCATGATAAGAATTTTCCGACTAATGATTTTGAGTTAGCAGCCGTTGTTTTTGCCTTAAATATTTGGAGGCATTACTTGTACGGTGTTCAAATAGATGTGTTTACATATCCTAAGAGCCTTCAGTATGTTTTTTCTCATAAAGACCTTAATCTTCGCCAGAGAAGGAGGTTAGAGCTCTTGAAAGATTATGACATGAGTGTCCTTTATCATTCGAGTAAGGCAAATGTAGTGTCGGCCGACACTCTTAATAGACTGTCTATGGGTAGTGTTGCTCATGTTAAGGAAAGTAATAAGAAGACATCTCAGGAAGTCCATCATCTTGCCAGACTAGGTGTTTGCTTAGTCAATACAGAAGAGGGTGATATATAGGTTAAGAGTAGTTTAGAATCATCTCTAGTTTTTGAGATGAAAGAGAAGCAAGATAGAGATCCTAGCATTGTTAATTTGAAAGAGTCGGTCAGAGATCAGAAGGTAGAGTTTTTCTCCTAAGGGGGTGATGGTGTACTCCGTTGTCAAGGTCGTCTGTGTGTTCTAGGTGTAGATGACTTAAGGCAATAAATTCTTGTGGAAGCACATGGTGTGCGCTACTCTATTCATCTAGGGGCCACTAAGATATACCGTGACTTGTGGGAGATCTATTGGTAGAGTGGGATAAAGAGAGATATTATAGAATTTATAGCTAAGTGATCTACATGTCAGTAGGTTAACATAGGGCATCAGAATCCTAGTGTTTCTATGAAGGAATTTAGTATTTCTACTTGAAAATGGGATGAAATGAACATGGACTTTGTGATGGGTTTTCCTAGTACTCGTCATCAGTATGATTCAGTTTGGGTCATTATAGATACGATGACTAAATCAGCTTATTTCCTTCCAGTCCATACATCTTATTCAGCCAAGGATTATGCCAAACTCTATAATGGGAGTTGGTTAGATTCTAGGGTGTTCCGTTGTCTATTGCCTGTTATAGAGGTACCAAATTCACCTCTTATTTTGGAAAGCTTTCCTAAAGGGTCTTGGTACCTAAGTTCACCTCAGTACAACCTTTTATTCTCAAACAAATTGTCAAGCAGAAAGGATCATTCAAACCTTGAAAGATATGTTAAGAGAGTGTGCAATTGACTTCAAGGGGAGTTGGGATGACCACTTACCTTTGATTGAGTTTTCATACAACAACAATTATCATTCCAGTATTCAGAAGGCTTCATTTCAAGTTCTCTATGGTAGGAGGTGAAGATCTCCAATTAGTTGGTTCAAAGTGGGCGAGGCTGCAGTAGTAAGGCCTGAATTGGTATTTGACACCTTAGAGAAAGTTTAGTTGATCAGATAAAGACTCCAGGCTACTCAGTATCAATATAAGTTTTATACAGATGTGCGTAGAAAGGATCTTAAGTTTATGATTGGTGATTATGTGTATTTGAAAATCTCTCCCATGGAGGGAGTGAAGAGATTTGGTAAGAAGGGAAACCTCCGTCTCCTATATGTCGGTTCCTTCAAAATTCTCAGTTGTTTCGGAAAGGTAGCTTATGAGCTTGAATTGCCTTCAGATCTAGCCTCAGTTTATACAGTGTTCCATGTCTCCTTTCTAAAGAAGTGCATAGGTGACCCATCAATTGTAGTCCCTATAGAGTGCATTGATATTCAGAACAGCCTCTCTTATAAAGAGATTGCTGTCAAAATTCTTGGCTACCAGACTCGTAGACTAAGGAACAGAGAAGTCCCTCTAGTCAAAGTTCTTTTGCGAATTCAGTCCGTTGACGGAGTTACTTTGGAAGTAGAAGCCGATATGCGGACCAAGTATCCTCAGCTCTTCTATGTAAACTCAGACTCTGCCCAAGTTAATAGCTTTCCTTAAGCTTATTTAGACTTTTGTTCAGATTTTAGTTATAAACTTTGTATAAAATACCCATCAATATTTAGTCATATGTTCATGTATCATGTAAGTCACGTATTCATGCATCAGATGTGCATTCTCATCATGAGAAACTCAGATTCTTAGTAATTTTAGTCATGCATTCATGAAGACTAACTATCACATATCCAAGCATAAGACATGCATATTCAGGATGAGATTTTAGTATATCAGAAGTTCCAGTCGTATAGACATGTTCAAACGTTCACGTCCCTCAAGTAAGATCAGTCTATCAGCTTTCCCAGTCTAATAAGTCCGAATCGTGGATGACTATTCCAAAGGGGGAGATATTGTAATACACCAAACTTTTTGTAAGTCAAATCTAGTTTCAAGATGAGTTAGTCATGACTTTCTAAATGATTAATGTTTAAATCAGATAGAATTTCCCTAATTTCAACTTGTTATCATATGCGAAATTAAATTAGATTTCCAATAGTACAAATTTCGTCCAAATCTGTTATTGAAGTAAAAAGTTATGGGCATTTTACAGAGAACAAAACTACCCAGAAGCGACGGTAAGGCCGACGGACCATCGAGCTAGCGACGGACCATCGCCCAAGCCAACGCGACTAAGGTAATAAACCTGACTTCTGGTCACGTGCGATGTCCAGGACCAATGGACCATCGAGCTAGCAAAGGACCATTTCCCAGACTATCGCAGATGAGGCAAAAATTTTAGGTTCTAGCCAAGTATGACGGTCAGGACCGATGGGCTCTCGAGATAGTGATGGACCGTCGACCAAACCATTGCCATTTCTGATCAGCGATTTAAAGCCATTTTAAAAGGGTGTTTGGTTCTTTTTCTAGCCATTTTTACCTCTAATTATACTTGACTAGAGCTCATAACTTCATTATTCATCTATAACACCAAATTAGGGTTTCTCTCAAAGATCAATTCCCAAGAACAAGAAACCCTCGGTGTTTAATTTCAAGTCAAAAATTCAAGCTTTCCTCCACAAATCTTCAAGAAATCATCCACCCAGGTATGTTAAGTATTGATTCATGGGTTCCTTTCACCCATGAAGCTCCAAAAACCTCATTTGAAATATAGACTATGGATTTCATGGAATGAATTAAATTATATCCATGTTTATGTTGTTGTTTGATTTCCAAGTTGAAGTCTTTAATGACTATCCTAAAAATATGTAAGTATGAGATTGAAATTCTTGCTTTGGAAGTGTAAATTATTTCCATGATGTATTATTTCAATATCCATGCCTAATCCTAAAGATATTCATGTGAGGTGTTTGATAAATTGCCTAAGAGAATAGGAATTATTCCTTACGACTCATTTTTGACCAAAATTGATGAATCCATATTTCTCCCTAATGTTCGATATGAATCTCACGTTATTCTTATACTTTATAATAGATTGACGTAATGCTTAAGTGATTAGGCATATGAAATTAAAATATATTTACATGTATTCCTATTGATGTGTAACCTTATAGCATGTGAATACTTTATGAAAATCCCAAATGATTGTACTATGAATTGTTGACTATGGTAATGTGTCAAGAAGTGTCATGTCTTGTAAATTTTATGCTATCTAGTCCTGCGGGTAGTTGTACCCGACAATTTAGCTGTGTACCTAGAGGCAGTGTAATGTTTTCCAGATACTCTCAGTAGAGCCATGACTCATAGAACTCAGTTAGTCATGTGACTCAGGAAAACTCAGTAATCTAAAAAATTTAGTAATCTTAGTAGTGTTTTGTCAGTCAACAGATCTCAATGAACGCAGTCCATTTTAGTTCATTAATCACATTTAGTGTCTATTCTGATGAGAGTAAGATTTAGCACTGAGTGACACCAAGTGAGCACAAGGATGCGAACACACCTATTATTAGAGAGTGTGATTCTTAGAAGCAATCCTTGCACTCCAGAACTACATAGCCAGCATAGGCTGAGATATAAAACCTTCTTGTTGAGGGTAGATAAGATGGATTAACCTGTTATATGAGGGTTCCACCATTCTGCTTAGAGTACCTGTTAGATGAGTGATTACTCCGAGCTTGTTCTTACCAGTGCCGCGGTATTGACACACTTCAAATTGGACCCCAACTCAATTATGTTATCTTATTTGGGGCATGTTGGTTAGATAACTATTTCTCATAGTTACAGTTACAGTCTTAGTCTCAGTAGTAGAATGCAGATAGTTTTATAGAATTCAAGACTGTCAGATACCGTCATCCAGCTTAGTACGGAACTAAACTAGTTCCATTAGAAAAAGGACTTTTAGTCACAGTCATTCAGATCATAGTATATAAGTTATACAAAAAATTATGTTATCAATATTCAAATTTAGTGATGTCATGATCTCAGTTATAGTTCACGTATTCATGCATGTATTCTTACGCTCATGTTATTCAGTCAGTTAGTATTATCCATGAATATAAAGCCTTTGCATTAATCCTACCTCGCTTGCTTACCAGTACATTCAAATGTACTGACGCATTTGTGCTATAGTGTTTTATATTGTAGGTTTAGAAGAACAAGTTCCAGAGCATCCTTAGTAGGTGAGACGTTTAGCAGCCAGACTAGCAGTGAGTCCTTATCATTCAAGGATAGAATTATTATTTAAATACTTTATTATTTCAGTAGTTCAGAGTTAGTTGGGGACATTTCCCATCAACTCTACAATTTTTAAATAGTTTTGACACTTTGAGACTAGCATGTTTAGACTATAGCATGTTCTAACAGTTATTTATGTTTTGTTTTGGAATTGATATACCATATCTACAGATGTTATGTTTTATTGATTTTTGAACTTTATGACCTTTCAGCCTTTTATTCTGTATTTATACAGTATGTTATGCAGTGCTCAGTTACAGATATCAGTCATGGGTTAACTTGTGATCCTCGGCATCATGAGCACCGTGTAGCATTCTAGGCACTAGATTTGGGGCATTACATACATGGAGTGGTAAGGTTACTACAAACCCATCTGTATCCTATGTTGATGGCAGAAGAATGAGGATGAGCTAATTGATGTTGGGAGCAGTAGAAAGTAAAATGATAAAGGAGAGAAAGTTATAGAGCCTATGTTGAAGCCCATTCCAAGACCTCTTTCTCTTTTTCCACAAAGAATTAAAAAGAAACTATAAGATGGTAAGTATCAAAATTTGTTATCTATGTTAAAAGAGTTGACCATCAATATACCACTTGTAGAGGCATTGCAGCAGATACCAGATTATGTAAAATTCATGAAGGATTCGATCTCCAAGAAACGATCAATTAATTATAAGATAGTCAATAATATTTGTCATTGATGTTATATTTACTAGATCTTTGCTAGAGAAGAAGGAGGATCCTGGTGCTTTCACAATACCTTGTACTATTAGGTTTTTTAGCTTCACTCAAGAGTTATGTGACTTATGGGATAACATCAACCTTATGCCCTTTATCGTATTCAAGTAGTTGGGGTTGGGATCTCCCAAACCAACTGCCATGCAACTAGTGATGGCTGACAGATAAATAAAGAAGCCTTTTGGTATACTTTATGACATTTTAGTAAAAACTTCTTCTTGTATATTTCCAACTGATTCAGTTATATTAGATTGTGATGTGGACATTTAAGTCCCAATTAATTTGGGAAGGCCATTTTTTGCTTTAGGTAGACGTTGATTGATCTGGAGAAAGGACAACTGAAGTTACAACTCAATGATGAACAGGTGACATTCAATGTATGCAAATCTATGAGGCAGCTTGACGAATTGAGAGTGGCATATGTGATTGATGTATATGATAAGGATATTGATTCATTCCATTATGTTAATGTAGTGACTTTTTGGGATGATGGTTTTGTTGTGATTGTCCATGTTGAAAAGAGACTAGGTGTCGAAGCTTTGGCAGCTATAATCATAAATTTAGACTCTAATGGTATCGAAGAGTATGAGAAGTTAGTAAGTGCACTGTATCAAAGTGTTTATAATTTTTTGCCAAAGAATCTTGATTTAGACTTAAAGAATAGAACTACTCCACCTACTTGCCTAACAAGTGAGGAACCATAGGTGTTAGAGTTAAAGGCCCTCTCATCTCACTTGCAATATGCATTTTAGGGGAACAATAATACTTTTTTAGTTATTATTATAGCTGATCTAAGTCAGTACGAAGTAGAAGCATTATTGTGAGTTTTTTAAAATTTTAAGATGGCCATTTGATGGTCCATTATAGATATTGTGGGTATACCGCTTGGTTTGTGTACTTACAAAATACAACTTGAACTGGGATGCATTCCATTTATTGAACATTAGCATTGACTTAATCCTCCTATACAAGAGGTAGTTGGGAAGGAAATAATAAGTCGTTGGATGCTGGTGTGGTGTTTCCCATTATTGATAGAAAGTGGGTTAGTTCGGTTCAATACATTTCAAAGAAAGGAAAAATAACTGTTGGTCCTAACGAGAAGAATAATCTTGTGACTATGACGCCATTCATTAGATAGAGAGTGTTCATGGATTATAGAAACTTAAATGCATGGACTCCGAAGAAACATTTTCCTATGCCATTCATGAATCTTATGTTAAACAGGTTAGTAGGAAAAGGATGGTATTGTTTTCTTGAATGGTACTCGGGATATAATCAATCACTATTTCACCTAGGACATATAAAAGAATACTTTTACATGTCCTTATGGGCCCTTTACATTTAGGAGAATTCTATTCGGGCAATGCAATGCCCTAGCCACCTTTTAGAGACGTATGATATCTATTTTCTCTGAAATGGTCGAAGACACCATTGAAGTTTTTTTGGATGATTTTTAAATTGTTGGTGACTCTTTTGAGGACTATCTTATTGACTTTGAAATGGATCTACAAAAATGTGATCAATTCAACTTGGTAATTAATTGGGAAAAGTTTTATTTTATGGTTAAAGAAGGAATTATGCTTGGGAAAAAGATTTCAAAGAGAGTCATAGAGGTTGATCAAGCACAGATTGAGGTGATTGAAAAATTACCTTAACTAATTTCTGTAAAGGGAATCTAAAGTTTTCTAGGTCATACATTATTTTATAGGTGATTTATCAAGGACTTTTCAAAGATTGCTAATCCTATTTGCAAGTATCTTGAGAAGGAGATAAAATTTAATTTTGATGATGCTTGTAAGAAGGCTTTTTAAATCCTAAAAGACAAGTTGGTGACTGCTCCAATCATTATATCTCCTGATTGGTCCTTACCATTCCAGATTATGTGTGACGCTAGTGGATTGGCCTTAGGGGCTGTTCTAGGCCAATGGAAAGAAAAGATCTTTCATTCCATCTACTATGCTAGTAAGACACTAAAACCTACTCAAAAGAACAATATTGTGATGGAGCAAAAGTTACTGGCAGTAGTTTTTGTCTTTAAAAATTTTAGATCTTACTTGATTGGGACAAAGGTGATTGTACACACTAATCATGAAACATTGCAGTACCTAATGGCTAAGAAAGATGCAAAGTCGAGGCTTATTCGTTGGGTGTTGTTGTTGCAAAAATTTGATTTTGATGTGAAGGTCCAAAAAGGCATGGAAAATAAGGTTGTAGATCACTTGTCTATACTGGAGGAGGAAACTATGCAAAAGTTTGATACTAGGTTGGATATTGATGATAGTTTTCCTAACGAACATATAATGGTAGCTTCCAAAGATCTAATTCCATAGTTTGCAGCCTATGAAAATTACTTAGCTAGTGATCTAGACCCAGACGATATTTAATATCATAAATAGAAGAAGTTCATGAATGAGCTAAGGAAATTTTTCTGGGATGAACCTTATCTTTTCTATATTAGTGCAGATGGAATCATTCGTAGGTGCATACCTGAAGTAGAGATGATAAGCATACTTGAGGCTTGCATTCATCATCAGTTGGGGGATATCATGGATAGGACCGCACAACTCACAAAATCCTACAATATGGCTAGTATTGGGAACCACTATTCAAAGATGCTCATAATTTCATTTCTGCTTTTGATCAATGTCAGCGACAAGGCACTATTTCTAGAAGACATGAACGACCTATGACTACTATTTTAGAAGTTGAAATGTTTGATGTATGGGGCATAGATTTCATGGGAACTTTCATGAGTTTATTTTCCATGAAATACATAAATGTGGTAGTACACTATATTTTGAAGTGGGTGGACGAAATTGTTCTTCCTAACAATGAAGATCATAGTTTCACTGTATTTTTGAGAAAGAATATCTTTTCTCAATTTGGTATGACACCATCTATTATTATTAACAGAGGGTCACATTTCTGTAATTATTTTTTCAAAAGCTTGCTAGAAAAATATATACAATGAACCATAGAGTGGCAACACCCTCTCATGCACAGACTAGTCGATAGGTTGAAGTATCTAATAGAAAAATCAAGTCCATATTGGCAAAGACTATGAATACCTATAGGATTGGTTAGGAAATAAAGTTAGATGATGCATTATTGGCTTAGTACACAACATAAAAACCCCACAATAGGTGCTTCACCTTATCAGCTTGTGTATGGCAAAGCTTGCTATAGGTGTTAAAGAAGCTGAATCTAGAATGGAAGTATGAAGTAAAGACAATGCTGAATAGCATCAATGAGTTGGATGAATTTTAGTTTCGGGCATATAAAAGTTAAGCACTTTACAAAGAAAAGATAAAGTTGCATCACGACCTCAAGATTGAGAAGAGGGTATTTTAAAAAGGTGACCAGGTGCTAATATATAATTCCAAGCTTCATTTATTTCTAGGTAAGCTAAGGTCGAGGTGGTATGGTCGATTTACAGTTATAAGAGTTTATCCCTATGGTGCTTTAGAACTAAAGAGGGATGGCGATCTGTTATTCACGGCAAGCGAAAAAAGTGTGAAGCACTATATGGGAAGTGTAGATTACATGAATGAAGTAGTTGAGTTTTCCTTGATGAAGGCTAAGTAATCAAGGTAATTGCGTCGTACCATGATGTTAAATCAAGCGCTGCAAGGGAGGCAACCCATGGGGCTAGTTGGTGAAATTTGAGTATCCAACTTAGCCACGTTGTGTCGTAACATTAAATCAAGCGCTGCTTGGGAGACAAACTATGTTTTTCCACTTACTTCATTTATAGGGTAATATGTTTGTTCAATGTACATGACAAAGAAATGCAGAAAAAATCTAGAGAAGGTGAAAAGTAGTTATACAGACTCTTTGCAAGTCGTATCTACTCAAGAAGCCCAAGTAAATGAATATGATTATTACACTGAGTCATACCCCCAAGGTATGATTCGTCACCATGAGTCTTACCTACTCAAGAAGCCCAAGTAAATCCCAAGGCTATACAATTCAAATAAATGACTCGTAAGCCTTGGTACAAGTCCTATACATAGCTCTTACCCATGCTTACTAGGTCAAATCTCAGGTTTACCTGGACCAACTCTTCAATTAGAAGTAAAAAAGACAAATGATCGGGATCCCGATTAAAACTAATCGTACCCACTTTATTCTTCACCATAAATTCAATCATTAATCTGCAAAATCAGTGTGTTTCCAAATTGATTAAAGTACCAACAACTCTAAATCTTATAAGTTGTGTGATTTAAACTAGAATATGGGAAGAAATAGACATTGAACTGGAGAACTCAACTTCTTCAAGCATCAAGTAAGTTCCTAAATTCATTTTCTCTACTTCGCAAGTTGAAAAGAAGTAGTATTCATCATTATGAACTTGAGTACGATTTATACAATGATTTAACTGTTGTTACTCTATCTTAGGTATTCTTGTTAGAAATTGAAGATTAGGGTAGAACTAAGGTTTGGTAAATGTATTTTCTATGTTTGTGTGGACTAAGATGATGGATATATTTGAAATTTGTTGTGGGTTTTTTAGGAAATTGCTATGGAGTCAAATTTTAAAGATGGAGTTCTATGTTGCTGTAGATATGAGACCTCTTACGACTCATACCCACCATTACAAGAGTCGTAATGGGACTCGTACCTACTGACAACATAGAAGTTTTAAAAATTTAAGGTTCTTGAATAGATACAACTCAGCCTTAGGAGTCTTACCTAGGCCATATGACTCATACATACTTAGTCGTACCCACCTAGGATGATTTAGGTTAGAATAAATGTTTCTAATCAACTTACGGCTGTTGGTAATGAGTCTTACCCTTTTGGTACAACTAGTTAGGAGGAGTCATAAGCCGACCAATGAACAAAAGTCATGCACTAAACAAAATATGACTCTGTTATATGAGTCATACCTAGTTGGTTTGACCCTTACCCATCAGTCATACTCAAATTAGAACAAGCACATTGAACATTAGATTTAAATTTTTCTTAATTTCATTACTTAGTTACTAATAATGGTGTATATGAAGGAACGATTCCCCAAAAGAACACTTCCTTATCCAAGAAAATTGCCAAGAATTACACTAAGAAAGCAACTGTGCTAGTGCATAACTCAATTATTCTGAGTATGAAACCTTACTAATAATGGTGTAATTGTAGGAACCATGCCTCCAAAGAAATCTTTCTCATCCAAGAAAATTGTGAAGAATGACAACAATAAAGCACCAATGGCTAGTGCAAAATTCAGTTATTCCAAGTATGAGACTTTATCTGAAAGCGGAGGGGAAGTGTATAATGGAAACTCTAATAAGAAAGTTGCACAAAAGGGAAAGGCATCTAGTAAGTCTAAGGGGAATAAGGTAGTTCCCCAAGACTCAAATTCACCCCTAAAGGGCCCACAGAGGATGATTCCTTCTATATCTCATACTCAATCACGACAACCTGCTGGTGATGTTGATGATGAGGCTGAATCTATCTCAACAGAGTCTAGTTTTGAAGTGGCCTAAGGTTCTGAAGAGGTATATGCTACCCTCATAGATATATAGGACCCCTACTTACGCTAACCACTGTACAAGTGCCTATCATTGAACGATGGGGGTACCCCAGTAAGCAGGAAAATTTAATAGTAGGCTATTGTAGCTTTAGGATTTCTTGATAAAAAAGCTACTATATCTGAAGAAAATAATGGCTACTACAGGAATGTAAGAGTTACTTGAGTTTGAAGAGTTCTTCTGGCAATACAAGTTTGAATGTATGATGAGAGCATCTAAAAAATATAGTGATGTCCTTTTTTGTGAGTTCTATGCAGTATACAAAGGTGAGCTGCAGAAGAAAATATCCATAGGGCCAGTTGTGGAGAGGAGGCAATCCTATTACCTCACTTATCATTCATGAAGTTTGGGTTAATCTTTCTCTCCAAACTATTGGGAGATTCTTGTATGGGCCAGATATCAGGCTTTGGCCAACACAGCAGAGATGAAATACATGATTAAAGAGATAAGGAAGATAAGTAAGACGATGTTGGGGTCTGATGATAAAATTTTCATTTTCAGGTGGATTGCAGAGTGTATATCTTCAAATAGAGTAAATATAGTTTTAAGTTATAGGACGCCCCACAATGGGAGTACCCTCATATTTTAGGGTAAGGCTTTGTGGACACTAGCCTGACATCGGTTGTTTCCTACGATAGGTGATGATATTCTGAGCCCAGTTTAGGTTACTTTGATAGCTGGATTTATAATTAGTTACGAGTATGATATCAGTGAGTTATTCTCTTAAGAGTTGAGGGATAAGGCAGTTGGGGGTCAAAACACATTGCTAGCCTACCTTTGCATGATTACAAAGATTTATCTAGCTATGGGAGTGCTAGAACTTTATGGGATAGATGACATAATTGAGGCTGAGAGGACATTTGACATTGGAAAGACTAGAGATGTGGCCAACCCTTTAGCTCAACTGATGAGACAAACTGTAGATATTATTGAGAGATATTTCCCTCAGGATGATCCCTTCTATATCTAATACCCTATACCTTCTTCTCTTAAATTAGTCCCTAGAATGTTAAGGGATAGCTTCTAAAATGAATAATATTTATTTCATGTGGAATTCTTCACATTTAGACTTCCCATTACGTGGGAAATTGAATAATTTTTCCATCAATAACAAATTCGCCTAAATCTGACACTCGGTGAATGAGTTATGGCCATTTTAAGTTCTAGTCATAAAACACCATCATTTCAGTCATTAGTGCATTGCGAAGAAGGATAAAATGAAATTTTTCAACTTCCAGTGGCCCTCTATGATATTGGCGCATCATGGAGAAGGACAAATCCCAAATTGTCAAATTCCAATAAGGGTTCGCAACATTAGTGCATCACGCCAAACTTTTATCTCCTATCCAAGGTGGCAATGTGATACCACCGCGTCGCGCCACCATGTTTATTCCCCGTTGTCAATTTCCAGTGGCTTGGCGTGATAGTGGCGGGTCACGCCAAGGCCAAAAGTCAGGATTTTGGTCATTTTTTTGTTCCGTTTATGAATTTAAGAAGGGAATTTTGGTAAATCCCCCAGCCCCTAAAAAATGAATTAAACCCTTCCAAAGAATTTTACATACACTTTTCATCAAATCCTTCTCAAGAAAAACTCTAGTTCATCAAGCTTCATCCCCAAGAAATCCAAATTTCTCAATTAATTCTTCAAAGAAATTCAAGATTGAAGATCCCCAACACAAGAAATCTAGGAATTCATCTTGAAAGCATTTATAGGAATCCAAGATTCAAGTTTTTCATCAAAGATCATCAATTAAGGTATGTGGGATTATAAACAAGGAAAATCCTTTCGATGTTGTGCCTAAACACATATTTTTTAAAATTTAAATTTACTGAATTCATTTTGCATGAAATTTAAGTAAGGTTTTATACCCATTATTGTTATTTCCAAGCTTATGATATTTCCAATGATTTAGAAGTTGAACTCCATTCTTATGTTCATATTTTCATGCATATTACTGAAATTTCCAGATTTTGAGTTGTTTCATCAATATTTAAATTATCAAGCATGATTAATATGATGATTTATTATGAGATTGATGTATGGGTTACTTCCCTAAGATTGAATATAATTATTTTAAGTCAAATGTTACTTTAAGAATCTTATGAGTAGATTATTTATAGCTTTTGAGCAAAGCTTTGATCTTTCTATCATTGGATTGGATTTGGAATCCACTTTACAAATTAGTACTATTACAGAACTCAGATTACCTTTATTTACATATTTACTCACATAAATGCATAATTGGTTTTTCATATGAACCCTTATGTTTGTTTTAATAGTGGATTTCTAATGTTTTAAGCATACAGATTTAAAAGAGAGTAGTATTTAGCACCAAGTGGGAAATGTGGGATTAGCATTCCCTATCTTTCACATAACAATGTAGCCAATGTAGTTAGAGACTTAGTTTATTCCAATTTCTATATGGATGGCAAACTTAGTTTGTGATCGATCACCTGGATTAGGTTATATTCCCTGGAAAGAGTATGAAACCTCTCCCCAATGTGAGGTTTCTTCCTTAGGAGGTCAACACATTAGACTCCATGTTGCTCACATGGTTTATGACGGTTAAGAGAACTTCTTTAACATTAATGATTTTCAGAATAAGTTTTCAGATTTCACTTAGCCAATATGATTTATGATTTAGAACATAATGTAGATTTTAGAACTAAGTTAATGGCTCACAAGATTTACAGTATATGCTTTACTATTCATGATTTATGATCCTCAGATTTCAGATTATACTTAAGCCTACATAAGTCATTTACATTTACTATGCATGATTTTATAACTTGTGATGATATTGATCACTTATTGCTTTCACCCCCATATAATTAGTACATTATCAAAGTACTGATCCACATATATGTCTATGTGCTATATTATCTCATAATGAAGGTTCAAGTGCTTATCCCAAGCAGCGAGGTGATTTTCTAGCATCTTATCTATATCTCTACAGTTGTTGAGTTCTCATAGTTCAGGGACATAGGTATTCATATTTTTAGTTTACTAATAGATGTTTCCATATTCATTTCAAACAATTGAGTCAGCTGGGGGCCTATTCTAGTGACTCTCTAGATTTACTTAATAGAGGCTTGTCGGACTAGTAGATTTAGATTTAGATCTCTGTTACAATATTCAGGTTTTCAGTATTTGCTTTACTAGACTTTTGAGATTAGTATGATTCATATATACCCTGATAATTCAGACAGTTTCTGCATTTATTATGATTTTTCCTTTATATCTTCCTAAATTAGAGATTCATATTTAGAAAAGAAAGCCAGTGTTAGCTTAGAACTACTTGTAGTTCGGAGGGCCGTATGGCGCCTTGAGAATTAGATTGTAGGGCATTACTAACTTGTTATCAGAGCCTATGGTTTAGAGAGTCCTAGGGAGTCAGACAAGCCACCTTATGTAGAGTCTTGATCATCAGTGTGAAGTGCACCACATCTATGAGCAAGAGGCTACAGAGCATTTTAAGAAAACATCTCTTCTTTAATGATCTATCATGCATTCAGCATCTCTATCTTCTTCTAACTCATGCTTTCATATGACAGAAAATGCCTCTTCGTCGAGCTAACACATGTAGAAATGATAACTAGCCACCTCAGCCCGCAGATCTTTTGAATGAGTATGTGTCATATGTAGAGTTTTGGGCTTCCTTTCAGGCGCTAGTCCAAGCTATGACAACTAACGTTCAGCGCAATCATCAGGCTAAAGCCCCACCTCTATAAGATAGGGACTTATCCATAACCAAAATTCAAGACTTTATTCAGATGAATTTGCCAGAGTTCTTTGGGTCGAAAAAAGGTGAGGACCCACAACTCTATCTAGATGAGGTAAAGAAGACCACCCAAATTATGCATATTACTGAAGAGGAGAGTGTAGAATTAGCATCCTATAAGCTGAAGTATATTGCTTATAATTGGGTAGTGATATGAAAGTTGAGTAGAGGGGAGAATACAGTTCCCATGACTTGGTAGATTTTTTAGGGTGTGTTCCTAGACAAGTTCTTCCCACGTTAGATAAGGGAAGCTAAGATAGAATATTTCATGAACCTGAGGCAAGGCTCAATGACAGTGAATGAGTATTTTCTCAAGTTCAACCAGTTGTCTAAGTATGACCTTGATTAGATGGCTGACCATAGGTCAGGCATAAGTAAGTTTGTCACTGGTGTGTCTGGGTTGGTTGTTAAGGAGTGTATGACTACTATGCTCATTGGAGACATGGATTTCCCTAGATTTATGATGCATTCCCAATAGATTAACGCAGAGAAGATGAGGGAAAGAAAGAGATTAAATAAGAAGGCTAGAATAGGGCAGTTTGATTATGGTCAAAATAGGTCTAGAGAAGGTAATCATTTATAGTTTTAGAATCATTCATCTATGCCTGAAACTTCTTCATCCAGTGCTCTGGCACCCAAAAATAGACAAGAAAATTAGGGTAAGACCTCTATGTCCAAATCTCAAAATAGTATGAGTGGTAGGCCCAATTGTCCTCAGTATGCTAGGTGTGGTAAGAATTATCTTGGTGAGTGTTTAGCTGGATGGAGGGGTTTCTATGGTTATGGTCAGCTAGGTTATAGAATGAAGGAGTTCTCGTATGCTAGACAGGGAAGCAAGGATGTTCTTTCTCAGACTCAGGTTACTAGTGCACAAGCTCATTTAGGTCGCCTAGCTCCTCCTCAAGGCGTATTATCCAATACCGGTGGCATTCAGCGTCAGAATTAGTTTTATGCCTTACCATCCGCCCAGGAATAGGAGGATTCGCCAGACGTTACTGGTATAATTCGTGTTTTCTATTTTGATGTTTATGTGTTGTTAGACCCTGCGTCGAGTTTCTCTTATGTGACCCCGCTAGTTGCTATGAATTTTGAGATAAATCCTAAAAAGTTCCTTGAGCCCTTTTTGGTTTCTACTCCAATAGGTGAGTAAGTTATTACTAAGAAAATCTATAAGAAGTTTTCTATCACTTTCCATCATAAAGTCATGTTAGCAGACTTGATAGAGTTTGATATCATTGATTATGATCTTATCCTTGGTATGGATTGGCTCCATTCCTGTTATGCCTTTATAGAATATCGCAGCCGTGCGGTGATGTTTTAGATCCTAGATGATCTAGTCTTTGAGTGGTCAGGTAATTCAGTGTCTCCCAAGTGTCATTTCATATCTTATCTTAAGGCAAAAAAGTTGATATCCAAAGGTTGCATTTACCACATAGTTCGAGTCAAATACATAAAGTTTGAGACTCCAACACTTCAATCTGTTCGAGTGGTCAATGATTTTCCTAAAGTTTTTCAAGATCTCCCAGGGGTACCTCCCGATAGGGAAATAAAATTCGATACTGACCTTCTCCCAGATACTCAGCCTATATATATCCCTCAATATCGTATGGCTCCCATTGAGCTAAAGAGGTTGAAAGAGAAACTCAATGATTTTTTAGATAAAGTTTTCATAAGGCCTAGTATTTCTCCATGGGGCAATCCTATCCTATTCGCGTTAAAGAAAAATGGTTATTTGTGAATGTCCATTAACTATCGTCAGCTAAATAATGTCAAAGTCAAGAAAAAATACCCACTTCCTAGAATTGATGACTTGTTAGACCCACTCCAAGGTGCAAGTTATTTATCAAAGGTAGACCTTCGATCTAGTTTTCATCAACTTAAAGTAATGGAGTGTGACATTCCATAGATAGCCTTTAGAACCCGTTATGCTCATTTTAGGTTTCTAGTCATTTCCTTAAGTCTAACCAATGCTCTAGCAGCTTTTATTGACCTCATGAATTGAGTATTCAAATAGTATCTGGACATATTTTGTCATAGTATTCATAGATGATATCTTTGTATACTCCCGTACTGAGGATGACCATGTAGATCATCTTAGAATTGTCTTACAAACTCTTAGAGATCATCACTTGTTTGCCAAATTTAGCAAGTGTGAATTCTGGATAAGATTAGTATTCTTTCTCTGTCATATTATTTCTGTCGATGGAATTAGAGTTGATCCCCAAAAGACTGAAGTCATAAGAAATTGGCCTAGACCTATTTCTTCGTCAGACATTAGAAGTTTCTTGCGTCTAGCTTGTTATTACAGGCATTTTGTTAAGGGTTTCTCATCTATTGCATCCCATATGTCTAGATTGACCAAGAAGAAAGTTAAGTTCCAGTGGTCAGATTCCTGCGAGAAGAGTTTTCAAGAGTTGAAAACTTGACTCACTACAGCCTCAGTCCTAGCGTTACCTGATGGTACAGATGATTTTATGGTGTATTGTGATGCCTCTACAGTTGTTTTAGGTTGTATGTTAATGCAGGGAGTTAAGGCCATAGCCAATGCCTCTAGACAGCTTAAGCCTCATGAAAATAATTACCCAACCCATGATCTTGAATTATCTTTTGTGGTCTTTGCATTGAAAATATGGAAACACTATCTGTATGGCGTACATGTTGATATGTTCATGGACCATGAAAGTTTATAGTATGTGCTTACCTAGAGAGAGTTGAATCTTCGTCATAGGAGATAGTTAGAATTGTTGATGGATTATGAAATGAGCGTGTTGTATTATCCGAGCAAGGGCAATGCATTGGAAAATACCCTTAGTAGATTGTTTATGGTTGTGTTGCTCATGTGGATAATGACAAGAAAGGGTTATCTTGAGAAATTCATCATTTGGATAGATTGGGCATTAGGTTGGTTGATTTAGCTGAAGGGAATGTATGGGTTCAGAGTAGTTACGAATCATCCCTAATTTTGGAGCTAACAGATAAGCAAGATATGGATTCTAGCTCAGTCCACGATACATTAGTCCTTATGAGATTTTGTGGAAAGCAAACAATATTCCTTATGAGTTGGATTTGCCATCTAGCATGATTTTGGTTCATCCATTATTTCATATTTCTATGTTGAGGAAGTGCGTTAGTGATTCATCTTTGATTGTTCCTCTGGAGGGGTTTGACATCTCTGATCCTTTATCTTATAAAGAAGTCCTAATTGATATATTGGATAGGAAAGTTTGTCATTTGCGGACCAAGGATATGGCTTTGATTAAGGTTCTATGGTGGAACCATAAGGTGGAAGAGGGAACGTGGGAAGCGGAAGAAGACATGAAGTCTAAGTATCAGCTCTTGTTTTCTGCTCTTGGTATTCATGTGGAAGGTATGTGTTCTTGAAAACATCTTTATTTTCTGAGTTTGTTAAAGAAAAGATTAGCATCTTTTCCTCTTTGTTTTCAAACTTTGTTAAAGGGATGTTTGATAATGCAAATGACTTTGTGTGTGGTTACCCAACCTTATCCGTCATTCGGGGACAAATGTTCCTAATAGGGGAGACTAAAGCATCCTAGGTTTGGACCGTTAGAAAATTTCCACGAATTTGATTCTACGATTTCTATACGACTCATGGTATAGGTCGTATATTGGGGTACAAGTGGTGAAGTCTTGCCGTAAGCTGACTAGTGTTAGTTGGTGGGATAGTTTTTTGTCACTGGAATGGATACAACTTAGGGGTAAGTGTTGTACTGTTGGGTACGAGTCGTATAGATGACTCATATGGCGGATAGTATTTGATCATCCTGGGGTTGCATTCTGCCAGGGATACGAATCATATGTTGAGCTTATGACTTAGGTGGATGAGTCATATACTGGATAGTTTCTGATCCATGGTTGAGGCTTGGTTACGATTAAGTGGGTACAAACCATAAGGGAGGTTACGACTCGTAAGCAGGTTAGTCGTGACCCTGTGTTAGGTTTTTATGGGATTTAACTGTAGGTATTCTGGAGATTTCCCTTCTTACCCTAATAAATACAAATGACTTCTAATACACTTAAAAGGTTATTTACCCTATTATTTTATTATTAAACACTTAGAAATTTTTTTCTAAATATATCTTAATTCTCTTACTAGCTTTTGGGGAAAAGAGCTAGGGTTTCCACTAAGGAATTTTTTTGGGGCTTTTCTTGGTGAATTCCTTCCATCAATTTTCTTGGTTTAAGGTATAATTGTCTTCCTTAACTGTATTTTCAATTAAAGGCATGGTTACATGGTTGATTTCTTGATTTTTCTCTTGCATGATTATGGTTTTCAACTATTGATTTTGTGGTTTTGATGTTAAATGCTTGGTTATGATTTCCTATGATTTTAATTATGTTTTCTATGAATTAATGGTAGTTTTGGACAATTGAATATCATGTTAATTGTTTAATGGTCATGGAATTTGGTTTTTGTTAGATTATGCCACAAGATTTTAGATAAAATGCTTATAAAGTTATGTTCATTGCATTGACTTATTTTAGTGAAACTCTTGCTTTTTTTTAGCTTATATATGAAGCCTTAAATTTTTTTAATGGTTTACAAAGGGTAATGGATAATTGGAAATGATTGTGGAGAACATGGTAGTCTCCCAAGAGGTTTAATATGGCCAATGATAAGGCACTGAAATGTCCCCTTAATCTAAATGGTTTAGCTATGGACAATGCTTGCATGTATGGTGGTATGACTATACCACTGTTTTATTAAATAGCCTTGGTTAATAAAAGTAAAATTAGATTGTTTGGACTTTGTTTTTATTTGGGCGTTAATGGCAGTAAGTGTAAGCTAAGCCGTGTAAGGTGGCGGTCCCGGGGGGTCAAAATTGGAAACTCATATTTGTGGATATGAGGGGTCTTCGATGTCTACGTATAAGTGTCACATTTATATTGGAGGGATGTACTAGTCATCCCAGGGTTATTTTCTGGTCGTGCGGTTACACACACAGGGACCCTTTCAAAGGGGAGAGCTGAACACATATGGCCTATGGATGGTATGACAACTAAGCTACACAACCCAAGTAAAAGTTTCAATGGCATGCTAAATCTGATCCCATTTCCAGCACTTATATATATGTATGGTTTCTTGCATTGGTTGTTTTCACTTGGATTTATAATTGGCATTACTTTATCCTTATCCTGAGTTTCATGCTAGTGTCCACCCACTAACCCATGTATTGGTGGTTGTATACCCATGCTATGTAGGAACCAACAGTTCACCTCCTCCCTCATAATACTTGATTCGGGGACAACCTATTGGACTTAATTGGTCAGTTTCCATCCTTTAGGAAGGCATTATTTCATGTTGGATATTCTTAGACATTTTACTTTCTTTCCAGATATTTGTTTTGGCCATGGTTGGGTGCATGCCCCAACTGAATATCTGTATTCTTTTGGATAGAGGATTTGTGGTACATTTAGGTGTTGGTATGGGTGGGATCAGATTGGTGTCAGCCTTGGCATTAGAGAAACCAAGGAGGCTGGCATCATCGGTCATAATTTCTGACTGTTCCATCATATTACTTTTTGGGTTTGATTATCATATTATGTTAGATATTTTCTAAATATTTTTGTATGGAATGGATGGTTGGTTTGGTATGGTTAGACTTGGTTGAGTCAGTCATGGTTATGACTCTATCCCAGGATCTTCATGAGAGCATTGCACAATCTTGTTATATGCTTGGAATTCAACTTATCCAAGGCTGTATAAGGTTTTTGGGTTGGGTTAAGGGGGCGGTCCCCGGTCCTGGATGGACTTGGGATGCCCATTTCAGTAAGGCCCCTGTTTGGGCTTTGTCAATTGACCTATCTAGACTAGACGCAATCACGACCCTCAATCCATGATAGTGGTAACCCAGACTAGTATCTTCTCCAGGTCTTCGAGCTGCACTTATTTATTCTTTTGTTTCTTTTTAGCTCTAATCTATATATTTTCCAGCTTATGACTTGTATTCTAGTAAAATGTGGAAATTGGTGTCTTTAATCACAATTCTATCTCATTTATACATTCCAGTCATGTTAATATATAAGAATGTTGAGTGCAAACGAGTGGTTAATACACAACTCATAAACATCGCCAACTTAAAGCTTAGTTTTTCCTCAAGCAACACTACCTCTTCAATGAGAGAGTGCACATTTATGCCGAAACTAGAAGACCCAATGATCACAATGATTTCAACATAAGTACTACCCCTATTAGCTCTTAAATTATGGGCAAAACTATTTTCTCAACACCCCTCAACATAAAATGCAGTTTTCAGTGACGCGAATGACTACATAGGGCAACCATGCATCAATCACTAATACTATAGAATTCACTCATCTTTTGACCTGAACTACAATATACCCCTTTTGCCTCATTTTTTGGGAGATGACAAAATCACCCACCTCAACTTGTTCACATGCCTCCACACAAGAAAGTATATTCTACACACCAAGTTATAAAATATGCACCAAGGAATTTAAGTGTGAAACACTCTCTCTCTCAAGAACTCTCAATGCTAACAAGTATCATGCCATAGGCTAGCCTCTATTTTCAATCGCTACAGCAATCAAAATACTTGATTGGAAATCACGAAGGGCTTTTTGAGCTTGTAATGTAGGTTTGGGGTAGGGATGGATATCTTTTAGGAATAACATGGCTATACCCTCTTTTAATATCTACAACGCAATATTCTATCAAAATTTTGATCATGGTCCACTTCTTTTTTTCTATTCTTTACACACGTGCCTACTTTAATATCCTTAGTTCACCTATTTTCTTTTCATTTCTTTTTTTCACCCTTTTGCACTTATCTTTCCTTTGTTGGGTCCTTTTTTTTTCTATTTTTTTATTTGTCATCAACGCTTAAGCCAATAGGCACTCCCTTGCAACTTCATGACCCAAAGTTACCTCTACGAATCATGGCCATACCCAACATAGCCTTTTAGCCTCAAATTGTAATTTTAAGTTCAAGTAGGTTTGGGTTCAAAAGAGGGATAAAAATTTAAAAGCTAACGGCTTTCAATGTGTTTGCCAAAGAAAAGAATCCATAGGCTCAAAGTGGGTGACTATGGATAACATCTAAGAAAGGGTAGGCATTTTAGGCTAAGGTAGATTTCCAGTGTAACAATGATGGCTTAAGATCATCTCACTAACCAAGTATAATCAAAATTAGTTTTTAGAGACTAATAGGGAAAATTCTAGATGGTAAAAGTACATGAGATTTGGACAAATGAGTTCACCACTCATTGCATGCAAATTCGCCATGGGGGCTTAATTTCCTCTCCCGTGAGATACAAAAATGAAGTATCTACCAATTTTTATAAGCTAAAATTTTTGAAGTAACAAAAAGAGAAAAGGGATTTTCACAAAGCCGCTCACGTCCATGCCTTTGATTTTTCTAAAATTTTGGATGGAAGGGGGTGTTTGCTCTGCATTCGCACAATGCACAATTTACTAAATATGGAATCAACCAAAGTCATCATCTCACATTATGGCCATCCTACGGTCAAACCATATGGCTACTCAGTTTTCCCCTTAGGTAGAACTACAATCACAAATTCCCAAGCCACAGGTACTAATATTTTCCTTTCATTTTTGACCTTGATCCCACGGGTGCTCAGAATTACCCTAAATCTATAGATCAACCCAAATCTCAATGGTCTTCCATTATGAATGTCGTCACCCAGTCCATCATAGGGAAAAGTTTGTCAAAAGTTACACAGAAAGTAAACAACGGTAGTCTCACATACAAATCCAACTTAGGGATCCTAGGAGTCCTCACTACAACATAATTAATAAGGAAAATGGATATAAGGGACTCCCTTAAACAGCAAGAAGAATGCCCCTCGGATGTCGTGATTTTGGTTACCATAATCGTGGCCCTCAGATTGCTATCATGGTAACTGAGGCTGAAATCCCCTGTTTCTTCTCTATTTTAGTTTTTGGCACAACTGCCATTTCCCAGAACTATTTTCCCTTTTCTTCTAGACATGAAACTTGAGTTAAAACATATAAAAAAACATCAAAACAAACAAAAAATGAGTGAAGGATGGGTTTCATCTCATCAAGCACCTAATTTAATGTCACAACACAACTCTTCTTCTATACAATGTAGCATATTTAAAATGAACAAACTCCACCTTGGACACAACGGGGTCTTGTGCTTCACCCTTTGGCCATTAACTACAAAATTCTTTCTTCCATGATCTTCCAATTTAATGGCACCACTAGGGTTAATGTTAGAAATCACAAATGGCCATAACCATTTAGAACGAAGCTTCCCCATAAAGAATTTCAATCTAGAATTATAAAGAAGTACATTCTCATCGACATGGAAATCTTGTCTTAATATTCGAGAACCATGTCATTTCTTCATTTTAGCCTCATATAATGTGAAACTCTCATAATCCATGAGTCATAAATCATCCAACTTATGGAGTTTTGTTACGCTCTCCTCAAAGGCTTCTTCCCAATTCATGTTCAACCTCATCATAGCCCACTAGGCTATACGTTTGAGCTCTACGATAAAATGACATTCCTTTCAAAACACCAATTGGTAGGGGGATAGGCCAATTGGGTGCTTGTAGGCCATTTTATAATCCTAAAGTTCCTTATCGAGCTGCCTTGCCAAATTAGTTCAGCCTATGTTCACCATTTTCTCAAGTATTGCTTTTATTTTTCGATTATAAATTTCAACATGGACACTTTTTTGGCGGTGATATGGGGTATCCACTTTGTGTTTAAGCCCATACTTATCAAGAAGGGTGTAAAGCCCCAAATCTGGTACCTAAAACGTTACACGGTGCTCATGACCCTAAAGGACCACAAGATAACTGATGACTTATATCTGTACCAGTATACTACATACATACTGTATAATACAGAAACATGAACCTAAAGGCCATAAGATTCAAAATTATAACATAAGATCTGATAAATCATAACATATGGATTGGGTGTTAAATACCCAAAAGAAAACTGAAATAAGCTATCTGAATATACTGTAGTCTAAAAAGTGTCAAATGACTGTATGAATAAGGATTTGATGGGACATATCCCCAACTAACTCCAATGAATAAATTAATTAATGAGATAATAAAATGATGATCGTATCCTTGAAAGATGAGGACTCACTTCTAACTCTGACTATTGAGACTAGAATCTACTGATGCTCTGGAACTCGTGTCTATGAACCTATGGTATAAGACACCATAGCGCAAATGCGTCAGTACTATGAATGAACTAGTATGAATGTGAGGTAAGCTGAATGCATGGGGTTCATATGCATGAACAATACTAGCTAACTGACTAATATGAACTTGAGAATACATGCTTGCATACATAGTAACTATATATGAAATTGTGATAACATAAGTGATTATATCTGACAGTCCTGAATATAATGGAACTAGCGAAGTTCCGTACTATATTTGAATTGACTGTATCTGGCAGTCGTGAGATCTGAAGAACTATCTGAGTTCTATTATTGAGACTGATTAACTATATCTGAAAGTCCTAATTCTGTAACATGAAACTGTGGGAAGTATTCATCTAACCAACATTCCCCTAATACACCATTATAGCTGAGCTGGGGTCTGATTTGTAACCCTAATTGGAAGGGTATCAATGCCGCGCCACTGGTAAGGACACGCTGTGGGTGACCCTCATCTGATAGTGTCCCCTAAAGGAGAATGGTGGGACCCTCATCTAACAGTGTTTATCTACCTCATTAACCCTCATTGGATAGTGTTGATGTCTCAACCTATGCTAGATACATAGTTCTGGAACGCAAGGATAATTTCTAAGAATCAGACCCTTATCTGATAGTGTGTGTCCCCATCCTTGGTTTTACTCGGTGCTAATTCCTACTCCCATCTGATTTGACTCTGAACATGATTAACAGAACTATACATCGACTGGGTTTACTAAATTCCGTGACTGATGGAATACTACTCATATCTTATAACTGATTGAGTTCATGGGATTACTGAGGTTACTGAATTACTGAGCTTTCCTGAGTTACATAACTGACTGAGTTCTATGGATCACCGCTAGACTGAGGATATCGTGAAAATATGACATGGCTCTGAGTACTCAACTAATATTTTGGGTTGAAAAAACCCCAGGACTCGATGGAAAGATATTGATAAGGCATGATTTTCTTGAATACATGGCCAACATCAACAATCTATAATACAATAAGTTGGAGATTTCATGAATTACATGGTTATCATAATCTTGTACATGAATGGGAATGCATATCAACCTACCAATATGTCATCAAATAGTCCCCTAAGTACTCGTTCAGACATTCAAAATGCATAATAATATCATAGAAGTCATTTTGATAATAAAGGTAAAGCATGCATTTATCATTTGGATCACAATTTAGCTATAAGGCATAATTTATATCCCTTTTTGGCATTTTGTAAAACACTTTAAATGCACAACTTAAGGCATAGGTGAAATCATCAAATTTCACAAATCTTAAACCACCAAATTCATGGATTTCAATTTATATGCTAACATAGTTTCATAATTTTACATAAATACCCCAACTTGGGAATCAAACAACAACCATCACATAAACTTGAACAAACAACAGCATAATAACATGATTTATAATTTAAATAGGGTTCTTGAGCTTTATGGATGAAAGGAATCCATAAATCAGCACAATGCATGCCTTAGTTCGTGATCCTACAAATATTGATGGTGAAACTTCTTTAATTTGAATCCCCCAATTGGAACCCTTGCTTGTTCTAGAGAGGTTTTTTAGAAAAAGAAGTATATTTTGCTTCAATTGGGGTAAATCCATTGTTTCGGAGTTTATGTATGGGTGGTAAAGGACCATTTTGCCCTTAAAATAACTCAAAAATGGAGTCTTTACGTCACTTGGACCATAAGATATGCAGCGCACACCTTATCGCACACATTAGTTTGTGCTTCGCACACCTTAAGGTATAAGTTAGGTTGTGCATCGCACACCTTATGTTAGGCGACACACTCCACTTTGCAAAGCCATAACTTTTTGCTCGGGTGTCAGATTTTAGTAAAATTAGTATCATTGGAAAGCTAATTTAATTCTCTACAATTTGGTGGGTCTAAACCTGCCAAAATACCACATATGAATCAAGTTATTCTCATTCATAGATGACCCTTGAAAAATCAAACACTAAAACTTGATGGATTCTAAAGTTGTTAGCTTGCCTTATTCTAAGTGACTCTTATTAACACTCTTAACACATCAAAATCTATCTTCTCACAAGGATACCCATTGTAAGTCATGTACTCAAATATGAATCACAGGATAGGAGGTTTCATACATTGAAACAATGGTTCATTTCCTAGCTTAGAAATATACAAGGTAATACAATATCTCCCCCTTGGGAATATTCGTTCTCAAATGAGACTGATTGAGAGGGGGAGAAAAGATAAACTGATGTACATACTAAACATGAACAACCGGAACATGATTTGATGACTTACATGACGGTTAACTGAATACATGATGTTGAATATACATATCTGATGCTTGTGTAACTGATTAATGAATGCATGACTGAGTGTTCTGATGAACTAATGTTATCACAATAAGAATACATATCCGATGGATGATTATATAATGGAAATGATACATGAATTCATGGTTGAATATTCAATGGTATTTAATACCAAGTTTAATGAACACTAAAAATGAAACTGAGTAAGCTTAAGGAATACTGTTATCTTGAGCTTGATCTGAGTTGGCGGAGAAGAGGTAAGTATACTTGGTACGCATATCTGCTTCTGCTTCCTAAGTATCTCCCTCAATGGACTGATTTCACCAAAGAACTTTGACTAGAGGAACTTCTTTGTTCCTCAATCTACGAGTCTGATAGTCTCAAATTTAGACTTGAATCTCTTCATAAGAGAGGTTGTTCTGAACATCTATGCTCTGAATAGGGACTAACACTATTGGGTCACCTATAAACTTCTTGAGCAAAGAGACATGGAACACTGGATGAACTACGGCTAGATCTGAAGACAACTTGAGCTCATAATCTACTTTGCCAAAGTGACTAAGAATTTTGAAGGGACTGATATATCGGGGACTGAGCTTTCCTTTCTTGCCGAATCTCTTCACTCCCTTCATGGGAGAGATCTTTAGATAGACATAGTCACCAACCTCAAAATTGAGGTTCTTTCTACAAACATCTATATAAGACTTTTGTCAACTCTGAGCAACCCAAAGTGTTTCTCTGATCAACTGGACTTTTTCTGAGGCATCAAACACTAAGTCAAGCCCTATGAGTGAGGCCTCACTAAATTTGAACCAAACGACATGACATCTATATCTCCTAACGTAGAGAGCTTGGAATGGAGCCATCTTAATACTAGAATAATAGTTGTTGTTGTATGAGAATTCAATCAAAGGCAAGTGGTCATCCCAATGTCGCTGGAAATCAATTGCACATACCCTTCGCATAGCTGTTAAAGTCTGAATGGTCCTTTCTGTTTGACCATTTGTTTGAGGATGAAAGGCTGTACTGAGATGAACTTGGGTACCAAGACACTTTTGGAATTCTTTCCAAAAGTGAGATACGAACTGAGTACCTCTGTTTGAGATAATAGATAACGAAACACCGGCCAATCTGACCAACTCTTTGATGTAGAGCTTGGCATAATCCTCAACTGAATATGATGTATGGACTGGAAAGAAATAAGCTGATTTAGTCATTCTATCCCAAATTACCAAAATTGAATCATGATTATGATGGGAACGAGGCAAACCCATCATGAAGTCCATGTTCACAACTTTCCACTTCCAAGTAGGAATACTAAACTCCTGCATGGACCAACTAGGATTCTAATGCTTTATCTTAACATACTGATATATAGAGCACTTAAGCCACAAACTCTGGAATATCTCTCTTCATCCCACTCTACAAATAGATTTCCCTCAAGTCACGGTACTTCTTTGTGGCCCCTAGATGAATAGAGTAGCACGCACCATGTGCTTCTGGAAGAATTCTCTACCTTAAGTCATCTACATATGGAACACAGAGATGACCATGATAACGCATAACACTATCTCTCCCTTGGGAGAAAACCTTTACTTTCTGATCATTGACTGACTCTTTCTACTTGACTAGGTTGGGATCCCTATCTTTCTTTTCTTTCAACACATAAACTAGAGATGATTCTAAACTATTTTGAACACATATGTCACCCTCTTCTGTATCAACTAAGCGAATACCTAGTCTAGCAAGATGATGGACTTCCTGATCTAACTTCTTCTTACTGTCTTCGACATGAGAAACACTACCCATAGACAGTCTACTAAGAGTGTCAGCCACTACATTGGCCTTGCCCGAATGATAAAGGACACTCATGTCATAATTTTCCAAGAGCTGTAACCATTTTCTCTGATGAAGATTTAGGTCATTTTGAGAAAAGACATACTGAAGGATTTTATGATCTATGAATACATCTACATGAACACCATATAGATAATGCCTTCAAATCTTCAAAGCAACTACTACGGCTGCTAACTCAATATCATGAGTAGGATAACTCTTCTCATGAGGCTTAAGCTGTTTGGAGGCATAGGATATGACCTTACCATGCTGCATGCGGACACAACCCAAACCTACTTTTGATGCATCACAGTACACTGCGAACCCATTTGAACCATCTATAAGAGCCAGAACTGGAGCTGAGGTGAGTTGAGTTTTCAACTCCTAAAAATATTCTCACAAGGATATGACCACTGAAACTTGACTTTCTTTTAAGTCAATCTGGACATAGGATATTCAATATATTAAAATCCCTCAACAAACCATCTCTAATAGCTAGTAAAACCTAAGAAACTCCTGATGTCTGATGGAGAGACAGGTTTGGGCCAGTTTCTTATCGCTTCAGTCTTTTGTGGATCTACTCTAATGTCATAACTAGAAATAATATGACCAAGGAATTCTACTAACTTTAGCCAAAACTCACACTTACTGAATTTAGGGAACTACTAATGATCTCTGAGAGTCTAAAGTACAATTCTAAGATGGTCTGCATGATCACGCTTACTACGAGAATAGACCAGAATATCATCTATGAAAACTATGACAAACATAGCAGTACTGCTTGAATACACGGTTCATCAAGTCCATGAAACATGCTGGGGCATTGGTAAGACCAAAAGACATGACTAAGAATTCGAAGTGACGATACCGATTATGGAAAGCTATCTTCGGAATGTCACATTCTCTAACTCTGAGCTGATGATAGCCAGATTTGAGGTCCATCTTAGAAAAATAATAGGCACCTTGAAGTTGGTCAAACAAATCATCGATTGGGGGAAGTGGATACTTGTTCTTGACCATGACTTTATTGAGCCAACAGTAATCAATACACATTCTGAGAGAATCGTCTTTCTTGCGTACGAATAAGACTGTATGTAATGCCCCAAAATCGGATCCTGAGATGTCACACGGTGCTTAAGGTCACAAGTGAACCCAAGCTAACCCTTCATCTGGCATAACCCAAAGCAACTAAATAAAATACATAAAATAGAAGAAATAATGCGGAAATAACCCATAACTTAGTCTGACCAACATGAAAGTAAATTCACACAGTCACAATTCTGCTCATATATATACAAATCTGAAACTGAATATACTGACTACTAGCAACTGTCTATGAAGCCTGTACTAGCATTGACCAAAGATAGCTGGGTTATGACTCCTAACTACCCCTACTCAATACGACTGAATACAGAAAATACAGTACACCTCAAATCTGAACAACTCAAGTCCCTGAATCAAAAGCACTAATCACCTACCGATCAAGAGTTGCGACCCAGCTGAACATGATATGTGCGCTACAGCTTGTACCTACATTTTGGTAAGAATGTAGCCCATGAAAATATGTGGGTCATCACTTTGAAATGTACTGAGTATGTGGGGGTGCATGCAACAATATTAATAGTATAATCAATTTCATGAAAACATGCATATGGACAATGATGACTCACTTGGCTTGTGTTATATCAAATCATACTTTTCGTAATTTCATAATAAACATTTCATATGATAAAATCTCATAATCCATATAAATCATTATAAATTATAAATTATGATAAATCATCTTAAATCATCATAAATTATCATATCGTTAAAAATTATCATAGGTAATTATAATCATCATAACTGGCCATGAAACATCATAAACATCTCAACTCTTTGACTCTAATCTCGGAATGACTCGGTAATTCAAGAAACTTAATCTTATGGACATGGGAGTTTCCTATAACTGACAACCCCACGTGATCTACGTGGAATACCAACGTTTGAAACCCTCGTTGGCAGGAGCGTTATACTCTTTGCCAGGGAGTAAGACCTTAAAACTACAATAATCACAATCGGGCTCTCTGGCCAAAAATATCATCATCAAACAACCCTACGGTGGCACATAGGTTTGGGGAAATACCAAATTTCCCTCTCAGTGCTAAGTACTACTCCCTGACAAGCTCAGAACGCGTTAGGAAATCCACCACAACATCATAAGGGTCAATCAAAAAGACCAAATCAAATCTTTTTCTCATTTATCAAATCATATCAATTTGTGGATTCTTAACTCAACACATTTTAGCTCAAAATATTTAATCTTCCGCAACATCAACAAGGTATCAATGCGTTGAACCATAACCGACTAGACATTTGGACAAGGATATGAAGACTCAATACATAATATTTTCAATATTTTAACTCATCAAAACCATCCAAAAAATACCAAGACTCATTGCAACTTCAATATCAATATTTCTCAATTTGCCATGTAACTCTCATTTAAAGGTACTTGAGACATCAACCCATAGTAGGGATATAGAATTTCCAATATCAATTATAAATTCATAATAAGGAAATAGTGGAATGATAGTATAAATCAAGTCTTAACAAATTAAATCATCATACTCTCATAATCAAATACTTTTTGGACATAATTCCATCTCAATATCATACACATATCGGATGACATAATCCCATAGCTCATGGACAATAATATCAGATATAAAATCATATTTCCAATTCATGGTAAAGCATGTAAAATCTCATGTCAATGTAATTCAACAAAAATACCGGGCACAAGATCGAAATGACAATCTTGTTCAAAGCCCCACATACCTAAAAATGGAAGATGAATATGAACTTCTGACTCCGGAACTTTATTCATAAAAATAAAGGGTGCTTCCCGAAGCCATTAACATGATCAACTCTAATCTCAAATCAATTTGAAATTTCTATAATTCAATCAAGAGACATAGAAGGATGAAATTTGGAGTAGTAGGGTTGGGGTTTTAGCCTTAGGAAATTTTGGTGAAAAATGAGCAATTGAATGCTATTAATGGACTTAAATCCATGGTTTACCCGGATGGATTGGTGTGGGAATGACCAAAATACACTTAAAAATCAAATAATGTCAAATCTATCCTTTGGTGGACTGTTTTGATAGGCTGAAGTAGATCAACCATAACTTTTTGCTCTGATAGAAAAATTGGATGAAACCAATTTCATTGGAAACAGGACTCTTAGAGCTTTCTGTTGATATGTAGTAGCTCACCCAGATCATTATGTACAAGGAGGTACGATCGTTTGAATTTAACCCTAAAATTCGCCTGTCTTCAGTATTTTTTCTAGAACATTTACTGTTCACCACTATTCATGGTTAGATCGGAATGATCATGACTCATCGCTTGAGTGTCCGTTATGGATGATCAACATATCGTTGGAAAGCTTATTCCATGCTCTACACGATAATGGATCTCACATCCAGAAATTCCATACAAAAAAATTATTAATCACGATAAAGAACATAATTCAACACATTTTCATCTGAGATGTTAACGGACACTTGGAAAGATAAAAAGTCTTTAACGACTCGACACATTTGGGAGTGAAATATTTAATGGGAAAACTAGGCGTATAACACTGGTGTGACCCACAGGGACACACTGGGCCTGATGAATACCTTATCTAAGAGATCCTTCAACTGCTCTTTTAGTTCTCTGAGTTCTACTGGTGGCATTCTATATGGCGGAATAGATATAGGTTGAATATCCAAAAGAAGATCAATTTCGAAGTCTATTTCTCTTTTGGGAGGAATTCGTGGAAGATCTTCGAGAAAGAAATCTAAATATTCCTCACTACTAGGAGTGATTCACAATAGGAAGTTTAAGAACTAGTGTCCTTAACACGAACAAGATGATAGACATATCCATTAGATATCATGTTCCGTGCCTAAAGGTAGGAAACAAGATGACCTCTGAAAGCGGATACACTACCCTTCCACTTTTGGACAGGTTCATTCAGAAACCAAAACTTGACTATTTTGTTTCTATAGTCGACTGTGGCATAGAAGGAATGAAGCCAATTCATGCAAAGAATGACATCAAAATCAGTCATCTCTAATTAAACTAAGTCTATTGAAGTGACTTTCTGAAATATCATAACCGCACAGTTCCTGTATACCCATTGGGCTATGATGGTTTTACCCATTGGGGTAGAAACTGAAATGGGCTCTATTAGAATTTTGGAACTGACTCCGAAATCACCTGCTATATAAGGAGTAAGAAAAGAAAAGGAATCACCTGGATCTAGCAAAGAGTAAATATGCACATAAACTATCTATAATGTACCACTAACCATATCAGGAGAATTTTCCTGATCTTTTTGAGACTAGAGAGCATAAAGTCTATTTAGGCGTTGCCCACTAGCAGTAATAGAGGTGGAACCCTACTTATTTGTGCGATCAGACTGAGCTGAGGATCGGAGATGAGTCTGATAACCTGACCGAGGACAACCTTTGACTTTGTGGCCTGGATTACTACATCCAAAATAAATATTGCTACTAGATCTACAAGAATCCTTATGGTTCTTACCACAAGTATGACAAAAAGGATTAGTTCGAGCATTGTTGACACTACCCTTATACTTGGAGCCTGATGACCTATCTCTACCACCATCCCTGAACTTAGAAGCTGGAGAACTAGTCGAAAAAGGAGATGGAACTAACAACTTAGAATGAAACTGAGAATGGTTTCCTCCTTCTGATTTTGGCTGAGAAAAGTTGAAACTACCTGTCCTTGCTTTCTTATTCTACTTCTCCTGTATCTTAATATTTTGATGTACTATATGTTGAGCATGAGTCATAAGCTTGGCTAAAGTTATTTCATTATTCATCATGGCAGATCTGCACTCATTAACCATGCTATCATTTACCACTGAAATGAAGTTACTCATCTTAGTCCTACTGTCTACAACACCATGTGGGGCATATCTAGCTAATTTGAGTAAACTTGACAGAATACTCTTTCACCATCATGTCTCCCTGTCTGAGGTTGATGAATTCTAGAACCTTAGCTTCTCTAAGCTCTTGGGGAAATAATTTATGCAAGAATGCAGTCACAAAATCCTCCTACTGTATAGGTCCTGCATCATTCGATCTCTCTGCTTCCACTATTTGAACCATGTATGAGCTACATCCTGTATCTGAAATATAGCTAGCTTAGCACACTCAATAGTAGTCACCCCCATGATGTCTATCACCTTCTGAACCTAATCGAAAAATTCCTGAGGGTTTTATCTATCTTAGACCCAAGAAACGATAGAGGGTTCATTCGAGTGAATTTTTAAATACTGGATGCAACTGAATAGGCTACTGGGTTAACCCAAATGATAGCTAATCATTCATTCTAAGATGCAACTGACTGAGCAAGAGTAGTGAATGTGGCCCTGAAATCCACATAAGAAACCTGTTCGTCCAAGGGATCTTCTTGGACGGGCTGGGTTCTTCTCTTGGGAGGAATGTTCTGAAATAAAGACAAGAAGCGAATTAGACTGAGAGATTGACTTAAGGTTATGCTTAGTGGCACGAAATTAATACTGAATGAAGGTAAACTTTTCCTAAAATATCTTATAGCCACCTTCACATAAATGTGGTGTGCAACACACCCTTGCACAAGACTCTACTAGATGTGGCTTTCTGACTTCCTAGGATACAAAGTTTGTAACACCCTGAATCTGGTACCCTAAATGTTACACAGTGCTCATGAACCCTAAGGACCACATTTATGTGAAGGTGGCTATAAGATATTAAGGACCACAAGCTAACCTTTGACTGATATCTGTACCTGTACACTGCATACATACTGTATAATGCAGGAACAGTAACTTAAAGGCTATAAGGTTAAAAACTGTAACATAAGATCTAATAGATCATAACATATGGATGGGGTATAACATACCCAAAAAATACTAAAATAAGCTATCAGAACATACTGTCTTCTGAAAAGCCTCTAAACATGACTGCCTGAATAAGGAGTTGATGGGATATGTCCCCAACTAACTCCAACTAACAAATTAATTAATGAGATAATAAAATGATTATTTTGCCCTCAAAAGATGAGGACTTACTTTTAACTCTGACTGCTGAGAATGGAATCTACAGATGCCCTGGAACTCATGTCTCTGAATCTAGGTATAAGACACCATAGTGCAAATGTTTCAGTACTTTGAATATACTAGTATGCATGTAAGAAAGCTGAATGCATGGAGTTCATATGCATGAACAATACTATCTAACTAACTAATATGAATGTGAGAATACATGAATGCATACATAGTAACTATATCTGAAATCATGATCACATGAATTTACTGATAACTAACATGATTAATGACTGAGTTATGATAACTGATATATCTAATAACATGAGTGACTATATTTGAAATTCCCGAATCTGATGGAACTAGCAGAGTTCCATATTGTATTTGAATTGACTATATCTGACAGTCCTGAGATCTAAAGAACTATCTGAGTTCTATTACTGAGACTGATTGAATGTATCTGATAGTCCTGATTTTGTAACATGAAAATGTAGGAAGTAGTCATCTAACTGATATGCCCCTAATATACCATTATGGTTGAGTTGGGGTCCAATCTATAAACCCAATTGGAAGGGTATTAATGTCGCGCCACCGATAAAGATAATTTATGGGTGACCCTCATCTGATAGTGTCCCCTAAAAGAGAATGGTGGGACACTCATCTAATAGTGTTTATCCATGTCATCAACCCTCATCGGATATTATTGATGTCTCAATCTTAGTTGGCAACATAGTTCTTGAATCCAGGGATGATTTCTAAGAATCACACCCTCATCTGACAGTGTGTCCTTTGGTTCACTCGGTGCAAATTACTACTCCAATCTAATTTAATTCTGCACATGATTAACAAAATTGTACATTGACTGGGTTTACTGAATTTCATGACTGACAGAATACTACTGATATCTGATAACTAACTATTTTCATGGGATTACTGAGGTTACAAAATTACTAAGTTTCCTGAGTCACATGACTGAGTGAGTTCTATGGATCATGGCTTGACTGAGAATATTGCAAAAACATGGCATGTCTTTCAGCACACAACTAATCTTTTGGGTACAAGTACCCCCAGGAATCGATGGAAAGAAACTGACAAAACATGACTTTCTTGAATACATGTCCAACATCAGCAATCCATAATACAATAAGTTGGGGATTTCATGAAGTACATGGTTATCATAATCTTGTCCATGAATGGTAATGAATATCAACATACCAATATTTAATCAACTAGTCCCCTAAGTAATCCTTCAATTATTTATAATGCACAATAATATCATAGAAGTCATTTTGATAATAAAAGGTAAAGCATGCATTTATATTTGGATCACAATTTAGATATAAGGCATAATTTATATCCCTTTTTGGAATTTTATCAAAAACGTTACATACACAACTTAAGGCATAGATGAAATCATCAAATTTCATAAATCATAAACTACCAAATTCATGGATTTCAATTTATATGCTAATGCAGTTTCATAATTTCATAGAAAGATCCCAACTTGGGAATCAAACAACGAACATCACATAAACTTCAACAAACCACAACATAATAACATGATTCATAATTTAAAAAGGGTTCTTGAGTTTTATGGATGAATGGAATCCGTAAATCAACACAATGCATACCTTAATTCGTGATCCTACAAGGATTGACGGAGAAACTTCTTGAATTTGAATACCCCAATTGGAACCCTAGCTTGTTCTTGAGAGGTTTTTGAGAAAAAGATGTATATTTTTCTATAATTGGCGCTAAATCCTATGTTTGGGGCTTATATATGAGAGGAAAAGGACCATTTTGCCCTTAAAATTACACAAAAATAGAGTGGTTACGTCATTTGGGCCGTAAGATATGTGGCGCATACCTTATGTGTAATATAGGTTATGAGAAGCACATCTTATCGCATACATTAGGTTGTTTGTCGCAGACCTTATGGCATAAGTTAAGTTGTGCGTCGCACACCTTATGTTAGGCGACACACTCTACTTTGCAAAGCCATAACTTATTGTTCGGGTGTCAGATTTTGGTAAAATTGGTATCGTTGGAAAGCTAATTTGATTCTGTACAATTTGGTGGGTTTAAAACTGCCATGATACCACATATAAATCAAGGTATTCTCATTCAAAGATGACACTTGCAAAATCAAACACTAAAAATTGATGGATTCGAAAGCTCTTAGCTTGACTTACTCTAAGTGACTCTTATGAACACACTTAACACATCATTAGCTCTCTTCTCACTAGGATACTCATTGTAAGTCATGTACTAAAATATGAATCTCAGTATAGGAGGTTTCATACGTAGGAACTATGGTTCATTTCCTAGCTTAGAAATATACGGGGTATTACAAAGGGCCCCAAATGCCCAATTACAAATATGTGATCCTCTGACACTTATGATGGCACACAATATTTCAAACCACATAAAGATGTATTTATTGAAGAACAAGTAACACTATAGCTCTCATTATTCAGAATTTCTATGGCTTCCACCCATTTAAAAACATAATAAACCTCCACCAATATGTATTTGTTTACAAATGAGCTCAAAAACGTGCGCATAAAGTCAACTCTCCACACATCAAAGAGTTCAACTTTGAGATTTTGTTTGAGAGGCATTTCATGTCTTCTTGTAACACCACCTTGGAATTTACAATGGTGACATGATTTTACCTACTAAATGGCATCTCTTTGCATAGATTTCCAATAATACTCACGTTAAAGGATTTTTGTTGTGGTTTAGATTCCCCCATGGTGATCACCATAAGCTGAAAAGTGACAAGCTTTAAGGATATCAGACATATCAAAATCCATAATACACCGCCTAATCACACGATCCGTGGACTCACTAAATAGGAATGATTCATCCCAAAAATATCTATTTGCATCAAACAAGAATCACTTCTTTTGATGGTAGTTAATCCCCTGAGGAAGTATAATACTTGATACATAGTTGGCATAGTCGGCATACCATGGTACACTTTTTACCACAAGAGAAATGATCACCTTATCGAGAAAAGAATCATCAATTTCAATTTCTCTATGCCTTTCATGGTTACCTTCAAGATGCAGAGATGGTCGGCTACTTGGTTTTCACACCCCTTTCAATCCTTTACATAAAATTTGAATTATTACTAGAGTAATATCCATCTAATTAGGAGTGACTTGAGGGGGGCATGATCTGTGTCACCACTACCTTCGTTCCTAAAAAGTAGGCACAAAATTTTTCAAAAGCATACACAACCGCTAACAACTCTTGTATGGTAATGGTGTAGTTTCATTGAGCATCATTCAAGGTATTGCTTTCATAATATATAGGATGAAAGAGTTTCTCCTTATAACACCACTACCAATGCAATCCGACTTGCATCATAAATTACTTAAAAAAGGGATGACCTATCCAGGGACACAATAATAGGGGCCGAAATAAGCAACGCCTTTACATGATCAATGAATTTTAAGAATGCCTCAACAAATAAAAATTTTGTCCCCTTATAAAGGAGTTTGCACATGGGATGAGCTTATTTTGAATAACCTTTGATAAAACCACGATAAAACCCGGCATGTCAAAGAAAACTCCAAACACCCTTTACAGAAATAGTGGGTGGTAACTTGGAAATTACCTCTACCTTCTATTGATCAACTTTTATACCTTTCCCCCATATTTTGTGGCCCAAGAAAATACCCTCCTTAACTAGGAAATGGATTTTTTCCTAATTTTGGATAAGTTTTCTTTCAAGGCATCTCTCAAGCACCGTTCTTATATGCTCAAGTCATGAGTTAAATTAGTTCCCCACCATTGAGAAATCACCCATAAAGACCTCCACTGATTCATCAATCATATCCACAATGACTGACAAAATGCAACATTAAAAGGTTAATGGGACATTGCATAACCCAAAGGGTATTATCTTAAATGCAAAATGTCCTACATAGGAAAGTAAAAGTTGTCTTCTCTTGGTCATTTTAGGAAATACAAATTTTATTGTACTCTTAATAATTGTATAAGAAGTAATAACATCCTCGCTTGGCCAACCTATCCAATATTTGGTCAATAAAAGGCATCAAAAGTAATTTTTTTTGTCTATGAGTTCAACTTCCGATAATCCATGCAAACCCGTCATCTGGTGAATGGTGGGATTGGGATAAGATTATTCTTTTCATTATTAACTACTATAGTTCCACCTTTATTTAGTACACATTGTACTGGAATCACCCTAGTATTATTCTATATAGGATAGTTACTTTAGCATTATGCCATTTTAAGTTATCTTTCTTTACCAACTCTTGCATGGGTTGATTTAACCTCCTTTGATGTTCTACACTTGGTACATGATCTTGCTCAATATTTATTTTATGGGAATAAATTTTGGGGGCTATCCTTATGTAACACCTCGGGAAATTTTTTGTTGAAATTTTGTGCGTAAACGTGTTGGGTTCTATCTTCTAGAATAAATTATAAATTTTCCATGAGGAATGTCTTAGATTATGATCCAGAATTGCGTAGAGTATCGAATAAGCTTTCCAACGATATATGGATCATCCAAAACGGACACACAAGCGATGAGTTATGAACATTCCGATCGAAAAACATGCAGGAAAAAGTACTAAGGCCTGACGTATTTTTGCTCCAACTTTAAATGATCATAACTCCTTGTACAAAATTATATGGGTGATCTACTATATATCAATGGAAATCTATGCGAGTCCTCTTTCTAATAAAATTGGTTTCATCCAATTTAGATATCAGAGTAAAACGTTATGGTTGATCTACTTCAGACTATTAAAATAGTCCACCAAAGGACAGATTCGAGAATTATTTGATTTTTAGGGGCGTTTTGGTCATTCCCCCTCACCCAAAATCTGTCCAAACCATATATTAAAGCCTATTGGAAGCATTATATGTTATATTTCATCAAATTACCTCAAAAAAAAAGCCCTAAACTCCTCCATCCAACTTCAAGGACCTCCAAAGTTCACCATTAATTCTGCAAATTTATTCAAGATTCCAAGTTCCTAGCCCAAGAAATCTAAGAACCATCATTCAAAGGCACGATTAACATTTCAAAAATGAGTATCGATCTAAAGTTCATCATTCAAGGTATGTGGGGTTTTTCAACAAGAACTCCCTTTCGTTCTTGTGCCCAAAAGTAATTTTCTTTACAAAGGCATAATTTTTATTTTATTTTTATGAATTTGAAGTAGGAACCCATATCTTATGATGATTATTATAAAATATTGATTTTTATGATTTTGAAATATGAATTTACATGTGTAGAGATATAAAGCATGAATCTTGAATGATATTTTTAATGATTTTGATATTTGGATCGTGAATCCCCATTGGAAATTGTTTTTTTGAAAAAGTGTGTCTTATAATCACGTTGATGTTTAATATTTGAGATATTTTGAATGATTTGACCTTTTGGTCTTAATGGAGTTGTTTTGAACTCGAGTGTGAAAGAAATTCACAACATGGTTGATTTTGATAGATGGGAAGCAGGATGGCTCCCGGTGTACATTTATATATTATTGAAATTGTTTTGTTACGGATTGTCTTTGAAATGATCTGAGCTAAGTCTGGGAGAAAGCTTTAGCACCGAGTTGGAGGTATAAAGAAACCTTACTTCCTTAGAACTACGTTCCCTCGTAGGAGTGAGCCTGAGGCTGATTTATATAGTGATTACTAGTTTGTGTGGATTTGACATCGATAGTCCTACTCCGATGGAAAGGATAGGACGGCTCTCCCCAACGTGGGTTGTACGTTGGACTCCATGTAGCTCACATGTTTTATGTCAGTTATAGGATATCCCAGTGTGTCTGTGTTTCCTTGTGTTTATGGTGAATGGTGAAGTGATTTGAAAGTGGAATTGTGAAAGTTATTCTTTTGAAAGATTTAAATGATATTTACATTATGAGAATTTATATTCTTGATGAACTGAAAGTGATTGACAAATTATATGATGACTCACATGCGTTATTGTACTTATTTCATCCTCTCATGATTATGATGAGTTTCTTTGGGCTATGTGAGTCTTTCATACATCCTGTATATTTCTTATAAATATTTATGATGATGATGTTTATACAACTGTATACACCCCCATATACTCAATTCCTTTCCATGGTATTGACCCACATCTTCGGATGTGGGCTGCATTCTCGGAATGTAGGTTCAGGTGCTCAGTTCCAGGTTTGACAGTGATTTTTTGGGCACGCTGTTCTATATCCTCTGTTGTGGTGAATCCTCATGTTCCGAGGACATGATGATTGATGTTGGTTTCATGGAATTGTTTATATTTGATAACTGAGTATGAGTCAGTTGGGGCATGTTTCAATGGCTCGCTGGTTTTATTCATTTTCTTAGAGGTTTGTCAGACTAGTATAGATATTAGGAGTTGACTAATAAGTCATATTTTGTTATCTTTCTTAAATTCTTTTATTCTTAGAAGATGATTACTCTGATGATATTTGAGGGTTATTTATGGAAACCCCGTTGATTTGTGTTGAACTAAATGAAAATGGCTCAAAGGGTTAGTTTGGGGTTACTCGTTGCCTCAAGAACCGTGTGACGCTCCAAGACCCATTTTTTGGGGCATTACAAACTTGGTATCAGAGCCTAAGGTTTTAAGGTGTCCTAGGGAGTCGAACAAGCCACATTAAGTAAAGTCTTGATGATCGGTGTGTAGTGCGTCACGTTTATGAGCAAGACGCTACAAGATGTTTTAGGATAAAGTGTGATTCTTTCTTTCAGATGTCTATCGTGCTTAAAGCGTCTCTCTATGCTATTGATTCGTACTCTCCTCTTTCAGAAATATGCCTCCACATTGAGCAAGAAGAAATAATGATGGTCAGCAACCTCAACCCGCTGACCCATTGAATGAAAACGTGTTTCATGCTGATTTTTGGGCAGCCTTTTAGGAGCTAGCCTAAGTTGTTACTGTAAATGTTCATGCCAACCCAGCCCCAACTCCACAGCAGCAGGGAGGTGATTCAGCTTCTGCCAGGATCCGTGAATTCATATGGATAAATCCGCTGGAATTTTATGGGTCCAAGTCTGATGAGGATCCACGGTTGTTTTTAGAGAAGGTGCAGAAGATTACTCAGGTGATGCATGTATCTGAGGAACATAGTGTAGAGTTGGCTGCATATAGGTTGAGAGACCTTGCTTATGACTGGGTTGGTGCTTTGAGGAAAGGTAGAGGTGAGGGAGCTGTCCCTACAACTTGGCAAGAGTTCCAGGATGCATTCCTGGATATGTTTTTCCCTTTGGAGATGAGAGAGGCAAAGGTGGAAGAGTTTATATACCTGTGACAGGGCTCTATGACTATTAGAGAGTACGGTCTAAAGTTCAATCAGTTGGCCAAGTATGCTCCTGACTTAGTGGCTGATAATTGGGCTAGTATGAGTAAGTTTGTAACTAGAGTGTCTAGTTATATGGTTAAGAAGTGTAGGTCTGCTATGCTAAATAGTGAGATGAATCTTTCTAGGCTGATGAATCATACCCAACAGATTTTGGAAAACAAGATTAAGGAGAGGGATAGAATGAGAGGGAATAAGAGAGCTAAGTTCGAGTAGCACGGACAGGGTCAGACTAGATCATAGGGACGGAGTCGCCCTCAGTATCAGGATTGTTTGTCTATGCCAGCACCATCATTTGCTAGTGCTGTCATTCCTAGAGGTAGGCAGGAGCAAGGTAGCAGGTCATATGTATCCAGGTTCCAGTACAGTACTAGTAGTAAGCCAAATCATCCCCTGTGTTCTAAGTGTGGTAGGGCTCATTCGGGTGAGTGTTGGGGTGAGAAGAGAGGTTATTTTTGGTGTGGTGACATGGGTCAAAGAGTTAGAGATTGTCCACAGGATGGACAATGGCATTGTGACTATCACCCTCAGACCCATACTTAGACTGTCAGTGCTCCAGTTCCAGTGACTCGCCCAGCCTCATCTCAGGGCGCCTCTTCTAGCAATGTTGGCGGGTAGCGCCAGAATAGATTCTATGCTTTACCGTCCCGCTAGGAATATGAGGACTCTCCCGATGTTGTTACTGGTATGCTTTGTATATTTTACTTTGATGTGTATGCTTTGTTGGATTCTGGATCCAGTTTTTCAAATGCTACATCTTTAATTGCTGTGAATTTTGAAATGAGTCCTGAGATTATCCCTGAGCCTATCCTAGTTTCTACCCCAGTGGGTGATTCGATAGCTGCCCAGAATATGTATAAAAAGTGTCCTGTAACCGTTCTTCATAGAGTCTTGTTGGATGATCTGATTAAGTTAGACATGGTAGATTTTAATGTGATTCTGGGTATGGACTAGCTGTATTCTTCCTATGCCTCTATTGATTGTTGGACCCGAGTGGTCAAGTTTCAGTTTTCGGGTGCATCCGTGTTTGAGTGGTCTGGGAATTCTGTGTCACCCAAGAGTCATTTTATATCTTACCTTAAAGATAGAAAGCTTATTTCCAAGGGGTGTGTTTACCATTTTGTTAGAGTCAAAGACACTAAGTCTGAGACTCGAACTCTCCAGTCTATTAACGTCGTCAATGATTTTTCTGATGTCTTTCTAGATGATCTCCTAGGGATACCTCTTGATAGAGAGAGAGATTTCGATCTTCTTTTTGATACTCAGCCTATTTCTATTCCTCCTTACTGTATGGCCCCTGCAGAACTTAAGGAGTTGAAAGAGCAACTCAAAGATCTACTAGATAAGGGTTTCATAAGGCCCAGTGTTTCTCCTTGGGGTGCTCTTGTGGTTTTTGTGAGAAAGTAAGATGGATCTTTGCGTATGTTCATTGATTACTGCCAACTGAATAAAGTCACCATAAAAAAGTACCCCCTTCTGAGAATAGAGGATTTGTTTGACCAATTGCAAGGTGCAAGTTATTTCTCAAAGATAGACCTTCGTTCCGGCTATCATCAACTCAAACTTAGGGAGTGTGACATCCCGAAAACCACTTTCTAAAATCGTTATGGACATTTTGAGTTTCTTGTTATGTCTTTCAGGTTAACTAATGCCCCAGCAGCTTTCATGGACCTCATGAATCAAGTGTTCAAACCATATCTAGATATGTTTGTTATAGTGTTCATCGATGATATACTGGTGTACTCCCGTAGTGAGGATGAACATTCTGATCATCTCCGAACTGTCTTGCAAACCTTTAGAGATCATAAGTTGTTTGCCAAGTTTAGTAAGTATGAGTTTTGGCTAAGGCCAGTTGCTTTTCTGGGTCAAATCATTTCTTTCGAGGGTATTAGAGTTGATCCCCAAAAGACCGAAGCTGTGAGAAATTAGCCTAGACCTATTTCTCCAACTGATATCCACAGTTTCTTGGGTTTAGTTGGCTATTACTACCATTTTGTTGAGGTTTTATCCTCTATAGCATCTACTATGACTCGGTTGACCCAAAAGAAAGTGAAGTTCTTGTAGTCTGAATCTTGTGAGAAGATTTTTCAGGAGTTGAATACTCGACTCACTTCAGCCCCTGTTTTTACTTCGCCTGATGGTGTTGATGGTTTTGTGGTGTACTGTGATGCTTCGAGAGTTGGGTTGGGTTGTGTATTGATGCAGAAGGGTAAGGTAATAGCTTATTCTTCTAGATTGTTGAAACCCCATGAGAAAAATTACCCCACCCATGACCTTGAGTTGGTTGCTATTGTGTTTTCTTTGAAAATCTGGAGACACTATTTGTATGGTGTCTATGTTGATATTTTTACTGATCATAAGAGTTTGCAGTATGTGTTTACCCAGAGAGAATTGACTCTAAGGACTATGATATGAGTGTGCTATACAATCCGGGCAAGGCCAATGTTGTGGCGGATGCCCTAAGTAGAGTGTCCATGGGTAGTGTTTCGCATGTGGTAGAAGGTAAGAAAGAGTTGGCTTGTGATGTACATCGTTTGGCTAGATTGGGGGTTAGGTTGTTTGACTCTGCTGAAGGTAGTATAGAGGTTAAGAGTAGTTCTGAATCCTCCTTGGTTTTGGAAGTGAAGGAAAAGCAATACTTAGATGCTAGTTTGGTCAGACTGAAGGAGTCAGCCAAGGACCAAAAAGTAGAGGTTTTCTCCCTAGGGGGAGATGGTATGTTGAGATTGTAGGGTAGATTGTGTGTCCCGAATGTTGATGATCTGAGAAAGAGGATTATGGCTGAAGCGCACGAGGCATAATATTCTATTCCTCCTGGTGCCACCAAGATGTACCGATATTTGTAGGAAATCTATTGGTGGAGTGGCATGAAGAAAGATATAGCAGCGTTTGTAGCTAAGTGTGCAACATGCCAACAGGTTAAGGTTGAACACCAAAGACCTGGTGGTATGATGCAAGAGTTTAGTATTCCCACCTGGAAGTGGGAAGAGATAAATATGGACTTCATAATTGGTTTACCTCCTTCCCGATGCCATCATGATTCCATTTGGGTTGTAGTTGATAGGTTGACTAAGTCTGCTCATTTCTTGCCTGTTCATACTTCATATACTGCTGAGGATTATGCTAGATTGTATATCCGAGAGCTAGTCAGACTGCATGGAGTTCCCTTGTCTATCATTTTGGATAGGGGTACTCAGTTCACTTCGCAATTTTGGAAAACTTTTCAGAAGTGTCTTGGTACCCAAGTGCTTTTGAGTTCTGCTTTTCATCTGCAGACCGATGGTTAGGCTGAACGGACTATCCAGACCTTAGAGGATATGTTGAGAGCTTATGCACTTGACTTTAAGGGAAGTTGGGATGATCACTTACCATTGATAGAGTTTTCTTACAATAACAGTTTCGACTCTAGTATTGGCATGGCTCCATTTGAAGCCTTATATAGGAGGAAGTGTAGATCACCCATATGTTGGTTCAAGGTGGGTAAAGAGGTTGTGAGTTGTCCTGATTCGGTATTTTAGGCTATGGAAAAATTTAAGTTGATTAAGGAAAGGTTGAAAATTGCACAGAGTCGTCAGAAGTCATATGCCGATGTTAGAAGGAGAGACGCTGAGTTTGAAGTTGGTGACCTAGTGTATCTGAAAATTTCACCCATGAGGGGGTGAAGAGATTCGAAAAAAAGAGGAAGCTTAGTCCCCGTAATGTTGGTCCTTACAAAATTCTTAGCAGTGTTGGTAAGGTAGCTTATGAAGTCAAGTTTTCTTCCAAGTTGTCCTCTGTTCATCCAATATTCCATATCTCCATGCTTAGAAAGCATATTAGCGATGCTGTGGTAGTGGATTCCTCTGTGAGTGCTGACATTCAAGAAAATCATTCTTTTGATGAGATACCTATTGAGATTCTTGATTTCAGCGTCCGAAGACTAAGGAACAAAGAAGTTCCCTTGGTCAAGGTGTTGTGGCGAAACCAATCTGTTGAGGGTGCAACTTGGGAAGCTAAGGCGAATATGCAATCCAAGTACCTGCAAGTATTTTCTGTGAACTCCGATCAAGCCGAAGGTACCGATATTTCCTAAATCATGCACTTTTGATAAAAGTTGCAGCAGTTTAGCTGTCATTTATTATGTGTTCAGCTGTAGTTTCTTGAATTTATGCATTCTATGTTGTATTCAGAGTGAGAAACGATGTGGTGATGAGTCTAATGAATGATTTCAGCTGTATGCTCTATTCCCTATCTAATCTTGGCATGTCTAGCGTCATTCGAGGACGAATGTTTCCAAGGGGGGGATGATGTAATACCCCAGAAAATTTTTTGTTGAAATTTTATGCGTAAACATGTTGGGTTCTTTCTTCTAGAATGAATTATAAATTTTCCATATGTAATTTCTTAGATTATGACCCACAATTGTGTAGAGTATCTAATAAGCTTTCCAACGATATGTAGATCATCCAAAACGGACACCCGAGCGACGAGTTATAAACATTCCGATCGAACCATGAATAGTAGTGAACAGTAAAACGTACAGGAAAAAGTACTGAGGCCTAGCGTATTTTTGCTCCAACTTCAAATGATCATAACTCTTTGTACATAATGATCTGGGTAATCTACTATATATCAACGGAAAGCTATGCGAGTCCTCTTTCTAATGAAATTGGTTTCATCGAATTTGGATATCGAAGTAAAACATCATGGTTGATCTACTTCAGACTATCAAAATAATCCACCAAAGGACAAATTCAAGAATTATTTGATTTTTAGGGGAATTTTTGTCATTTTCACTCACATAAAATCCGTCCAAACCCTACATTAAAGCCTATTAGAAGCATTATATATTATATTTCATCAAATTCCCTCAAAAAGAAAATCCAAAGCTCGTACATCAAACTTCAAGAACCTCCAAAGTTCACCATTAATTCTGCAAATTTATTCAAGATTCCAAGTTCCTAGTTCAAGAACTCCAAGAACTATCATTTAAAGGAATGATTAACATCTCAAAACCGAGTATCAATCTAAAGTTCATCATTCAAGGTATGTGGGGTTTTTCAACAAGAACTCTATTTTGTTCTTGTGCCCAAAAGTAATTTTCTTTACAAAGGCATGATTTTTATTTGATTTTTATGAATTTGAAGCATGAACCCATATCTTATGATGATTATTATAAAATCTTGATGTTTATGATTGTGAAAGATGTATTTACATGTGTGGAGATATAAAGCATGAATCTTGAATGATATTTATCATGATTTTGATATTTGGGTCATGAATCCCCATTGAATTTTTTTTTGATAAAGTGTGTGTTATAAGCACATTGATATTGAATATTTGAGATATTTTGAATGATTTGACCTTTTTGTCTTAATGGAGTTATTTTGAACTCGAGTATGAAAGAAATCCACAACGTGATTGATTTTGATAGATGGGAAGCACGATGGATCCCGATGTATATTTACATATTACTAAAATTGTTTAGTTGTGGATTGTCTATGAAATTATCTGAGCTATGTCTAGGAGAAATCTTTAGCACCAAGTGGGAGGTATAATGCGACCATACTTCCCTGGAACTATGTGCCCCAATAGGAGTGAGCCTGAGGCTGATTTATATAGTGATCACTAGTTTGTGTGGATTTGATATTGATAGTCCTACTCCGATGGAAAGGATAGGATGACTCTCCCCAACGTGGGTTGTACGTTGGACTCCATGTAGTTCACATGGTTTATGTCGGTTATAGGATCTCCCGGTATGTGTGTGTTTCTTTGTGTTTATGGTGAATGGTGAAGTGATTTCAAAGTGGAATTGTTTAAGTTATTCTTTCTAAAGATTTAAATGATATTTAGATTATGAGAATTGATATTCTTGATGAACTGAAAGTGATTGACAAATTATATGATGACTCACATGTGTTATTGCACTTATTTCATCCTCTTATGATTATGATGATTTTCTTTGGGAAATGTGAGTCTTTCATACATCCTACATATTTCTTATAAATATTTATGATGATGATGTTTATACAACTGCATACACCCCCATATACTCGGTTCCTTTGCATGGTACTGACCCACATCTTCGGAAGTGGGCTGCATTTTCTCAGAATGTGTGTTCAGGTGCTCAGTTCCAGGTTCGATAGTGATTCTTTGGGCACGCTGTTCTACATCCTCTGTTGTGGTGAGTCCTCATGTTCCGAGGATGTGATGTCTGATATTGGCTTCACGAAATTGTTTACATTTGGTAACTAAGTATGAGTCAGTTGGGGCATATCTCAATGGCTCGCCGGTTTTATTGATTTTCTTAGAGGCTTGTCAGACTAGTATAGATGTTGGGAGTTGACTAATAAGTCATATTTTGTTATCTTTCTGAAATTCTTTTATTCTTGGATGATGATTACTCTGTTGATATTTGAGGGTTATTTATGGAAACCCCATTGATTTGTGTTGAACTGAATAAAAATCGCTCAAAGGGTTAGCTTGGGGCTACTCGTAGCCTCAAGAACCGTGTGACGCTCCGGGACCCATTTTCTAGGGTGTTACACGTTATGATGTCTGTGATTGTCCATCCAATGGCTTGAATAAACCTTTTCACCACCAACTTCAAAGCTTCCACTTGAGAGGGCTCAAGGTCACTTGCAATAATGATGGTTAACATGTCTCTGTCCCCCAAGAACATATATTTAAGATGAGGTGGCAAAGGATTTAGGTCAATTTTTGGTGTCTCAAGAATTGATGGTTTTGTTGGTGGGTTCTCAAGGTTTTTAAGATCAATATCCAACTTTATCGTGTTCTTGGTATAGTATCCAAGTCGCGTTAAATATGTAACAACCTCATCAAATTCTTCCACTTCTTCCATTTCGCAATTCCATAGAACTTTTACCAAAGGATCATCAAATAAGCCTGTATCAACATGATTTATCACCTCTCCATCGATGACATAAAGTATTAACATAATTTGTAAGACTATCAGTTACTTCATGGATTTACATATGGTGAAAGACACCTACTCTTTATTCAACCAAAACATTATCTTGCCAAATTTTAAATCCACCAAAACCTTTTCGGTGACTAAGAATGGCCACTCAAGAATTATAGGAACTTCAATATCCACTGTACAAATCAAAGATCACAAAATCATCTGATAAGATGAACGAGTCAACTTTGACTACAACATCATAAAGAACTCTGATCGACTTCTTGATTTCACAGTCGTCCAAAAACAATTTTATCGCAGTTGGTTGGGACTTAGGAAATCTTATCTCATGGATTATGGAATATAACATTAGGTTTACACTTTCTCCAAGGTTACACAATGCTTTCACGAACTTGAATAATCTAATAGTGCATGGAATTAAAAATCAACAGGGTCATTCTTCTTTTGCAAATGTGCTTGACATGATAACACTATAATTATGTGTTATTTCTATTATTTAGTCCTCCATAAGCTACATCTTAGATGTCAAAACGTTCTCAAATTTAGTATACCCTGAAAAATCTTGCAAAACAACAACTAGGGGAATATTTATGGATGGGGTACTAAATTTTTCAAAGATCTTGTTTAACATTACATTTTTCTCCCTTTGGTGAGAACTCTTTAGGGAAAGGGGGAGAAATATTTCTTTATGGAATGGAGACAATTTGGCACTCTTTTACCTATTACTTTTCAAACAAAATCCCATTTGTTTTTGTCTCTTCATTACATGAACTCTTTCTTTTTGCCTTTGTTTGATCATCCTCTTCTTTTCTACCTGCATTCTTAAGATTCATACTATTTCCTAATCTATTTTAATATTGAGTGCCCATAGATTTTGTTGTCTTCCCACTTAGCATTCTTTCATTTTGCTTCTCTATGAGATAGATTGATATTTGATTCAACCTTGCCTCTAGTTCTTGGATAGCGGATGAGTGGGACTCGACCATTTGTTGGAGCATGAAAAAATTACTTCGCATTTCTTGAACTATTTTGTCTGTCCCCTTACAATAATTCTAGATCAGAGCCAAAATTTCTTCATTTATTCACCCTTCCTTTTTGCATTATAACATGCTTTGACTTTCATAGTTTTGACATTGATTCCCTCTTTTCCCTTGAGAGGAAAGATGGAAACCCTCCGTATATTTAGGCAAAACACTTAATTTGTCATCAACTACCTTTTACCCTGCACTTCCATATGTCTTAGCCTCTAATGAATTTATCGCATTTATGCTTTAAATTTGGCCTCCCAACATATGATTTATAAGGATCTCAAGGTGTGACATTACCTTGATCATGTTTGCTTCTTTTTCTTCCTCTTTACCTTTTCTATTTTTGTACACAAAGGATGAGGAGGGATCCCCCACGGCCAACTCGACATCCTTTATGTACAATCCCTTAAACAAACTTGCTAATTAACCCAACACCTTTGATGCAACTCCATATGAAGATTTAATGAGCGATCCATTAGATGCGTTGTGTACTATCTCCTTGTTGAGTTGGTCCGATGCCCTATAAAATATTTGGTGAAGCATATTCTCTGGAATCTTATGGTAAGGACATTTTAATAGTTTCTCCTTGAATCTTCCCCAAGCTTCATACCATGGTTCTTTATGGTATTGGCAAAAAATAATGATTTCATCCTGTAATTGAAAAATCTTCAAAGGTAGAAAGTATTGACTCAAGATAGACTTCGTAAGACTTATACATGAGGTAATTGGACCAGTGGGCCAAGATCTTAGCCATAACACCGCCTATCCTATAAGAGAGAATGGGAAAAGGCATAATCAAACAGACTCTTGGGATATATGGGCAATATTGAAGGGAGCACGAACCTCTAGAAAGTTCTTTATGTGTAAATTCAGGTCTTCATGTTATTGACCCCAAAAACGTCCCTTCAAATGAAGTAATTGAAGTATCACCCCTGTGACATAAAATACTCTATTTTCCTCGGTGGGGGAATATGGAATCCACTTTCATGCTTATCGGTGCCAAGATATTCCAAGCCATCTTGACTCATGGTTATTCAAGAGAAATACTGATTACCTTATTAGAAATAAAAAACAATAAGGAATGTAAATCAAAATTATCACGATCATACCCAAAGTAACATTCAACACCACACTAGTGAAATCTAGATTTCACTACTCAACAGGAGTGGCATTTTGATAATGCTCACCAATACAATATAAAATCTTAGAGGACGATCGTTGTCAGTAGCTTAAATTTTGTTGATGTCGAATCCACGAGGAGTAAGATTTAGATTTTGAGTCCTGTAAGTGTCAAAATTAATTAAAATATACCTAAAGTGTACAGAAATTAAAACACATAATGTAATGTTGGGGTTTGTTTTGGAATACTATGTTATCAATATCAAGTAAGTCAACACACTACAATAATGCTTTTGTTTTAGAATTAAATTTTTGAAGGGATCTAGGGATTATGTCTACCTAAGGGCAGGTTGTGCATGGGATTATGGTGGTTTGTTAGGTTAAGAGTCCTTGTGGCTAGTTTGTTAACAACGCCTCAAGTGTGATACTCCTTGACTCTTTTGAGTACCTAACGAGTGTGTCAATAAAAGCCACACAAAATATCAATTAGATATCCCTATTGCTAGGAAGATGCCCACGACATAACATACTCTCGATCTACCCTTATTTCAAAGATAGAAAAAGTAAGTTATCTTCAAAATTGTCCACTTTTGCTTAGGCCCACTATAGCCTTTTTTCCAGGAAGCTAAGGGTTCCCAAAAGATTACCCATATTCCTCTTTCAAGGATGATGAGGGCTTTCAAGAGTTTGGGGTTTTCACCCAACACACCCATCTTGGGTATTTGAGGTTTTCACCCATAAATCTCAACTTATTTAAATCATGAAATATTGAATCCATCATCAACAAAAAAGGATTACACAAACACATCATCACCTAAACTCAATTGCACAGTAGTTTAACATAATCCCAAGAATAGAGAATTTAGCTACTCATGAAATCAAAGAGAAGAAATATACAAAACAAGTCATTCATGGCTTCCATAAAAATAGAGGATAAATAAAATCTTCACTTTACACTTCAATTTCACCAATTTCCACTTGAAATTGTAATTACACAAAATATTTCCCGAATTCTAGTGTTCACCTCCTTTATAATTTTTCAATCATCCTGTCTTGCATAATTTCCTAGGAGAACAAGAATTCTTCCTTTTATGGGAATTAGAATTAGCTACATCTTTTGACTGAACTACCCTTTATCATTAAACCCCCTAGGGCGTGATCACTGACACTTTTCTACAACTACAACTACCACGACTGTGATCAGCACTCACAATGGCAATATATTGACCTATCTTGAATGGTTGCAATCGAGGATTGAGGGCTGTGATATCAGTAACTAAGGGTTATTTTTTCCCCAAATCTTCCAGATGCACTTCTTTTCTCATTTTGATTCTTTTTAGATCCAACCCACATCTTTCTGTATCATGACCCACATGCCTGTACAATATGGAAATGAGATCCCTAAATAATAATTCTATCTCATTTACAAAATCCAATCATGGTAATATGCACGAATGTTGAGTGTAAATGAGTGGTAAATACACAACTCAACAATTCTTATAGGCATTTTATCAAACATGTTAGGGGTTTGCTATTTTCAAAGCCAAAACCAAGAACCAATTAACCATTCCCATGCAACCAAATGTTCAAAACACCATAATTAACCAAATGTTCAAAATACCATAAGTAAAAGACATGGGAAAACCAAAACCAACAATTATAACCAAAGTTTCTAGAATATAATTAAAAATCGAAAGCCAAGGAACATTTATGCCATTAAAATAATTCGTAAAATATGCCTTTAGTTGTAACTAACAATGTGGGAAGATTACATGCCTTAGATTATGAAGATGACAGAGAGAAATCACCTTTGTAAGCCCCAAATTTATTCTATTGATGAAACCGTAGCTTTTTTTGACCCAAGAGCCTTGAGATAATTTGAGAGTATTTTAAGAGGTTTTGAATGATTGCAAATAGTCTAAATGATGTCCTAAGAGGTTTATAAGTTATGGGGCCATAAGAGGTTAAGTGGGGAAGTGTCCAGATTACACCTAATTTAAACTTCTTCAATTCTCGCAGGATAGTACAACCAACCCATACCAATTGTACCCTACCATATGAGTGGTACCCACCAATCAAACCCTAGGCATCCCTTTGGAGACCAACATTATTCACTATATGACCACCTAATGTAAATTCATACCAAATTATATGACTCGTACCCTTAACCCATAACCATACAAAAATCATGAGGGGTTAAACACTATCTAACATACAAGTTAGACAATACGACTTATACCTATCCTCATGATGCATGGTGATCCACTCATACTCAAATCCAAGTTAAGTTATTGAGTTTCAGATTAAGTAAAGGAAAACCAAAACCAATAATTCATGCCCACCTAGTCTTAACTATTTCAAAAACTCAACCACCCAACACCACCCAATACTGGATAACATATGGCTGGGTCACCTGACCCATACCCTATCATATGACTAGTATCCCAAATTATATGATTTCCAAAAGCCATAAATTGATTTATTTTCTAAGGGTCAAAACCCAGGGTATTTCACCAACGAGTTTGGAAGTACTCTAATGAGTTCATCTCGAGATATTCAGCTTTCTATTTAGGTACACTAGGTTTTTCCATTTATGATATCTATGTTTAGGAACAAAGTGTTTTCGCCACCAGGAAGGGATAAATCTATAACATTATTATGAACGTACCAAGCTACATGGTATTGGAGAGTTTTCTTGATGCACCTCTGACTTATGGTCCTACATGAATTTTTACATGGATCTCTAATGCCTCCATGAGGTACAAATCAGACAGAGACATGTTAAAAAATTTTAATATGGTGATAAAGAGATCCCAATAATTGGTGCATTTCTAAGCTACCTAAATTTACATATTGGTACTCGTTGTACGTTGTACCTAGTGATTTCTCTCTTACATTTACTCAATTTAAGATATGAACTCCTTCTGTCATTGTTAGTTCCAGCTAAAGGTATATTTTTTAAATTGTTTTCATTGCACAATTGCTATATTGTTTTAGGTTTTCAAATATACATTTGGGGGTTTTCATTATAATGGCTTGGTTATGGTTTTCCTATGTTATAATTATGTATTTATATGTTTTAATGGTGGTTTGAATACTTTGTTGCATCGGAGTGGTTTTATAGGTATTTGGTTTTTGTTTTGGAAACACTCTGCCCCTATTATGTTTGATAAAATGTCTATGAGAATGCTTTTATGATATTATATGACTTCTTAATGGAACTATTGCATGGTAAGTTTTGTAATAGAACCCTAAATGGTATAATTGGTTTAAATGGATTGGAATGGAAAAATGGAATGGTTTGGTAGTCATGGTTATGGTTAATTGAACTTTTTGTAGGGTACAATGGAATCCCCTAACTAAACATGTTAATGAACAACTTGTGGGGTACATGAGACTTCTTCAAGAAAACATAATAATGGAATACTTGTGGTGTATATGGGACTCCCCCAAGTTAACTTGGTAAATAAGTATACGGGAATCCCTTTAACTTTTGGATACGAATTAACCATCTTCACGAGTCTATGTTGGAGGTTGAATTGTTTCTAGTAGTGATCAGAAAACTACTCTTTGTTAATAATTGTCGTGCCTGTCTTGATGAATATTTTGTGTTGTTACTATGAAACCCTAAGTAGATGTTTATATGGACATGATATCTTGTTCGAGGATGAACAAAGCTTTAATTGTGGGATGTTGATAGTAGGCATATTTACACGCCTAAAGCACCTTAACTTACCCATATTTTAGCTAAGTTTTGAGGACAAAATATATAACTCCTGCACTTTTAGTCCTTTTTCCTGTAAGTGAGCTAACCAACATGATTAGCAAGTTTTCAGGTATAAATGATGAAGATTTCAGCATTTTATGGACTGGTTGACGCCAAAGGAAGCTTCATGTAAGAAGGAAGGCAACTTTTGGAAGCCTATGGACTGAAAGTGATGCATGGAAAACTAGTCCCGGCCAAAAACAACATTTCTAAAGACTTGGGGGATCAGCAGTAACTAAGTAGGATTAGGATAAGTATGCAGTAACCCAGTAGGACTAGGATAAGGATAAAAACCCTATTTCAATAGGACTAGGATATGGATGTTATATAAACCCTATTTTGCTGAAACGTTTCAGCATTCTCATCTCATCCCCCTTTCTATACTTTCCCCTTTTCTTCATTAATTCGTTGTTGACATTATTCTTCATCTATTCGACTTTTAATTTTTACGACAAGAGAAACGCTATTTGCAAGGAATTCACACCACAAGTGCTACCAAAACATATTTCACGTGAGATTCTTATTTTGGTATAATGATAATTGTTATTGTGTTTTCCGTTGCACTCATGAGTAGCTAAACTTCTCGGCTAGGGTTATGGAAGCCTTATGAGATACTATGTATTACTATGAGTTTATGAATTCTTGACATGTATGCTGCTTATATCATTCTTCTCTTCATCTTAATATAAATTCTTGTGCTTGCAAACATATAGAATACGCCAGTATAGCATTAACTTGTTCGAAAGAAAAGGTACATGTCTGGAAAAGAGAGAATGTCAAGGAAATAGGACACTAACCCCTGTTTAAAAGTTAGTACCGTAACTGGATTAACCTCTTGGAGACTTCGTACCATTAGATATGCTTTAAGCCCGAAAGAGTTAAAATGAAATAATCCTTGATGGTCGAAAGACGCCTGGATTTACCATAGAATACGAATCTCTATAAGCGCATGCATGTCTGAATTCTGCATAACTCATAGTCAATAAATACGTATAACTCATAAGGTGGACATAACCCTAACTCTCAATTCTCATTGATTAAAACCTACCAAGTACTCCGTTTTACTCTTCTATTTTCCGTTTTTACTCTACTATTTTTTTTACATCATTTACACGCACAAAATCCCCCTTTATTCACAGAACTTTCATCAAAAGTCTAATAATCGTTGCTTACTTAGTGACCAAGTATTCCCTGTGGGATTCGACACCCAACCCAGTTGGGTTCTATATTTGATAATAACTGTTTACACTCTTACGAGAGCTGTAGTTTGAGCGTTATCACTTATGAACTCAAGGATATTGCATACTAGTAGTTTAAGGAGTAGTATAGGGATAGAGGTGATGTTGAGAAGTTGTCCTTATGGGAGACTTTCTCAAATACATTTCTAGACCCCTTCTTTCATTTGATGTCAAACTATGTTCCAAAATAGGTATCAGATATGAGACCAAGGATGAGAAAGTTTGCTTTTAGACTATCTTGAGATTGATCTTTGAAAGAAATATAGTATTGTTGATCAAGGATATGGATATGTCTAGGTTGGTGGTTAATATGCAATAGGTGGAGGAAGAAAAGAGAAAGTAGGTTTAATTTGAAGGAAGGCGAGGTAAGAAATTAAGGTCTTCTAGACAAGGAGGTGGGCAACAATAAGGTAGTTGGGATGGCATTAAGTGGCTAAAGAAAAAGTAGAGGAGTTCTGGTTCCTTCTCTTCTGCTAGTGCTCCATACCCTAAGCCTTTGGGTGATAGGTGTCAACAGGGTGGTGATAATTTCTGAGCATAAGGTACCTAATCTCAAGTGAGCGGGGCATATTTGGCTTCATCTTGCCCTCTTTTTTTGGTTTTATGGTCATCTTTATAAGGGATTTTATGATCAAGAAAGGGATCAATATTTTAAATATGGTCAGCCAAGCCATATGCTCAAAAATTGTTCGGTTGGTAAGGGTGCTTTAGGAGCGATCAAAGATCTGATTACTTCATATTATGCTCCTGTACCTAGTGGTGTTGCTTTGGCATCTGCTCTTATTTTTGGTATCGACGCTGGTCAGAATAGGTTATATGCTCTTACATCTAGATAGGAGTTTGAGGTATCACCTGATGTCGTGACTAGTACATTATCACTCTTCTCTCATGATGTGTATTGCTTACTTAATCTAAGGTCCACTCTTTCTTATGTGACCTCATTTGTGGTTGCATAATTTGGTTTTGATCTAAAGGTTATTTCGGATCCTTTTTCTATTTCTACCCAGTAGAAGACTCTATGGTTGCTAAGAAAGTCTATAGAGGGCATGTGGTATCGATTGGTAGCTGGTAGACTTTGGTGGATTTATTTGAACTGGATATGATGGATTTTGATGATATTATGGGATGTATTTATTACACTTTTATTTTGTATCCTTAGATCATTGGACCCATAAGGTTGTCTTTAGATTCCCTGGTGAACCAATTTTTGAGTAGGAGGGTGGTTCCCTGCTCCTAGTGGATGGTTTGTTTCATATCTTAAAGATCGGTGATTAATTTCCAAAGGGTGTCTCTATCATTTTATCTGGGTTAAAGATTCTAACTCGAGGGGTCCTTTTTTATATTTGATTCCAGGGGTAAATGAGTTTCCTGAGGTCTTTTCGAATGATCTTTCTTGCCTTCCTCCAAATAGGGAGATTGAGTTTGGAATTGATTTTGTTTTGGACTCTCGTCCAATATTTATTCCTCCTTATAGGATTGCTCCAACTGAGTTGAGGGAACTCAAGGAGCAACTTAAGGAACTTCTAGATAAGGGGTTTATTTGTCCTACTGTATCCCTGCAGAGTGCACCAGTATTATTTATGCACAATAAGGATGGTTACTTTCAAATATGCATTTACTATTGATAATTGAATAAGGTAAAGGTTAAGAACAAGTATACTCTTCCAAGGATCGATAACTTGTTTGATCAGTTGCAAGATGCCAAGTACTTTTTTAAGATACATCTTTTATCTTGGTATCATCAACTAACGATTAGGGGAGAGGATGTCCATAAGATGACTTTTCATACTTAGTATAGGCACTTTGAGTTCTTAGTTATGTCATTTGGTTTGACTAATGCCTCGGTGGCCTTTATGGGTGAATAGGTCTTTTAGGCAGTTTAAGGTGCATGAGAAGAATTATCCCACTCATGATTTTGGAGCTTTCAGTGGTGGTTTTTTCTTTGATAATTAGGAGGTATTATTTGTATGGAGTGCATGTGGACATCTTTTCTAATCGTAAGAGTCTATAGTATATGTTTACTTAGAAGAAGCTAAATCTCATCCAAAGAAGATGGTTGGAGCTTGTCAAGGACTATGATATGAGTCTTTACTACCACCCAGGTAAGGCTAAACTGCGCTAATGCTCTTAGCAGGTTGTCCATGGGTAGTTTAGGTAATATAGATTAGGAGAAATAGAAATTGGTGAAGGATATTCACCACTTATCTAATCTTGGAGTTCGTCTCTTAGACTCCAATAATAGTAGTGTGATGGTACATGAAGTGGTTTGGTCGTCTCTTGGTGTAGATATTTAGGAGAAGCAAGTGTTAGATTCTGTCTTGATGAAAATCAAGAGTTATGTTGGTGTGCAAAAGGTTATGTTCTTTGAGATCAGTGATGATTGTACTTTATGGTACCAAGGGAGTTTTTATGTTTGTGATGTCGATGGTTTGCGATAGAGGGTTTTAGCTAAGGCGCATGAATTGCGCTACTTTATTTATCTTGATTCAATAATAATGTATTATGATCTCAAGAAAATGTGTTGGTGGAGTGGTATGAAAAGGGATGTGGTTGATTTTATTGCTAAATGCATGGAGTGCAAACAAATCAAAGTTGAGAAGATAAGGCCTGCTCAGTTAAATCAAGAAATTTATTTACCCGAATAGAAATTGGAGGTGATCAATATGGATTTTGTTACTTGTCTTTCTTAGTCTTAGAATCCATTTGATTTTATTTAGGTCATCATGGATAGGATGGTCAATTCCACTCACTTATTGTCGTTGCTAACTAATTTATAGACTTAAGACTATGTGAGGTTGTAGGGATGCATGGGGTACCTATTTTGATTATTTCTAAGCAGGTATGGAATTTTTATCTTATATTTAGTGGTCTTTTCATAAGAGATTGGGGACTAAGGTTAGTTTCAGTACTTCGTGATTAATTTTGGTGGTAGTTGGGTTGAGCATCTACCTTTGGTAGAGTTTACTTACAAATAACTATCATTTTAGTATTGGTATGGTCCCTTTTGAGACATTGTATAGAAGGAGGTGTAGATCTCCTATTGGGTGGTTCTAGCTTGATAAGGAAGATTTGTTCGGTCTGTATTTGGTTTATCAAACTATGGATAAGGTAAAGGTGATTCAAGATAGACTTAATTCTACCCAAAGATGCCAAAAGTCCTATACGGATGTAAGGCATAGAGACTTGGAATTTAAGGTTGGGAAGTAGGTGTTCCTAAAGGTATCTCCTATGAAAGTAGTAATGTTGTTTGGTAAGTAGAGAAAGACCAATCCTCAATTTGTTGGTCCTTATGCAATTTTCTGGAGGGTTGGTAATATGGCTTATATATTAGTGTTGACCTCTTGTTTAAGCTTCATTCACCTAACATTTCACGTCTCTGTTCAGGAAATGCATTAGTGATCCTTCTTTAGTTGTTTCTTTGTAGTGTTTGGGTGTCTTGGATTCTCTGTCTTATAAAGAGGTCCCGATTGAGATCTTAGATAGGCAAGTTCGTCGGTTACGGACCAAAGATATGGCCTAGGCTAAGGTTCTATAGCAAAAACACAAGTTGGAAGAGGCTACATAGGAAGTAGAACATGACATAAAGTCCAAGTATCCACATCTATTTTCTGCTTCTAGTATTCATGTGGAAGGGATATTTGCTTCAACATACTTTTGTTTTAAAACTTTGTTAAGGGAAAGATTAACATATTTGAATCTTTATTTTCTAACTTGGTTAAAGGTTTGATTGATATTTGATGATGCAAATGAATGGTGCTTGTGTTTACCCTACCTTGTCCGTTAGTCGAGGATGAATGTTTCTAATGGCGGAGACTCTAACATCGTGGGTTTTTGACCCTTAGAAATTTTCTTAGATATCAAATTTTTGGACAAGATGTGACTAAGGTGTACAAGTTGTATGTTGGGTACGATTTGTATGGGTTGGTGGTTTGCTGACCAGTATTAGTTGGTAGGTTGGATTGCTTTCTAGAATAGATGTGTCTTGGTGGATATGTGATGTATTAGTGGATATGAGTCATTTTGTTTAGGATTTTTCCTTCACGTAATCTTAGACTTGGTAGCTTAACCTAGATCTTAGTACGAGTAGCTCACCATTAGTCATACGCTAGGGTACGAGTAATACCATGGACTAGTATGGTAAACAATGTTTAATTCTTTTTTATTCTCTTTTTCCAGGGGTACGGGTCATATGCTTTAAGTACGACTTGGTTTGGGTAAGTCTTTCCTTGGACAGTGTTGGGTCTAAGGGGTAGGCATAGGGTATGAATAGTGCGTTCTACCTGTATTGGAGGGTATGACTGAAATGGGTTGCCATACCTCTTGAAGGAAATTTTATGCAGTTAAAGTGAGGGCAATCTTGACCTTTCCCCACAAAACCTATTAGGGCCCCATTACTTTTAGCATACTTGAAAGTTTATTTGCCCTATTATTCTATTCATTAATGCTTAAATAACACTCTTTAATCCTCTCCAAGACTTTTGGCTAAAGGAAGGCTAGGGTTTCAACAAGGTGATCAATTTGGGGCTTGTGTTGCTGATTTCTCTCCATCATCCACTCAATTTAATGTATGTACTCCTTCCCTCATTGTTAGTTCCAACTAAAGGCATATTTTGTAAATTATTTTTATGGCATAATTTTTATATGGTTTTCAATTTCCAAATATGTAGTGGGGGTTTTATTTATAATGGCTTGGTTATGGTTTTTCCTTCTTTTAATTATATATTTACTTAGTTTAATGGTGATTTTAATACTTCGTTGCATGGGAATGGTTAATTTGGTTTTGATTTTGGTTTTGGAAACACTACGCCCCAATATGTTTGGTAAAATGTTTGTGAGAATGCTTTTACTATATTTTTGACTTTTTAATGGAACTATTGTATGGTATGGTTAAATGGTTTGGAATTGTTAAATGTAATTGTTTGGTGGTCATGGTTATGGTTAATTGAACTCCTTATGGGGTAAAATGGAATCCACCAAGTTAATATGTTAATGAACAATTTGTGGGGTACGTAGGACGCCTCAAAGCAAACATAATGGAACATTTGTGGGTTACATGGGACACCCCCAAGTTAACTTGGTAAATAGGTACACGAGAATCCTTTAATATCTTAAGGTTTTGGAAAGGACAATAGTTACAAGTTATAGTCGGTATGACAATACCATTATATATAGCCTTGGTTAATAATAAATGGAATAACAAATTGGTGGTTGGAAATGGTTTGAGTTGGGCAATAATGGCGGGATGTGCTATCTTACCGTGAAGGTAGGAGTTCAATAAACAAATACTAAAAAATCATGTTTGCTGACATGAGGTGTCATTCATGGAGACGATATATGATACTATGAGGTACATAGGAATTCTCTAAGTGCACTGTATATATCTATCATAGAGAGCGAAGTGTACTCGAGAATCCCTTGCTCTCATTGTACCTTTGATTCGTGCGACTACACGCATCGGTCCCATTTATGGGTTACACTGGACCCATATAGCCCTGGGTGGTTTTAGGATATTTAAGCTACACATACCCAGGATAATGGTTTTAAATGCAGGCTAAACCTGGTTCCCTTCCCCAATATGGTTATTTATATGTATGTTTTATTTGTATGCATATGGTTGGTTAACTTTGTTTTACTGTATGACATTTTTTATCCTTATTATGAGATCATTCTAGCAATCACCTGCTAACCCATCTTCGGGTGGATCTATCCCAATATAATGCAGGAACCGACCATTCTTCTCCTCCTACATAGTGATCCAATTTTGGGATTAGCTTTTGGATTGAAGTGGTGAGCTTCTATCTGTCCAAAAGGCTCCATTTTATGTTCATGGATGTTTTTATGCACTTTGGTTTATTTATGGATAATTGTTTTAGCAATGATTAGGGGCATTTCCCAACCAGATATTGGTTTTTTCTTTTAGTTATAGGCTTTAGTTGAACTACTATGTATTGGTATGGGCGGGGTAGGTATTGATGTCAACCTCAATGTTCGCAATGGTACGGGGGATGGTACTATTTGTCTAAATTTCTCCCTGTTCTATCCTTTTATATTATGTTATGGAACTTGGTTTGGTTATTGTTTTGGTTGTGACTTATGATTTTTGTTTATTTTTTTTATTCATTAGATTTGGGATGGTTGGGCTTATTGGGGTCGGTCTTAGTCATAGACCTACCCTAAAGTCTGGATTAGTTCTGTTGCACATTATTTTTTATATGTTCAGAATTCATCCAACTCAGGGCATATACTCGATGGTTAGGTTGGGTATCGTAGGTAGTTTCGGGTCCATGTTGGACTTAGATGCCCATTAAGAAAAGTAACCTGGTCGGGTCGGGTCCCACCAGTTGAATGTATTTGATATATGATTATTCCATTTTGTTATATTATATTATTCAGAATTCATCCAGCATTGGGTGTAGGGTGGTTATGGTTTGGTATTGGAGGTGGTCTCTGGTCTCAATTAGGCTTGAGGCACCCAACATAACTAGGCCCCAGTTCAGGTCGTATCTGATTAATATCAGATCCTTAGGTTCATGGTCACTTAGGAGTCCACAAAGCCGTGTTGAGTATAGTTTTTTTAAAAGGTGTATAGCATGCCACACTCATAAGGGAGTGGCTACTAGACATTTAGTAATATTTCTTTTTCTTGTGTTTTATTTTTAAGATTGGAGTCTAAGTCCTAAAAATTTCTCTAATTCCCATTTGTTTGCTTTTTAGATCATGCCTCAATAATCTGAAGTTCAGGGAAACTCCTCTATCCCAACTGGGAACAATGTTGATGGGACACGCTCTACTCATGGGATCCATACCAAGTCTAGGAGTCCAGTTTTGTATTGTTCTGTAGTTATACCGATTCCCTATAGTCCTTCTCAGGCTCCATAGGAGGAAGTATTGAATGTTAAGTTCTATTAGTCTATTCATTTAATGGAATTGCTGGAAGCTACTTAATCTTAGGGTGGTGTTTTTATTAATCCATTTTCTGAGGCCATAAGGCTTGCAAGTTAATGAGGTTGATCCCTCCGACCTTTATGTGTGTTAAGGTTAAGAATTATCTCCTGGATGAGATAGATAAGATTTTTCGTGTTATGCATTCCCCGAATATAGAGGGCATAGAGGTTTTTACCTATCAACTGAAGGATGTGGCATACCAATTGGTACGAGGAATGGGACCAGGCAAGGGGTGACACTGATTAGTCATCACTATTAGAGGATTTCTCCAATGGTTTGCTTGACTGCTTATTTTCTTAGTAGTTGAGGAACACTAAGGAAGAAGAGTTACTTGATCTGCGGTAGGGTAATTTGTCAGTTAAGAAGTATGCCTTGAAATTTCACCAGTTACCGCGGTATGCTTCGTCATTGGTTTATAGCATGAGAGCCCAAATATGAAAGTTTACTTTCAAATTGTCTCCTGAATTGATCCTTGAGAGTCAGGTTGCCTTGTTAATCAAGTACATGGGTTTATCTATGTTGGTTATGTACATGTTGCAGGTAGAGAAAGAAAAGAAAAAATATGCTGAGTTAAGTAAGAGGCAGGGAAAAAAGTTTAGATTTTATTTGTAGGGTAGAGGTCAATAGTAGAGTGGTAGGGATGGTTGTAAATGGAAAAAGAATAAGTGGGGAAGTTCTGGTTCCTTCTCTACAACTAGTTCTCCTTACCCAAATCCTTCTGATGGTACACGTTTCTATGGTAGTGATAACTTTAGGGCATAAGGTGCCTAGTCTAAGGCTAGTGGGGCTGAGTCAGCTCTATCAAATCCTCCTTGTAGATTTTATGGTAGTTTGCAATTGGATTTTTATGATGAGGGAAGCGATAAGTGCTTCAACTATGTTCAGCCAGGCCATATGCTTCAAAATCATCCTATTAGTAAGGTTGCCTCTGGGGAAAATAAGGTTCCGGTTGCTTCATCCTCAGCTCTAGCACCAAAGGGTGCACTATCTAGTTCCATCACAGGTTAGAACAGTCTTTATGCTCTCACAACCCGATAAGATTTTGAGGCATCGCCTAACTTCGTTATTGGTTTGTTGCAACTCTTTTCTCATGATGTGTATTGTTTACTCGATCCTAGGTCCACTCTGTATATGCGACCCTATTTATGGCCGTGCATTTTGGTTTTTGTCTTAAGTGTGTTTTTGACATCTTTCTATTTCTACCTTGGCAAGTGACTCGGTGATTGCTTAAAGAGTTTATTAAGGGTGTGTTATATCTGTTGATAGTAAAAAGACTTTGGTAGATTTATTTGATTTAGATATAGTTGACTTTGATGTCATCTTGCAGATAGATTGGTTGAATTAGTGCTATGCATCTCTAGATCATTGAAATTATAAGGTCGTCTTTAAATGTCTAAATGAGCCTTTTATTGAGTAGGAGGGTGCGTTGCTAGCTTCGAAGGGGAGGTTTATAACATATCTTTGGGATTGGAGATTGATCTCCAATGGGTGTCTCTATCATCTAGTTCGATTTAAAGATTCTAAGTCGTAGGGTCCTTCTCTACTATCTGCTCCAGTGGTAAATGAATTTACTAAGGCCTTCTCTGATGACTTTCCTGTTGTTCCTCCTGATAGGGAGATTGAGTTTGGGATTGATCTTGTTCTGAACACTCATCCAATTTCTATTAATCTATATAGAATGGCTCCAGTTGAGTTAAATAAGCTTAAAGAGAAATTAAAAGATCTTTTAGATAAGGATTTTATCAGTCATAGTGTATCCCTATGGGGTGCACATGTGTTATTCATGCGTAAAAAGGATGGTTGCCTTCAGGTGTGTATTGGTTTTCGATTGTTGAATAAGGTGACGTTAAAGAATAAGTATCACCTTCCAAGGATAGATGATTTGTTTGGTCAGTTGTACGGTGATAAGTTTTTCTCGAAAATTGATATCCAGTTTGGGTATTATAAATTAAAGATTATGGAGGAGGATATCGCTAAGACTATGTTCCAAACCTGGTATAGGAATTATGAGTTTCTAGTTATGTCTTGTGGGTTGACCAATGCCCCAGTGGCGTTCAGGGATTTGATGAATGGGGTCTTCCATTAGTTTCTAGATCTATTTATCATTGTCATCATAGATGACATTCTGGTTACTCTAAGAGTGAGGTGGATCATGTTGATCCCCTCTATATTGTGTTGCAGACCTTGAAGAAGCAGTAGTTGTATGCCAAGTTTTTTAAATGTGAATTCTAGTTGAATGCTTTCACTTTTTGGGGTCATATCATTTCTAATGAGGAGATTGTGGTAAATCCACAGAAGGTTACAGTGGTTAAGAAGTGGCCTAGACCTATGACTCTAACCGATATTCAGAGCTTCATTGGTTTAGCTGGTTATTATAGGAGGTTCATAGTGTGTTTTTCTTCTATAGCTTCCCCATTGACAAAGTTGACTCAGAAGAAGAAAAAGTTCATGTAGTCTGATACTTGTGAGGTTAGTTTTGAGAATCTAAAGGATAAGATTACTTTCGCTCCAATTTTAACTTTGTATAAAGGCACTGATAGGATTGTGGTCTACTGTGATATGTCCTGTATATGGATTGTGTGTGTTTTGATGAAGCATGGCAAAGTGATAGTTTATACCTTCATAAAATTGAAGGTGCATGAGACAAATTATCCAACAAATGATTTGAAATTATTAGTTGTGGTGTTTGCATTGAAAACCTAGAATCACTATTTGTATGGAGTATATGTGGACATCTTTTTGGATCATAAAATCTGCAGTATGTGTTTACTAAGAAAGATCTTAACCTTCGCCAAAGGAGATTACTTGAGATGCTCAAAGATTATAAGATGTTTCTGCACTACAATCAAGCTAAAGCTAATGTGGTTACTGGTGCTCTTAGCAGGTTATCCATGGAAATTTCAGCTCATATCGATAATAAGAAGCGGGATTTGGTGAAGGACATTCACCATTTGGCAAACCTTGGAGTTTGTCTCTTGGATTCTGAGAATGTTGGGGTGTTTGTTCTGAAGATGGCACAATTATCTCTTGGTTCTTAAATCACGGAGAAATAGATGTCAGATCATTTGTTAATAAAGATCAAGGGTGATATTGGTAGAAAAAAAGTGATGTCCTTCAAGATTAGTGGAGATGGTACCTTACGGTACTAAGGGAGGTTATGTGTTCCCGTCGTTGATGGTTTACAAAAAAGGATCTTGTTTGAGGTGCATAAGGCACACCATATTGTTTATCCTAGTTTGACAAAAATGTATTGTGATATTGAGAAGATGTATTGGTAGAACATTATAAAGAGGGATATAGTGAATTTCTGGCAAAGTGTATGGTGTGTCAACAAGTGAAAGTTGAGCACATGAGGCCCAAGGGATTTTATCAAGATATTAAGTTTCCATAGTGGTAGTGGTAAGTGATAAACATGGATTTTATTAATGGTGTCCCTCGGTCTCATATTCAGTTTGATTCAGTTTAGGTCATCATCAATAGGATGACAATGTTTGTTCACTTTTTTTTCAGTAAGGACTAACTTCTCAACTGAGGATTATGTGAGGTTGTACCTTCATAAGACTGTGAAGTTTTATGGGGTACCATTTTCTATCATCTCAGATCATGGTACGCAGTTTACATCTCACTTTTGGAAGTCGTTTCAGGAAGGTTTGGGGACCACGGTGAGTCTTAGTATAGATTTCCACTCGTATTTGGATAGCAAGCAGAAAGGACTATTCAAATGTTAGAGGATATGGTTTGCGCTTCTATGACTGATTATGGTGGTAGTTGGATCGAACATTTTCCTCTTGTGGAGTTTTGATTTTAATAATAGTTACCACTCTGGTATTGGGATGGCTCCATTTGAAGTGTTGTATGGTAGGAGGTGTAGGTCCCCTAGAGGATGGTTCGAGGATGGTGTGGTAGAGATGTTTGTCTCAGATTTGGTTAGCAAATCTATGCAAAAGGTAAAGGCGATTCTGAATAGGTTTAAGGTTGCCCAAAGTCGCAAAAAGTACTATGTGAATATAATGCAAAGAGAGTTAGAGTTTGAGGTTGAATATAAGGTGTTCTTAAAGGTGTCTACCATGAACAGAGTGAAGTGGTTGGGTAAAAGTGGAAGCTCAGTCCCCAGTATGTCAGTCCTACATGGTTTTGCAATGGGTTGGCAATGTTGTGTGTGGGTTGGAGTTGCCTTCTAGGTTGAGATCCATTCATCTAGTGTTCCACGTTTCTATGTTGAGAAAGTGTATGAGTGATCTGTCTCAAATTGTGCCTATAAAGTATGTTGGTATTTTAGATTCTTTTTCTCGTGAGGAGGTCCCAGTTAAGATCTAGGATTGGCAGGTTCATCTGTTGCAGACTAAGGACTTAGCTTTGGTTAAGGTTCTATGGAAGAATCACAAGGTTGAAGAGGCTACTTGGGAAGCAGAAGAGGACATGAAGTCCAAGTATCATTTCCTATTTTCTGCTTCGGAAATTCATGTGGAAGGTATGTATTCTTCATTATATTTTTTTTCAAACTTTGTTAAAGGAAAGAATGTATACCTTGCATCTTTGTTTTCTAACTTAGTTAAAGGTTAGTGTTGAGGTGGTTGGGTGTAAATCGTGCTAGTCATGCCTTGTCCCATCATTCGAGGAGGAATGATCCAACTGGGTAGAATTGAAAAAACCTGGGTTTTGATCCTGAAAAAATTCTCAAGTTTTTAACTCTCTAGACATCATACGACTTAGGCTTAGTAGTCGTATAATGTTTTTGCCATTTCTTAAGTTAAACAGTGTGTCTTTCTTATGTACTGTCCTAGGTATGACTAGAATCCATACGAGTCTTATGGAGATGGTGCGAATAGTAAAATTCAACTCGTATGGTAAAAGTGTCAACCACTTTTGACTCTTTCCTAGTTATGGTTTATAGGTACTACTTGTATGCTATGGGTACGATTTGGGCAAAGGGCGTCGTATGGTGGACATTGTGTGATGTCCACTATTTTATGTAGGGTACGAGCGGTGGGTACCACTCATATGTTGTGTTGACGAGCCATGGGATGGAGTCGTATCATCCTACGCATATTTTTCAGCTTTTAAGCTGAGGGTATTCTTGGACATTTCCGCTCTTGTCCAACTTAAAACCCATATCTTATAACTTCCTTAGGGAATCATTATCTATCAAAAACATATCAAATAGACTCTAAAATACTCTTAAATTCTCAAGGTCAATAACACTTAGGGTTTTCATCAATAATATTAATTGGGTCTTTCAAGGGTTATTTCTCTCCATCTTCTATCATATCTAAGGCATGTTACCCCCCCCCCCCCCGCATTGTTAGTTCAACTAAATTCATATTTCAATAAATGTACTTCATGATTTAATTATGGGTATTGTTTTGTTTTAAATTATATGTTTGGGGTTTTGTTGTAAATGGTTTGATATTGATTTCCCATATTTTACTTATGTTTTTCATATTATAATGGTTGTTTTTACATGTGGATGCATGGGAATGGTCAATTGACACTTGGTTTTCGTTTTGGAAAATATATGCCCTCAACATGTTTGTTAAAATGCCTATGAGAATGTTGTTATTACATAGTTGGACTTTCATTGAAAACTTTGCAAGGTATAATATGGTAATGAAACCTAAATAGATTAGATAGTTTTAATGGATAAATGGTAAGGCCTTGGTGGACATGGATTTAATCTAAAACCATGAGAGTTACACGGGAATCCCCAAAGTGAGTCTAATAATGGAACCTACCGGGTACATGGGAATCTCCTAAGTGATCAGCTAAGGAAATTGCTTTCAAGATATAGTTTGTATGATGATACCACTTCATATTGCCTTGGTTAATAATATATGGAATTGGTTGTTTGGTTGTGTGATAATAGTTTTAATTGGGCAATAAGGTCTGTTTGTTATTTCTAATCGTGAAAGTATTGAGTCTAATGGTTGGACACCAAAAACTTATGTTTACTGACGGGAGGGTTTGTCATGGAAACAATTACTTGTGGGGTACATAGGAATCCCCTAAGCTATACTTTTATATATATGTCATAAAGGGTGAAGGGTACACATGAATTCCCTGCCCCAATGATATCTCCGATTCGTGTGGCCACACGCACTGGGGCCAGTTCAGGAGGTAACATTGGATCCATAAACCCCATGGGTGGATTATGATAGTAAGGCTACACAAACCTAGGTAAAAGGTTTAAATGCACGCTAAAGTCGGTTCCCTTTCTCGGCATGAATTATATATATATGGATGGATGTGATTACATATTGTTATTTTACCTGGTTTTAAATGCTTGCATTATTTTATCCTCACTTCTGAGTACATGCTATCATTCACCCGCTAACCCGTCTTTGGGCGCAATATCCCCGGGCTATGTCGGAACTGACATACTACTCCTCCTACTCAGTGATTGGATTCGGGGACAGCTTTTTTCCAGATTGAAGTGGTGAGCTTCCATACTTCGGAAAGCTCCATTTCATGTTATAGACTTCTACACATACTTTTGTTATTTCCGAGACTTTAATTTTAATCTATGATTTGGGGCATGTTCTGACCTAATGTTTTTTTTTATTTCAGATAAAGTATTTGTGAGACTACTTTAGGTTGGTATAGGTGGGTTCATCAATGGTGTCAGCCTTGGCATTGGTATTGGCAATGGGGCTGACACCGGTTGACAGTATTTGATTTATGATTGTTCCATTTTGTTACATTATATATATTGAGAATTCATCAAACATCACGTGTAGGGTTTTTATGTTAGGGTATTGGAGGTGGTCTCTCGTCTCGTTCGGGCTAGAGGCACCTGACACATCTAGGCCCTGGATCGGATTATGTCAGACGTTCCACTACTGGTAGGCCTGTTCTTTCCTGATACGTCAATGTGAACGTAACAAAACCAAAATAAATATGGGTGAAGCCTTGGATTTTCAACTGTCGCAAAAAATCTTTCGGCATCTGTACAGTGATGAACTATTCCTCATGAGTTGTAAGAATAGGATGTTGGTCGAGTTTTGACACAACAATGTATTCTTTCTCCTTTTGGTTGTTGCAGAACCAAAGAACGGATCTACAACCATGGATTACATGCTTTCTTCATCCCTAAATGAGGAGTAAAGGCACCCATTAGCACGATACAAGAATGAATACAACCAGAACACCATGAGCAAAATCTGAAAGAGATAAGAACAAAAATGAACTCATACCTCAAACACTTCCATTCTATGTGGGGAATTGGAATGGATATTTAGACTTCATGTCATTTTCATCTACCCACGTAGCTTCTTCCATTTTTTGATTCCTCTGAAGGAATTTTATCAAAACCACATCCTTTATACTCAATCTAAGAACTTGCCTATCAAAAATCTCAATCGGGACTTCCTCATAGGACAAAGAATCTGAAATACCAACATTCTCAATAGTCACAATCAAGGAAGGTTCATCCACACACTTCTTTAATATCCACACATGGAAAACTGGATGAATATAACCCAAACTAGTAGGAAAATACAAATCATAAGCAACATTCCCTACTCTACTCAAAATCTGATATGGACCAATATATTGGGGACTTAGCTTCCCCTTCTTTTCCAAATTGCATTATTCCTTTCATTGGAGAAACTCTGAAGAACACCCAATCACCCACATCAAGATCCAACTCCCTACACTTCATGTTCATATAATACTATTGGAGACTTTGGGTAGTCTTAAGCATCTCCCTGATCACTTCACCTTCTCCATAACTCGGTGAACCACGTTAAGACCAAACAACCTAGTCTCACCAACCTAAAACCACCTAATAGGAGACCTACACCTCCTACCATAAAGGGCCTCAAAAGAAACCATTCCAATGCTGGAGTGATAACTATAGTTATACGTGAAATCAATGAGAGGCAAATGATCTAACCACCTTCTGTTAAAGTCAAGAACACAAGCCATTAACATATTCTCCAAGGTCTGAATAGTCTATTTCGCTTATTTATTCATTTAATGGTGGAAAGAAAAGATCAGGATCATCTTAGTACCCAAACCTTTGTGAAATGAATGCAGAAAGTAAAAATGAAATTGCTTACCTCAATTTGAAGTAATGGAAATAGAAGCACTATACAATCTAACTATCTCCTCAATGAATAGCTTAGCATAATCCTCTTCGGAGTAGGTAGTCCTCATTGGCAGAAAATGAGAAGACTTAGTGATTCTATCCATAATGACCCAAATAAAATCAAACTAATTAAGAGACCGTGGGAGACCCATGACAAAATCTAAATTAATCATCTCCTACTTCCATACAAACAACTCTATCTCTTAAAACAAACCACTGGGCCTCATGTGTTTACCTTCACTTGCTGACAAACCATATAATTAGCCATGAAGTAGGCAATATCCATTTTCATATGTTCTATTAACAAATCTCTTTGAAATCATGATACATCTTTGTCGAACTCGGATGAACCATATACCTCAACTTATGAGTCTCACTTAAAATCCTTTCCCGTAGCCAATCAATATCAGGAATATACAGCCTCCCTTGGTACATCAAGATACCATCACCACAAATCAAAAATTCTATTACCTTTTGCCAACCCATATAATCCTTAATCTGCATAAGAATGGGATCCAAAACTTGTTTCTTATTCACCTCAGTACCATGTGATGATTTTACCATTTCTTGAACAATTTTCCCTCTATCCTCAAAGTTTAAAATGTGAACTCCTAACTTAAATAGATAGTGAATATCATTCACCAATCATTTTTTCTCCTCATTTATTTGAGATAAGCTCGCCATAGACTACCTGCTAAGAGCATCAGCAACCACATTACCTTTACCTGGATGATAGTGAAGGCTCATGTCATAATCCTTAAGATATTCAAGTTATCGCCTCTATCGAAGATTCAAATCCTTCTAAGTAAACACATACTGCAAACTTTTATGTTGAGAAAAGATAACCATGTGCAACCTATAAAAATAATGGCGCCAGATCTTCCAAGAAAAAACCATAGCTTCCAACTCTAAATCATGAGTCAGATAATTCTTTTCATGAACCTTAAGCTACGTATAAGCATAGGCCACAACCTTACCATGCTACATTAATACACAATCCAGTCCCATGTGGGTTGCATCATAATACACCACAAATCCATCAGTACCATTGAGAAAGGTAAAAACTATTGAAGTATTCAACTTATACTTTAACTTCTCAAATCTACCGTCACAAGCTTTGGACTATAAGAACTTCACCTTTTTCTGTGTCAACTTCCTCAATGGAGTAGCAATATATGAAAATCTCTCCACAAACCTCTATTAGATTTTTGGGTCTAGGACACTTATTAAGAACCTTAACTTTCTTTTGATATACCTTAATCCTCCCATTAGAAATAATATTGCCAAGAAAAGTCACAGCATTCGGCCAAAACGCACACTTAGAAAATATTGCATATTGCTTCTGATCCTTAAGAGTCTGCAACACAATTCAGAGGTGATTAGAATGATCCTCCTCAACCTTAGAATACACCAAAAAATCATGAATAAACACTATCATAAACAAATCTAAAAACTTAATGAACACTCAATTTACAAGATTTATAAAAGTAACCAGAGCATTATTTAACACATATAACATAACTAGGAACTCATAGTTACCATAATGGGTTTGGAAATCAGTATTGAGAATATCATCCTCCATAATTTTCAATTTATGATAACCCGAATGAAGATCAATCATAGAGAAACATCTAGCAACCTAAAGCAGGTCAAAAAGATCATTAATCCTAAGAAAAGTATACTTATTCTTCATGGTAACCTTATTCAATTGTCGATAGTCTATGTTTATTCCAAGAGGCCTATCTTTCTTATGAACGAAAAGTATAGGATCACCCTACGAAAAAATACTAGGATGAATAAAGACCTTAACTTGAAGATCCTTTAATTGCTCCTTTAACTATTTTAACTCAGTTAGAGCTATTCTATAAGGACTAATGGAAATAGGATGAGTATTTGGTAGAAGATTTATCCCAAATTATATCTCCCTATTCAGAGGAATATCAGGAAGACCATAAGGAAAAACCTTAGGAAATTCATGAACCACAGGTAAAGATTGTAATGAATGGCCCTTAGATCATGAATCCTTAACCCAAACCGAATGATCTAGACTCTCCTTGGAAATCAACTTCCAAAATCTAAGATAACAAATGAACCTCCCTTTAGGTACTAAGGAACTCCCCTCCAATTATAATATCAGCTCATTAGGGAATTGAAAACTAATCTTTTTGGTCCTAGAATCCAAAGAAACCTGGCATGAATGAAACCAACCATCCCAAGATTATAGAAAAATCTACCATATCAAGCACTACCAAATCCACAAATGTCTCTCTTTAAAAGATAGACACCATGAAAGCCCTATAGACCTTCCTATACATAAAAAAAATTACCCTTCAGGATAGATATAGAAAAGGGTTTTGAAATAATCTCAAGACCAAAACTAAAATGCACAGCCATATATGGTGCCACATAATTGAGGGTTTAACTTAGATCAAGCGAAAAGACAAATCATGAGAGAAAAGTTGTAACATACCAGTAACAATATCAGGAGATGCCTAAAATTCCTGATGGATGGCAAGAGCATAAAGACCATTTCAACCAGTGTCAATACCAGAAGTAACACCCCTTTGTACTAGAATTAAAGGAATGGCAATAAGAAATTTATTAGCTCAAATTGTCATCTTAGTTAGAGGACTGAATATGAACAAGCTGGCCATATTTAAACAACAAGTTTCTCCTCTCATCATAATAACCATAATGAAGTTGACTATAGAATCAACACGGAAGATAGGGTGGGGTTGATTAAGATCTACTAGACATAGATTGGGAAACCTATTCCTTAGGACCACCACTAGTTAGAAAGTGATGATCACCAGATGGCTTAGGGTAAGGTGCAATATCCATCGAATAAGACTTAGAATTTACCTAACTCTTTTTCTTAGACCACTACCTACTATCTATCCCAATATTTAGCTGATTCATACCCTACTCTAAATACCTGAACTTTTTATTCTACCTCTTGCCCATCTTTTCCTATTTCTTTTTTCATCCTCCTCCCACAACATATAAACCACAAATTTAGAGATATCTATATCATTTTTAAACATAGGATCCTTACATTCTAAGAAAAACTCATGAGACAAACCAATAGAAAACATTATTATCCTATCCCTCATGCTGGAAACCATCGCTAGAGCAAAATGAGACAACTGATCAAACTTTAAGCCATGCTACTTCACACTCATCCAACATTATCTTAATTTCACAAACATTTCGACCTCAATTTTCCTCAACTCCTGAGGAATAAAATGATTAAGAAAGGCACCAGAGAACTCTTTCTATATATCATGTTCAACATCATTACCCCTTGATGGCTCCCACTCCTCATACTACTAATATAAAATATCTTTCAACTGATACACCATATACTCCACATCCTCTACATCAATAGCATAAATCATCTGATTGATCTTCTTCCTATCATCGATAAATGCTTGAGAATCCTCTTCAAACTTATAGATATTAAAGATTGGGGGATTCAACCTTAATAACAGACCAACCTAAGTAACCTCAGATGAAACCAAAGTAGAAGAAATAGGACCAAACTAATGGGACTAAGATATCACCAGTTTAGTTAAGAAATTAATGGACTAATGGAATTCTGCGTTAGAGATATTTCCATGAGGCGACTGGCCATGAGTGTTAACAGTCAAGGAAGGAAAAGTAAAAACAGATGGAACTCCTTATGGGGCAGTACAGTTAGGAGCAGGGACCCAAAACTTATTCTGCACTTCATAAACATAATGAGTTCCATCCACATTGCCCACAGGTAGGACAGAAGGCCCAGCATAGTTCCTATAAACAACAGATCTTCAAGGTGACATCATCTTAAAGGCAAGCAAACAAACAGTTGCAGAAATTCCATGACACATGGATTTATAGCCCTAAATAGAACATAAGAAAGGGAAATATTCCTAAATGACTTGTAGCCTCCCCCTTATAATAGTGGCACGCTATACACCCATAAAAGGTACTCTACTCAGCACGACTCTGTGGACACCCAATGTCCTCTAACCTATGCTCTGATACAAAGCTTGTCATGACCCAACCTCGAGCCTAGACTTGATGGGTATCTAAATCCCACAGATAGCTGAAGACTACTCTCATATCTTTTCTAATGAAAATATATTCCAAAGATATCAAGAAGGAAGACAACTAGAGAATAAAGATAAAATAATTAATGCAACTCAAGAATAAGCTCTAGGAGTAAACAACACTATCCAACCCACTTACGTCCACAAAAGCCTCTAAACAAATTCAAATATTAAACCAGGTCAGGACATGATCCCGACCATGACATTGGAAATTGCAATGAAAATGTTAATATGGACTTCTCATTTCTAAATTATGGAAAGAAACTAATGGAATAACCAATCTTTTAAAAAGATAAAAGGTCACCACTTCACCGCAAACCCGATAGATGATCGCAAAACCTAAGACTGTGTAAACCAAAATGAGAATCCACTAGGACCCTAAATAATGAAAGAATCTATCATTTATGTATGATTAGTAGGGTGAGCACCAGCATGTAACTCGAGGTAAGGATAAAATAATGCCAATTTCCAAAAGAAAATCAATCTCAACATACATGTTTGCATATATACATATAAATATATATAATATGACATGGTAGGATACAAGGTTTAAGCATGAGATTTTAAAACATTAACTATAAATGTGTAGCTCTAACCATTCGAAGGGCACCCATGGGCTATATGGGTTCAGCTCCCCCTATTGAAAGGGACTTGTGTAAGCTGCATAAACTAGTAAAATCCAATGGTGGGTAAGAAATTCCTCAACCCCAGCTTATCCAAAATATATATAAGTGTGAACTATGCATATGGTCATAAAGACCCCTATGCCGGCAAATGTGGTTTCCAATATTCGTTCCCTTGGGACCTCCTCCTTCTACGACGAGCTACACAATCCCTTTTAAGCCCAATTAAAACATTTGCACACAACCCATCTATTTAACAAAGGAGTTTTTAATTTAGGCAATTACCATTTCCTATCATCATACCAATGGAACTTGCAAGTCAATTTCTATTATGATATTTTATTTATCCATTATCTTGGGGGAATCCACGTCCCTCAAATCCTAATATAAAATCATTTCATGGTTACCAAGGACTTTCAAAACATTTATATTACATTAGACTTTTATGTTATATATTAATTTCAAAAGTGGGTTAAATCATGCATATTTTCATGTTCCAAAACAAAACTTATTAGTAGGTTGAGGTTAACATAATTTCAATACAAAAATCCATCAATTCGGGGAAATTCCATGACTCCCTTCTAACAAATGATGCCCATGCATAAATTTAATTCAAGTAATGTGACAAAAACATGAATAACAATTCCAAAACCATGGGAAAACTAACCAAGTAGCAATCATACAAAACCCTCAACCCATCACTAAAAATCCATAATTAAATTCACATGAGCCATTATTAAACACATGTGTTTGGTAAAACCAAGTTAATAAAGAGATACATGATTGAAACACTAAGGAATTTATAAAAGAAACTATGAATTGAGACCTAGACATTTAAAACCTAGAAACCCTAGCCTTACTCTTAATTGGGGAATTTGAGAGAGAGGATAGTGTATTTTACTTGTTAAAATATTTATAAATTGACACTTAGGGTGCCTTATAATTGTGAGTTATAATTAGTAAAACTAGTAAATGACCAAAGTACACCTAATTAAAATGCAGGAAAACTATCGCTAGTTGTTACGGATCAGGTAATCACTCATGATCACAAGTCCTGAGTCATCACCAAGACTCAGAGTGTGAAACCCCAAACCCTGACCCTTTATTTTTATAGTCATGAGCCACACCCTATGACTCATGACCTCACCCTATGACTCATGGACTCTTGTTGTTTACCATGATATCAACCTTGAGCTATCTTACTGTTAAGGTCACACAAGTCCCTTACAATGAATCTTGATGCTACCTTATGAATCGTATGACCCAGTCGTGACCATGACAAAATTTCAAGAAACCCTTACTATTATGAATAGGACTAAAACTTTATGACTCATGAGGAGTCTTCATGATTCGTCACCTAAGGGATTACATTGTATAGAATTTGTTATAAGATCTTCTCAAGTCATCATAGCCTTTATTATTTCTTAACCCAATGAGATTTTAATACAAGGCAGAATCATTGGCTTAGTTTGCTTAACGATTATGACCTCACAGTTCTCTATCATCGATGCAAGGAAAATGTAGTTATGGATTTCTTATGCTGGAAGTTAACTAGCTTGGGTAGCTCAGTATATCTTTTGACCTAGGAGAGGCCTTTGTACTTAGAGGTTCTATCTTTGCCTAACAAAATATTTAGGCTTAATATTTCGACAACTACGTGTGTTTTTGCATTTATTAAGGCTAGGTCTTTCTAGATAGAGCATATTTGGGTTCATCAGTTTGGTAATGTTGGGTGGAGAGCGATTTTAGATAATATATTAAGCGATGAGGCTAAGAAACCCTCTGTTAATTCAAATTGTATTTTGAAGATTAAAGGTTAAGTTTGTGTGTTTAGAGTGGGTGATTAGATTATATGGATATTGGACGATGCTCATTATTTTAAGTATTTCATATATCTTGGATTGAGTAAAATGTATTGAGACTTGAGGCAATATTACTAGTGGGGTGGTAGGAAAAGGATATATTAGATTTTATAGCTGTGCGCCTATGTTTTCGAGAAGGTGAAGGGTGAGTATTTGAGGCCTAGTGGTTTGCTTCAAAGGTTACCCATTATTGAGTGGAAATGGGAATGTAGTACTATAAAATTCATGACTGGTTTACCTCGTATTTCTCTTAGTTCAGATAGTGTTTGGGTCATTATGGATGGATTGGCCAAATCTACTTATTTTTTTCAGATTTAGGTTTTTTTCTTTCTTGAGAGGTTAGCCCATATCTATATTTGTGATATCGTACATCTTCATAGTCAACCAGTGTCTACAATTTCAAATTGAGGTTTAGTGTTTATGTCTCACATTTGGAAGAATTTTTAGGAGGAGTTGGGTACCCAAGTTGATCTTAGTACAACCATTCACCCCAACCTGACAGTCATTCGAAGTAGACTATTTAGGTTTTTGATGATACGCTCTGCACTTTTGCAGACTTTACATGTCAATGGAAACAATATCTAGCTTTGGTGTAGTTTACATATAATAATAGCTATTATTTTATTACTTAGATAGATCCCTTTGAGGCATTGTATTATTGGCGTTGTCGCTCTCTAGTGTATTGGTTTGAGGTTTTTGAGGTTAGACCTCGAGGTGCAAACTTTATTTTTGAGACTTTCGATTGATTTCAGATAATTTAGGATAGACTTTAAGTGGCCCAGAGTAGGCAGAAGTGTTATCCAGACCGAAGACTTCCTACCTTCAATTTAATGTTGGGGATCAATTTTTCTTTCTTATTTCACCCATGAAGGGCATGATGAGATTTTTGAAAAGGGAAAAGTTTATCCCTTGGTATATTTTACCTTTTGAGAGTCTTCAATTTATTAGGGATGTGGCTTATGAGATAGCATTGCACCCATATTTATGAGTTATTCATCTAGCTTTTCATGTTTCCATGCTTTAGCATAGCATTCTGAATGAGTCTTATGTCATTTGTTGGAATTTAGTCCAGTTAGTTGAGAGGTTGTCTTTTGTTGAAGAGCCCATCTCTATTTTAGCCAGGGATATTAGATAGTTACGTTCTAGAGACATTATAATTGTTAAGGTCTAGTAAAGTAATCAACATGTATATGAGGCTACATAGGAGGCTGATTCTAATATTTATGGTTGTTATCCCCATCTTTTTAATGATTCAAGTATTTTCGTTGCCTTTTGTTCTCGGACAAATAATATTTTAGTGGCAGATGATGTAATTATTTGATTTTTTTTGATTTTTGTGAAATATTTATTCTATATGATTTTGCCATTTTACCCTCCCCATGATCGTTTTGTAGTATTTTTGGGGTGTGGGGATGATTGATATGTTTTGTGTGAGTTTGGGGTTTTTATTGGCTTATAAGGCCTTATAGTTGATTTTGGACAAAACTTATTGATATATGTATCAAATGGAAAAATGAACCACAGTAGAAGATCTGGACCGTCGGTTTTAGATTGGTAACATGGTTGGTGTGGTTTTTGGATTTTATAACCCATTTCAACCCTAGATGTAAAAAGTTGTGAAATTGAGTCTCGGGGGTCAATTGAACAAAAATGATATTTTATCAAAACATCGGTATAGCTATTGATTTCAGAGCATCAAACTTTGTCTAATAGCATAATTCATTTACATTCATAGGATTTTGGATGAATACTGAGGGTCTAAATAATTTCATGTATCAAGCTGGTATACCAGCTTAGGCGACATGATGGTCGCTTAAGCAACCTGTTAGCTAGTTAGGGGTTATCGCTTACGCGATGCCCCTATAGCTTAGGCAACCAATTGGTTAAGTTATAGTCATATCACTTACATAATGATAAGGATATCATATAATCAACGCCTAGTCGCTTAAGCGATGGATCTTAAGCATCCTGATGGTTGCTTAGCGATGCCTAGGTGTGTTTAATTCCCCAATTTGGTGATTTTTCACCATTTCCAATACTTGGAGCGTGGGGTTTCATGTTTTTGGGTAATTTATTCCACTTTTATCTTGGGTAAGCTCCAAAACCTAATTTCAATTATATTTCTTTGATTCTTGTCATTTAAATCCTTTTAAAGTATAAAACCAAAGCTAGAATTTAGGGATTTTTTCCCCAAAAGCCTAAATTACTGATTTATCAATTTAAACCCTAAATTCAACCCTTTTTTACTTATTTTTTCTCCTATAGCTTTGTTTAATCATTGGATAATATATTTTTGGATTAAAATAATGATATTACCCTTTTTTTTGAGAACTCATTTTAGGGGTTCGTTTTGACCATGACTTAGAATTGGGCAATATGGGTATCATTGTGTTTGTTTTAACATGTAGATTCTGTATCGGTGTAATTTAGCAAAATCTTGACCCGATCATATGGTGGAAGCTCAGTGTTAAAGTCTTGTTCTGTCTGATTTATGGCATTCTAGGTAAGTTATGGCATAACTTTCTTCAGGCTATGTTGGTTTTATATTAGTATAAAATCATGTTAAGGGGGTGGGAACCGATCATGAAAATGGACATATATTATTGTGTTTTGAACATTAGGGGGGGGGTCCTATATTGTATTTATTTAGTAGTTTTGAGACCTTATTAGCTATGTGTGATCATGTGGGTGATGACTAATATTGTTGGCCTTTTGTAAGTATAGGTTTTATTTTTTCTAATGAAAAATCCAAAGTTGGAATTTATGTTGTATCAATGGCATATTTCTATGTATTTTACTCTATTTGGCATATGGATTACATTGGATTTCATGGATGGTTGGAATACTGAGTGAATTTTGGCTTACATGATTAATATATTGGTTGGATATGGAATTTCTCATTTTGGTTTGTTGTGATCATTACATCCTCATATCATAGACATTCATGAAACATTGGCACCCACAATTGAAATACTAGAAATACTGGCTTTTTCTGATGGAAAAATTGGCATCTTTAAAAACCCTCTACCGATGAATGTGCCAAAGAGGAGTTATGGATATGGTATTGGATATTGGATATAGGATTATCTGTGAATTGATTGACCCCCCCACCCACCCACCCTATGGGTCCTACTTGAAAGCACAACTCTGTAGGTGTATAGGGAGGTTGTGCGACAACCTCGAGCATCACATTATCATCATAAATTTCATTTCATTTAATATATGTTGTGCTCATTCTATGTAGTGTTATTGTATTAGATATGATATTTATCTATGTTTAATTTTTTTAATACTCGTGTGTGATATTTATATACTAGTGCCTCTTTCTAGACTTTTTCTGCGGTATATGTTAATATTGTACAATACTTAGAGAAGACGAAGTGGGATACGTTTGAGACAATTTTTGATTGCCGGTGTTGTGTCCATAGTGTGTGTTTTGTATAGTTTATTCTCAATATTACTCAGCCAACCTATGATACCTACGAAGTTGACATGACCCAAACTAGGGAATTGACGTAATGGGTATCCCAAGTTCAACCAGGACAAGGGACCACCCCTGTTACCCAACTCAACCTCCAAATACACATAAACTAACTCGAATAAATTCTGAGCGTATAACAAGATAACATTTATTACAGTTCCAGACTCTGGGATAGGTCTATAGCTGTGACCAACCCAAATAAGTCCAAACATCAAATAACAAAAAACAACCATAACCAAACAAATAAACAACAAAGCTCATGTCCATAACATAACATAAAAGGTTGGAACAATCATAAATGTGGTCAAACGGTATCGGCCCCAATACCAATGTCAATACTAAGATGGACCCCAATACCGACACTGCCCATTCAAATCCATATGAGTTCTACAAAGCCTCTAGCCAAAACAAAAACAATATCCTATTGGGACATGCCCCCAACCATAGCCAAAACCAATATCAATAAAATAACCAATGTATGTAAAGAAATCCATAATGTGAAATAGGGACTTCAAGAATATGAAAGCTCACCACTTCAATTGGATAGTTGATCCCGAATTCGATCACTAAGCAAGTTGAGTAGAATGGTCGGTTCCTATATTGTGTGCGGATACAGCTGCCCGATGATGGGTAAGCGGGTGAAAACTGGCAAGTACTCTTGATAAGGATAAAATAATGACAACCTATAAAACCAGTAAACTAACCATATGCATTAAAAACTATACATACATACATATATAAATATATAACCATACTGGGAAGAGGGAATCGGGTTTAGAATACATTTAATACCATTAACTTGGGAATGTGTAGATTAACCATCATAGTCCATCAACAGGCTATATGGGTCCAGTGTCTCCCTGAGGATGGGCCCCAATGCGTGTAGCTGGACGAACCGGAGATACCATATAAGTAGGAGATTCTTGTATAGCCTTCGCTCTCTATGTACATATATAAAAGTGTTAGGGTATTTTCGTATACCCCTCAAGTATAGGGTTGCCATGCCAAATCCTCATATTTGTAAACATAAGTTTTCAGTTATTGTCCTTTCGACTCACACCTTCACGGTTAGCATCACACCCTGCCATTATTGCATAATTAAAACCATTACAGCATAACAAAACCGCCATTCCATTTATTATTAACCAAGGTTATCATTAGTGGTATCGTCATACCCACAATAGGTTACAATAAATGTCCTTAGAAAACCTTTTTTGAATAAAGAATTCCCATGTATCCATATATTACAGTATTAGGTTGACTTTGAGGATCCCTATATACCCCACAAGTCTACCATCATTACTTTTACTTTGGGGATTGCCTTGTACCTCACAAGGATGTTTAATTAAGCATAACCATGACAACAAATCTTACCATTTAGCCATTCAAAACTATTTAAGCCATTTAGGGTTCCATTACTAAGTTATACCATTCAATAGTTCGATTAAAAGTTCAACAATATTGAAAAAGTATTCTCATAGGGATTTTATCAAACATTTTGGGGGAATAGTGTTTCCAAAACCAAAACCAATTACCAATTAACCGTTCCCATGCAACCAATTGTCCAAACCACCATAAAAGTATGTAAATCCAAAATTAAAAGATGGGAAACCATAACCAAGCATTTATAATCAAAACACCCCCAACAAATGATTGAAAACCCAAAATCACACAATAATTATGCCATGAAAACAATTAATAAAATAAGTCTTTAGTTGGAAGAAACAATGAGGAAGAAGTATATTTCCTTAGATTACGAAGATGATGGAGAGAAATCAACCATACAAGAAGCTATGAAGATGATGGAGAGAAATAACCAGTACAAGCCCCAAATTGATCCTCTAGATGAAACCCTAGCCTTCCTTTACCTAAGAGCCTTAGAGATAATTTGAGAGAGTTTTTAAGTGTTTAAGATTAAAATATTAGGGTAAATGAACTCCAAAAAGGTGTATTAGGTATGGGTCCTTAAAGTGGTTAAGTGGGAAAATGTCCATTTCAACCCCACTTAAACCATATAAAAAAATTTGATAGAAGGGTGTGACCAACCCATACCAGTCATACCAACCATACAAGTGGTACCCTCCACTTGTACCCTAGGCCTCCTCTTGGACCCCAACACTATCCTTTATATGACTATCCAGGCCAAGTCATATCCAATCATACGACCTATATCCTTGACCCGTACCTACCACAAAATAGAAATCAAATAGGATTTGGACACTGTCTATCATATGAGCCAATGGTACGCCGTACCATATCTTATGGCTTATAGTGATCCACTCATACTCATATCCAAGTTAAGTTACCAAGTGTCTGATTAAGTGATGGAAAAACCAAACCATACGAACTGTTATCTACTATACGACTCGTACCCACCCAATTCGTACCCTCATAAAAAGCCAATCCAATCCCCCAACTAACACTAATTAGCAAATGAATATGACCATAAGAACCGTACCCCATCATATGACTAGTACCCCATACTCGTATGTTATCCAGAAACCAGAAATCAAAGAAATTTTCTAAGGTTTGAAAATCTAGTATTTTATTTGCCCCATATGGATCATTTTTCCCCGAATAATCGGTAGGGTAAGCAAAAACATGAGTCATTTCATTATTAAACATCAATCTAACCTTTAACAAAGTTAGAAAGCAAGGATGTGATCAAGAATATATACCTTCTGGATGAATGTCCGAAGCAGAAAATATGTAAGGATACATGGACTTGATGGCCTCTTCCACTTCCAATGTAACCTCTACCAATTTATGGTTCCACCATAAAACCTCAACCAAGTCCATATTCTTTGTCCACAACTAATGAACCCATCGGTCCAAGATCTCAGCCGAGATCTCTTCATAAGATAGAGAATCTGAAATACCCAATCCCTCAAAAGGAACAGCTGATATAGGATCTACAATACATTTTCTCAACATAGAGACATGAAACACTAGATGAATAGAGCTCAAAATAGAATACAACTCTAATTCATAAGCCATATTACCAAACCTTTTCAAAACCACATAAGGAACAACACTGGGGACTGGCTTCTTCTTTTTCCCTAACCGCATTAATCCCTTAATTGAGATACCTTTAGGAATGCCTTATCCCCAACCTGAAACTCTAAGTACCTATGTATTATATCTGCATAGAAAATTTTGTAATGGTGGTAAGCCGTAAGTCTATCCCGAATCACCTTTACCTTTTCCATAGTCTGATTAACCAATTTAGGGCCAAAAAGATCCATCTCACCAAGATCGAACCATCAAATAAGAGATCTACACCTTCTACCATGCAATGACTCAAAAAAGGCGATTCCAATACTAAAATGACAACTTTTGTTGTAAGAAAACTCTACCAAATATAGATGCTCAATGCAACTACAACAATAATAAATCACACATGCACGAAGCATATCTTCCAACGTTTGAATAGTCCTTTCTTCTTGCCAATCCATCTGCGGGTGAAAAGCAGTACTCAAACTAACCTTAGTACCCAACTCCTTTTAAAATGCCCACTAAATGTTAGGTGAAAAATTCATACCACGACTAGAGATAGTTGAAATAGGTACCCCATAAAGCTTCAAAATCTCATGAAGATACAATCTCCCATAAACCTCAACCAAAAAGTTAGTCCTCACTGGCAGGAAGTGAGCCGACTTTTTCATACTATCCACCATAACCCAAATTGAATGAAATTGATTTAGAGACTGAGGAAGACTGGTAACAAAATCCATATTGATCACCTCCCATTTCTATTATGGAAAATCTATTTCCTAATAAAATCCACCAAGCATTATGTGCTAAACTTTCACTTGTTGACATACTAAACACTTGGCCATAAAATTAATCACAATTTCTTCATGCCATTCCACCAATACATATCCTTGACACCATGATAAATTTTCATCAAACCGGGATGAACAACATAGCATAATTCATGCACATCAACCAATACCTTTTCTCAGAACCCATGGATGTCAATAACACATAACCTCCCTTGTTATAATAAGGTACCATCACCTCTGATCTAAAATACCATATCTTTCTACCCACCTACATCACCCTTAATTTTCACCAAGATATGATACAACATTTATTTCTACTTGATAGCTGCACCAAGAGATGATCGAACCATTTCCTTCACCATCACACTACTATTCTCGAAATCTAAAAGGCAAAATTCCACGACTAACCAAGTCGTGAATATCCTTCACCAACTCTCACCTCTCCTTATCCATATGAGCTAAACTCCACATTAGCAACCTGTTAAGATCATAATCAATAACATTAGCCTTACCTAGCTAATTGCAAAGACTCCTGTCATAGTCCTTGAGAAGCTAAAGCCATCTCCTTTGCCTGAGATTTAGCTCTTTTTAGTGCACATATAATGAAGGCTCTTGTGATCAAAAAAGATATCCACGTGCACTCTATACAAATAGTGCTGACATATTTTTAATGCAAATACCACAGTTAATAATTCCAAATAATAAGTAGGATAATTCCTCTCATTCACTTTTAACTGCTTAGAGGCATAGGCAATTACCTTACCATGCTATATCAAAACACAACCACGTCCTACTCGAGATGCATCACAGCAAACTACAAACCCTTCATTACCTTCAGGCAAAGTCAAAACTGGAATTAAAGGTAGCTTATCCGTAAGCTTCTCAAAACTACCTTCAGAAGCATCTTCCCAAGAAAATTTTTCCTTCTTTTGAGTCAACTTAGTTAATAGGGCAGTTCTCGTTGACAAACTTTCTACAAACCTACTATAATACCCAGCTATACTTAAAAAGCTCTGAATATCTGTTGGATTCATGGGTCTAGGCCACTTATTAACTACCTCCACCTTTTTTGGGTCAATAATGACCCCCCACTAGAAATAATATAACCTAAAAAAGTAGCAACGTTCAACTAAAATTCATATTTAGAGAATTTGGCATATAACTGTTGCTCTTTAAATGTCTACAACACCATACAGAGATGATTTGCATGATCCATCTCATGCTTAGAATAAACCAGGTTGTCATTAATGAACACAATGACAAAAAGATCTAGAAATTGATAAAATACCCAATTCATCATATCCATGAATGCCTTCAGGGCATTGGTCAAACCAAATGACATCACCAAGAACTCAAAGAGCCCATACTGAGTATGAAAAGTTTTCTTAGTGATATCCACTTCCCTAATCTAAAGTTTATGTTACTCGAACCAAAGATCTATCTTAGAAAATAATTTGACACCCTGAAACTAATCAAACAAGTCATCTATCCTTAAAAGAGGATACTTGTTATTAACCATCATCTTACTCAACTGTCAATAATCAATGCACATTCAAAGGGAATTATTGTTCTTACACATGAATAATACCGGTGTACCCCAAGGGAACACACTAGGATGGATAAAACCCTTATCAAAGAGAACCTTAAGTTGCTTCTTGAGTTCTCTCAACTCAGCCTGAGCTATTTTATAAGGAGGAATAGATATTGGATGAGTATCTAGAACCAAATCAATCCTAAACACAATCTCCATATCTGGAGGAACACATTGAATATCATTCAGAATGACCTAAGGAAACTAATTCACCATAGGAACCAAATACAAGGAAGGAACTTCGAAGATAGAGCCTTTCAAATAGACCAAATGATAGAGAAAACCTTTATAGATTAACCTCTAAGCTCTAAAATATGATATAAACTTCCCCTTATGATCTAGGGAACCACCCTCTCATTCGATAACTAATTCACTGGGAAATTTAAAGAGAACTTTACATGTCTGATAATCTAAGGATGCGTAAAAGGATTGTTTCCTATCCATCCCCAAAATGATATCAAAATCAACCATATCTAATTTGAAAAAACCCACGAAAGTCTCCTTATTACTAATAGATACCACACACCCCTATAGACTCTTTTAGAAATAACAAAGTCACTTACAAGGGTAGAAACCAAAAGAGGATCTAAAATAAACTCAAGATCAAAATCAAAATACACAGCCACAAATAAGGTCATATAACAGAGAGTGAACCCCAGATCAAGTAAACAATTAAAATCCCAAGAAAATAGTTGTAACATACTAGTCATGACATTAGGCGATGACTCAAATTCCTGTCGAGTAGTAAGAAAGTAATCTATTTTAGACTGTGTTAGTACCAAAAGTAGAAATAGATGTAGAAACCACACTCTTTGGTACATGAGCAGAAGAATAAGTAACTTGGACCTTATTTGTTCCTAAAGCAACCATACCAACCGAATAATTTCTAAGTATATGGCCTGGCTGACCATACTTGAAGAACCTGTCCCTCCCCTCATCATAAAAGACCCAATGTAACCAACCACAGAACCTATAAAGATGACATAATGAAGCCGACTATGCCCCACTTTTAAGATATTACGCACTTTGTGCCTTGAATTATCGCCACCCTATTGATGCCTATCACTCGACTACTTAGGGTATGTAGCACTAGCTGTGCAGAAGAAAAAAAACCCCTACTTATTCATTGACCACTTACCATAATCCCAACTACTTTGTTGTTGACTACCACCTTGTTCAAAGAACCTAAACCTCTTATGTCGCACCTTGTTTTTCTTACAAAAAGTGACATTCGATGTGACAATGCTTTGTAGGATTGTTTAATGTGTAAAGAGTCGTCACCTAATGAATTAAGGTGTGTTAGGGATTCATTCTAGGCTAATTACGAACCTATTTTTTATTTAGTCTTAGTTCACCAAAAATTTGTGTAAGGATTTAAATTACCATGAAAGAAAGGTGTTAGGCACCTTTTGAGGTCCACAAAGATGTTTTGCGGCTGAATTCGTACTTTATATGAGGATTCTATGTGATAAAACAAAGGTCACTTATATATTAACTTAATATTACTTAGTGGTAAAATAATAAACAGGACATATTATTTAATTATTTCTATTTACTAAGTGATAGAAACAAAACATGAAATATTATGAGGAAGATTAATGAGATGAGAGAAATAACACACTTCATAACCAAAATTTCTATTAAAGTAAAGAGACCAAACTAACTCAAATAAATAAACATATAAAGTAAAGAACAAAGTCAAATGGTCAAGACAAGAAATTATTTTGGTTTTATTTTGATCATTGCACAACTTGTCAATCCTTATTCGCCCATTAGTCAACAACTGAATTCAAGACAAGAAACAATGTCATACATCATACAATCAATATATGGTTGGGTATCAAAACTTCCAAAAATCTATGTACTCCCAACCTAGGCTGGTTGTCAAACGTAAAAGTGTTCTAAAAGAAAGGATAAAAGTAACACCACTAAAATGCCTTCACCCCACCCTATCGTCCAAGAGGCATTGGACTTTTCTATATTGGATTAGGGTCTAGACAAATAAAATAAGGTTTCCTAGTTAGACTTAAAGCGCGTAAATACTTTGGACACCAACTAGCACAGAATAATCTCAATTAGTCCTCTTGGTTAAATTAATAATTGATTAATATGATTAGCATATTGAGATAAATACTTGTCCACTTTTTGTATAGTTAAACCTATATGCATGCTACTAAGTTATAATGGAATCAACCAATACAATTAAAGTATTAAATATGTTAAATAATAACTGACGACATGTTAAGACTAAGGGTAGTAAAATATTAAGAGGGCATGTTAAAGTGCTAGAATAAATTGTCTAGAGTGTAGAAAAAACAGAATCTGCTTTAAAAAGGCTGATCTGTAGAAAGTTCTTTAAAAAGTTGAAACTGATTTATTAAAAATTTCACAGTAAAATATTATTTTGCATATAGTTATTATTAATAAAATAGAAAATGATTAGTGTCGTTGTGGAACATTGCCATTTTAGATTAAAATGTATTCTTATATTTCAAGAATTGTCATTTAAATAGAAATCGATTTATGTCTTTGTAGGAAATTATTATTTTATAACAAAATAGACTTATGTCATCGTAAGAGTTATTATATAACCAGAAATTCATTAGTATTGTGAAAAACAATTGTAACTTGTCATTAAAACAGAATTGCGTTGGAAGGTTAAACTAAATGCTAAAAGATAACTTTAATGTTCGTTACAAGTTAATTTACATACTCAAATTTTATTTTAATTAGTAATTAATTGTCAAACATGCTAGCTAGATGCCCAAATAAATTATTCAACCTAAATTATGTTTGCCCAGAAGAGTCACGTAGCACATAAACCACAAAAGCCCTTCCCCCAAGAAGTCCCAAATTTATTGCATCATTAGCATTTGTATAATAATTCTTACATGCCAACAAATATTTAAAGAAAGAAAAGTTAAACTGAACTAAATGGGAACCCCTTCCCAATTTTGGATGACTCTTCAAAACAACCCTTAATTACACCTGTTGGATACAATTGAAAGGCCCAAACACACGCATGGAGAAAAAGAAAAGAAATCCAGATCCTATCACATAATCTTAAATAGAAAAACAACAACAAATGATTATAATCAAGAAAACAATGGATAACTATTTTTTGTTAGCATCTATAGACATGTTTTCTAATGATTTCTACAATGAAGAAAAGTTAACACATAAACTATAAAAATTGTGTCAATTTGAGACTCACCAGTAGGTAGCAAAAGTAAGAATAAGTAAGACGTAAGCGAAGTAATTGCAATAGTGAAGCAAGCTAAATTCCTAGTTAGAATCTGAGAAACCAAAGAACTTGAGAAAAATACTTTACTTTTCTATTAAAGCCTATAGATAGTAATCTTTTTAACGTTAGAGAGAGTAGTTGTACTTGGGAAGAGATCCTCAATGATAATAAAATATATATTTGTTTAAAACCTCAACAATTATCAACTCCAACGAAAAAATGATAATAAATAAAAACCAGTGATTGAGAAGAGTCTTTCGCCATTTGGGGAGAGAAGAGTAAAGTAGAGACAACAACTATGGCTGCTTTGTCAGCTACTACTAGTGTTGGCTGTTGCTACTTTAATGGGAGATGGCGTTGGTGGATAGCTTTTCTGGCTTCATGGCTGTTGTGTCGATGCCACGACAATGAGTTTGCTGGTGGTTAAGGTGACTGGTGAAAGATGCCACTGTTTTGCATGTTACCAATAATGGAAACTGGTGCCATGGTGGTGTTGGCTAGTGATGGTGATGGATTTTAGAGAGAGATAGTCGAGAGATAAAGTAGAGAGGTGCGGCTACTCTGGTAGTTTATCAGTAGTGGTAGTCGGTGTTATGGTGGTGGTTGACCGGCAGTAGCTTTGGTTATTTTAGAGAAAAGTAGAGAGAGAGAGTGTGGCTGGTAGATGGAAAATAGATAGGGTTAGGGCTCCTTTTCTTTAAAAGAAAGAAAGAAAGGATGATTTAATATCAGCCATTAGATCAAATTTGATTGACTGTTGAGATCAAAAATTGAATTTAAAATTTAAGCTGTGTAACAAAACAAATTGAGGAGAATATGTCCTAAATTTACACTAATTAAGTATAGAAGTGGTTAGAAATTAAAAGTAAAACAGTTACATCATAAATATATTATAAATATATTAATATAATAAGGTGTCTATTAAAGCTTTACATGAACTCAATATTGTCTATTAAGGCTCTACATGAACTAATATTGTCTATTAAGGTTCCTATAGGAACCCAATATTGTATATTAAGGTTCTACAGGAACACAATATTGTCTATTAAGGATCTTACAGGAACCCAATATTATCTATGGAGCTTCTTACAGGAACCCAATATTGTCAACAAAGTTTCTACAGAAACCAAATATTGTCGACTAAGGTTCTTACAGGAACCTAATATTGTCTATTAATGTTCTACAGAAGCCTAATATTATCTATTAAGGTTAAATAGAAACCCATTATTTTTATTAAGGTTCTATAGGGACCTAGTATTATCTATTAAGGTTCTACAGAAACCCATTATTATCTATTAAGGTTCTATAGAAACTCAATATTGCCTATTAAGGTTCTAGAGAAACCCATTATTGTCTATTAAGGTTCTTATAGGAACATAATATTGTCTATTAAAGTTTTTACAAGAAACCAAGATTGTTTTTATTATTCATTGGAGGTTCTACAGAAACCCCATATTATTTTATTAAGCTTCAACTAGAACCTATGTTGTAAATTAAGGTTCTATAGGAACCTAAAATTGTTTATTAATATAATATAAATTTTAATATCATCATAGATAAAAGATAGAGCATCTTAGCTCTTTTTTCCGTATCGGGGATTTAATCCTTGCTTATTTGATGATATCATAATATTATTGCTGCATTTAGTACATGTTGTCTGCACTTCAAGAAAGATCGACAATTAAAGAAAAAATATTGATTCATACCTTGCTCGATTTGAATCCTTGATTGTTGTTTCTGCTTCATTGATTGTTGGTACTTGTACTCCATCATGGTAAAAATTTTTAGAAATTCTCAAAAAAAATTTCCCTAGTTTAGAACAAAAAGCACATTTTCTGTGTCAGTGTGAATTTATATATTTCTTACTTATGATATTTTTGAGGTTTTCTTGAAACCTCAAAAATTCTGCCTCAGTTTTTTGAGGTTTCCTTGAAACCTTAAGAATTCTGCATCAGTTTTTTTGCTTTTTTTTCCACTAAAAGAAAATATTAGTCCAAGAAAAATTGTTGTCCTATACTTGAACATTGTGAACGTAATTGTAATGGGCCTTTATATGCATAAGAATTGGCCTATTAGTCTGACACTTTGGAAGTGTAAGAAATGGGAAAGAAAATGTTTTAGGAGATTAAGACTAGACCCAAAGTGGGCTGCCTATGTATCCAAATGGAATTCAGGTCAAACGTAGTTCATGAGTACAAATAAAGGTAAATAAGATAAGAAAATTTTAGCAGCCATAAGAAGGATCAAAGGAAAATAGTAATGAAACCCAAAAAAGATTTGCACAACAATTCATGTGATGTGCTTTACGCTTCTTTCATGAACTTCATGGAAATATATTTTTCGGATCACCTTGAACAAAGATTTCACCCGGAGTCATAGGATCATAGGTGTTGCTTATTTGGTATTGTTGCACTTTTATCCCATTCTTTTAAATCAGATTCTGAATCTTGTACGTTAATACTGAACACTCCTCAATATTATGACCTTGAATATTTGAGTGATAAGCTCAATTTTTAGATGGACAAAAGTTAGGGGGTCAATGCATAAGAATCTATCCTATCTTCGGTTGCACAATACCTTGGGCCCTTAGTCATTCAAATATGTTCGCCAAGGTCTCTGTTAAAGAAGTTAAAGTATGAGAGTTATTCTCTCCGATTGCTGAAAAGAATTATGTACTGAGTAAGGGCCTTGTTGAAAGTTGTTTTGTAATTGAATAGCCTCATTTTGAGAACCTTGTTGGAAAGAGTAGGGTTGTATCTGACAAGACTTACCTTGAGAATCTTGTGAGTAATAAGGTTCAATATCCACCTTGCGAGAACCAAAAACAATCTGAATCTCTTCATTATTCTAACAGTCTTGTGTCTGAGCTATGGAGGGTGATGAATCCTCTTATCCTTCCTCAGATGGAATCTTTTGTTTTTAAATATTAGTTAATATTGCGAAAATATCAATATCCCTCTCCGCTCAAATTTCTTATTCTAAATTCTTTTAAATCGAAATTATACTCTCAAAACTATGACTGGTTAGAAGGAATATTTTCTGAAAAAATATTCCATCTAGTGATCTGAGGAAAATTTGGACTAAATTCTCTTCAGGTACATAAGGACATATCTTAGAAGCTTCTAACCGCCACCGTATTGCATAATGCTCAATAGAATGATGGTCTATACTTTTTACCTCAAGGAAATCCCACATTGGACCAATATTGATGTTAAACTTATATTGACTTACAAGATTTTGAGCCAATTCTTCCCAATTATGCCATTTGATGAAATCTTGTTGGGCGAACTAGGCAAGGGCCATTACTAATAGTCTTTGAACAAATAATCTTATCAGAAGAGCCTCATTTTTTCCTTTTCCAACTAGTAATTTGCAATAGTCCTTTAGATGTGTGATTGGATCTCTATGCCCATCAAACATGTTAAACTTTGGAACTTTGTACCCCGGTGGTAAATCAACTTTTGGATGTACACAAAAATTCTCATACCTCAAGTTGTAAATTCCTTTAGAACGCAGTTTCTTATCCAACATTTTCTCTAAGTCATGAAGCTTCTACAGAAGTGCATCTAAATTGATCCTTTCACTTTCAAGAGTAGTGTGTGCTAAAGGAAATTATTTAGAGGGTGTGTGCGTAAGATGACGATAAAGAGGCACTAGGCTTTGCCTTAGTCGACAAAAAAGAGGACTGGAATTTTTTTGGAGGTTTAGAATATTTCTCATATTGTAGATTTAATTGAGATCGATGTTCAAATGCTAGACAAACCTTAAATAAAATAATAAAGTAAAAAAAATTTACCACATAGCACAAATAAGTTCAAAACATACTAAATATAAAAACAAGAGGATTCTAGAATAAGGACTAAAACTTGCAAAGTGATTTAGGCGTGAAAATCTAAGGTCCTAACGCATGAAATGGGATAGCAAGGATAGAACAATGATGCTGAATTTGAAATTATGATTGTTAGAAAAATTGACAAGGTCTACTTTTGTTGAACATCAAATTTGTTGATTCAAAACATCACATCATATTATTGATCTATCCAACTCCATATCAAAAAGCAAAAACAAGGGGGAGGAAGGTTTTATTATGATGATACCGAACTCATTAAATGAGAATCTACGTATTCCTCATATAAGGGAATCAGGTTGAATGTAGTCCAAATTACAAAAGTAAGGAAAGATTAAAAAAACTAAAATTGTAAAACTTGAAGGAATTTCAAATATATGAGAGTCTAGAGCAGAAAATCAACATGATATCCTCTTCACCATTGTCAACTGGTGTAACTCAAGCTTAGGAAATCAATTAGCATCAATATTTATCCACTTCACATAATCACCTTAGTATCTATAAACTTTTGAATCATGTTCTTCAAGGTAAAACATGCCCTAGTAGGATGCCCCTTCATCCCAGAATGATATGCGCAAATTTGATCAAGATTATATGGTCGAGACTTAGGATCATAAGGTATGTTAGAAATGGGCGTGATATATCCTGCCTCCTTGAGTTGTTCATAAGAATAGTCTATGGTTTCACCTGGAGGAGTGTACTATTTTGGTGGATTTTTTTAAAGCTCATATTGAGGTCTAGTGGATTCATTGAATAATTGATTTGTTGGTGGATTTTGATAAGAAACTATAATGTAGTTTAATGTTGGAGAAACAAATGGAGATAGATACCAAGCAGTCTATGGAGGAGGTTTCATGAAAAATTGACGATTATATGTTTGGTCATATTTGGTTGTTGGAATGATTTCTAGAGCTGGGTACCATATTAGTTGATATCGGGTATTCTTACTTCAATCTTTGGAGGTTTTTATATCTCATTGATGATCGTCTTTCCCTTATCCTTGAATTGTGGCTCCCCTAAATTAGTTTTGACTATGAGCTTCCACTTTAACTTATTGTCAAAATACCTAATAAATTCAGTTGTCAAATGATCCCAAGAGATCCACTTGCTAGTGTCTCTCTCTGCATACAACATTAATGCAGGACCAATAAGTGAACTAACAAAAAGATTCATCTTGAGACCATCACTTTTCCCTATAACTACTAGTTCGTTAAGGTTGGACTTCAAATAGAATTGAGGTTTTCCAGACCCATCATATAATGGAATGTTCAAGTCCTTAGTTTTATCCTTGTCTCTTTCCTTTGATTTGGATGACTTATTCATTTTGGGATGTTGAGATGGTCTTGCCTCCTGGATAGAATCCTATTCTTTTGTATCCTTCTCCTTACTCATACTTATTAGCCTACTAAGTGCCTTTTGTAGTGCGATTGAGTACAAACTTGGAGACAATTTTGTATCACAATCAGGCATAGGTGAAGTTGTCAATATGTGCGAATCTGGGTGTATATGGCGGTGCTAAAATTCTCTTCGGAGAATGGCTCTGCAGAACATGGTGGCATCTTAACTAAAACTCAAAGATCATTATTTATTCCTCTAATTCTCTCTACTCTTCTTTCTATCCTTCTAATGCTCGAAATGGCCTTGTTTTGATGCAACCCCAAGCTCCCATGCTCATCTTTGCTATTGAAAAGATTGATATTGCTTAACTGGCCATTTTTGATGTTCAAATCTAGTCAATCTTAGAAGAAGGACTTATAATTAGAATTAAATATATGCATGAAGGTCTAGAATGAATATTGTACTTATTTGAACATAATGGGTTATGCTCATTCAAAATTAATAAAAGTTATGAGTAATCTATGTAACTTAGAGGATGTGAAAGTTAGAGTACGACATGAGTATGACAATATAAAAAGGATCATGGCTGCACAATAATATGTAAACGTTTAAAGTAATAAGAAAAGGATGTCCTAAAATGACAAGTTGCACGAAGAGATTGTAAATGAGACTAGAATCCCCTTATCTAAGTGAGAATTGAATCGGGAGATGAGTCATATACTAACAGATATTTTAAAAGATAGAGTTGAGTCAGGAAGATAAGTTAGAGAGAAGTTTTGAATAGGCCGTATGAGTGTATTGTAGGGTCCTAACATGACAAGAATTTTAAGAGTAAAGGGCACTAAAGTGGGGGACACTAAGAGTGAGGAGTGACGATGACGATAAAAAAGACAACAAGATAGATAATGCGTACTTATAAATGCAACACATAGAAAATAATATTATGCATCCTATTGGGGTCGTGAACCATTTTGGACTTTGAATGGGACACATATTCCTTTAGTAAAAGAAATATGTAGCCACGATCTAAAGGACAAAAGTGGGTTTATGAAATTGTTCCCTCAAGTGGATAACTCGAGTGTGGGAAATCTTGTGACTGTCTAAGCACCATTGATCGATCGATCTACAAGGCATTTCACAAAGGGTATTTAGCAAAGAACGTCCGTGTACCCATGCAACCGTTCATAAAAAGAAAAATAAAAGAGATTTGGAGGAAAGTATGAGTAGAATGTAAGTTATATAATGAAATAACACATAGAACATAGCAAAATAAAATGACATTCTTATCAATATAAAAGTAAATAAATATTACAACACATAGACAACAAAAGGGGAAGAGTGAAAGGGATAGGCAAAAAGGAATAGAAACACATAAACAAGGAAAAGTGAAAGGCCTAACATGTAAAAATAAATTATGATATAAACGGTAAAAAGGAAAATAAGGTAAGGTAATTATGGACAAATAAAACAAAGAAAATAATAGAATCCCATATAAAACACAAACTCATTATGGTTAGAACCTACGTATCCCCAATGGAGTCACCATTCTGTCGCGCCCTATTTTTTCTCGCGAAAAGTGGGATTCAACATGACAGATCATTTTTAGATTGTTTAAATAGTGAAGAGTCGCCACCTATTAAGGTGTATTAAGGATCCATTCCAGGCTAACTACTAACCTATTTTTTGTTTAGTCTTAGTTCACCAGAAATTCTGGTGAAGGCTTAAATTACCTCAAAAGAAAGGTGTTAGGCAACTTTCAAAGTCTACGAAGGTGGTTCCCAGCTGAATTCGTAATTTACGTGGGGATTCTATATGATAAAGCAAAGGTCACTTATTCATTAACTTAATATTACTAAGTATTAAAATAATAAACCAGATATGTTATTTAATTATTTCTAATTACTAAGTCATAGAAATAAAACATAATATAATGTGAGGAAGATCAGAGAGGAGAGAAATAACATACTTTATAACCAATATTTGTATTAAATTATAGAGCCTAAACTTCCCCAAATAAATAAACATATAAAGTAAAGAACAACTTCGAAAGGTCAAGCTAAGAAATGTTTTTGGTTTTATTCAGATCAGTACCCAACTTGTCAATAATTATCCGACCCATTAGTCAATAACCAGATTCTAGACAAGTAAAAATGTCATACATCATACTATCAATATGTTTTTGGGTATAAACACTTTTGAATGTCTACCTACTCACCACCTAGGATGATTGTGAAACCTAATGGCGTTCTAAAAGAAAGGATAAAAGCAACGCCTCTAAAATGCCTATTACCCCACCCTATTGTGCAAAAAGTATTGGACTTTTCAATTTTTTATTTGGGGTCTAGACAAATAAAACATGATGTCCTAGTTAGACTCAAGGTGCGTAAACATATTGGACACCAAGTAGCACATAATAGTCTCAATTATGCCTCTTGGTTAAATTAATAATTGATTAATGTGACTAACATACTTAGACAAACACTTGCCTACTTTTGCTATAGTTAAACCTATATCAATGCTACTAAGTGATAAGGGCATCAAATAATACAATTGAAGTATTAAATACGATAAACATTAGCTGACAACATGTTAAGAATAAGCATAGAAAAATGTTAAGAGGGCAGCTTAAAGTGCAGGAATAAATTGTGTTGAGTGTAGAAAAATCCAGAATTTGCTTTTAAAAAGGTGAACTGCTGAGAATTCTTTAAAGGATGAAATAGATTTATTAAAAAGTACACAAAAAAAATTTATTTTACAAAAAGTGATTGTCAAGAAAATAGAAAATGATTAGCATCCCTCTGGAAAATTGTCATTTTAGATAGAAACGAATTCGTATCATTGCAAGAATTGTCATTTAAATAGAAATCAATATAAGTCATTGCAAGAAATTGTCGTTTCAAAACAAAATAGACTTATGTCATCGTAAGTGTTATTATATAACCAAAAATTGATTTGTATTGTGTAAAAATATTGTGACTTGTCATTTAATCTTAATTGCCTTGGAAGGTTAAACTAAATGCTGAAAGATAACTTTAATGCATGTTACAAGTTAATTTACATACTTGAAATTGATTTTAATTGGTAATTAATCCTGAAACATACTCTCTAGATGCCCAAATAAATTATTCAACCTTAATTATGTTTTCCTAGATCAGTCACGTAGCACATAAACCACATAAACCCCACCTCCCAAGTAGTCCAAAATTTATTTCATCATTAGCGTTTGTAAAATAATTCTTATATGCCAATGAATGTAAAAGAAAGAAAAGATAAACTAAATTAAATTGAACCCCCTCCCAATTCTGGCTGACTCTTTGAAAACCCCCCTTAATAAAACCAATTGAATACAATCGAAAAACCACAACACACACAACGCGAAAAAGAGAAGAAATGCAGATCCTATCATATAATCTCAATTGGAAAAACAACAACATATGATTATAATCAAGCAAGCACTGGATAACTATTTTTTTAGCTCCTATAGACATTTTTTCTAATGATTTCTACAACGCAACAAAGTTATCACACAAACAATGAAAATTATGTCGATTCAAGCATTGCCAGTAGGAGATGATAGTTAGAATAAGGAAGATGTGAGCAAAGTAATGGTAACAGTGAAGCAAGTTGAATGCCTTGTTAGAATCAGAGAAAACAAGGAGCTTGAGAGAAATACTTTGCTTTTGTATTAGAGCCAATAGTCTGTAGTCTTCTTAACCTGAGAGTGAGTAGTAGCAGTTGAGAAGAGGTTCCTAGAGATAATCAAATAAAAATTCATTAAAAACCTTGCCGGTTATCAACTCCGATGATAGAATATTGACAAATAGATAGTACGAATGGAGAAGAGTCCTTTGCCAGTTGGGGAGAGAAGATTAAAGTAGTGGTGACCATTATGGTTGTCCTCTAGCTACTGCTAGTGTTGGTTGCAGCTGCTTAGATGGGAAGCGGATTTGATGCTGGCCTTGCTGGCTGTATTGATGTTGTGTTATCACGACAGTAATGGATTTGTTGGTAGTTGAAGAGGTTGGTGAGGGATTCCACTCTTCGAGGTATTACCAATCATAGAAACAGGTTCCATAGTGGTGGTTGACTGATGACGATAATGGATTTAAGAGAGAGAGAGAGATGATAGAGAAAGCAGAGGGGCGTGGCTGCTCTGGTAGTTCACTAGGCGTAGTGACCAATGTTGTGGTAGTGGTGTGCTGCGGAAACTTTGGGTTTTTAGAGAGATGAGGGGTGTGGCAAGTAGATGAAAAATAGCTAGGGTTAGGGTTCCTTTTGTTTAAAAGGAAAGAAAGGATCATTTAATCTCATCCACTAGATCAAATTTGACCGATGGTTGAGATTAAAAATTGAGTTTAAAGTTTAGGTTGTGTAAAAAAATTAATTGAGGAGAATATGACCAAAATTGAGATTAATTAAATATAGAAGTGGATAGAAATTAAATGTAGAAGAGTTACATAAACTTGGCTGGAATTATAAATATAATATATACTAAGGTGCCATTATTAAAAATAGACAACAGAGGTAAAATTAAGATTGCGTGAAATATTTCACAAAATTGTCATTTGCAATAATAATAATAATGAAAACTAGACAGTATATTTGTAAATTATGAGTTTGCATATTTGCAAAAAGATTTAATAAATTTTGATATAATTATTATGTTTAGATTAATATATACTAAAAAAAATACCAAAAGTAATAAAATAATTTGTATATATTTCTAAAATGATAAATGTGACACGTTAAAATCTCTTTGATACAAGAATAATGTGTAAAAATATTAGTACTTAAAATTAATAATTTTTATAAGATAGCAGCCTAAAAGGAGACCAGGAGGTCAAAATTGGGTGTCAATATCTTACCCTGCCGATCACCTATCTAAGACTTCTTTCTTTTTTGTTCCTCCACCCGTTGTATTTGGACAACAAACCTAGAAATATTCTAGTCCTAGATCAGTGATGCAATCTTGTTTTCAAGGATCAAATCTCGAGGCAGTCCGAAATCAAACTTTATTATCTTAGCCCTAATATTAGACACCAATTCTAGAGCATACCTTGGCAACTGGTGGAATTTCAAAACCGACATCTTCCTTTGTTTCAGATTCACAAACTCCTCTGTTTTTGCTTCCCTTAAATAAAGAAAAACTATCCAAAAAAGCATTAGAGAAAGTTTCCCACAAGGATGATTTCTCAACCTTACCCATTGCCCTATTTGATTCCTCGTACCATTAGTACGCTATATCTTTGAGATGATAAGTTGCAAACTCTACCCCTTATATATTCATGACATGCAAAATCTTCAAACAAATTTCCCTCTTATCCAGAAAACCCTGCGGATCCTCTTCCTCCTTAACACCAATAAAGGTTCAGGACTCATATTCATGAAATGTATAACCCTTATGGCCTTAGACGATGCAATACCAGATGCACCACGCTCAGCCAAAGAAGCTACCAGCTAAGCTATCATATGAATCGATTGACGAAAATCAACCTTCATCACAGTAGCCTGAGAAGGACTAGAAGAAACTGGTGGAAATCCAGAAATATCAGGGACTAGGCCGCTAGGCTGAGTATGGATCCCCTATATAGATCGTATCCCATCAACATAATCCCTAGTTGGGACAGAGGAGTTTCCACAAACTTTAGATTATCTAGGCATGATCTGAAAAAGCGAACAAATGGAATTAGAGAAGATTCCATGGCTCAAACCCCTAACTTAAAAATAGAACACAAAAAAGAGAAATATTTCCTAAATTCCTTGTAGTCTCTTCCTTATGAGAGTGGCACTCTATATACCCTTAAAAGAGACTCTACTCGACACGATCTTGTAAACTCTCAATTGGCCATTAACCTAAGGCCTTAATACAAACTTGACATGACTCAAACCAGTTGCTTGTCAAAATAGGCATCCATATCTAACCAGGACCAAGGACCACCCTTGTTACCTAACCCAACCTCCAAATACGCATACCTTGAGTCAGAAGAATTCCAAATGTATAACAAGATAGTGTTTATTATAGTTCCAAACTCTGGGATATGTCTATAACTATGACCAACCCAAATAAGTCCAACCATCCAATACCAACCAATAACAATAACCAAACTAATATAAAAACCAATTTTCTATCCATAACATTACATAAAGGAATAGAATAATTATAACACATTCGAATGGTATCAACCCTAATAGCAATAAGATTACTAAGGCTAACACCAGTAGAGACACCGCCCATTCAAACCCACAGTAGTTTCACAAAGCCTCTAGCAAAAGGAAAAACAATATTCGATTGGGACATCCCCCAAACCATAGAAAAAACCAACATACATAAAATGACCAAAGTATGTAAAGACATCTACGATGTGAAATGGAGCCTTCTAGAATATGGAAGCTCACCACTTCAATCCAATAGAAGATCTTGAGTCTGATCATTAAGTAGGAGGAGTAGAATGGTCCATTCTTGCATTGCATGGTAATACAGCTGCTCAAAGATGGGTTAGCAAGTAAACGCTAGCAAGTACTCAGGAAGAGGATCAAATAATAGCAACGTTTAAAGAAAATAAACCAACCATATGCATTCAGCACCATAAATACATATATATAACCATGATAGGAAGTGGGAACCGACTTTAGCATGTATTAAAACCATTAAACTAGGTATGTGTAGCTTAATCGTTATAATCCATCCACAGGTTATATAGGTCCAGTGACATCCCCTAGACGTGCCTTAATGCGTGTAGCCATACGAACCGAAGATACCATAGGATTAAGGGATTCTTGTATACCCTTAGCTCTCCATGATACATATATACAAGTGTTAAAGGATTCCCGTATACCCCTCAGTTTGATGGTCACCATGCCTAATCCGTAGGTCAGTAAATATCAGTTTCTAGTGTCCATCCTTTGAACCCACACCTTCATGGTTAGCTATCACACCCTACCATTATTTTTTAATCTAAACCATTACCACACATCCAAATCACCATTTTATTTATTATTAACGAAGTCTATCATTTGTGGTATCATTATATCGACTATAGCTTGCAAGTGATATCCTTAGCAAACCTTTGAGGAATAAGGGATTCCTATGTACTCATAGATTACATATTGAGTTGACTTAGAGGATTCCCATGTACCCCATAAGTGTACCATTATTAAGTTTGCTTGGGGGATTTCCTTGTAACCCATAAGGATGTTTAACTAACCATAACCATGACCACCAAACCTTACCATTTAACCATTCCACACTATTTAAACCATTTATGCCATTTAGGGTTCATTTACCAAGTTATACCACAAAATAGTTCCATTAAATATCAAATAATATAGTAAAAATATTAGTATAAAACTTTTATCAAATATGTCAAGGGTAAAGTATTTCCAAACCTAAACCAAAACTAATTACCAATGAACCATTCCCATGCAACCAATTGTCCAAACCACCATTAAAGCATGTAAATCCATAATTAAAACATAGGAAAACAAAAAAAAAAGCATTTATAACCAAAACCCCCAACACATGATTGAAAACCCAAAACCGTACAATAATTATTCCATGAAAACAATTCATAAAATATAACTTTAGTTGGAATTGACAATGAGGGAGAAGTATCTTTCCATATATTATGAAGATAATACAGATAAATCACCCTTACAAGCCCCATATCTCAAGGTGAAACCCCATCCCTGCTTTACCCAAGTGACTTTGAGAGAATTTGAGAGAGTTCCAAAGTGTTTAAGATTAGAATATTTGGGTAAATAATGTTCCAAATGAGTTATAAGTCATGGGGGCTTAAGAGGTTAAGTGGGGAAATGTCCAGGTTACCCCTACGTAAACTGTATAAGAAAATCTCACTGAAGGGTACAATCACCCCATACCAGTCGTGCCCCACTATATGAGTGGTACCCTCTATTCATACCCTAGGCCTCCCCCACTTTCCTTCATATAAACATCTAAGCCAAGTCGTATCTGATCATATGACTTGTACCCTTGACCCATACCCACTACAAAATAGAAATCAAAAAGGATTTGGACACTATCCACCATACGAGTCAATGGTACAAGTCATACCATATCTTACGACTCATGGTGGGCTACTTATACTTAGATCCAAATTAAGTTACCAAGTTTTAGATTAAATGAGAGAAAAACAAAACCATACAAACTGCCACCCACCATATGAATCGTACCAACCAAAGTCATACCTGTACTAGAAACTAATCCAACCCACCAACCAACGTTAGTTAGCATACAACTAGCACCGTACTAATTATACCCCATCATACCATTAGTACCCCTAGTCGTATGTTGTCCAAAAATTTATGAAATTTTATAAGGTTCCTAAGCCTAGGGTGTTTCATGAGTATAAGTGGAACATACTCACCCCTACTATGCCCTTTCGTGTAGATCCAAGTATGAGTGCACAGCAAGGTGGTTGATTTAAATAGTACTTGGAGCATATTTAAGGCATCGGTTGATTTATGTATATGGGATTGAATAAAACCTCTTCCTATCTATTTCATGTTATGTTTGTATTCAGAAACAAATTATGATCCATTGGGTCTTTGTTTTTATCTTTTGGCATTCAAGATCTACATAGTAGTTCTTACGTAGTGACACCAGGTTTTTGGATATTCTTATAGTATTTTTGGTTATGTATTTCCCACTTTTACTTTATATGTGTGGTTCAAATCCATTCTAGGAGTCTTGCCTTAGGTTTTGGTGTTTTCTTCTATTTCATATCAGTTTGGGTGACAAGCTTACTTTTCTAGGCTTACCATGTCAAGTGCCATCATGAACCTTGGATTTTTGGTCGTGAAAAATCTAATATTCGACACGTACCTTGGATGGTGGTTAAGAATATATATCTGAAAAGAACTAGGGATTAAATGATTGTTTATCACTCTAGGATCTTGTACCTATTAGATATACAAATTCAAGATTTAAGTCGAATAAAGATTCTAGAAAATTTACATCAAGATATGTGTTTACTTTAAGAGGTGGATCTATTATTTGAACGAATATCAAGCAATCATGTGCTGTTAATTCCACCATAGAAGCTAAATATATAGATTACTCTTAGGCATCTAAAGAGGTTGTTTACCTCGATAAGAAACTGAAAGATTATAGAGTGGTTCCTTCGGATCAAGCACCACTCACAATTTATTGTGACAATAGTGGTATAGTTGCAAACTCAAAAGAACCATGAAACCTTAAAAGAAGTAATCATATTGAGAGAAAATATCACTTGATTTGGGATATCACTCATATGGTGATGTGAGAGTTTTGAAGATTAAGTTGAAGAACAACTTGGCAGACCCATTTACAAAGGCCTAAATCTAAAAGGTTTTTGATAAGAATGTGGAATAAATGGGTGTCAAATTTAGGCACACGTGGTTAAGAGACTAAGTGGGAGATTTTTAGGATATACAATTATTCATGCGGTTTCTGTTATAGTATTATATTTTCATCCCATGTAAAGTCAATTTATTTTATATACTTAATTTTAATAAAATCTTTGTTTGACTAGATCATAGTGTTAACATGTGTGTATGTTACTTATATCGTAGATAATTTTTTGTATGGAGTATTTTCACTCGTACAAGAAGGATTAAAATTATTTATTCTCATAAATTATAAATTAATGTATACAATCAAAGATAAGTTAGGACAAACATTTGATGATTGGAGCACAAGATTAAATATAATTTGATCTTAACTTTGGGAATGGTAATATTCCAACTCGTGTGCTAGTACATTTCAAGTGTAATGAACAAACCTATTAGAGATATTCATTTAAGTTCTAAATATTAATAAACAACTTCTCTAGTCCATTACTTGTACTTATACTCTTAATCGTGATATAATCATTATGATCTATTTAGTTTGATTTATTATTTTAATCTATTAAAAGTTGAGACTCTTTTGTGAGTCAATATTTTCCTAATAAATTGAATGATAATAAATTACTTAGTGAAATAATAATAAGTTGATAGAACCATGTCTTGGACTTTAGATAAAAGAATCTCCTTTATGGTTACTTATAAGTTTTCATGTTAAAACCCTGAAAGTGGATTTTGTATCCTTTCAAGTTAAATAAATTGAGAATATTAATAAAAGAATAAGTTAGCTAATGAATTAAATTTTCATAAAATTTTATTTAATTGATCAGTGTCGTTAATTGTAACATGGGGAGTTAAATAAGAAGTAATGGTAGATTTTGAAATAAAATTGAGGAGTGCAATTAAAGATTTTTAGTGGAATAATTTATAATTTATTATGATATGGTAATTCATTCATTTGTGAATTAATATCATAATTAAAAACCTTAATTTATAAATTTTTGGTCCCTGCTATGCCAGATTAATTAATCAATTTGGAATAAAATATGAATAAAAATTTAGCATTAAAATGGTAAAACATTTTCATATTTATGGGGAAAATGTTTTGATATTAAGAATGTCAACATTTTTTCTTGTTTATGGTAAAAACATTCTTTAGTTTCTAATGGGAAAAATGTTTTTGGATATCGATGGTTAAAAAAGCTCGTAACAGTTAAATAGTTAAAATTGTGTATAAATATGTGACTAAGGTTTAAGCAAAAACAAATATACACTTTCCACTCAAATGTTGATTGTAAAAGGTTACTCTAGTTTTACTAAAAGAACGTAGTCTTGGAGAATATTGCTTTGGATGACTTCTGTAAAAGCATCAACATGTTAGTAATTTTGTTGAAACTTGTGTTTAGTTATGTTATCTAGATTTTATGTAGGTTAGAATGATTCTTGATAATTATTTTAGTTGTGCATATTATAATAAATAAGCATCCCTTACATCCAACATTAAGGTAGTGAATTCTAGTTAGAATAACAAAGAGAGTGAGAAATCCTAGGTAGAGTTAAATAAGTCCATCCATAAAAGGCACAACATAATTTTTTGGATAAAAATTAATGATAATACGAAAAATAGTAGATATGAACCTGAAAATTTAAAAACACAGTTGTTTCATTGACAATAACCTTAAAAACATGAATCCGCAAATCAAAGATTTGGAATTAAACTTTCGTGAGAGATAACAATATCACGCCCCAAAAGTTGAGGTCATGATATAGCGTAACCCAGCACAACCTTGGTAGACAAACCAAAATTAACATTTGAATTGACAATCAAACTAGGAAATAGATGAAATAAACAAGAGACTTTTAGAACAATCAATGAATTCATGCGTGATTTGATTAAGTTTGAGGCTTTTAGAGGATTTTAAAGCCTCGATTTGACATCGATTAACATTTCACATTTTATCATGAAATGGTAATCAGAACAGTTTCATTAGATCCAAAACCTCAGTTTTGGGTTATTATTATGGTTAGTTCAGGACTATTCGATCCAAAACATTAATTTTAGGTTATTAGTATCGTTGGTTTAGTCCCTGAACCTTTATTTTTATTTTAACCCTATTAACAAAAACAAATTTAAATTGGCCTTTGGGTCCTAGGGGTGAAATACTTGCAAAAAATCTTTATTCAAAAATATGATGGTGCCTTTAAGTCCATAACATAAAAAATGGCCTATTATGATATCTAATTTATCTTGATGGATTCCCAAATGAATACCGAGGGTTCAATCGAGACTACTTCTCCAAAATCCCAAAATTACAGGTGTAGTTTGTTTGGTGCATCATACCCCTTCATCGCAATTATGTCAAAATATGCCACAATCATAAGACTTGAGAATATTCTTCATCATGATTGCATACTGATTGTACCATGATCGTGATGGGTAATTGGATTGACTAGATTTTTACTAACTATCACGACCACTTGGCCCTTCACTCGCAATCGCGATGGCCAACATAATATTGGTCAATACTCCCCCTCATGATCACAAGATAGGGATGTGATTGAAAGTTATTATTCACTTGAATAGTATAAAACCTCCACTTTTCATGATTTTCACCCTTTTTGATCTTGGAGAGCTCGAGAAAGATGATTTCAAAGTGGTTTCTTCATCAATCGTGCTTACGTAATATATAAACTTCTATTTCCATAATTTCCCATAAATTCTATCTTCTAAGTAGCTTTAAACTTGATTCAAAATGGATTTTTGGGGTTTTAACCTGGTAATCCTTGAATTACTTTTTCTTTGATTTGAAGGTTGGTTACACCATGTTTTTACGTAGGTTTTCAGATTTAGATTCCTTTTGGTATGAGGAACATGTTTATAAAATGAAATTAATTTATTTACCTTTTAGCTTCAAACCTTATTGGTGAATTAAATATGATTATTACTGTTGTGACACTCGTGTGGAGGATTGAATAGATATTGTAGGCTTATTAGAAAATTATTTGCCTCTATCATAATGATGCCCAAATAAGGGATTTGAAATGGTATTATTAATTGCTTATATGACTATTTATTCTAGTGGTGCTAAATGAGGGCTTATATCATAAATTATTGCCACATTAAGTTGATCCTAAGCTTATCTATACTTGTATTAAATTGATTATCATTTTTATGATAATTATTTGTAAGCACTACATCCTTAATTCATAGATACATATTCATTGGGTAATAGTAATACTGAGAAACATTGCTTTTAAAAAAAATGAAACACTTTATAAATTCTTGAACATAAATTATGTCGGTAAGGTGATTGAGATATGAGGTTGAGATTTGATAAATTATATGGGTTATGAATACCCATGGGTCATGTTTTGAAGTGTTGAGGCTCGGAAGGTGCATACAAAAAGTCATATCATGGCTTACTTCATTCTTATCTCACCAACATAGCCTTGAATTACATTATTGTATTCCTCATATGGGTTGTTCTATTATAGACTATTTTTATTATATATTTGTGTGTAGTAATTTCTAATCATATATTATATTATATAAATTGTAAGGAGAAACATTGTAGTTACCATTTGGAAACTCTTCTATATTCTAGTGGAAGCGTGCTTATAGTATTCTTTACTTTCTTAGTTTTTTACTTTGCTTAGTCGAACTATGATGCATATTGAGTAAAAGTGGATCATACTCGCTTCTACTTCTATTCCCTTTCTATGAAGATCCTAGTATGAATGTCATCCATGATGGATAAGTGGTATAGTAAGAGGTTGACATTTTAAGGTAAGAGTGAGCTCCAGTATTTGGGATAAACTTCCAGACCTTATTATATCCTATTTTTCTTTATTTACTTTCAAAGAAAATCTTATGTTTTATTTAGTTTTTGGATTTATATTAGATACTCTTAACACTTATGACACCAAGTTTTGGCTCTTTATGTATTTTGTTTGGATATTTGTGTTATTTACATATAATGGTTTGAATTTATTCTAGAAGTCTCATGTTTTGCCATTTATCCTACATTTTAATTTTTCCTTTCTTAAGTGGGATCTGGCTTTCTTACCAAAGTTGGATGAAGGTAGCAACCATTATGAACTCAACTTTTGAGTTGTGAAAAATTGGTATTAGAGAACTAGGTTAACTAGTCCCGTAAGTCTAAGAGTTAGACGTCTAGTAGAGTCTCATGGATCAATATGTTAACGTTCATATCTATCTTCAAGAATCCATAAGACTTTTTAATAAAAAACTTCTCCAAATTGATTCTTTCTCAGGCAAGTTATTTATGCCTAATATTCTAAACTTCTTATCCATTCTTTTAAGCACAGATGGTAAGGACTAGATCCATAGATAATGAGGATGCCAAGCTAGCAAACACTATTGGAGCCTCACTGAGAGGGAAAGGCAGTAGTCATGGTCAAGCTAGAGGTTAAGGTCGTTAATGTGTGGCTTCTCAAGGCAGAAGATGGGTTAGATAGCCTCTTTTGATCCTAAGAGTTACTATAAGGAGACGTATTATACATAGATAAAGGACAAGCTCACGACCACAAGAGTTTAGTTTCTAAACCAGTGTTACAATATTTGTTCATTTTTCTATTGGGCTTCTAGGTTGCATTCCCCAAATGAATGTTCCACTAAGTATGTCGGGCATTTCTCAAACACTAATTAGCAATTATGGTAGGCTTCTACTCATGGTATTTTACTCTACAAATATAACCATCAATTTTGGTACAACTTGTATTGATTCTTTGCCTACTAGCCTCACTATTCCTCCTTTTAATTCAGGTCATGTAATGTTTTCAGATGATTAGAAGAGGTTGGAGAGTTGCAGTCACTTAACTCTTCCCATGTTTAATGGTGATATTGGAGAGGATGCCAATGTGTTTTTTTTACTTTCATAAAAGGTTGATAACCTCAAACACCCTGAGTCCCATGATGTTGCGTATATGAATTATCTATTAACTGACGTTGCTCAACATAGGTGGAGGTATCTTACTAGTTGTAGACTATTGGCTTTACCTGCTATGACCTGAACCAAGTTTTTTGAGGATTTTATAAAGTGGTTTACACATTATAGTTTTAGGAATTAGAAAAAAAATAATTTTAATCACCTATAGTAAGCTTCTATGACTATTATAGAATCTGGGTACATTTTCATACACTATACAGCTATACCACTGCTACTATATCAAGTAGTAAAAGATGATTAGGAAGTTTGACAAGGGTTTGGCAGGTTATTATCAGTTGTTACAGCTTAAATGATGGAGTCAGGAGCATTTTTATATAATAAGTAAAGCATGTTAAGTGGATTAAGTAAATTTAACAAGGTACTTAGGGTGGTGGTGGTGCTAAGATAGACATGTATCTTGAGGTTGATATTTCTCTAAAAAAGGTGCTTACCTTTGTCATCGTAGAAAATTTCTTGCAGCTTTATAGGTTTAAGATAGTAGGCTTGTTACTTTTTGTTCTTTAGACAACCAGAAATTAGGGCATGCAAGTAGAGGCTCCAGTATTGGTTCAACATGTCATAAAAGGGTATTCTGGTCCTTTTAGACTCTCTCTATGTGAGTCAAGTATTAGAGGGTGTTACACATGCGATGATCCTAGTCATTATATAAAGCAATTTCCTTGACGTGTATTGGGTCTTTCCCAACATGGTTTTCAGCTTTAATTTATTCTTACTCATATATCTACGGTCAGATGTGGTGCACAAAGTGATATAGGTGGTATTAGAGTTTATCGAGGTATATCTCAAGAAGCTCAAATAGTGGATACAGGGTTTTGTTATTTGGGTGGCTATGGTAGAGTTATTCTATGCCTTAGAGACCCAAGGAAGTAGCCTCTAATGTACATATATCTAGTTTTGATGTTGAATATCAATCTCCAGTAGTGACTATTTGTGTTTCTGCCCACGTAGGAGATTCTTTAGTAGTAGATCAGGCGTACTGATCATGTATTGTAACATTCATGGGGTGTGAGACGTAGAAAGACTTGATTATCCTAGATATGGTTGATTCTAATGTTATCTCTGGTATGGATTGATTATCTTCCTATCATATAATTTTGGAGTGCTTTGCCAAGCACTAACTTAAGCTAATTTAAGTGTATCAAGATTAGCATGAAAGGGCATGATGTAAGGACCCTCTAGGTTATTTTCTTTATTTCAACACTTTTTTGTTTAGTGTTTTCCTATAGATACTGCAGGCCATTTATGACTTGTTAAAGCTGACAGTTTTGTTATTAGGCAATTGGATTAATTTTTAGATACAATTCTTTGTTTTAAAGTTTTTGTGATTAAGGATTGACTATCAGGAGTAAATTTTAGGTTAGAGACATCATATGCTAAGTCTAATAGTCCCATAAGCTCCATACTGTCGATTTTAGGCTAGGAGACCTCTGGTTTTTGCCCCAAGACTTCCAAACTCATTTTGGGCTACTTAGTGGATGTTGATAAAAGTAGAATATGGGTGTGGGTCCTACATTTCATCAAAAGAACCCCAGATGAAAATTTTGATGGTGCCTATGAGTTTGAAATATCAAAACTGATAGGGCGAAAAAGTTTGTTTGCATTCATGGGATTCAAAATGAATTGCAATGGCTTAATGTAAACTTGGCAAAAACAAAGTTTCAATTAGTCCATGGACTCAGCTGGCGTAAACTCTTAAGCGATAGCCAGTTAAGCGGCCAAGATGGTCGCTTTAGAAGACAAATTGAGTCTCTGCCTCATCTTTTTAGCAAAGACCTGACTGCTTTAGAGGATTTTACTTAAGATATTTATTGTTCCTTTTACCAGAGGTTAACTTGGGGCAATAGGTCTCTTAAGAAATCGTATGATGCTTAAGTGGCAAACTCTAAAGTGATCGAATGGACACTTTAGTATTAACAACTAAGGAATTTATTTCACCTTTCACCTATTTTTTTCTTATTCTCTTCATGTCCTAAAATCCATTAAATAGAGGGCTTAGAAAAAATAAAAGATTGATCCTTGGATAATCGTGGGGTGTTGGTGAGCTCTACAAAGTCATTTCCTCATCGTAATCCTTTTAAGTTATCATCTAATTCTTGATTTAATTCTCTGATTTAGTATTAAATCCCAAGTTTTTTTATGGGCTGATTTTTGTGTTATTTGAAGTCAAAATTTACTCATTCTTGAGGGTAAATGATCCTTGAGCATCGAGGGACACGTTGGTAGTTTAAAATTGTGATTTTACAATTGGGACCCACATAGAAATGTAAATTTATTTTGGACCCAAAGCATTAAAATGCAATATGGGTATCATTATCCTCATAAAAATATGTAGATTACTAGTTTGACAACATGGCATCATGCCTAGGATTCTCAAAAGATATAATTTCTAATTTAGCAGGCTTTATCAGGCATTCTTTGATGTCTTAATAGTTAGGACTACACTCCTCATAGATTGACATTTATCATAGTATTGGTATAATATATTCTATTTTTGAGTTTTGAAATTTTGACTTAACTGTATATTTATTGAAATACAAATTATTTATATAGCTAGTAAGTTGGATTGAGGCAAATTTGACCTATCTATATGTTCCTTAGGTTGAATTGCTACCTTAGGACTTAACGAGAATTATTTAGCACCTTGTAGTGGGACTTTGCAACCTTAGTCTAGCTTGGGGTAGAAATTGCCTTAGGATGGGCTGGGGTTCCGAGATTAGATGTGAGCTCCTTCATCCCTCTTTCGGTTAATATTATAATTATCCCCTTGTAGACTTAAGAGGCCTTACTCTATTATCTTACTTATATTTTTAAGCCTGAGGAGAATTTAGACATTTTTTGACTTTAACAAGACTTGTATCTTGTATTTTTTAATGCCAGTTCAACTCCGACAATTATGAGATTAAGACGGTTTGAGTCTTGCGTCTACAATACTATTTCCAATTAGAGTATGATGTTTAAGTTACTTTTTCTAATTTGATTATGGAATTGACGGGTTACATATGATGATTAATTAATCAATTTGAATTTGGCTTTATGGTATGGAAGGATCTATCTTTACGATTTTGAAGTCTAGATGCTTTTGGAGTATCACGATTGGTACTTCTTTCTTGATTTCATCCACCGGGCTTATAAGGGTTCGATAGGATAATTTCCCATATTTGTGACTTTTGGGATTCTGAGGGCATAGTTAGGCTATAAAAGTTATATTTTTTTGATATTATATATTTGGTTATTCATTTTCTGTATTTTGAGAATTATTTAAAATTTGCCCTTTTTCTTGATGTTAGTTTATTATCTAGCACTTATTGTACTTATATTATAATATAGCTCATGCGTTTGATGATGCCTACTAAGTACCTGTTGTTTCGGTACTTATACTATACCTCTACGTCTTTTTGATACAATGCCAAATACTAGCTACTACCGTTGACGTTTGTACTAGTGTTCGTCGAAGTTCATAGAAAGGAAGAGCTTTTGGAGCTGCAGTTGACTTTCTCTCCTAGTAGTTTTGAATGGTCTTTATGTTTGAGGCTATTGTATACTTGATACTACTAGTAATCTGATTCTATTGCGAGAGACAATTGTACCAACCTTAGTAGGTTATAGGATACTTTTACTCTTGTACAATAAGAACGTGCGTCCTAAGCTTAAAGGCAAATTCTACAAAGTGACAGTTGGATTGACTTTGTTGTATGGAGCAGAGTGTTGACTAAATAAGAACTCCCGTATCCAAAAGCTGAAGGAGGCAAAGATAAGGATGATGCTATGGATGTATTTACATACTAGGAGAGATAGGTTAGAAATGAGATTATTTGGGATAAAGTAGGAGTCACTTTAGTTAGGGACAAGATATAGGAAGTGAGGTCGTGATGGTTTGGTCATATGATAAAGAGGTGCACATATGCTCTAGTATGGAGGTGTGAGAGCTTAACTATAGATGGGCTTAAATAGGGTAGAGGTAGGCCAAAAAAATATTAGAGAGAGGTGATTAGGCATGATATGGAATAGTTATAACTTTTGGAGGACATGACCTTTAATAGAAAGGTATGGAGGTCTCAGATTAGGGTAAAGGGTTAGACGGATAGGGTTCAGCCATAATATTTGAGGTGAGTTCTTGGTTCTTATCTGCACTTGATATTTTTTGTTCGTGGTGTTTATATGATGTCTATAATTTTGAATAGATAGTTTTTGGTATCTTTTATTATCTAGAAGTGTGTTGTCCCATTTTTTGTGTGCTTTTATATTTTTTTGTTTGTTTGTTAAACTATTATCTACCCTGAATCGGGGGTCTATCAGAAATTGCCTCTGTACTTTACCTGATGTGGTGGTATGGACTGTGTACACTTTACCCTTTCTAGGCCCCACTTTGTTGGAATAGACTAGGTATGTTGTTTTTGTTGTTGTTGTTGTATCTGTATTTTACCCTCGTCTTATATTCTATTGTTTGTAACTAACTACTTACAAAGTTTTGGTAATTGATCTAGTTTCTACTAACTAGCCCATTACATGCCATTATGAGCTACGGTTTGGCTTACCTACTGGTGGATTAAAGTAGGTGCCATAATAACTCGTGAAATTGGGTTGTCACAAATCGCTATTAGAGCCTAGGTTCAACTAGTATTATCGGTACAAGAGCAAGTGTCTAGTCGAGTCCCATGAATTAGAACGATGGTGTTAGTTTCTAATATTTGGGAGGATATAGGAAGTTCATACAAGACCTTTACTTGTTTTATTCATTTCGTGCTACAAGTCTGAGTTAATTTCTAAAATTCACCTTTTTTTACTCTATCGTAGATGGTCAAGATGCGAACTATTGCTACTGGGGTTGGGGACCCTGAGTTGATGACTAGGGATATGGTTAGAGGTAATGATTGACCTAAAGATTGAGGACAGATAAGAGCTACAACCGCAATTAGGGGTATGGATAGAGATTATTCACAAGACCCTATTCCTGCTCTTATACCAGAGATTCCTCTATCCAAGAAAATGGTGGGTTAGGGGGTAGCCTAGGCTCCATCAAGTTTTATTCCTCTATCTCTATTTAGAGATACTTTACTTTAGTTTTTGGGTTTGGTTGGTGGTTTTAATACCTCAAACTTTCTTTAAGTTAAATCTAGTCTCCAGAAGAGTTAGTGATTGCTTCCTAAGTAATTAATGTTTAAATCAGATAGAATTTCCCCAATTTCAACTTGTTATCATGTGGGAAATTGAATTATCCTTCAAATGATACCAATTTCATAAAAATACGGCATCATAGTAAAACATTATGGACGTTTTACAGAGAACTGTTGAAACTGCGTAGAAGCGACGGTCAGGCCGACAGACCATCGAGCCAGTGACAGACCGTCGCCCAAGCCGTCATGACTAAAGCAGAGAACCCATCTTCTAGCCAAGTACGACGGTCAGGACTGGTGGACTATCGATATAGTGACGGACCATCGCCCAATCTATCATAGACGAGGCAGAAAGTTCAGGTTCTGGCCAAGTGCGACGGTCAGGACCGACGGACGGTTGAGGCAGCAATGGACCATCGACCAAACCATTGCCATTTCTGATCAGCAATTTTAAGCTTCTTTAAATAGGGTATTTGGGTCTTTTTCCACCCGTTTTAACCCATAATTATACAAGACCAGAGCTCATAACTTCATTATTTATCTACACCACCAAATAATGGTTTATCTCAAAGATCAATCCCCAAAACCAAGAAAACCTAGGTATTTAATTCCGAGTCAAAAATTCAAGATTTTCTCTACCAATCTTCAAGAAATTATCCACCAGGTATGTCAAGTGTTGATTCATGGGTTCCTTTCTCCCATGAAGCTCAAGAAACCCTATTTGAAATATAAACTTTGGATTCCATGGTATGAATTGAATTATATCCATATATACATTATTTTTTGATTGCCTAGTTGAAGTCTTTAATGATTATCATGAAAATATGTTAGTATGTGGTCGAAATTCTTGCATTGGAAGTGTAAAATGTTGCCATGATGTATTATTTTAATATTCATGCCTATGCCTAAAGACATACATGGAACATGTTTGATAAAATGCCTAAGAGAATAGGAATTATGCCTTATGACTCATTTGTGACCAAAATTGATGAATCCATGTTTCTCCCATATGTTTGATATGACTCCCACATTATTGTTATGCTTTGTAATTGATTGACGTAATGCTCATGAGATTAGGCTTATGATATTATGATATGTTTACATGCATTCCTATTCATGTGTAAGCTTATAGTACGTGAATACTTCATGAAAATCCCCAATGATTGTACTATGAATTGTTGACTATGGTCATGTGTCAAGAAGTTTCATGTCTTTTAAGTTTCATGTTATTCTGTTCTGGGGGTACTTAAACCCGACAACTTAGGTATGTGCATAGAGCCAGTGTCAGTTTCATGATAATCTCAATCATTCCATGATTAGTAGTATGCTCAGTCAGTTTCAGAACTCTATTGAATTCATTTAGTCACATGACTCTTGAAAACCCAGTAATCGCAACAATTTCAATCAGTTATCAGATCTCAGTAATATTCCATCAGTCAACGAAACTCAATGAATGCAGTCCAATTCAGCTCAGTTAATCATGTTTAGTGTCTATTGAGATAGGAGTAGGATTCTGCACCGAGTGAGCCCAAGGATGGGAACTCACCTGTTATTAGAGGGTGTAATTCTTAGAAGCAATCCTTACACTTTGGAACTATGTAGCCAGCATAGGTTGAGACATAAAACATGCTAGATAAGGGTAGATGAGGTGGCTTAACCTGTTATATGAGGGTCCCAATATTATCCTTAGAGTACCTATTAATTGAGGGATTACTCACAGCTTGTCCTTACCAGTGGCGCGGTATTGACTCCCTTCCAATTAGGGTTACAGATTAGACCCCAACTCAATTATATTATCTCATTTGGGACATGTCGGTTAGATGACTACTTCCCATAGTTACAGTCTTAGTCTCAGTCTCAGCAATAGAAATCAGATAATTCTACAAAATTCAAGACTGTAAGATATAGTCACACAACTCAGTATGGAAATTAGCTAGTTCCATCAGAAATAGGACTGTTAGACACAGTCATTTAGATAATAGTATATCAGTTATACGAAAACTTATGTTATCAATACTCAGATTCGGTGATGTCATGATCTCAGTTACAGTTTACGTATTCATAGATGTATTATCACGTTAATGTTAGTCAGTATTGTTTATTTTTATGAACCCTTGCATTCAGCCTACCTTACTAGCATACCAGTACATTCAATCGTACTGATGCATATGTGCTATGATTTTTTAGACCATAGGTTCAGAAGCACGAGCTCCAGAGTATCCTTATTAGATCAGACGTTCATTAGTGAGTCCTCATCATTCAAGGATAGCATGATTATTTTATTAATCTATTATTTCAGTAGTCTGGAATTAGTTGGGGACATGTCCGATCAACTCTACAGTTTTTAGATAGTTTAGAGGCTTCCAGACAATAGTATATTGAGATAGTTACTTTAGTTTTGTTTTGGTATTGATATACCACTTTTCCAGAAGTTATGTTTTATGAGATATTTTAACCTTATGGCCTTTCAGCCTTTTTTTGCATTTATATAGTATATTATACAGGGCCCAATTAACGATATGTCTTATGGGTTATCTTGGGTCCTTCAGGGTCATGAGCATCGTGTAGCATTTTGGGTAATATATTTGGGGCATTATAAATATGGGGCAGTATATTGGTATCCCTTGGACGAACATGTCTTTCATACAAAGTTCAAAGATGCATTCACTACTCTTGCTAACTCAGTTGCTGCTCAAAATGAATGGCTAGCTACTGTTCCAGCCAACCCTATGGCCAATTAAGCTGCAGCTAAGATTCGGGACTTCATCCGAATGAATCCTCCATTCTTTTTTGGGTTTAAGTCAGATGAGGACCCTTAAGAATTCCTTGAATAGGTTCAGAAGGTTACAAATATCATGGGGGTGTCAGCCGTTGAGAGTGCTGAGCTAGTTGCATATCAGTTGCTAGATGTGGCTCACACATGTTTCAAACAGTGGAAAACCAAGAAGGGTGTAGATGTAGGACCCATAGAGTGGGAGGAGTTTTCCATTGCTTTTCTTGATAGATTCTCTCCCCTAGAGCCAAGGGAAGCTAAGGTGTTAGATTTTATCAACCTCAAGCAGGGCAACATAACAGTGAAAGGGTATTCTCCTAAGTTTACTTAATTAGATAGATATGCTCCTCATGTTGTGGCAGACAATAAGGCTAAGATGAGTAAGTTTTTTCTGGGATAAATAATAGTGTCATCAATGAGTTCAGATCTATAATGTTGATTAGTGAGATGGACATAGACAGGCTTATGATCCATGCTCAACAGATAGATGAGTAGAGGATTTAGATGAGGGAGAAGCAGAATAAGAGAGTAATGATAGCTACTTTCAACTTTGCTCAACCTAAGTCAGAGGGTGGAAGTCATTCTCAATTCTATCTAAAGTCATCCGTTCCTTCTCCTTCCTGAGCTAGTTCTCTAGTTCCTAAGTTTAGGAAGGGTAACAAAGATAGGGCGCCAAGCTTTAACTCTCAGGCAGCTTTTGAAGTACCCGAACCAATCCCCTTTATCAGACATATGGCAAGCATCATCAGGGTACTTAAAGAGCTGGAACTGATTTTTGCTTCAGATATGGCAAGCCATGCCACAGAGTCAAAGATTGTCCCCAGCCAGATCTTCAGGGTTAGCTTAATTGCCCTCTAGCTCAATTCGATCACCCGAATCAGCAGGGTGCCTCTTCTAGTGCTACTAGTTGGCAATGACAAATAGACTTTATGCTCTCCAGTCTCGACACGATCAGGAAAATACTCCTGATATGGTTACTGGCATGTTATAGATCATTTATGTACATGTTTATGTTTTGCTAGATCCAGGAGCTGCTTTATCTTTTGTTACTCCCTAATAGCAGTTGATATTGGAGTCAGTCTCGACATTCTAGCAGAGCCCTTCTAAGTATCCACCTAAGTGGGTAAAACTTTCATAGCCCGATGGGTATATAAGAACTGTCTTGTTGTGGTATCTCAAAAAGTCACTTCAGCAAACTTAGTCTAATTAGAGATGACTGATTTTGATGTTATTCTCGGCATGGATTGCTACATTCCTCCTTTGCCAAAGTCGACTGCAGAAATAAAGTTGTCTAATTTCAATTCCCAAATAAACCCTTCCTAGAGTGGAAGGGTAGTACTTTAGTTTTTAGAGGTCAACTTATTTCCTACCTTCGGGCACGGAAATGATAACTAAGGGGTGTGTCTATCATCTTTTTTAAGTTAAGGACCTTAGTTCCAAAACTCCTAGTCTCGGATCAGTCCTAGTAGTGAATGAATATTCAGATGTCTTTCCTGAAGATCTTCCAAGAATTTATCCCGAAAGAGAAATAGACTTCGGCATTGATCTCCTTCCAGATACTCAACCAATATCTATTCCACCATACAGAATAACACCAATAGAACTCATAGAGTTAAAATATCAGTTGAAGGATCTCCTAGAAAAGGGATTCATCAGACTTAATGTGTCCCCGTGGGGTGCACCAATCTTATTCGTGCGCAAGAAAGACAGTTCTCTCAGAATGTGTATAGACTACCGTCAGCTCAATAAAGTCACCATCAAGAAAAAGTCTCCACTTTCCAGAATCAATGACTTTTTGGATCAACTTTAGGCTTCCAGTTATTTTTTCTATGATAGACCTCAAATAAGGCTACCATTAGCTTAGGGTCAGCAAATGTGATATTCAGAAAATAGCTTTCCGAACTCGGTATGGTCACTTTAAATTCTTAGTCATATCCTTTGGTCTTACCAATTCCCCTAAAACTTTCATGGACTTGATGAACTATGCGTTTAAGTAGTGCTTGGACATGTTCATCATAGTTTTCATAGATGATATTCTTTTCTATTCCCGTAGCGAGCATGATCATGCAAACCATCTAAGAATTATGTTACAGTCTCTAAGATATCATCAGTTGTTCGCCAAATTTAGTAAGTATGAATTTTGGCTAAGGTCAATAGCATTCCTTGACATTAGAGTTGATCCTCCAAAGACCAAAGCAGTATGAAACTGGCCTCGCCCTGTATCTTCATCAGATATCAAGAATTTTTTAGGTTTGGCTGGCTATTACAGACGGTTTATTGAGGTATTTTCTTTTATTGCATTCCCTATGTCCAGATTGACTCAGAAAAAAGTCAAGTTTAAGTGGTCAAATACTTGCAACAAGAGTTTTCAGGAGTTGAAGACTGGACTCACCTCAACTCCAATTTTGACTCATCCAGATGGTTCAGATGGATTCGTAGTGAACTGTGATGCATCTAGAGTAGGTTTAGGTTGTGTCCTTATGCAGCATGGTAAGGTCATAGAGTACGCCTCCAGATAGTTTAAACCCCATGAGAAGAATTATCCGACTTATGATCTTTAGTTTGCAACCATAGTGTTTGCCTTAAAGATTTGGAGGCATTAATTTTATAGTATTCATGTAGATGTGTTCACAGATTACAAGAGCCTTCAGTACATATTCTCTCAGAAAGATCTTAACCTCCATCAAAGAAGGTGGTTAGAGCTCTTGAAAGATTACGACATGAGTGTCCTTTATCATCCGGGCAAGGCCAATGTAGTGGCCGACGCTCTTAGTATACTGTCTATGGGTAGTGTTACTAATGTTGTGGATAGTAAGAAGAAGTTATCTCAGGAAGACCATTAGCTTACTAGAATAAGTGTCATCTTAGTCGATTCAGCAAAAGGTAGTATATGAGTTCAGAATAGTTCAAAATCATCTCTAGTATCTAAGGTGAAAGAAAATCAAGATAGAGATACCAGTCTTGTTAAGTTAAAAAAGTCATTCAGATATAAGAAAGTAGAGGTTTTCTCCCAAAGGGGAGATGGTATTCTTCATTGTCAGGGTTATCTATGTGTTCCAGGTGTAGATGACTTGGGGCAATGAATTCTTGCAGAAGCATATGGTGCACGCTACTCTATTCATCTAGGGGCCACTAAGATGTATTGGGATCTATGGGAGATCTATTGGTGGTGTGGGATGAAGAGAGATGTTTCATAATACGTAGAAAAATACTCTATATTTTATAAGTTTAAGATAGAGCATCAAAATCCTAGTGGGTCTATGTAATATTTCAGTATTCCTACTTGGAAGTGGGAAGAAGTGAACGTGGACTTTGTGATGGGTTTGCCTCGTACTCATTGTCAGCATGATTCAGTTTGGGTTATTGTAGATAGGATGGCCAAATTAGCTCATTTACTTCCAGTCTATACCTCCTATTTAGTCGAGGATTACACCAAACTCTATATCATGGAGTTCGTCAAATTACATGGTGTTCTATTATCTATTATTTCAGATAGAGGTACCCAATTCACCTCTCACTTTTGGAAAGCGTTCCAAAAGGGTCTTGGTACCCGAGTTCACCTTAGTACAACCTTTTATCCTCACATAGATGGTCAAGTAGAAAGGAACATTCAAACCTTGAAAGATATGCTAAGGGCATGTGGAATTGATTTCAAGGGGAGTTGGGACAACCACTAACCTTTGATTGAGTTTGCATACAACAACAACTATCAATCCAGTATTCAGATGGCTTCATTTGAAGCTATCTACGGTAGGAGGTCCATATCTATAATCCGTTTATTTAAAGTGGGTGAGGCCATAGTAGTAGGGCCTAACTTGGTATTCGACACCTTAGAGAAAGTTTAGTTGATCAGAAAATAACTCAAGATAGCTCAGAGCCGACAGAAATTGTATGCAGATATGGGCAAAAAGGATCTCGAGTTTGAGATTGGTGATTATGTGTACTTGAAAATATCTCCCATGAAAGGAGTGAAGAAATTTGGAAAGAAGGGAAAGATCAGTCCCTAATATGTCAGTCCCTTTAAAATTCACAGTCATTTCGGCAACGTAGCTTATGAGCTCAAATTGCCTTCAGATCTAGGTTCAGTTCATCTAGTGTTCCATGTCTCCTTACTAAAGAACTGAATAGGTGACCCAGTGTTTGTAGTCCCGATAGAGGGCTTAGGAATTCAAAACAACCTTTCTTTCGAAGAGATCCTAGTAAAAATTCTTGACTACCAGACTCGCAGACTCAGGAACAAAGAGGTCCTTCTTGTCAATGTTCTTTGGTGAAATTAGTCCGTTGAGGGAGCTACTTGGGAAGCAAAAGAAAACATGCAGACCAAGTATCCTCACCTCTTTTATGCAAACTCAGACTCAGCCCAAGGTAATAGTTTTCCTTAAGTTTATTCAGTTTCATGTTCGGATTTTAATTATAACTTTGTTATCAAATACCTTTGCATATCCAGTCATACGTTTAAGTATTATGTCAGTCAAATATTCATGCATAAGATATGAATTCTCATCACGAGAAACTTAGTTTCTCAATAATTTTAGTCATGCATTCCTGAAAACAATCCATCACATATCCATGCATCAGACATGCATATTCAGTATGAGATTTCAGTGTATCAGAAGTTCCAATCATATAGACGTGCTCAAATGTTCACGTCCCTTAAGTAAGATAAATGTATAAGCTTTCCCAGTCTAGTCAGTCCCATTCGAGTATGAATTTTCCCAAGGGGGAGATATTCTAATACCCCAAACTTTCTTTAAGTCAAATCTAGTCTCTAGAATAGTTAATGATGACTTTTTAAATAATTAATATTTCAATCATATAGAATTTCCCCAATTTTGACTTGTTAGCTTTCCAACGATAGCAATTTCATCCAAATCCGATATTGAAGTAAAAACTTATAGATGTTTTACAGAGAATAGTCAGAACTTCCCAGAAGCGACGGTCAGGACGATGGACAGTCGAGCTAGCGATGGACTGTCCACCAAACCATCACTATTTCCGATCAGCAATTTTAAGCCATTTTTAAATGGGTATTTGGGTATTTTTTCCACCTGTTTTGACCCCTAATTATACTAGACCAGAGCTCATAACTTTATTATTCATCTACAACACCAAATTAGTGTTTCTCTCTAGGATCAATTCCCAAGAATAAGAAACCCTAGATGTTTAATTCAAAGTCAAAAATTCAAGCTTTCCTCCACCAATCATTAAGAAATCATCTACCCAGGTATGTCAAGTGTTGATTTTGTGGGCTCTTTTCACCCATGAAGCTCAAGAAAGTCTATTTAAAATATAATCTTTGGATTCCATGGTATGAATTAAATTATATCCATGTTTATGTTATTGTTTGATTTCCAAGTTGAAGTCTTTAATGATTATCATGAAACTATGTTAGTATGTGGTTGAAATTCTTACATTGCAAGTGTAAAATGTTTCAATGATGTATTATTTTGATATTCATGCCTAATCCTAAAGACATGCATGTAGGGTGTTTGATAAAATGCCTAAGAGAATAAGAAGTATGCCTTATGACTCATTTGATACCTAAATTGATTAATCCATGTTTCTCCCTTATGTTTGACATGAATCACACATTATTGTTATGCTTTGTAATTAATTGACATAATGTTCATAAGATTAGGCTTATGAAATTATGATATATTTACATGCATTCCTATTCATGTATAATCTTATAGCATGTGAATACTTCATGAAAATCCCCAATGATTGTACTATGAATTGTTGACTATGGTTATGAGTCAAGAAGTGTCATATCCTATAAGCTTCAATCTATCGAGTCCCCGGGGTACTTGTATCCAACAATTTAGTTGTGTTCCTAGAGTCAGTATCAGTTTCATGATAATCTAAATCATGACATGATCAGTTGTATTCTCAGTAAGTTTCATAACTTAGTAGAATTCATTTAGACACATGACTCAGGAAAACTCAGTAATCTAAGTCAATTATTAGATCTCAGTAATATTTCATCAGTCAACAGAACTCATTAAACCTTGTCCAATTTAGCTTAGTTAATCATGTTTAGTGTCTATTTAGATGGAAGTAGGATTCAACATCGAGTGATCCCAAGGATGGGAACTTAGCTTTTATTAGAGGGTGTGTTTCTTAGAAGCAATCCTTATGCTCTAAAACTATGTTGTCAGCGTAGGTTGAGACATCAAACCTGTTAGATGAGGTTATATGAGGTGGCTTACCCTGTTATATGAGAGTTCCAACATTCCCCTTAGAGTACCTGTTAGACGAGGGATTACTCACAACTTGTCCTTACTAGTGGCACAGTATTGATACCCTTCTAATTGGGGTTGCAGATAGGACCCCAACTCAATTATATTATCTTATTTGGGGCATGTTGTCTAGATGACTACTTCCTACAGTTACAGTCTCAGTCTCAGTCTAAGTCTCGGCAATAAAACTCTGATAGTTCTACAGAATTTAGGACTGTCAGATGCAGTCACCTAGATTAGTATGGAACTCAGCTAGTTCCATCAGAAATAGGACTTTCATACATAGTCGTTCAGATAATAGTATATTAGTTATATGAAAACTTATGTTATCAGTATTCTGATTTAGTGATTTCATGATCTCAATTACATTTCACGTATTTATGCATGTATTCTCTAGTTTATGTTACTCAGTCAGTTAGTATTGTTTATTCATATGAACCCTTGCATTTAGCCTACCTCATTTGTATACTAGTACATTCAATCGTACTGATACATTTGTGCTATGGTGTTTTATATCTTAGGTTCAGAAGCACGAGCTCTAGAGCATCCTGATTAGATTAGACATTCAGCAGCCAGACTAGCAATGAGTCATTATTATTCGAGGATAGCATGATTATTTTATTACTTTATTATTTCAGTAGTTTGGAGTTAGTTGGGGATATGTCCCATCAACTCCACAGTTTAGAGGCTTCCAAACTATAGCATATTCAGACAGTTATTTTAGTTTTTTGTGGAATTAATATTTCGCATTTCCAATTTTAAGTTTTATCAGATATTTTAACCATATAGCCTTTTAGCCTTTTTCCACATTTATAGAGTACATTATACAGTGCCTAGTTAGAAATATTAGTCTTGGGTTAGCTTGTGGTCCTTCGGGGCCATGAGCATTGAGTAATGTTTTGGGTACCAGATTCTGGGCGTTATAGTGGTAAACTATCTAATGGTTCTCAATTTGAAGAGTAAAATGGTACAGATGTAGAGATGCAACCTATTTCTATGGCCTCTAGAGTTGGGATCTCTCCAGCAATAATACTTGCTAAGCCAGTAGTTGCCCAGCCTACTATGTCCATTGAGGAGGTGAAGATGTTGAGAAGATTTTTGAGATTGATTTCGCCTAGGTTTTTGGACATAAGTCAAGGATATATTTGAGTTCTTCACTGCCTGTGGGGATAGGCTTTATCATTTAGACCTAGTAGAGACCTCTGGGTTGACTTTACTATTTTTCAGTTAGACCTAGCAGCTATACATCGATGGAGGAGTTATCTTGATTCCAAGATAGCTCGATCTACTTCTTTGACATGGACTTATTTTTTTTATAGATTTCTTAGAGAAGTATATGTATTGTACACTTAGAGAGTGTCTGAGAGATTACTTCTCGAGATTTGAGTAGGGTTGTATGATTTTCCTCGAGTATGAGGATTGGTTCCAAGAGTTAGCGAGGTATGCTACAACTATCTTACAAATTTGGTATGAGTAGATTCATTATTTTTTATGGGACTAAGACTTTCTCTTGGCATGGATGCTTAGAGTTTAGTTGCATTGTAGGTTTTTATTGAGGTCTCAAATTATGCTCAGTCCATGGAAGAGATGTATCACAAGGCCTGATGAGGAAGATATAAGATGCTACATTATGAGGGTAGTTTTAGTAGGAGTTATAGTGGCTCACAATTTAAGACAATAGTTCTCAGAGTAGTTACCCTACACATCAGTTTTACAATATCAGGGTAAGTTTATAAGCCCATTCATGTCGCACTTTAGATTATTAATGGGGGTTATCTAAGCTACTGTGATCATCCTTTCCGAAGCAGCAGTCAGTCTTTGATAGGTGAACATTCTACATTTTTTATCTACGGTGGCTATTTCAAATTACCCAATATTCTTGGGACAGTACAACTCTTGTGGTGTGTCATGTTTTTGGGACTTCAACCATTATTCTAGAGAGTTCCCCAGTATGGTATAGTTGTACCTACAATGTAGAGTTGTTTATTGATTAGGATAGTGCCTACCCCATTGAGAAGTAATAATCAAGATATTCATTCAGGTAGGTAGAATAGGTTTTTGGGCAGGCATCTAGCCATGTAGTGGGTGAGGTAATTTATATGTTGTACTTGGTAGAACAAAGGTTGAGTATTTGGATGTTGTTATTACAAGTATGATCTCAATGTGCTATCAATCATATTTTGCTGTATTTGATCATAGATCAACTTATTCATATGTTTCTACTTATTATGCACAACAATTAGATTTACCTTTGTATTCTTTTAGAAATAACTTGGTATTCTTTATCTGTGATTCTTTAGTAATGAATCGAATTTATAGATCATGTGGTGTGACTGTTTCACAGTTTTATACTCAGGCTAATCTTATTGTGTTAGTTATGGTAGACTTTGATGTGTTTTTGGGCGTGACTGGTTATCCCTCTACCAGATGATTTTGGATTATATTGATAAGACCATTAACTTAGCCATGCATGGAATACACCCTATCAAGTGGCAGAGATATTTTAGCCGTGTACCAATGACGATTATTTCTTATGTTTTGGCTACGAGATTTATATTAAGGGGTTGCAAGTCTTATCTTGCTTATATTTGTGATGTTTGTATGGAGAGTCCTTTAGTTGATTATATTCTTTTAGTCCATGATTTTTTTAATAGTTTTCTTACAAATCTACCTGAACTTCCTCTTCAGTGTTATATTGAGTTTATTATTGATCTTGAGCCAAGCGCCATACCTATTTTTATGGCACCTTACTATATGGCATCTACCAAACTTAAGGAACTAAACTCTAAACTTAAGGTTGTTCTGGGAAAGGGTTTAATTGGTCGAGTATTTCACCTTGGGGTGATTTTATCTTGTTCCTAAAGAAAGATGATGGTTTTAGGCATATGTGTATCGGCTACAGGAATCTGAATAAGGTAACTATGATTAATAGGTATCCTATAGCTTATATTTATGACTTATTTAAATATGCTTCAGGAAGAGATAGTGTTCTCTAAGATTTACTTGAGATTGGATTACCATCAATTGAGGATTTCGGTTGAGGACATCTTAAATACAACCTTCATGATTTGTTATGGCCATTATGAGTTCCTGGCAATGTCTTTTGGATTGACTAATGCCCCCACCGCATTTATTGATTTTATGAACCACGTGTTTAGACCTTATTTGGACTTTTTTGTGAATATGTTCAATGATGACATTCTTGAGTATTCGGGTAGTTAGGTGGAGCATGAGCAACATTTGATGAATGTAATCCAAACTTTGAGAGATCAAAGGCTTTTTGACAAGTTTTTACTGTGCGAGTTTTGGCTCAAGTTTACTATATTTCTAGGAAATATGATGTCCAAGGATGGGATTATGGTGGATCTAGAAATGATAGAGGTTACTTGTGGTTGGTCCAGACCTACATCTATATCCATGGTTCACAGCTTTGTTGGTTTGATAGGTTACTATAGGTGGTATGTTAAGGGTTTTGCTACTATTGAGCACCAATGACTAGATTGACCGGGAAGGAAGTTCCTTTTTTGTGGTCTAAGAAGTGTGAGTTGAACATTTTTAAGCTCAAGTATTTTCTCACTTTAGCTCCTATATTGACTCTACCTACTGAGGGCAAGGGGTTTACCGTATACTGTGATGCTTTCTGAATTGGTTTGGGTTGTGTTTTGATGATGCGACATGGATGAGTTATTGCTTATGCGTTGAGGTAGCGGAAGGTTGATGAATGCAACTACCACACTCATGATTTAGAGTTAGAGTGCTAGTTTTTGCACTTATGATTTGGAGGAATTACTTTTTTGGCATTCACTATGAGATGTACATAGATCCCCATAGTCTTAGACACCTTATGACTCTTACAGAACTTAATTCTAAATAGCGCAGATGTAATGACCCTCCAGGTCATTTTCTACATTTCCACATATTTTTTCAATTTAGATCTTTCCTTTGTAGCTGAAAGTTTAGTTATCGCATAGTTTGTTTGGTTTATAGAGCCAATTTCCTATTTTGAAGTCTTTACTGGTAAGGATTGGCTATTGAGTGTAAACTTTAGCTTCATCAGCTCGTACACCAATTCCGATAGTTCCATCATCTTCAAAATATCGATTATAGGCTAGGAGGACCTTTGGTTTGTGTCCCAAGGCTTACAAAATCAATAAAGGGTATTAGTTGAAATTTAATAAAAAAAAACCTTGGGCGTGGGCCCCATTTTTTTGTTAAAAGGGCCATACATAAAAATTTTAATTGCACCATTGAGTCTAGAATATCAAAATTGATAGGGTATCATAGTTTATTTCCATTCACAAAATTCCAAATGAATCTCGAGGGGTCGGTGGAAACATGGAATTTTTTCAAGTTTTAGCTGATGCAGTCAGCTGGTGTATTCGCTAAAGCGGGCCTTTGGTCACTTTAGCGGAGGACGCTTTAGTGGCAAGCTGGTTGCTTTAGTGACCATGGATTTCCAAACCAATTCCTATAAGCAGAGGTCTATCCGGTAAAGTGGATGCTGCTTAAGCAACAACCCAACTGCTTCAGCGGAAGGGCAAGACAGTTCGGGTACTGCTTTGAAGGTACTTATCTGCTTTAGTGGTGACCTCTTAAGCAGCACTTAGGAGGTCATTAAATTCTCTTTCAACCAAATTTTTTCCCTACTTTTCATAATTCTCAGGAGCTATAAGCCCTAGAGAGTGTGGAAAACTGGGAAAGTGTACATTTGGAGATTTTTTGGTGTTTGTGAACTCGGATTAATGATTTTGGGGTATTTGTGCGCTCGAATAAATCATTTTATCATCAAAAGATTTGTAAGATTTCATCAAATTATTAGTTTTAATCTTCCATTTAGTCCCAAAATCCTTAGAATATTGTTAGGTTGCATTTAGTCATTTGAGGTCGAAATTTTCCCATTCTTGAGGATGAATGATCCTTGAGTATAGTGGGACGTGTGACAGTTTTCAAAGTGTTATTCTATAAGAGGGCCCCACATGGGATTTTGGTTTGATTTTTGACTCATAGTTTCATAAACCAATTTCTTAGGTGATGATGTAGCCTACTATAACCCACCAACCGGCAACCCAAACTTATAGTCTTGAACGACTAGTAACGGGCTGCCGAACATATAAAGAAAAGACTTATGGAATACATGAAATATAGAAGCAATTATATAATATAATCCCAAAATATGGTGATATCGGTATAAGATTCATTAATAATACCATGGTACAAAATGAAATATCAGAAGAATTATACTGATACATGTTATCTATGAATGTCAGGAGTTCATTCTCAGTCTCAAAACCATAGCTGCTTCGCACGATGCATGCATCAATAGCGATAACCTATACTATGATCTCCAGGTTGTAGATGTGTAGTATGAGTACCAAATGAATTTTACTCAGTAGGAAACTACCCACTAAGATCCAAATATAAAGAAGATATATAACATACAAACTATAATAAAAACTACACTCAAATGTCTAGTATCCATATATGATAGCCAATAAGGTAATAAGGATTAACTAACCTACTCATGTCCAAGAGACTTACATATTAAGACTAAGAAGTAAAATGGATGAACTAAACTATTCCAGTCATATTCATGAATCTCAATACTATACAGTATATCACTGGACAATATACCAGGTACAAGTGGAAAAAAGATACATATAAATATACAAGGCCAAGGAATAAGTATACAATATGAACAATTGAAAGAAGGTATATATGGTAGTTCCATAGCTACATATAGCTAGGAATATGTATATACACACATAGAGAGATAAAGTGAACTAAAAGCACAACCAAATCATCATATCTTTACTTTAAAGGCCTCATTATAATTCTATTAGAATCTATTACTATCATACCCAAGGTTTCTAATCCATATACCTAAACATGAGATAAAATGCATAATAAAACAATCATAAGATAGAATAGGCCAGAAACATACCTCAAATCTCGATATCAAATCAATGACCAATCAGTCATAAACAAGCTATAATAATGATTATAATAATGATAATAACAATAACAAAAACAACGTAACTGGCTATTCCAGATATACCTAGCCAAGCCTATTCATAGTCCCATCTCCTAAGGCTTGGAAGGTTCAATCAATATACAAAAATACAAGGCATAGTTATCACCTCTATCTATGTAACTATCCCATACAGGCTGATAGACATAGGTGTATACTGGTGATAGGCGATGTGCATATAATATTGAATGCAATAGAGTCCACAATACCATAATCATAATCATCATTATTAATGTCATAAACATAATCAACCTCCGACCTTTTTGGGTATATAATCATTGGAACATCCTCTGGCCTTGCCCAGTATCAATATCACCATTATAACATCCTCCAGCCTTGCCGGGTACCATCACATCTTCATAAGATCCTCTACCCTTGCTGGGAATCAATATCATTATCATCATACTCAATCAATTCGCATAATAGAGGGCAGTCCCCACAAGGGCTAAAGTAAACTGCAAGCCCCACGAGGGTTAGAGTAAATGATAAGCCTTATGAGGGCTAAAGCAAGGTAGAGTATATTTTCATAATTCATCATTCTTCATCAATCTTACATCCTTCAAGCTCATATATATAATAGATTCATGGACTCAAGCAATGGTTAAAAGAGTATAAATCTCTAATTTTGTAGCTTGAGGTTAACTTTGGGACGAACTCTTTATGACAATATAGAAAGGGTCAGAATATCTCACGACTAAAGTAAATAGTAGTGTCAAATCATGGACAAGAATATATCTCTCTCAAATCTTTAAGAACATCATTATTAGTCATTTTTACACATTTAACTTATTCATTAAGTTAGGTAATTATTTTACTAAAGACATCCATTGTAAGGTGGAAAGTGGGATTTAGCCCTTAGATGGTGACACCAATAATACGATTATAATATGATTAGAATTGTATCAATCATCAATTTAAAAAATATAAATGTACTTAATCTATGCATGCTATCACCACTATCCAACTCAATGAAACCATAAGCATCTTACTGTATCTTCCTCCACAACATACCGAAGAGATGGGTATATAAACATGCATTCATACATACATATATATGTATACATGAACAACAACTATATCATTTTCTAGGATAATCACTTCCCATATATCCAACTCATATCATAAGATGACCTTTGGCTCAATAATGTATCTAAAATAATCATAATATCATAATCATGGCCTTATACCCATATACATATCTAAAGCTCATATCAATGATCATATTAGTAAGCCATCTCATATCTATAAGGCATAGCATAGTTATAAGGAACAATATATCTATAAGTCATAGAGCATATTCATAAGTATCTTATTTCTAGAAGGCATAAAATAAGTAAGGGATCTCACATCGAGGAATAATAATAGATTACAAGTCCATAAAACATAACGAAGAGGCTCATCACACCTATAAGACATCTTGTATCAATAGGCCATATATCATAACTATGAGGGATACCATCTCTATAGGCCAACTATCAGATCTAAAAAGGATAGAATATCTATAGGCCAAACATTGTAACTAAGAAAAATTTAAATCTCTATAGGCCAATTATCATTACTTAGAGGAAATGGCATATCTAAAGGCCTAGTTTCATTTCTATAATGAAATTATGGCCATAAGACATTTAATCATTATATGGGGAAAATACTATCACAATTCACCAATACAAAAAGTAAGCTTATTCTAAAGGCTCAATAGTCTAAAATAAGACCAACATTATCAACTAAATACCCAAGGCTAACACAAGTCTTGGCTTAAGTGTGCCAAAAAATCCCACTCCTAATCCTCGATTTTAATGTTTAGATAAACTATGCCTCAAACTAGGATAAGGTAACTTGTTAAACTTCTAGATGTCAAGGAATCCATAACCAACACTGTGACAGGAACTTCATCTAGAAAAGTTGTCATTTAAGTAAACTCTACCCAAACAATGGTTCCAAGGTCACCACACTAGATAAATATGATAAAATATACTAATCATGTTCCCACGCTTAAATCCACATCCCAAACATAGAATTATATCACATCTAATCTATGAATTAGTTCAATCAAGGTTAGAGGCCATAGGATCCTAAAAGGTTATTAAGCATTTCAACTTATGGGTCAAAACCCTCATCTAATCCCCAAACTATCATATTAAATATAGAGTCATTCTATCCATAATAAAACTTAACATTCATATTCACACATAATATATATCAAACATCATCTACAAAGAAGAGTAGATAGGAGAATACCTTAAAGCTGAACCACAAATCCCTAAATCATCCACCACAACCTCGTTTTCACTTCACAATCCCCAAAATGCTATCAGATAATCAAAATAGTAATATACTCATCAATATGAGTCAAGCAATACCCGTATTGTACTATTGTACTTTGGATCCAAAAATAAAACCTAAAAACTAGAGTGGGTCCTACATATGTATAATATGTTTTTGAGTTCAACCAAATGTTCATACATGAATAACGAAACATAAACCTGAAGAAATGGGTGCAAACCAAACAAACTTTAGGCTAAAATCAAGCCCAAGGTGAATTTATGATTTTTGGTCAAAACTAATAAATTCAACCATGAATTAAAATTGTTATTACCTTAAATTCAAAGATATTACCAAACAGATGATACTAAATCTTGCAAGTCACCCACAATGATCAATTTTGAGTTACCACACTTATTTTGTGTTTTGCCTGTCAAGGGTGAAGGAGAAAGAACCCAAACCACGACCATGGGGTCTAATTATAGGACCCCAGGTGAGGAGATAGGATGATCTCCCTCTATGGGTTTCAATTGCATAAATGGCGATGACCATAGGGCGTGCACAGCGATCGCGCTACCTCTTGGCCTCACAGATAATAGATGAAAAATGGAATTTTTCCAAGTTTTAGCCAATGCCTAGGGACTCATTTGGAATCCAATTTTTGAAAATGTACTATGTAACCACACAACATTCAATGTTCTAGGCTCATTGGCAAAGTCAAATTTTTAATCCGACGTTATTTTAACCAAAGTCGATCCTATACCCATACTTTTTGATTTTCAACTTTCCAACCAATAGTTTTAGATGAGCTCGAGTACATGGGACCCAAAACAAAGTTATACGTAGCCTGAAATTGATATTTTGGATTGGCTGGTGTAGTCAAAATTTATATCCAACATTGTTCCACTAAAATTTTTGCCCGTCTACTATTTGGAAGCAACGAAGACTTTAAAATAGGAAATTTGTTATAAAAACAAATAAAATAACTAGTAACTAAACCGCCAGTCCTATCATGTCATAAATCATTTAGGTAAGCTATAAATAAGCTCAAATGGTAAAAATAATTGGAAATATAAAAAATGACCATAAGGGTCATTACATAATGCATAGAAATGCAATATGGGTACTATTTTTTTCATATTGAAGATTAGATTGACATTTTTAATGTGTGACATCATGTAAAAGCTTCTCAAAAAGGAAATCATTGATTTACAGGACTTCACTAGGCTTTCTCAGTCATCCAAGGAATCTAGGCTTACTTTTCTCGAAGATTAGGCTTAATTGTAGTATCAATGTGATAATATACTAGTTTTGGGTTGGGAATTAGGACTTGGAGATAGATTTAGTGTGAATTAGATGATTTACTAAATTTAGAAGTCATAATTACTTGTAATTAACTTGGTCTCTCATTTTTTAGTTGGAATTGCCATGTTAGGACCCAATGAAACTTATCTAGTATCTTGTAGTGAAATTTGACACCCTAGCCTAATTTGGGTAGAATTTGACTTAGAATTTATTATCAGTGTTAGAAGTGGGTCCCTCGACCCACCTTAGGTAAAGATTACTGCTAGATCTTTGTAGAATCAGTAAATATATTTTATTATAATTCTTACAGTAAATATATTTTATTATCATTCTTACTTTCTGGAGAGCAAAGAGGTTTTTAACATATGATGATTTATTCTAGACTGATGATTGGGAGTTGATAGTTTTGGTTCAAGTCTAGAAATTTATGATACTAAGACCTATTTGATTTTGGCATTATTGGCGATATTAGTTCTAGTTCAGGTACGACATATGAGATTCTATTCTGATTTAAGTCCGACATTGGGAGTTCATTTTTTATTGTTATGTGATTGGTCCAAGTTTGGTGTATATATTATTGAATGATCAACAATTATGATTTGAGATATGGATAATTACCATATTTATGATAATTACTTTTCCTTGATTTTAGCTTCTGAGCTTATGAGGGTCTGAGTTAGCTTATTTACTTTATTTGTGCCTTCTGGATTATGGGGGCCAGTTATGTAGTGATAGCTATATTTTCTTTTATATTATCATTTTGGTATTTAGAAGTTATGTAGTGATAGCCATATTTTCCTTAATATTATTATTCTGATATTTCCTTCAGTATTTAGAGCACTATTTCATGTTTGTTTTCTTCTTTTGACTTAGCTTTTTCTCTCTTATTTTCATTATAATTATATTTTAATTGATCTTAGTTGGGCAATGATACCTACTCTTTATCTATAGCTATGATACTCATACTACATTTCTACACCTTTTTGGTTTTAATTTGAGTACTACCTATTACCATTGATGTTGTGAATGTGTTGGTCAATGTTAAGACACAAGGTAAGCTCTCAAAGCTAAAGTTGACCTTTTCTACATCTTCTATTTTTGGTTAGTATTTTCATTTTTATGATTATTGTATACTGAATTAATAATACTCGTATTCTTTTGGATTCGAGGATCTTGTATCGATTATAATAGGTCGTGGAATTATTAATTTTTATTTTTTTGTCTCACTCATCAAGTTATTATTATTCCTTTGATTTATGACTTCTGATTCATTTACTTACATATTTTTGACATTTATCCCATTTTCTACTATCTAGCCCATTACTTTTAGTTCTTAGCTATGGTTTGACTTACTTACTGGCAGGGTAAAGTAGGTGCCATCATGACTAAGGAAATTGGGTCATGACAATAGATAGATGGAGTTAAATGATTATGACATCTTTACTCTATACCATGATGTAAAGGTAAATATGGTAATGGATGCCTTTAGCTGGAAAACGGTGAGTATAGAAAGCTTCGCTTCAATTTTAGTTTCTGAGTTGTCATTGGCATAGGACATCTATTCCCTAAACATTTGATGATTTGTCTTGATATTTCAGACTCCAATGGATCCTTGCTACTATTTAGGCTAGATCTACTCTATTCGAGTAGATTTGGAGTTGTCAGTTTAAGGATAGAGACTTTATAGAAGTTGCGATCAGTTCTAATGGGCGAGTCTAGGAGATCTCCCATAGATTTTGATGGTATTTTGAGATATGGTAGCCACATATATATTTTGAGAGTTACAGAATAGAGTCAGTTGATATTATGTGAGGCTCGCAACTCTAGATACTTTACTCACCCTGGGATAGCTAAGATATATAGATATTTGAGGCTGCACTTCTAGTGGATTGGCATAAAGAGAGATATAGTATAAATTTTGTCTTATTGCCTATGTCATTTGTAGGAAAGACTGAGGATTAGAGGCCTGGTGGCCTGATTTTGAGATTGTCCATTCCTGAGTGGAAGTGGGAGTGAATCACCCTATACTTTCTTAGCGGTTTTCCTTACACCTCTTATGGTTTAAATGTTATTTGGGTCATTGTAGATCTATTGACCATATTGGAATATTTACTTCTTATTAAAATATTCTTCAATGCTAAGAGGTTTATATATATCTATGTGTAAGAGATAGTTGCCTACATGGAGTACCTATATCCCTTATTTCAGAAAGAGGCTCTATTTACTTCTAGATTTTGGAGAAATTTTTAGGAGGATCCAGTTACTACAATGGACTTGGCACTACTTTTAAGCCATATACCAATAGCCATTAAGAGTAAACTATTCAGGTTCTCAAGGATATGTTTTGGCTTGTGTTATGGACTTAGGAGGTCATTGGGAGAAACACGTAACGTTGGTAGAGTTCTTCAATAATAATGCTACTATTCGATCATTGAGATGTCACCATTTGAGGTATTTTATTGTAGGCATTGTCGATCTCCAATAAGATTGTTTGAGACCTCCAAGGTTAGGCCTTATGGTATTGACATACTTCTGGAGTCATAGGATAGAGACTGAGTATCCAGGATACACTATGGGTAGTTAAGAGTAGTCAAAAGGCATATGCAAATCATAGACTTCATGCCTTGAGGTTTAGAGTTATAGACCAAGTGTTTCTTCGAGTATTGCTCGTGAATGGTGTGATGGATTTTAATAGGAAGGGCAAGCTCAACTCCACATATATTGGACCTTTTGAGATACTTCACACAATTTGATAGGTGCCTTATGTGTTGTCCTTGCCTCTAGATTTGCCATTGTTTATCCAGTTTTTTATACTTTTAAATAACAACGTCATATGTTTTTCAATGGGACTCAGTTTAGTTAGTTATGAAATTAACCTTTATAGAGGAGCAACTTCTTATATTATCTAGAGATGTCAGGTGGTTGTGCTTTTGAGATATTCCAATAGTTAATATTTAGTGGAGAAATCGCCTGATAGAGGAGGCTACTTCAGAAGTCAACGGAATAATGCCGGTCCGGTATCCCAACGTTTTGGATCCTTCAAGTACATCTTAACCCATTACTTTTGAAGATGATCCTCTTTTTAGTAGTGGACATTATAGTGATCCTCTAAGTCATTTTATTTATTTCCACACTTTTGGTGGTTTAGAGCTTTTCCATAGCTTAGTGATGACTTTTATGACTTGTTGAGCTGACAGTTCAATTACTGGGAAGTTTGTTTTATTTTAAGAGAAAAATCCCTATTTTGAAGTTTTTATAGTGAGGGATTTTCAATTGAGCATAAATATTACTTTAACGAAATCGTATGCTTATTTTAATAGTTCCATTAGCTCCAAAATTTCAATTTTAGGTTGAGGAGACCTTTGGGCCCCAAAAATTTTGGACTCGGTTTGGGCTATTAGGTGGATGTTGATAAAAGAGGCCTTTAGGTTTGGTGCCTATATTTTTATAAAACGGTCCCGGATGTAATTTTAATGGAGTCGCTAAGTCTGGAATACTGAAATTAATAAGGTATCATAGGTTTGTTTTCATTCACAAGATTTTGATTGAATCCTGAGGGGTCGATGGAAACTTTCCAAAAACTAAGTCTCAACTAGTGCATGGACTCAGTTGGTGTTGCTTCTTATGAGGACCTTTTGTTGCTTAAGTGCCCAAGAGGTCACTTAATTATCCAAGCTGGTTCCCTGCCTCATCGCTTTAGTGGATACCTAACCACTTTAACGAATGTCACTTAAGCAATGTATTTTCTGCTTTAGTTAAGGTCAACCTGAGGAAAGGGTCGTTTAAGAAGCCATTCACTGCTTAAGCGGCGATTGCTTATACAATTGCATTGCAACTTAAGTGGTAACCACAAGGGCATTTATTTCACCCTTAACCCATTTTAATCTTATTTTATCAAAGTCTCAAAAGCCATGGAACCCTAGAGGGATTAAAAAATTAAAAGATTGTTCCTTGTGTGATCGTCGGTTATTGGTGAGCTCGGAAATGTCATTTCCTCACCGTAATCCTTGAAAGTTTCCATCAATATCTCAATTTAATTCTAAGATTTATTTTTAAATGGTTAGTTGCTTGATGGGTTTATATTGGTATTGTTTGAGCTCAAAATTTGCACATTCTTGAGGGTAAGTAATCCTTTATCATAGATGGACGTGTTGACAGTTTCAAAATTATGTTTATGCAAGAGAGCCCCATATGGGATTTTGACTCAATTTTTGACTCAAAGTATTAAAATACAATATGGGTATAATTTTTATCGTATTAACATGTAGATCACTATTTTTGTAGTATGGCATCATTTGGAGGCTTTTTGAATGAGAAAATCTCAAATTTAGCAGACTTTATTAGGAAATTTCAGTTTCAAGGAAGGCTAGTCTTACTCTTCTCATAGATTGAGATTTATCATAATATTGGTAGAATATTATGATAGTCTTAAATCAATAAATTACGACTTGACTGTATATTTAGAAAAATTTGGATTATTTATCAAACTAGTGAGCCATATTTAGGTGAATTCGACCTACTCTTTGTTCCTTGATTTGAATTGCTACCTTAGAACTTATATATTTATTTAAAACCTGTTAGCAGTACATTGGAACCTTTGTCTATCTTGGGGTAAAAATTTCCATAGGATGGACTTTAAGGTTTGAAGTGGGCCCCTCTATCCCTCCTTAGGTCAATATTATAATTAGCCTCTTGTAGATTTGTAGGCCTTCTTCCATCATCTTATTTAAATTTTTGAGCAAGAGGAGAATTTAATTTTCTTTTAACTTTGATTAGAAATTTATGTTGGATTTATTTAAGATAGGTTTGAGTGAGGCAATTATGATATTAAGACCGATTTGAGTCTGGCATCTATGGTACTAATTTTAATTCTAATCTTGTATGTAAATGTAACACCCCGAGTCTAGTACCCCGGATCCTACACGGTGCTTATATTCCCAAAGGACCAAAATCTAACCCTTAACTAATACCTGCAATTAAGCACTGCATAATATACTAAAAAATGCAGAAAACTGGCAAAAACTTGCCATAAGGTTCATTACTAAAATAAAACTGAATAAAGTCTAACAATATCAAAACTAAAACAACTATCTAAACAACTAGTTTTAAACCCTCTAAATTGTCTAAACTGTGGAGTTGATGGGACAATCCCCCAAATAACTCCATCTACCGAAGAATACTTAATCTAATGCAATATAATGAAATAATAGAACCATCCCCGAATGATGAGGACTCACTGCTAAGTCAACGGCTAATAATTGAGTTTGAACTTGTAAGGGTGCTCGAGATCCCGTGCTTTTGAACCTATGGTATAAGACACCCTAGCGCAAGAGAAAAGTATGCTTAATTACGTGAGAATGTAATCGTATAATAGACGGGGTAAGTTTGAATGCAAAGGCTCATATGCATGAACTATACTGAATAAATAATCTGAGTATGCTGAATGAGGAGATATGCATGAAAGCATAAACTATAACTAAAATCATAGTTACACTGAATACTGAGTCTCGAATGCTGATTTACCGACATCTGAGTTCACTAATTCTAGGATACTAAATAATTGAATCTACTAATATTGATATTTGAGGTTACAAAAACTGATTAATTGTATCTGAGATCAGTCCTATCTAATGGGTGATCTCTGAATCTATTGTTACTTGATACTAATTGACTGTATTTGAGATCATTCCTATCTAGCGGGTGATCTCTGAGTCCACTGATAATGCTAATGAGTGACTGTATCTAACAGTCCTGAATCTGAGCTACTGAGCTGAGTTCTTTTAGTAAGACTGTGGGATGTAGTCATCTAACCAACATTCCCAGAATCTGAACTAGTGGGGTCCAACCTATAACCCTAGATGAAAGGGTGTCAGTACCATGCCACAGGTAAATACAACTACTATGGGGTCAGTTCTAATATAATGGGCAACCCCTGAGATCAGTCCTGTACTAGCGGGTTATCCGGAAGTATTTCAGTCCTATCTAATGGGTGATATCTCATGCCTAAACTGGCTACATAGTTTTGGAACTTAGGGATTGCTTCTAGGGATGTCATTCCTATATAGTGGGTGAGCCCCCATACCTAGGTTCGCTCGGAGCTGAATCCTACTTCTAACTAAAATATACTAAATTGATTTCTTATATCATACTAGGCTTGACTGAAGTATTACTGATCGTACTTGTTTGGCTAAGCTAAACAAGATTCACTGAATTCCATTGACTGACGGAATATTACTGAGTTCTGAATTGATTATTGAACTGAAGCTTGAATGCTACTAATAATGAGATTACTGAGATTTCTTAAGTTGTGTAACTATTTTAGTTCTAATGAGTTTTGTAACTGACTAGGAGTACTACTAGTCATGGCATAACTGAGATTATCATGAAACTGGCTCTCGAGAAGCAGCTAATTTTTGGGTGTAAATACCCTAGGATTTGATAACTTAAAACAAGATAGGACAACTCATATATAACATGGTAATAGGCTATCATTCACAACACAATCAATGAGGCAACTCTTGAAGCACTTGCAAGTCTTAAACATGTAAATGTCTAGGGAGTGCACACTATTATCTCATAATTCATTCAATAAGCAATGTACATGAGTAGAAATGTATGTATCATATATGAATTCACTCATCAAGGCCTTTCAGTAAACACTTGGCATGCATTAACTTATACATAAATGGGGACTACATGTTTACATGCAATAATGGCACTACTTCATTCATATAGGAATTTAATCGAACCTATGGGAAACAAGCTTTGGTTATACAACAATTACCACATCTAAGTATAATAGATTTATCAATAAACTTTCAACTTGAAGTGTTTATCATGAACATTATGCAATTCATCACATACTTGGTTCAAATCTTTGAACTCATAATCTAAAATGTGAATCAACCCCCAATAAGAACATGAACATGAATTTTTACTCACATAAATTATGAAGAATCATAAAAATGTAATCTTTGAATTTAGAAAAGGATTCTTGAACTTCATGGGCGGAAGAGACCCATGAATCAACATCTGACATACCTTAGTTCTTGATTCTACATAGATTGGCGGTGGAATTTCTTAAATTTAGATCTTTAATTGAAAACCCTAAGCGTATTCTTAAGGAAAATTGAGAGAAAACTAGTATATATGGGTAAACAATGGCTGAATCTCGCGTTATAGGGTTATATAAGAGTGCAAAAAAGACTGAAATAACTCAAGGTTTGAGGCTATTTTAATGACTGATAATTAGGTACTGATGCGCTGGTTGACGCGGTACGTCAATGGCAACGACTCGATACTTGATGCATGGCACCATGATTGCGTCGAACCTCAGTACGTTTTACTAGTAGTCTTGGAAAAATATTGGCCAACGCAATAGGCGACGCGACATGCCAACATCGCATTGGTCCACTATTTTGGGCGCTGGAACTTGGTCTAAAAAAGGTTTGAAAAATCTAATACTCATCCGGGAACCCCGATTCACATTCTTGAGCAAGGATTAACTTAAATATCAATCCTTTATGGACGTAAAGGTCACGAAATAAGAATGCCAACTTTTAAAGGGTAAAATAAACTAAGTCTTAACACTTAGCTGAATTTTTCTAAGTGTTGGAGTTTCTCTTGACATGCTTTAAAGAGTTTTAACGACTAGAAAAATTTGCGGGGTCTTACAATACATCCCTCTTGGGAATATTCGTCCTTGAATGGGACTAATAAAGCTGAAAACACTAGCAGGCTGAACTTACTTACTGAACATGAACATCTGAAACATGACTATATGAGTGGAACCACTGATATACTGAAATATCATACTGAACATGCATATCTGATGCATGGCTATATGACTGAGTTGATTCTTATAAAAGCATGACTGAATATGTAATGATAATTGATACTAAGTTTGTAAGGGAAATTTGAGCATGAGATTGAATGGATTTATGGACATGAAAGTATTAGGGAATTTAGGGTATCTACCATTTGGGACACTATGTCCCCCCTAAGAATGCTTACTTTACTGAGATATTGGGAAAACTGAGGCGATGCACGAGCCACCCACGAATTGGATCATAACTAAACATCGGGAGTCTGAACCTAATGCATGACTTATGAACTAAACTAAACTCACAACTACTAGGACTTTCTATCTTGGAATAGTTACCTTCATAAAATTTCTGATAGCATAATAAGATAGAAATATGGAAACAAACTATATGAATCTAACTACCTGACTGCTAAACTGACTTGCTGCCTTTACTAACTCAGTCAACTTGATAACTTAAGCTCAAATGGGAGAAATTGATCTACCAATGCATATCATGAAGATAAAGGACTTATAACGTACCCGAATCTATATTAGGGGAACCTTTTGGATTATGATGAGTCTAGAGTGCATAAAATCTATTCTGATGTTGACCACTAGTGGTACTGGTAGTGACGCCCTGCTGACGCAAATCTTTACACCTCTGAACCAATACTCTAAACTCCCATAGCCTGTTGCCTGGCTCATCATTTCCAAAACATACCTCATTGTTCGCTCTACCCACACCTAGGTGATTCTTGCCATACTCTTCACAAAGCGGATAGGCATGCTCAATTTTAACACTACCCTGGGCTTTATATCCTGGTTCCCCATCATGACTAATATTCATAAATATTTTTATGGGTGCACTAGCTGAGGATTGAGCTGAGACTGAAAATTTCTAAATATGCTTCGAACGATCAACCCCCTATGACCCTAGTTGAGAATAACTAAAACTATATTTTTGGCCTTCTTACTTACTCTTTCTCTTTTCTTAGCTTTCTCTACCTCAATCTACTGAGCGTACATCATCAATCTAGAACGGTTCATGTCTCTATTGAGCATAGAATACCTACACTCCTTAACTACTACCCTAGATATACCGGTCACAAGCTTACTCATACTTGCTCTAGGGTCAACCATCTGGTCATGGACATACTTAGAAAATTGGTTGAACTTGAGAAAATACTCCTTAACTATTATGGATCCTTTCATCATGTTCATGAACTCTTCTATCTTAGCTTCTCTCATCTCTAGTGGGAAAAACTTATCTAAGAACGCATCCTGAAATATCTGCTAAGTCATGGGAGCTGCATCCTTCCCTCTACTCTTCCCCCAAATCACTACCCAATATAAGCAACATCCTTCAACCTATAGGATTTCAATTCTACACTCTCCTCTTTATAAACATGCCTGACCTAGATAATCTTCTTTACCTCAATGAGATAAACATGTGGATCCTCATCTGCCTTAGACCCAAAGAATTCTGGAGGGTTTATTCTTATAAAGTATCTGATTCTAGATGTGACTAGACCCCGATCTTACTGTGGTCGGGCTGCAGACTGATGGTTACCATAAATATTAGTTGTCATAGCTTGGTCTAGATCCTAAAAAGCAGCTCGAAACTCTACATGTGACACATTCTCTTTCAAAGCATATGTAGGCAGAGAGGGCTAGTTCTTATTACTACGAGCATTAGCTTTATGAGGAGGCATACTCTGTGAATGAAAGAAAGAGGTAGTTTAGACTGAAAATTAGCTTGAGCTCATGCTCACTCACTTAAAAAGAATACTGAAATAAGGGAAACTATTCCTAAAACATCTTATAGCCTCCTGTACATAAATGTGGCGTACAACACACCCATGTACAAGACTCTACTAGATGCATCTTTTAGACTTCCTAGGACACTATTAAATCTTTGGCTCTGATACCAAATTTGTAACACCCCGAGTCTAGTACCCTGGATGCTATACAATGCTCATAATCTCGAATGACCATAAGCTAACCCTTAACTAATGCTTGAAACTAAGCACTACATAATATACTAAAAAATATAGAAAACTGGAAGAAACTTGCCATAAGGTTCAATACTAAAATAAACCGAAATAAAGTTTAACAATATCATAATAAATAACTATTTGAATAACTAGTCTAAAAGCCTCTAAACTGTATGAACTGTGGAGTTGATGGGACAATCCCCCAACTAACTCCATCTACTAAAGAATACTGAATCTAAAACAATATAATGAAATAATAGAACCATCCTCGAATGATGGGGACTCACTTTTAAGTCTACAGTTATTGACTGAGTTTGAACTACTAAGGGTGCTCGAAATCCCGTGCTTCTGAAACTATTGTATAATACACCATAATGAAAGATAATATTATGCATTAGTACGTGAGAATATACTAGTATGCTAGAAGTGGTAAGGCTGAATGCAAGGGTTCATATGCATGAAATATACTGACTAAATAATCTGAGTATGCTGAATGAGCATACATACATGAATACAAAAAAGTCAATATTAGAAAAGAAAAGTCACTATTCTACAAAAATATCTGGAATCTTCTGTATTTCTCCATCTCTTTCCCTTTAAGCTCAACTAACGGATGATCAATTGAAGATTCCAATGATCTTGATCCTTCCCTCTACCTTTTGATACTCTATTAAGTGTGTTACATACATTTGAGGCCAAGCAAATAAACAAAGAAATTGAGATAATACCACCATAGGTAACCTCAATCTCTCACATAGGTACCAGGGTATTGTGGCTCAAAATGGAGATATTCCATGTCTTGTTTTCATTACCTACTAAGATTTTTAAATAAGTACCTTTCATCTTAAAAAATAATTGAAATAAGCTCTAAAAACCCTTTATTGAGACATAAGACTAATACCATATGTCAATACGATACACGATATCCATCTAGATCAAAACACATTGCTTCAAACTAAAAGGGAAATAGCTTCTTCTCAGACATTCTTATACTTTGTAAAATTTCTTTTTAATCTGGTTCTCTTGCCTTCAAGTTAGGAAAGGTAGTTCCTGCATGTTATTGTAATTGATTGAACTTGCAAAATTAAACACATTGTTAGTAATAAAATCAGCCACCTGATGAACTCCAAGCAACACCTCCTTTTAGATTATGGTACTATCGTTGCCATGATATAGTAACCAAACTAAGGTTGGGATCAAATCTCAAGGGAACACGAAGCTTTGCAGATCTCAGTAGTTGTAGTCAGTGCAAAGAACAAGAAAAGTAAATGGGGAATTTTGTTTGTAGTAATCTCGATCAAAGTAGAATATTAACTTGGTTGAAATCAGTCGTAAGTGAATACTAAAAATATGTTTCCCCTGGCTTCTTAACTCTGTAGGTTTATCATGTGTTGTTGAACTAATTCAATACCTTGTATGTAGAATCGATAAGTTATGTATCTTCTACAGTCTTTTGGATGAGTGGAAGGATTTCACCTTTTATCTTTTAAGTCTCATGGTGTCGCACTACTAAACCTTCTCTTGATCCTAGTTAATTATTGTCTTTTAAGTCTCTAGTTATTATATTAAACCTAACCATATGACGTTGATAAAACTGATACATCCTGGGTTTTGGCCTTAGAAATTTTCTTTGAAATCAGTTCTCTAAACCCAATACGACTCCATGGTATAAGTCGTATGTTGGGATACGAGTGGTATGGTCCTGTTGTAATCTGACTAGTTTTAGTTAGTGGAATAGTTTTGATCACTATAATGGTCATGATTTAGGGGGATAAGTCGTAGGGATTGATAAGAGTCGTATTGGTGACTTGTAAGGTGGGTAGTGTTTGGTCCTCCTTGTAATTCATTCTTCCAAGAATACGGATCATGGGTACGGATCATATGCTAAAGTTATGACTTGGTTGGATGAGTCGTATAATGTAAAGTTTCTAATGCAAAGTTTAAGTCTTGGGTACGACTGGTGGAAACCAATCATAAAGAAGGGTATGGCTCGTAAGAGGGTAAGTTGCATCCCTATGATGGGTTTTTAAGGGACTTAAGTAGGGGTATTCTAGATATTTCCCTACTTACCCAAATTATGAACCACAACTTCTAATACACTTAGGAGGTTATTTATCCTATTATTTTATTTATTAAGACTTAGAAACTATTCTAAAACACATCATAATTCTCTAAAGAGCTTTTGGGGCAAGAGAGCTAGGGTTTCAACTTGGATATTGCCTTGGGGCTTACATTGGTGATTTTTATCCATCATGTTTCTCATTTTAAGTCATGTCCCTCTTCCCTACTTATTATTTCTAAAAAGGCATGGATTTTATTGATGTTTTCATAGTTTCAATATTGCATAGTTTATGGTTTTCAACTATTAATTGTGGGTTTCATTTATAATGGCTTGGTTATGGTTTACTATGGTTTAATTATCTTTTTGTATGCATCAACAATGGTTTTAGGCAATTGGACTGCATGTGTAATACCCCAAACTTTTTTTGAAGTCTAATTTAGTCTCCAGAAGATTTAGTGATGACTTCCTAAGTGAATGTGGGAAATTGAATTGGATTTCCAATGATAAAAATTTCATCTAAATCCAGTATCAGAGTAAAAAGTTATGGACATTTTACAGATTGGTGTTAGAATCGCCCAGAAGCAACGGTCAGGCCGATGCACTGTCGAGCTAATGATGGACTGTCACAAAAGCCATTGGGACTAAGGTAATGAACCCATCTTCTTACCAAGTGTGATAGTTAGGATCGACAGATTGTCGAGCTAGGGATGGACCGTCACTCAAACTGTGACAGACAAGGCAGAAAGTTTAGGTTCTGGCCAAGTAAGACTGGATGGACCGATGACCATCGAGCCAGCGATGGACCATCGCTGAAACCATCACCACTTCCGATTAGCAATTTTAATTCATTTTTAAAAGGATATTCAGGTCTTTTTCCACCCATTTTAACCCCTTATTATACCAGACTAGAGCTCATAACTTCATTATTAATACACAACACCAAATTAGGGTTTCTCTCAAAAGTCAATCCCCAAGAACAACAAATCCTAGGTGTTTAATTTTAAGTCAATAATTTAAGATTTCCTCCATCAATCTTTAAGAAATCATCCACCCAGATATGTTTAGTGTTGATTCATGGGTTCCTTTTACCCATAAAGCTCAGGAATCATATTTTAAAATTATGAATTGTGAAACTCATGTTATGGATTGATTCTAATAATGTTTATGTTGTTGTGTGACTTTCAAGTTGGAAGCTTTCATATGTTTTCATGAAATTCTGTTAATGTATGGATTGAAATCGATGAAATTGAGTTAAATAAAGAAACTTGAGGAATAAAGTAGATGTTCATGCTCAAGCCCTAAGTTATGCATACTAGATGATTGATAAAATGACTAAGAGAATAGGAACTATGCCTTATGACTCAATTGTGAAAAAAATTGATGAATCCATGTTTCTCCCTTATGTTTGATATGACTACCACGTTATAGTTATGCTTTCTAATGGATTGATGTAATGCTCATGAGATTAGGCTTATGAAATTATGATATGTTAACATATATTCCTATTCGTGTGTAAGCTTATAGCATGTGAACACTTTATGAAAATCCCTAATGATTGTTCTATGAATTATTGTCTATGATCATGTGTGAAGAAGTGCCATGTCTTATTAGTTTGATGCTATCGAGTCCTGAGGGTACTTGTACGTGACTATTTATCTATGTGCCTAGAGCCAGTGTCACTTTCATGATAATATCTTCTAAGCCATGATCAGTTGAATTCAATCAGTTACATAACTCAAGAAAACTCAGCAAATTTAGTATCAGTCCAGAAATCTTAGTAATCTCAGTAATCTAAGTCAGTTATTAGAACTTAGTAATATTCCATCAGTCAACGGAATTTAGTGAGCTAAGTCCAGTTCAGTCTAGTATATTAAGTTCAATGTCTATTCAAATAGGAATAGGATTCAACGGAGAGTGAGCCTAAGGATTGGAACTCACCTACGAGTAGAGGATGTGATTCTTAAAAGAAATCCTTATGCTCTAGAACTACATAGCTAGTATTGGTTGAGATATCAAACATGCTAGATAAGGGTAGATGAGGTGGATTAACCTGTTAGATAAGGGTCCTACCATTCTCATTAGGGTACTTGTTAGATGAGGGTCACTCATAGCTTATTCTTACCAGTGGTGCAATATTGACACCCTTCCAATTGGGGTTACATATTGGACCCCAACTCATCTATAATAGCTTATTAAGGGTATGTCGGTTAAAGGACTACTTTCTATAGTTACGGTCTCAGTCTCAGTCTCAGTAATAGAACTCAGATAGTTCTACAGAATCTAGTCTATCAAATATAGTCACTCAGTATCAGTTACATCAGTTATCAGCAACTCATGATATTAGTAGTAAGTATTATCATGAATTTAGTTATAGTTACTTATTCATACATGTATTCTCACATTCATGTTATACAGTTAGTTAGTATTGTTCATGCATATGAACTCTTTGCAATCAACCTACCTCACTAGTATACCAGTACATTCAATCGTACTGACGCATTTGTGCTAGAGTGTTTTAGACCATAGGTTCAGAAGTATGAGCTCTAGAGAATCAATAGCATTCTAGTTTCAGTAGGTAGAGTCAACAGTGAGTCCTCATAATTTGAGGATATTATGATTTGATTACTTCACTTTTATAGTACTTAGTTTATTTTAGTAGTTGGAGTTTGTTGGGGACATGTCCCATCAACTTCTTATTCAAATAGTAAAGTGTTAGAGGTTTTCAGACTATAGTATGCTCAGACAGTAATTTTATTTTTTTGGTATTGATATATCGTATTTTTAGATATTGTGTTTTATCAGATATTTGAACCTTATGGCTTTTCAGCCTTTTATTCCGTATTTATATAGTATATCATGCATTTTTTAGGTACAGATATCATATATGTGTTGGATTGTAGTCCTTTGGGGTCATGAGCACTGTGTAGAATTTTGAGTACCAGATTCAGGGCATTACAACATGGCAATGGTTTAATGATCATTGGAATTGGTTTTGGTTATGTTATGTCAAAGGTGTTTGATGAAATTCTTACAATTATATGTTCATTGCATTGACTACTTTATATAGAACAATTGTTGTTTGCAGCTTATATATGAAACTATAAATGGTTTACAAAGGTTAAAGGCTTTTTGTTTATGCTTGTAGAGAAAATGGTAGTCTCCCAATAGGTTAATATGGTAAACGAAAAGGGAACTTGAGAGTCCCCTTCACCTAAATGTTTTTTCTATGGATAAATCTTATAAGTATGGTTGGTATGATGATACCACTAATAATTGGCCTTGGTTAATAAATGGTAACTGGATTGTTTAGACATGGTTTTAATTTGGACATTAATGGCATAATGTATAACTAAGTCGTGGAAAGTGGAGGTTCCAGGTGGACCAAAACTAGAAACTCATATTTGTCGATATAAGGGGTCTTCGATGACCACGTGCGAGTGTCATTTCTATATTAGAGGGATGTACTAGTCATCCCATAGGATATTTTCTAGTCATCTGGCTAAACACATTGGGACTCTTTCAGAAGGAGGAGCTGATCCATACGACCCATCGGTGTGGTTAAACAGCATGGTTACATAGCTTTGGTAAAGATTTTAAATGCATAGTAAACTCAAGTTTCCTTTCCCAGAAATTTTACATATATATATATGTGTGTGTGTGTATGATTATATGCATCATGGATCGTTTTACTTGGTTGCTTAAATGGAATTACTTTATCCCTATCCTAAGATACATGCTAGCAGCTATTCGCTAACCCATCTACTGGCGGCTGTATACCTACGCTCTGTAGGATCTGGCTGTTTGACTCCTTTTAGATAGTGATTGACTTAGGGAAAACTTTTGGATTGAAGTGGTGAGCTTCTATCCTTATGGAAGGCTTCATTTAATGAAATGGACATTCTTAGACATTTTGATTTTGATTTTGGATATTGGTTTTGGCCATGGTTAGGGGCATGTAATAACAAGATATTAATATTCTTTTTTATAGAGGCTTTATGGTACTTTTGGGGGTTGGTATGAGCGGGGACGATATTGGTGTCGGACATAGCATTCGCATTGGTGTTGGGGCTGACATCATTAGATGATATTGTTGGTTGTTCCATCGTATTACATTTTGGGTTTATTATTATATTATGTTTTAATATTCTCTTTGGTTTGGTATGGTATAGATTGTTGGTTTGGTGCGGGTAGACTCGGTTGGGTCGTTAATTGTTGTGACCATATCCCAGAATCTTCATAAGACAATTTACGCAATCTTGTTATATGCTTATAATTTAGCTCATCTAAGGCTGTGAAAGGTGGTTGGGTTTGGTTATGGTGGCAGTCCCCGATCTTGGTTGGACTTGGGATGCCCATTACATCTAGGCCCTGGTTTGGGTCGTGACAAGAACCTAGGAGCGTGGATCGATTGTTAAACTCTAAATTACTATTGTCTTTAGCTTTTCCTAGTCACTACTCCTCTTTTGGAGTAAGTAGCAATATCTAGGTGGGATCCTAATGTGTGCAGCCATTAATAAATCTATCATAATGAAGATAAATTAATGCATGCCATGGGTATTGGTTCAGATCAACAATCGCATTTCCTCTACTTCATCAATTCAGCAAGGTTTCCTTAACCCTAGCTATGGGCTTTAGCTGCTCATGATAGTGAAGAAATCAATAACATTCATAATAGAAAGCATAGATGAGATCACAATGATAAGATTAATAAAAACCCATAACCATAATTGAATAATCAATCAAAGTCAATACAAGAAAATCCCAAGATCAAAGATTGATTTTGGAATCAAAATATGTTTCTGAGTTTAAAATGTTTGTAAATCCTACTAAAAAGTACACAAGGGGTATTCATAGTACATGAAAAAACCCTAAAAATAAAGCCCAAATGAAATAGGAGAAAACTGGGTCAATGGCCACCTACTCTCTGGACCTGTGGTCTGGCACAGGCACAGGTAGTATCCGTGGTCTGGAATAGGGCATAGGTTTATCTCGTAGGTTGTGGATGGAGAAAGTCTTGCAAGTTAGCTCTCAGAATTTTGGATTTCTAGCACCTTCTTTATCTACATGCGGTCCGTAGGCCTACACTCAAAAAAGAAGTTCTGATCAATGTATGTCAAATACCATAGGCTTGCCCTTATTTTCTTTACCTTAGCATTCAGATAGTCAAGTTAGGATCACGATAGGACTTTGTTTGACTTGCAATGTATGCTTCGGGGCTGGTATGGTACTTATGGACTACACTAACTTTAGGGTCTCACTGACGAACCAATTTCCTTATTATTCCACCTTTATTTCCCCCTTTTATTCTTTTACTGCACATTCAGGTTAGGTGGTCTTTCATTCCTTCTTTTTATGATTTTTTCACAATTTTTCTTTACTCTTTATTTTTTTCTTTTTCTACCACACTCAACCCTACTAACTTTTTCTTACTTTACCCTTCTTCATACCCATTTTACACTATGCACCCCTATGATAGCCACCCCTAACTTAGGAATTTTGATTGTGTTGAGGTACACAATGTCTAAGGAGGATCTGGGCCTAAATAGGTAAATTATAATACAATTAGTAAGTTGAATGCTAAAAATAAGAAAAATAGGCTTACAAGCCTTAAAGCAGGGATCATGGGATATAATTCACACATGGAAGGTCATTTAGGCTAAAAGTGGATTATAATAAAAATGGCCTATGATCCTTTCCTAGCTGACTATTCTTCAAACTAGGAAAGACTAACCAACCAAGTTCTGAAATCGACAAACAAAGAGAACTAGGTAGTATCTTACTCACACATAGCACACAATCAATATCATCAACTCCTATCTAGTTCGCGCAATTGTTAGCAAATGGTTATCATGTTCCTAATCCTAATGCCATAACAAGATCCACAAAGTTCACATATTTATACATCAACACAGTTCTGAAAACTCAAAATTTTTGAGAGGTATGAAAAATAAGTAAAAATATGACTGCTACCCTAAATACTCAAAATCTCCCAATTCAATAAAAATTCAACACAATATTAAATAAAACACAATACGACACATAAATATCCTAGACATGCCAGTTCTACAACTATACTACTACAGGCAGGAAAGTAAGCACGTCAATAAAAACCCACGGAGGCATGGTATACCCACCCCCAACTAAAAAGTTGTGCATTATCCTCAATGTGCTAAACTAAAGTAAAACATATGAAAGTGATAACATACCTGGGACACACTAAGTATCGGTGTCAAGATCTTCCCCAGATGAGGGTATATCCATTAGTGGAGGCAGTGGTGGTAGTGGTGCACTACTAGTGGATGCACCCTCTACAATAGTTACACACCTCTTCCTATGGACGAATTCAATCTCTAAATAATCATTTTTGGCCTTTATAACGGCTTATTCCTCTATCTTTGTAGGATATTGTAAGTTGTCTAAGTGACCTCTCTTGCTCCCAACTATTGGTATCTCCTCAACATCCTTCGAAAATAAATCAAAGTGTCATAGTACATGTAGAGGTAATATCTTTACCATAGGGGGTTTAATCGATGGAGTTGCTACTATATGGCTCTCTACGGTAGAGCATACCTCTGCTCATCGGATATCAAAATACTCCCTCATTTGAGTTAGATCTTGCGTACCTATCTTTATATATAAAAATGTAACCCAATCTCTAGCTCATTGATATGCGTCTAAAAATTAGGACACAACTCTAGTTGCGCATCTCTCTTAGTAGCCTACCATTTAGCCTCGGCCTATTCAAATCTAGTACTAACCTTGATCTCATCTTCTTAAAGAGAGTAGTCATCTCAGTCTCAACAACCTTCAACCGAGCATCTATAGCACTCTGGTTGTCCACTAAGCTCGACAAAAACTCCCTAGATGCAATAATCAAACCTGTTGAATAAGCTATAGTGGATGGGAGAGTAGGCTCTGTAGATGCACCAATAGTCTCTGAGGTCAAAGACAAGGATAAAAAAAAGTAGTTTGTGTCCCCTCGCTTTGTATATTCGAATCATGAATATCTCTCTACTCCCCTATCTTCATGTTAATACCAATACCTGTATCATCTCGATGTACCTCATCAGGGTCTACGGATACTGCTAGGCCCTCAGAGTAGGCATGTGCTACTACTACCCACTGTCTCTATCTCCTATAAGTAATTAAAGGTGCTAGACCTTTATGGTCCTTATCTGTGTAGTCACATTAGCAAGTACCCTCTTATCTATACTTGATAACTCAAACACACAAGACTCATCACACATCTTCTGAATCATGCATGGTAGGGAGAGATTATTTAACTCCCCAAATGCTCTGTCATACAAATAATGCCTAATAATAGCCTCAAATTCAACATCATAACCAACCATCAGATAGGAAACTAGTGCTACTCCCTGTCATGTCAAAGTATTATCCAAAGTAGTGGGTACCAGTCAATATATAATTAGCAACTGCCAAAACTTGAACTCCTATGTCAATAGGCCCTTCTTGATCACAACTTTTTCCTCAATCCATGGAGTCACATCACCTAAAGGTGAAATATAACTGGCTATCAACCTATCCATCTCAATCTTCTCTAGACGGTGCTCAGCATACTATATGATATGCTGATCTCGTGCGATCCTTAGTTTGTGGTCGCACTCAATTGTGGATACAGGAGTGATATAATTTTTGTCGAATATAACTTTGCCGATAGTCTTGTCTTTTAGATCAACTTTGACCCCTCTAACCAGTGTGTGATAAAGTTGTGGCTGTTGTACAAATCTAATAAATCTTGGATGAAGGACTATAATAGCTCTATAGGGTGCATAAAACTCTTGTACCATAGTCGGTCTATAGGAAATGAGTGGCCTGGTCATCCACTCTAGCTGATATCTATCAAATGGTGCCCATGGTTGTGGTACACACTTTAGCCCCGATAAGTTAATCTGATGCTCCTCATAAATACATCTTGTAGGACTGACTATCTCCCAAACACGACTATCAAGCTCAAATATATATTGCATCCCTTCTATAGACCACCACAGATGTCCCTTCTCGGGAGGTGCATCTCGAACATGTGTGGGTACAGGGATCTACTTTACTGAAGCATCATGGGAAGGATACTCTGCACCCTCATCAGACTGGGGTATCTCTTTCTATTATACATGAGTAGGTAACCTCCTCAGACTAGAGAACCATAGATGACTACTTCTGATTTACCTTATCAGATAAATCTTGGGATCTCTCCTTAGACTAGGGGTCCTGAAAAGCAACCTGTGGAGTAGTCTCATACTCTACCTCCTCATTATTATCATCAGGTGGATGAGTGTGTAGGGGTGATATCAGTGCATACTTCTTGTTCGGCTAGATTGCAGCTGACTTAGCAGCCTGGTGAGTATGTCCTCTCGTGACACTATGTGTCACCAAAGTGGCAATTTCTCTATGTCGACGCCTCAGATACTCCTTGACGGAATCGCTCAGATCGAGAAACTCTTCTAATCTTCTTAAAGTACTAGCCTTCGTCTTTTTTACCGCATTTGGAGACATATGTACCTGAAGTACTGGCCCTACATTATAATTTTAGGCTACTTTAAGGATCCCACATACAATCATGAAATTTTCTATATATTTTACAATGGAATATACATATCAACTTGTTTAAATAACATATAGATCAATATATAACCATTAGGAGCCGAGAAAGTTACCTATTATAGGAAGAACTAAATGAAAATAATGAAGAACTCAAGAAAAACCAAGGTTGAAACTTATTTTTAGTGTGTTGGGACAAGTTGGTACCTAAAATGAATGATAATTTAGACTTTACGTAGGTAAGGGGTTAGTTTAAGTTTTAAGTGGGAAGTTTGAATTCAAAGAGAAAAGTGAAGTTTTGAAGATTAGAATGAGTTAGAACAAAGGTAAGTATGTATTTACATAGGTGGGGGCTATTTTAGGTTATATTTATATATTGGTGGATCCAAAATTTAAAATATAAATTTGGACCACAAAGAGATTTAGCGGGCTGAAAATTATGGCCCACTTTTATGCTACTCAGACTCAGCGTTTTGATATTTTTTCCTGATACGTGTGGTCCCGCAACTTAAATTTTAGCTCCCAAAAGTAAAATTAAATGACAGGGTCCATAACTTACCATTTTTCATCCTCAAAATTTCAACTTTTCAACTATTTACTAAACTTACCGTGTGGGATATATGACCATGATGGGATGATCACACAGTCCCCTTAGCTGAAAATCGATGAATCTGGCAATTTTTACTGTATTTTAGGTAGTCCAAAAATTTAAAACCTATATAAATACAAAAACAATAAAAATATGAACACTAAAATATAGGGGGTTGCCTCCGACTCAGCACTTGATTCAACGAGGCTATGTTGATTACTTAGATTTCACCAACAGACCCATGGGTTGCCTCCTATGCAGTGTTTGATTTAACATCGTGGCACAAAGCGGGTATCTTGACTACTTATAATTCATCAACAAACCCATAGGAATACCCTCTAGGGTCATCAATATAATCAATCACTGTTACTTCCCTCATGTTGGTTAGTTGTTTCATTTACTTTTGGATGTTGAATGTCACTTTCTTCCCGTTGGCTCTAAATTTCAGCTCACCTTTTTTACATGTCAACGATAGCTCTACTTGTGGCTATAAATGTTCTTCATAGTATAATGGGCATCTTGGTGTCAACCGTAAAGTCCAAGATGACATAATAAGCCCAAAAAATAAAGGTATCCACCCTCATGATCACGTCAAACGTGATTCGCACATACATTTTCACTGTGTGATCAGCCATCAATAGCCACAAAAGAGTCGATTCTAGAGGGTTCAAGCCCAATTTCTTTAATATAGATAGCAGCAACAAAATAATGTTGACTCCTAAATTACATAATTCTCGAGAAAATTGGGATGTCCCAATAGTGCATGGTATAGTGAATGCTCCAAGATCACCCTTTTTCTATGCCAAGGACCTAGTCGTGACTGCACTGCAGTGGTGCACACCATCAATATCCTCAAATGTTGCTCCTTTATTTCTTGTGACAAAATTTTTCATGAACTTGGCATACCCAGACGTCTTCTATAATACTTCAAGAAGAGGTATGCTCAAGCTCAATTCTCTCAGCATCTCAATAAACCACATGAACTTACCTTCCTTCTTCTCTTGCCTCAATCGCTGAGGAAAAGGTGGGGGTGCTCTCAGGATCTGTCTGACTTTTATCTCAATGATCGAGCCCTTACCTTTATCTTTAGCAACTTTACCTTTATCACTTGTTACCTTCTCAGACTCAACAACAAGTGTCTCATCATTAACAGCGCCCAAGTGTACACGCAAGTTTACCTGGTCTACCAAGTAATATAGTGTCCTTCAAGAAAGACCAATATCGATCCCACCGGGACTTTTTTTTAACAAATATTCAATTTTAGTTTACAATTTAGATTAATTGATGAAAGAGTAACCAAAAGATGATTTTCAATATTTGTAAACTAAGGTAAAGTAAACAATGCGTAAAATAAAGGTCTTGAAACAATCAATAGGAGAAAGACTAGGGTTAACGAACTTCGAAAAATCATACTACGCTATTGAACTTTATTCTTTAAATCCCTTATCTTGGTTCTTGATTCGCAGGGTTAATCGCATGATCATAGTCTCCCGACCTCTAATCATTTACCTAACTTGGACATTACAATTACATCGTTGAGTGATGATGTAATAATTCAATTAAGTGCTTAATGTTATAATCCTACATGTGAATCAAGTAAGGCTTCTAGCTACATCACTGTCCTAGACGCTAATTAAAATTACTTATATCATCAAAGAATAAGAACCCTACTTTGTTCACCCCCATGTTATATCTTTCTATTCCCCCTCTCGAGATCACAAAGTTGACAATATATTTTTTCTAAGGGTGATCAATCCTCAAAATTGTTAAAAAAAGAATAACAAGAAACCAAATATGATAAGCGAATCCAACAAAATTAATTCAAAATGATAATTGTCATGTTCTTGGCTTTAACCCCAAAAAAGGAGTTTTTAGCCACTAACTGCCATAATCATCATCCAAATAATTGTATAAATGATCAAAACCATATAGAAACTAAATTAATGAATGTAAAACCTAAAATAGAAGTTCCATCAGCCTCCTATATTATTTCAAGAGGTCACAATATATTTTCCAAAGTGTCCAAGGTGTATATTTATAGTAGAAAGCATTTGCCCGGCATGTAAATGACCCATGCGCCACAGGTTGCATTGCATTGCACCAATGGGTAATCTGTGGGATCTATATCACTGATCCAAGGGTTATTCACATGATCCATGGAACTGAAATGGAAGGGGAGAAGCGTGCAATTCGCGGGCAGCTACTAGAATGTGACAATCGATCCAATATTTGTCGTAGTGTTTCATCTACTTGTTCCTTTCCTTGTGGTGTCATTTTTATTTAGTTTTCAGATTGTATATCATCAATATATCATCAAAATCAACACTTAAAGGATAATAAATGATCAATCAACTTAAGTATTTTGCCTTAGTTGAGGTGCACAATGTCTAATGAGGACCAGGGCTAAGGCAGGTTCATTGTAATATAACTGGTTTAAAAATGAAAACTTCTTTAAAATAATTTCTCTAACTCCCAACCACAATACAAAAAAAAATTCACACGTCAATAACTATCAGTTTGGGGCTTCACTTTCACCTTTTCATTCTTGAATTTCACACTTCTTAACTCTCTAATTTTTTCATTAAAGTGACTAGGAGCTTTCGATCAAACTAAGGCCTATCAAATAAGGTATTATTCTACATATGAGGATACCACAAAAAATAGCTAAAGGCTCAATGATGCTTACTAGGATTATGCACAAGGGTTGGTCAAAAAGAAGGTATGAAACAAGGTTGTCAAAGAAATGTCTATATCATCTCCTAAACCTACACTCTTTATTTCACTTTGCACATACACCAGGCAAGTTCTAGTCATCACATGAAACAAGAAATATAAAAAATACATCATGCGCACATGACACATGCTCAACTTCAAGTAGGATCATCGTAGACATTCAACCAAACCCTACCATAAGTTCAATAATTAACCCAATAAGTACAAGACTCATAATCATGAGCCTAGGAGTTGAAAAGGTAGCAATTCTCAAAATCAACATGCTCTTTTTCTACAAACCCAATTGCATCATGCAATCAAATATAGCACCAACAAGAATATCTCACTTATTCCTAACATAAAAAAATTGTTAAATTCAGCCTATAAATTGTGAATTTTCCTACCCCACACTTAAAATCTGCTTTGTCCCCAAAGTGCACTTTAAAAGTAGAGATAGAAATACTCCATAAGGCCTCTAGGCCTATCTAGTAGAATCTTTATACATTAAGAGGGTTTGGGACCCCACACTTATTCTTCACCATGCTCCTTAGCTAAGGTTTTCGATACACAGATTTCCCACCAAACTACGACTCAAAAAAACTATGTGAAGTAAAAAACTAAGAATACTGAAAATAAAATATACCTACTTTAACTTGGGTTGTCTCCAAAGAAGTGCTTGATTTAGTGTCGTGGCACAATCCAACTTAACCAAATTACTTCATCCTTTTCCTCACACTTTGAGGCCATCATCTTATTTATTTCTAACCTCTTGAGTGTGAACTCTGAAGTTCAAGAGCTTTCTCAACTATAGCCTTTTTAGGATCATCAATTTGCATCATATCGAGCTTAGGTGGTTGTGGCTTAGAATTCTCAATGAGGATTTCCTAAGAGGTCTTTTGTACAACAGGCTCTACCACCCCACACTTATCTTATTCAATCACAAAAATCATACATAAGTCTTTGTAGTAGGATAGTGTGTTAAGTGGTTTGTACACTTTAAAAATTGCCTCTTCATTCTCTAACGTCATTATGAGTATGCCTTCTCTCACATCAATTAAAGATCTTCATGTTACTAAAAATGACCACCCCAAGATGACCGGTACTCTTTCATCAACTTGACAATCTAAAAAAATAAAGTCAACTGAAATAAAAAATTTACCAACCTTTATGAGAACATCCTCTATTACTCCTTCAGGACGAGTTATGGTGCTATTTACTAGCTATTGTAGTACAAAGCTTGGACTACGCTTTCCCAATCCCAATGTGTTGAATAAAGATAGAGGCATCAAGTTGATACTAGTCCCTAAATCACTAAGTGCCTGAACCACCTTGTTATTTCCAATCTGAATGGGTAGAGTGAACTTCCCAGGGTCCTTAAGCACTTTGGGCATCTTTTGAGTCACTACTAAACTACACTCTTCAGTGAGTGATACCGCCTGCATGTCTTGTAACTTAACTTTATTAGAAAGCACATCTCTCAAGTACTTAGCATACTTGGACATTCATTACAAAACATCTAAAAGAGGTAAGTCAATGTGCAACTCTCTTAACAAGTCAAAGAACTTCTTGAATTAGGCATCCTCTTTTTCCTTTATATGTTTCTGTGGGAAAGGCAGTTATGGGATCTTACTCACTTCTTCAGCAACTTTTTCTTTCAAACACTCAAACTTCCTCGACATTTCAACAACTTGGTTATTTACCTGTTAAGGACTCAAATCAGCATCTAACTCCTTATTTTTCTGTGGAGGTTCTCCATGAAGTTCTTCACCGCTCCTCAAAGTGATTGCCATAACTTTTTTTGGATTTTCAGTATTACTTGGCAACCCACCTTGAGACCTGGTATTTTGTGTTGTTACTATCTATCTTGTCTACAACTCCAAGATTCTTGTAGCCGCTTGCTGGCTTTTTATTTTTTCCTGTTGACTTTTCATATTTTCAACCAACTATGCTTGACCAGATGTAAGTTATTTCAATATCTCTTCCACATTGCTAGTCTGAGTTGTGGCTTGATTTGCTTGAGCCTGTGGTTGCTGAAACTACTGTGGGTGGTTGTTCTATTGTTAATTTAGTGGTTGAGTCAGCCACTTTATGTTTTAAGTATTCGCGTAGTTATGCCTCTGAATATTGACAACAAACATGATGGACTCAGGATTTCTAGCACACATATCTGCTGAGAGACCATTATTTCCACACACCACACAACAGGTGCTTGCCTACTAAATTGCATTCACGATGGTTGTAGGTGGTGTAGCATCTAATTTTATGTTGTTGAGCTGTGTAGTCAACTGATTTTGTAATACAACATTTTGAGCAGATATTACAGTAAACTGATTCACCTCCAAAACACCTGCAACCTCTTCAGTAGTAATTCTTGAGTCTGGATTACCTTGTGTAATTTGGTTCAACAAAGTACATAGCTCATCATACATCATCTCTAATGCTCGACCACCCGCAGTGGAATCTAATAAAGTTTTTCTGTTATGGTCAAGTGCCTCAACAAAAGTATGAGCTAATACCTCATTGGACTGCTGATGGTGTCGACAGTCTTAAAGAAGTGTTTTGAACTGCTCTGAAGCATGATATAAATTTTCATCTAGCTTCTTTTTGAAGCAAACAATATCACTGCTGCGTCTCACAATCTTTCCAGAGGTGTAAAATTGGATATGGGATCTCCGAGCTAAGTCATCCGATGATGTGATTTAATTTGTTGGCTTAGCTTTCAACCCTTTTTGCTTCCCCCAATAGTGAAAAGGGGAATAGTGTCAGCCTCACATAATCAGCATTCACAGTTGTAGGGATGAATATGTCACTGGTTTCCCTAAAATTCAGCAAGTAGACATGTGAATCTTCAGGAGAAAGCCCGGTAAACTATCCACTTCTGATCAAAAGTTGCACTATATTCTGTTTGGGTTCAAAATTACCTGCAACGGCTAGTTTTTGAAATGGGGAGGTCAAATATGTTGGAAATTGGATTGCCACTTCTCTAACTGTCCTATGGGCTACTTGTTGTTTAGCCATGAGAGTAGGATTATCTTGATCTTCTTTTATTTGCAAAATTTAGGGGAGAAAGATTTTTTCTGTCCTTTGTTGATGGAAGATTTGCTTAGGTTCGAGGCTTGGTTCAACCAATTTCCAATCCCTTGCCAGCTTATTAATTTGAAAACCCATTTCCTGCAAATACAAAACAAAGACAAAGAACAAAACACCAAAGTAATCCAAAAAGCAAAACTAAAAATAAATAGTTGACAAATTTCAAGACCCCAATAATGGCATCAAAAACATAACAGCGCCCAAGCACACATGCGAGTGTACGTGGTCTACCAAGTAATAGAGTGGTCTTCAAGAAAGCATAATACGTGGTCTACTCCAGTTCACAATTTAGATAAATTGATGCAAGCCTAACCAAAAGATAATTTTCAATATTTGTATACTAAAGTAAAGTAAACAATGCGTAAAATATTGAAAGAATAAATAGGAAAAATCCCAAGGTTAAATCACTTCAAACAATCATACTATGCTATTGAACTTCATTTGTTAACTCACTTATCTTGGTTGTTTATTCGTATGGTTAATCGTATGATCATGGTCTCCTGACCTCTAATTGTTTACCTTACTTGGATATTACAACTACATCACTAAGAAGGACTGTAATAATCCAATTAAGTTCTTAACGTTATCATCCTACCCGTGAATAAAGTAAGGCTTCTAGGTATATCCCTTTCCTAGATGCAAATGCAAATTCCTTATTTCGTAAAAGAATGAGAACCCTACTTTATTTATCCCCACATTCTATTTTTCTATTCCTTCTCCTGAGATCACAAATTTGAAAATATATATATTCTATGGATGATCAATCCTCAAAATAGTTAAAACAAGAAAAAACAAACAACCAAATATGATAAGCGAATCCAACAAAATTAATTCAAAATGATAGTTGTCATGTTCTTGGCTTTAACCCCGGAAAAGAAGTTTTTAGCCACTAATAGCCATAATCATGATCCTAATAATTGTATAAATGATCAAAACCATAAAGAAACTAGATTATAGACTGTAAACCTACAAGAGATGTTGAAGAAGCATCCTATATTGTTCCAAGATGTCACAAGATAATTGCCAAAGTGTCCATGGTGTATATTTATAGTAGAAAGTATTTGGTCGGCATGTAAATGACCCAATAAATATCGGCTTAATTTAATTTCACAAATAGGAGCACCGCGGGATAGCACTTCAATGGAAGGGGAAAATCATGCAAATCATGGGGAGCCACTGGAATATGCCAATCGATCCAATATTTGTCGTAATGTTTCCTCCACTTGTTCCTTTTCTTATGGTGTCGTTTTGCCTTAGTTTTCAGCTTCAATCTCATAATTAAATCATGAAAATAAACCCTCAAAGAATCCTACATGATCATAAAATAAGCATTAGAGCTCAAAACAATATAACATTCACAACCATGAGCGAGAAACACTAGCTAAGACTAGGCTTCATTGCTTAGTCTTTAACATTTTGCTTTGGCTCTTCAATTGAATCAAATACACTTTGCACATTACAAACAAGTTTTTACACATAATATTAAACATTAAAACCATTAGGAACTCATAGACTATAACAACACCTAGCTCAAGCTAGTAAAACTAGTTTTCTTCGTCTAAACTCTAATTGATTAATTTAAGTCCAAACTTGTTTGAAAACACTTATAAACATCATTATTATGTAATTGAACACTTCGTTTCCTATTTATATCATCATAAACCCATAAATCACATGAAATATCCTTAAAACTAAACTAAAAAAGCTAGAATAGCAACACTAGAGTACATAAATAAACACAACACCAATCATCAACAGCTTCGGTAGCAGGCAATGGGGGATCCATAGTAGTAATACCACTCATCATGGTAATATCCAGTATATGACCATCGTTTCTTATATTTTGCATTGTGTTGCTCAGAAGGGTATGTAACACCCCATATTCTTAAGCTTGAAATTAAATCGTTGCTTCGAAGAGTGTAAACTAAAATTCCATGGTTTATATTTTAATACATATTACATGATGTTTATCCTAGTGTTTGAATTTCTTATGAGGTGAAAAATCTTCACATAAATCACATAGAGAAAAGTTGAGCTAAGAGTGTTTGATTCAGCTAAATTCTGGTATTCAATTCAATAAGGGTCAACTTTGATTCTGTATAACTTTTATATATGTAAAACTTTTTATCTCAAGATCCAACAAATTATAGATAATTGAATTAGATTTCCAATGATACCAATTTCTTCTTAATCGGATATCCGAGAAAAAAGTTAGGATCATTTTCATAAAAACCAATAAGCTGCTGCGATAGCACCACAACGCAGGACTAAGATACTGCATCTAGCTCCATGACTAATAATGCTCAACTTGCACGTCAATTTAAGTGTAATGCGGTCTTCATCAATATACTTACCCAACTTTGGAGCTGGGGTCGAATCCACGAGGAACTATTTGGTTAATGATAAAATTAATTAAAAATGATAGATACAACATAAATTCAAACAACTAGTACAAAGAGATAACATGGGGGAGATAGGCTTCTTCATTAATGTCTCTTTTTGTGTTTTCTAGTATAAATTCGGGACTACGAATAATTAGTGTTTTAACAATTACACACGGATCTTAGGATTATGCATTACTAAGAGAGTGATATGTGGGAGTTAGTCATCAACATCGATTTAGTATGTCAAATATTGGTAGGCTTGGTTATAAATTTTGATGCTAGTCGTTCAACAAAACACCAAACTTTCACCCATTGATTCTTTCGAATACCTAATAGGTGTGTTCAACAAATAGTAACCACAACTCAATCTAGGCATCCCTATTTCTAGGATGATACCCATGGCATAGTTAACCTCACATTCACCCTTATGTCTATGATAGTGAAAATTGAGCAAACTACACATATAATTGTCTATTATTTCTTTGGTCTCCACATCCCTCTTTTTAGGATGATATAGATTCCAAAAGTTTACCCAAAGCCCTTCTTTCAAAGATGGCCTTGAACTTTCTAGATCTTGGAGCTGTCACTCATCAAACCCGTATGGGTATTTGGGGATTTCATCCATCAAATCTCAACCAAAAGAGCATAACAATGATAAAACCCATAAATATGAATTACCAAATAGATGCTAAGAATAACAACCCACACAGACTTAACACCTATTCATACATAACCCCAAGAAGGTGATTTAGATACACATAACATAAATAAGCAAAGATATAACCATAATCTCTATTGAATTGAATTGTTGAAGATTTAAGAGAATGTTACTTCAAACTTAGTTCTCCCGTAATATCAACAATGGAAGTGAGAAAATGTTCCACTTAGAAAGTCTCCAATGTATTCTTCACCCAAAATTTATACAATATTTTCTTCTCCAACAATGGATGCTATGAACTACACTCAAACTAAAACCTAAAACATTGGGGAAGATAGAATTAAAATTTTCATGATAGGGTTTGAATTCTTTTGGTCAAATTAGATTCAGCACGTGAAATTTCAGTTTTACCCTTGGGTTGAAATCCTCCGCTAGGCCGCGATCGCGCAAGTCTGGTTACGATCGTGGATATGCGACTGTGGTTTACCTTCATGACCGCGATTGATTGTCCATCCTTAACTTCAATGACCGCGGTCAGCAGATCCCGACCATGGTAACAGAGGCTATTCTATTTCAGGTCTTGAACTTCATTTTCGTGCTCCCTTTTTGATCATTTTGAGCTCCAATCCACATCCTTCCAACCCTTTAATTCTATGTCTGCAAAAAGTGAATATTAGTGCATCTAATCACAATTATGCATCTTTTATTCATCCATAATAGGGTAATGTGCATGAATAATGAGTACGATTTATTGGTTAACTCATCACTCATCAACAGCCCCAACTTAAGGAATTTGTTTGTCCTCAAGCGACACAACCAATTATCATGAGACACAATCAATTGAGCCCAATCCTTTATGACTTAAAGATCACAATAACCTCAACTTTAATGCAACCACAAATAACTCATTACACATGGGCTAAGCTAACTTCGCTACACCCCCTTTATAAACTACTAAAACCAAGACTAGATAGGACTTCAAAGAGCGACCAAGAAAAAAAAACCAATACTCTAGAAGTGACTCCATTTTCTACCAAAACTAAACTAAAATCCATTTCCCTCATTTCCGGGAGGTGACAAGACACCTACGTCAACTCATTTCACATGTCGTCCTGACAAGAAAGAGAATTCCATGCATCATGCTACAAAATATACAACAAGGAATTTTAAGTACACAAACTCTCTCTCTCTCTTAAAAGAATCTCAGTGCAATAAGTGTTATACTATAGGCTTGCCCCTATTTTCAATCAGCACTGCAAAGAAAGTTAATGATTGGAGATCTTAATGGACTTTCTAAGCTTGTAATGTAGGTTTGGGATAGGGTAGGATATTGTTTGGGAACAACATGGATACTCCCTTCCTTGAACATCAACATCACACTTTTCAATCTTTTTTTTACTATTGCCCACTTTTCTTTGTTTTCTTTCTTTCCTCATGCCTACAATTTGCTTCCTTTGTACACGACTCTTCTTTTATCTCTTTTTTTGAATCTTTCATTAAATTTTATCATTTATTGGATCCTTTCTTTTTCAAAAAATTTATTTACCATCACTTAGTCACCTTGACATTCTACTAACACTTTATGGTCTCAAACTTCCTTCCATCAACTTTACCACCCCAACATAGGCTTTAGCCTCAAGTTGCATTTTTAATTTCAAAAATGGTATGGTTCAAAAGAGGGATGAATAAAATGGTTCACGTCTTATAACGCGTTTTCCAAAGAAAGGTCCAAAGGCTCAAAGTGGGTAATTAGGGATTTCAATTATGCATAGGAAGGCTTTTTAGGCTAGTGTTGGTTCCAAAAAATCACAAAGGTGGCCTAAGGTCATTTCTCCAACCAAATACAACCAATACCAGCCTTGAGAGATCAACGGAGCAGGTTCTAGATAACACAAGTATACAAGATATGAATGCAAAAAGCATGCCACTCATGGCATGCAAAAACTCCACAAGGAGGATGAATTGTCCCTTCCACGAGACACAAATTTGGAGTATCTAATTCAATTCATAAGTCAAATTTGTGAAGCCACAAAAAGTGAAATAATTTGTTACAAAGTCGCTCACATCCATGCCCTTGATTTTTGAAAAACTTTGGACGGAGGGGCTTGTTTGTTTTGTAACACCATCATTTTTAATTTGCTAAACTATTGCTACAACCAAAGCCTTAGTCTTACATCTTTGCTCAAAATAGGCAATCTAACCATATGGCTACTCAGACTTCGCCAATTATGAATAAAGTGACCCCAACTTAACAAAGTATAATGCTATAGGTACTCAAGCTTCCATCACATTAATGACTGAATGCTACGAGTCCTTATAATTCCCCTATATTTATGCCTCAAATCCAAACACGATGTTTTACCCTTAAGAATGTCATCACTCAATCCATTATAGAGTAAAGCTAATTGTGCATCAACAATATTAAAATTAAATTAAATCAAAAGAATACTAAAAATAAAATAAAATCATGATAATCCATAGTGCATGGACACTATCAACGTTCCTCAATAATGTAGCATTCCTCAAAACAACATAAAAACAATATCCAAAACGTTAACCAAAAACCATAGTAAATATTCGGGGACACCCCGAACCATAAGGGTGTAGTGTCCTCACTTAAAGTGTAACCAAGTTAAAGTAAAAGGGACTCTCTGAATATGCATCATGAGTCGCTCTCTCCTGCCAACACTTCACCATTACCATCAGCATTATCAGCTGACTAATCTGTAGGGGCTTTGTCTTCACTTTCCAACTTCGATGAAGGTGGTCGCTCATTGGGTTTGAGAACCTTAAATATGCCTTTCACCCCCTTTCATAGCTTCTAGAACAATTTGCCTCTCTTTTCCTGTCTCTTTACCATCTTCTCATATGATTCTTTGTGGTCCCTATATAATCCTCCAAGGCTGAGTAGACTCTCTCTAGACTAGAAATAGCGGCTCCCTGCATCTTCTGCTCCTCATAATATTTTTCATAATCCAATCGGGACATATATAAGTTGCATGTTGTGGATAGCTACCCTTGTCCCTGAGGCAATCTGGAAACTAGTTCCCTAACCTCCCTTATTTAACCTGAGGGGTTATTAAGTGGGTTAGTTAGTGAAGGTCTGCAAGAATCTATGTCCTCTTGGACTGCTTTGCCTGTGTCCGCTTTCCTCTTCTTACTATGTCCTGGGGCACCATCACCTCTATATTTGAGTGGGTAGATGAGGGAACCTGGCCATACCCAAGTATCTATAGCATACTCTATTACTACTGATCTTTCACATAGCTTAGCTATAAGAGAGGGAAAAGGAAGATAAGTACCTCCATGGGTTTGAAAGTACTGCGAACATACAATCTCTCCTACATTCAGAGAAATGTCTAACAGAATACATGACACCATCCGAGCCCTAACGTCTGTGATAATGGTAATATGAGTGCAAGAAGAAACCCTGCTACAAATGATGTTCAGCCATAGCCTTGCTACAGCCTTGAAGTCATTCAGTGGAATATCTCTTTTAGTGATGGCCCAGGAACTACCTTTCCCAGATATAGGACATCAACCATCCATAACCCTGGCTCCCATGCCTTTGGATGAAACTCTCCTATGTTTATATTTGGAAGACCGTACACTACAGTAATTTTCTTCACTCTGGAGGGCACCTGTTTACCCCAAATTTTCATGACTGGTTTTGTGAGGGAGACTATACAGATGTTTCCATAGAGGCCACGCACATATTGCTCATTATCAAGGCACGATTCAAGGTAAAAACACATCCACCTAGTTGCAGTGAGCCTGGCATAAATTCTAGGAACTTCTCTTCATCCTTGTCTAAGATGATACCTCTTTTCTAGGAGTAGCTTTGTTCTGTGGAATTCTACGTCGTACTTGTGATGGAATTCTGTGGATATGTATCAAGTGTCGTCGAAGTCTCCCATTTTAGAGTAACTTAGAACCTGTAAGCAATGCACTTCAGGCCAATATAAGAATTATTAAACCAAATCATGCTAGCACAAATAGATAAGATCATGAGGTAATGCTATCGAAGATTTTGGGGGAAGCTAAGGTTCTATAGAATTTTTTATGTTTGTCAGAACCATCCCTCAGGTATGCCAATCGCAGGGCTTTAATCGCGATCACGGTGTCGCGACCGCATCCATCGAGACCACAATCACGGTATTTGAGATTGAGTGGACAGTTCTGTACATGCACTTGATATGCAAATCTAATTCTAATACCCTATTCTGAAAAGGGATAAATCATTATAAAAAGAGAACTCCACACCTAGATTGTATGAGCACACCCCCAAGCTTAAAAAAATTGAATATTTATTTTGAAGGGGATTTTTAGTTGCACACATGGGGTACACGTCCATTCAAGCGGTTTAAGGCTTACATTTGGGTAATAAAGACTTCCCCAATAGTGTGTTCACTAACTACTACAGCTAACCACAACACAATGATAACTAAGCATGAATTTGGTAAAACAAAATTGATTCAAGCCTTTTTAATATGGTACAAGTTCAAAGTATACATTTATATCAATATCACGGGAGTTGAGACATCTTACCAAGTTAAATGATGCTAGTGGATTGATATGCCAGTTGGATATGCAATGAAATGCCAAAAATTGGAGAGGATTTGAGAGAAATTAAGAAAGGAACAATGGGAAGAATGGGTATTCGAAAGGTCTTTTTAAGTGAATTCACCGCGATCGTGGTCACAGTTCCGTGATTGCGATCATGTGGTCTCCATGATCGTGGGGACATGGACCATAGTCACATGAACTGAGATCCAACAACTTGGGTTTTCTGCATTTGTTGATCAGTCCAAACTTGCCAATTTCATATGTTTCCTCCTCAACTAAGATCAAAATCCCTTATGACACCACATTGTAAGTATTATGCATGTACAGAAATATAAACCAAAATTTATCCTAGCATGCACAAGTAAAAGGATATGTGCCACTTTTAGTGGCATGATGGGTTGCCTTCCATCAAGAACTTAGTTTAATGTTTAGCATAATGCCTCTACTCCTTCCCTTTATGTCTCCACTTAGAAAATTTGAATCATCATCCCAACTTTTGATCAATATGAAATGAGCGGTAGAGGGATAGAAGATTTAAATTTTCCAAGATGAAACTTGGAAAATGTGAGAGAATGGCAAGTAGATTTAAATCTTTCCATTTTGAAGACTTGAACCTTTTACTCAACTTCTCATCAATCTTCCGAACTCGCTCCTTGGGTAAGAGTGTCTACTTCAATAGGTCATTCCTTGTACCTTGGAAGTTAAGCATCTTCTCCTTTAATGGATGGGATTCCATGTGATACTTTAAAATGACAAACTACAAAATATAAGAGTCAAACTCCACCTCCCCACATTTCTTAATTATCATATCTTATATGCCTAATGTTTAAAAGTGGGTAGAATGAAGTCCAACCCTAGTCTTAGAATTGTTTCCTCCAAAGCATCTTCACCCTGGAATGAGTTCGAGTTGTCATAAAGGATTTGCTTTGTTTCTTATTGAGACTCTAGCACCATTCCCTTTATTGTGTCTTGTTCTTCCTCATATGATATGGATGATTGCGAAGATGCCGAGGAATCTGCTCTACCAAGATCATCATCATATCTTAGTTTCTTTTCTTGATAAACCTCATCTTGAGGATTGGGCATAGTTGTGATGTTTGCAAGAATTATGTTCTTTCCCAATTCTTTTGCCTTGATATTTTCCCTTTTAAATACCCTATAGGATTTATGCAAGTCTTGTATAGTCTCCCCGGTTGTAGTTATCCAATCCAAAATGGTTTGAAGCATTGCTTCAATGCTAGTGGTTCCGGTTTTTTGCTCCTTCTTCTTCTCTTCATAAGACCGATCAATATAATAAGAAGAACAAGCAATTCAGTTAGTATAATGGGGGAGGGCATATGGACAAGCCCTCTAATGTCCATCTTGACCACTACATAAAGAACACCTATACTCCCTATAGGATTGAGATGATGCATCCATCTCTCTCGAGGGAGCATAGTTAAAATCTCTTATGAAGTGTTGTCCATCATAATATGGACATGGATCGTCAAGATAGGACTTCCAACTACGAACATCATATTTGTCAGAAGATACAATAGAGAAAATAAAAATAAAATAAAATAAGCTAAAAAGTTACCTATAAAAGAAAAATCAGAAACAAATATTTACAAGCTTGAATTCAAGAAAGTAACTAAAATTCCAAACAAACTTAATACGCCAAATTGTTCCTCGGCAACAACGTCTTTTTTTATAATGCTCAACTTACTCTTCAATTTAAGTAAAAGGCGGTCGTCATCAATATACTTACCCAACTTTGGTGTTGGGGTTAATCCACAAGGAACAATGTGATTAGTGATCAAATTAATTCGAAATGATAGATACAAGTTAAATTAAAACTAATGGTACAAAGAGATAAAATGGAGGAGATAGGTGACGAATAATTAGATTTCCAATAATTATGAACAGATCTTGGGATTATGCATTACTAAGGGAGTGACATATGAAAGTCAGTCATCAACATTGATTTAGTAAGTCAAATATGGGTAGGCTTGGTTATAAATTTTGATTCTAGTCTTTCAATAAAATACCAAACTTTCACCCATTGTTTCTTTCAAAAACCTAATAGGTGTGTTAAATAATTAGTAACCACAACTTTAATCTAGGCATTCCTATTTCAGGGATGATACCCATGGCATAGTTAACCTCACATTCACCCTTATGAATAAGATAGTGAAAATTTAACAAACTATACATGTAATTATCTATCATTTCTTTGGTCTTCACATCCCTATTTCAAGGATGATATGGATTACTAAAGTTCACCCAAAACCCTTCTTTCGATGATGGATTTAAACTTTCTAGAGCATAAAGCTTTCACTCATCAAACTCATATGGGTATTTGGGGCTTTCACCTATCAAATTCCAACAAAAATAGCATAATAATGATAAAAGACATAAACGTGAATTACCAAATAGGTGCCAACAATAACAACCCACACACACTTAAACTTCTATTCATACATAACCCCAAGAAGGAGATTTAGCTTCACAAAAGATAAGTAAGCATAGATATACCCATAATCTCCATTCAATTCAATTGTTGAAGATTTTAGTAAATGTTACTTTAGACTTGGTTCTCCCACGATATCAATGATGGAAGTGACAAAATCTTCCACTTAGAAAGTCTCTAATGTATTCTTCACCCAAAATGTATACAATATTTTCTTCTCAATATATAGAGGTTATGAACTACACTGAAACTAAAATCTAAAAAATTGGGGAAGATAAAATTAATTTTTTTCATGATAGGGTTTGAATCCTTTTTGTCAAATTGGTATCAGCACGTGAAAATTCAGTTTTTTCCTCGAGATAAAATCCTCCGCTAGGCCGTGATTGCGCAAGTCTAGTTTCAACCGTGGCTACACGACCGCAGTTTACCTCTGCGATCGCGATTGATTGACCATCCTAGACTATCACAACTACGGTCGGCTTATCATGACTGTGCTACCTAAGGATCTTTAGTTTCAGGCCTTTAGTTATAGTTTCTTTCTCCCTTTTTGATCATTTTTAGCTCTAATCTACATCCGTCCAACTCTTTAACTATATGCCTGGAAGAAGTGGATATTAGTGTATCTAATCACAATTACGTCCCATTTATTCATCCATAATAGGGCAATGTGCAAGAATAATGAGTGAAATTGATTGGTTAACTCAGCACTCTTTAGAAATGCGGAGTAATGTTTTCCTACATCCGTAAATACAATCCTATTTTCATCATTTCTCCTTAACCCCAAGAACCTAAGTGAGGGATTAAAATACCAAAAGGGCATTATTTTCTCAATTTTCAGCATCAAAGCCATATGTAAATCCCTCCCTTCCCAAGAACAAAAATCCAAACCCTTCAAGCTTCCAAGTTTAAAAATCTTGAAGAAAACATTAAGAATAGGGTTTTCTTCACAAGTTCACCATTCAAATCATAAGATTTAATCTTTACTCCTCACGAATTCAAGGGTTCAAGTTCAAATTTCAAATTTCTTCATGAAGTTGTTTAATTAAGGTATGTGGGTATTAATTAATGGGTTCCTTTCATCCATTGAGATAAAAAAACCTTATTTTTAATTTAAAATCATGAATCTTATTCTATTTTATGAAATCCTGCATGAAACTCATGATTAAATCCAAGAACTCCTCATTAACTCAAGAACAAGCCATGTCTACATGTAATTCCATATGAATTTACCTACTTCATATTTTGAATTATGATTCAAATGTCTTGTTTAAGTGAATTTCATGTTAAACCCCCAATTTGTCAATTTAACCTTGTAATCTTGTAGATTTCTCATGTTTAACACATTCCCATGTACAAGTTCATGATTCTCAAATGTTTGATGAAATATCTATGTTTTGGGTCTTTGAATCGTGATTTCATACTACAGTTTTAAGCCTTAATATTGTATTTTATGATCATTCAATGCTGGCGGGTTATTAACACCCGATACCTAAAAGTTTTACATGAGTTCAAATTTTTCAAGTAATGATTTTAGTTAAATCATGAATATTATCATTTACTCTTGTGTTATGACCATGATAAGCCGTCAGTGGTTATGTTCAATAATTTAGTACAGTTTAATAATAGTGTCAGTTTAGTAAGGAGTAGGATTTAGCACCAAGCAAACAAAGGGATGAGTGCTGACCATCCAGTAGAGGGTATAACACTTAGTAGCAATCCCTTAGTTCCAGAACTACGTAACCAGCTGATGCTCCATCTTTCGACGAAACATTTTCATCATTTCCTAGAGAAAGTTGTATGTTTTTAAGCAACAAAGTTGTATTTAATGCTATTTTTTAATGTTTCAGGGTAAGGATCTAGCTAAAGAAAAAGTCTCAGAGAAGTGGCATAAAAACTCTTATGACGGTCAAAATAGTGGACCGTCAGTCTTGCGACGGATCACCAACTTGACTGTTAGGTCCAAACAGAACCCAAGACTTCAGGTCTTGCAGTGAAGGACCAAATAAAGGACCATTACTCTTGCGGCAGACCACCAAGTTAGCCATCAAGTTTATCAAGAACCTGGATCCTTGAAGGACTCAGCAACGGACCAAGTGGTGGACCACCAGTCCTATGATGGACCACTAAGTTGGCCATAAAGTTCATCAATAACCTAAATCCCTGGAGGACTCAATGACAGACAAAATGGTGGACCATCAGTCTTACGATGGACCACCGATTAGGCCATCATTCCTATATAGAAAATAACTTGCCCAACTCAGTAGCGATGGGCCAAATAATGGATCGTCAACCTTTCGAAGGACCACCAAATTGGTCGTCACTTTGGACGCGAATCTTATGATTTCAAATTTTAAATCCTTTTAGCTAGGAACATATAAATACCAAGTATTAGGTTTTAGTAGGCTTATTTTGTCTTCAATTTCATACTTTCTCTTTTATTGAGAGCTTTGTACTACTTTTGATTGAGATTAGAATCTAAAGATTGAGATGTGACTATTAGTTTTTATATTTTCCATCAAAGATTGAGAAGAATAATATTGTGACTTCTATAAGTACTTTTCTAAAGTTATTTATGAACATTAATGTTACTTTGATTTCTGACATAGAGATGAGTAGCTAAACTCCCGTAACTAGGGTTATGGGAGCCTTGATGTACAGAACTATTTTGGGGTTGTGAATATATTTGTTTTCTAATATCTATCGAATTTGCATGAATATTTCTTCATTTTAATGACATCTCTTTGTTGCAAACTTGAGAAGTGAACCCATGAACCCCACTTTTTTGACAAAAAAGTCGATGTTGGGAAAAGAAGTGATTCGTATGAACTCCATAGGTTTACCCTCTAGGTTAATAGGTTGATTCTCTAATAGGATCAACCCTTATAAGAGTGTTATTGAATAATGCGTGGACCCTTTAAGTTTGAGAGAAGTATAGGGTGAAATACTCATTAGGTTGAGAAACACATGGGTGATTTAGAATTCAATAATCCTTGCAATTAGATACATAAGTTAGAATTCGAACACAAACTCATAACCCTAATTATTTGAATTAATTTATTCTCATATGAATTACATTTACATTTGCTCTCAGTAGCTGGGCTTTTGTGTAAGGCCAATACAAAAGAGCACTGTTAATATTTCAAAACCCTCTTTATTTCAAATCCTTAGATCAATAGTCTAATAATAGCCACAATACTTAGTAAGAATAGTATTCGCTATGGGATTCAACACCCAACCCAGTTGGGATCTATATTTGACAGCGACCGCTTACTCTCTGTAAGAGAGTTGTAGTATGGGCATATAAAATTTCGGTACCGTTGCAAGGAAATACAGTTGTCAATTAAGTTTATGTTGGTTAATTTACCCTTGGTCAAGTTACCCAAAGTTTAATTTTGTTTGATGTTTTTGTTTGTGCAGGGGAATTGTTTCTTATGCCAAGTACATTGAGATCAGGTACACCATTATTACCAATACATCCAGAACTATAAGTTATTGAAAGAATGACAGAACCCTAAGATGCTGAGAAACTAGCCCCATTGGCTAGAGCTCAGCTGAATCAGCAAAATAATGGCTAGCGGGCACGTCATCCTAATCCTAACGATGATGATTTAGGTGATGATGACTTGTTAGATCCTGCAAATAGATGGTGTGCAGAAAATGTAGTTGCATCAGTGAATAGAAATATGAATAAAAATCGTTCTTTCAAGGCAAGACATGATCGTTAAGTTGTTCAATTTAATATTAATGATGATGAAAATGGAATGGAAGGATATGGTTCCACTGGAGCTATTATTCCTCCACCTTTAGTACCAGAAGCAAAGTTCAATATTACCAGTACAATGATCCAGCTCCTTCAACTAAAGTGGTTGTTTGGTGGAGTCCCAGAAGATGATCCCAATATGTATTTAGTGAATTTTATCACTATTTACAAGTCCTTTCATAACTCGAGAGTGGTACAGAATGCCATCCGGTTGCATTTATTTTTGTTGTCTCTATCTGGGGAAGCAATATTAGGGCTTAATAAGCTGATGCCCGATTCCATAACCAACTGAAGTAAATTAAAAGTGGCTTTCCTAGAAAGGTTCTTTCCCCCGTCTACAAGGGTACAGTTGAGGGACGAGATCAGCAACTTTCAGCAACTCCCAACCAAAGCCCTTTACGAGACATGGGAGAGGTTCAAAATGATGATCACGTAGTGTCCAAACTATAATATGATAGATATTCATCTGATGAAGACTCTTTATCGGGATTTGAACTCTATTATGAAACTAGTTATTAATAATGTTGTAGGGGGATCATTTGTGGATCTCACATTTTTGGAGACCTCAGAGATGCTTGGCTGGATGACTAAACAAAGTAGAGCTTGGCAAACTAGGGAATCTGTGGAAGCAAGTCCTACTATGTCTATTGGCATAACTGCTGAACAACGTAATAAAAAGGAAGAACATGATCAGTAGATGGAACATTTGAAGACGCAGATGGATCTTTTGAACAATCATCTATTTTCTACAAATACTAAAAAAGTGAAGGTTGTAGCGGCTAAAGGTAGAGATAATTCTGATTCAGAGGAAGAGGCTAACTAATTCAATAATCAAGTGGGTTTTCGAGGCAATATCTAAGGAAATCAAAGTCGAAACTACTATGACAAGGCTGGTTATAAGGATAGGGAGAAAGGAAATTGGAAAGGTAAGAATGATAGAAGTAGACTATATGTACCTCCCAGAAGCAGAGATAGTGCTGCAACTAGCTTTGGCAAGATTTCCATGGAGGACATGATGGAGAAATTATTAAAGGGAGTTTAAGATACCAACTATGGAGTGTTTACCATGAAAAGCAATTTATCTTCTATTAGTTAGTTGGTGAACTCGCACTCTACCTCTATCAAGTAGTTGGAGCAACAAATAAACTAGCTCTCATCAGCTTTGAATCAGAGAAAGTCTGGAACATTTCCAACTCACACTATTCACAACCCATGAAATAATGACTTTTTTATGGCTATCACTAGTAGAAGTGGTAAGGTATTGGCAAGACCTTCTGTAGGTAAGCCTGCGATTGATATTATAGCCGATGATGTTGAATAAGCAAAGATTTATCATCTGGTGAACTCTGGAAAATTTGATAAGGTTATTGATGACACATCATCCATCAGTGAGCATGTTAATGAATTGGAGAAGAATAAGGGAAAGGATGTAGAAGTGGTGGTTACCACTATTCCAAAGCCACCTCCTCTATTTCCTCATTGGTTGAAGAAAAAAGCCGATGGCACAAAGTTTTGAAAATTCATGGCTATGCTGAAGTAGCTGATGATTAATCTACCACTCATGGAGGAATTAGAGAAAATTCTTGGGTACGTAAAGTTTATGAAAAACCTCATCACAAAGAAACGGCTGGTAAGTTTTGAGCTAATGGATAATTTTTATCATTGTGGTGCTATTTCCATAAGGTCTCTATTATAGAAAAAGGCAGGTCCAGGAGCATTTACTATCTCGAGCACTATTAGACTTCTTGACTTTGCAAAATCTCTATGCGACCTGGGAGCTAGCATCAATCTAATGCTACTAGTTGTTTACAAAAAGTTGGTTTCGGGAGATCCCACACCCACTAACATAAGACTTGTGATGGCAGATAAGTCGATCAAACGACCTGTTGGTATTTTGTATAATGTGTTGGTGAAGGTTGCTAGTTTCATATTCCCTGTAGATTTCGTTATTCTAGATTACAAAGTGGATTTTGAGGTGTCAATAATCTTAGGATGACCTTTCCTCAAAACTAAAAGTGTGTTGATTTATTTCTGAGCTAATGAGCTCTTATTCAGGCTGAATGATAAAGTGGTGCAATTTGATGTGTGCCAATCAATGAAGTAGCAGAAAGAAATGATTGCGTTTTCAATTATAGATGTCCAGTATGTGAAGGAGCAGAAAGTGTTGATAGAAGAGAAATTTGTTATTAAAACCTTGGCTCTAATGTTGATGAAATTTGATCAGGATGGCATAGAATATTATGAGAAGATTGTTTGTTCCTTAACGAGCGTGGGGTCTTACTCATATGCCCCTAAGAAGTTGGACCTGGACTTAGAAAATTGTCCTAGTCTACTTGTTAAGCCCTCTATAGAAAAACCACCTATCTTGGACCTAAAAAAATTACCCAGTCATTTGAGGTATGTGTTCTTGGGCAGTGGAAATACACTAATTGTTATTATAACGGCTAACTTGGGTATGCAGCAGGTTGAAGCACTTATTTTCGAGCTTCAAAGATACAAAAGAGCAATAGGCTGGACTATTACTGATATTATTAGCATTCCTCCTGGCATCTGCAGTCATAAGATACAACTTGAGAAAGAATTTACTCCTAACATTGAGCATCAATGCCAACTTAACCCACCAATGGAAGAGGTAGATAAGAAGGAAATTATTAAGTGGCTAGAGGCAGGAGTGGTTTATCCTATTTCCGATAATAAATGGGTAAGCCCGATTCAATGTGTGCCTAAGAAAGAGGGCATGACTATTTCTGTAAATGAAAAGAATGAGTTGATTACACTCAGGCCTGTGACTGGTTGGAGAGTTTAATGGACTAACTGTAATACCCCGATTGTTTCTTAAGCCTAAATTCGTCTTTTGGGTGGATATGTATGACTTCCAAAGTGATTGATGTTTAAACCATATTATATTTATCTAATTTCTACTTTTTGTCATATAGATCATTGAATAAGATTTCCATCGATACCAATTTCATTGAAATCTGACTTAGGACGAGGGAGTTATAGCCATTTTACTCAGTGATATCGGATCGCCTAGGTCTGACGGTCGACTTAGCAGACCGTTAGTTCCTTGGTCGACCATCAAGTGTCCCGTCAATACAAGGCAGTGACCCCTCTTCCTTGTCACCATGTGATGGCCAAGATGGTGGACCATCAAAAAGTTGATGGACCATCAAGGGGACCGTCACTTCGACCATCATGTAGAGGCAGCATGGCCCAGATTTGGCACTCGAGTGATGGATGACTTGGTGGACCGTCAGTTTCCTAATGGACCATCTCTTCTACCGTTACATTGAGGCAGAACGTTCCATTTTTGGCACTCGAGTGATGAACGATCTGGTGGACCATCAGATCGACCGTCACAGGCCCCGATCAGTGAATTTCAACTTTTTCAAAAGGGCATTTTGGTCATTTACGCTCCTTTTTACCTTATATATACAACAAAGTAGTAAAGAGAAGATCATTTTCTCCTATTTCTCTCCAATTTCTCCAGGAATTTTTTAGAAACCTAGGGTTTTCTCTCAACCCAAAAATCAAAATCCTTCCAAGAAATTCAAGGATCTTCCATTGATTTTTCCAAGTTTTCCAAGAATTAAGCTCCCCTAGTCAAAGGCATCAAGGATCTTAGCTCAAAAGTGTAAGGAAGAAGTTCCAAACAAGTTTCTACATCTCTGAAATTATGATCCAAGGTATGTAGGGCTTAAACAAGAACACTCCTTTCGTTCTTGTGCCTAAATATTTACTTTCTATTATTGATTTACATGATTTTTCAAGTGGGTTTACACCCAAATTTCTTTATTTATGATTTATGAGATTTGAGTTGAATAGGTTTGATATTTATGATTATTTCACCATCATGTTTCTTAAATTGAGAATTTATTTCATGAGTTGTACATTGTCATTATGTATTGATGATTTCTAAGCAATTTAAGACAAGTGTCATGAGTTATGCCTTTTCATAAGAAATTTGAATATTGAATATATATCGATATTTGAGATTGAAAGTCAAGAATGAGTCCTACGATGTTTCCTTGAAGCTATTGATATTTGAAAATGATTCAAAAAATAAATATACTTGATATTGAGAAAGATTGTATTGAGTTGAGTCAGGTTAGGAATCCACAAGATGTTTATGATTTACAGATGAGATATTTATTTTTATTTTGGTCTTTAAAATATACCCATGAATTGATATTAAATAAGGTGGATTTCCTAACGCATTCTAAGCTGCGTCTGGGAGGAGTATTTAGCACTGAGCGAGAAATATGGTATTTCCCCAAAACTACATGCCACCATAGGATTAATGTTGATAATTGTGTGCCAGAGGCCGAGTATGGGATTGTGATAACAAGATTTAGGTTGTACTCCCTGGAAAGAGTACGACACCCCTGCCAATGTGGGGTTCTCTCCTTAGGAGGGCAAAACGTTGGACTCTATGCGGCTTCTATAGTATAGTTATGTTGGTCATAAGACACTCCCACGTCCATAATGATCTAAGTAACATGAGTTTCTAAGTCACTCTACTTCATGAGACATTGAGTTTGAGTTGAGTTAAATGATCTATGAGATTTATGAAGCATATGTTATTACTGATAACTTTTGGAAATGATGTTTTAGATAATTCAAGTGAAGAGATTTATTATTTTCAGCATGCATGATTTTCTTATACATTTATGATATTATTTAAAATGTTGCATCCAGCCCTACATACTCAGTACATTCCTAAGTACTGACTCCCATACTCTTTTGTATTATATATTTCATCATGTATAGGTTCAGGTGCTCAGTCTCAGCAGCGAAAGTGATCTTTGAGTACTTTCATCTACTTTTCTGAGGTTGGTGAGTCCTCATGATTTGAGGACCTGTGTCTTCAATTTTTTCTTGTTAATAAATGGTTGTTTACTTTCAGTTCAGTACGAGTCAGTTGGGGATCTGTCCCAATGGCTCCTCAGTCCTATATAGTAGAGGATTTTTCAGACTAGTGTACCAGCGTGTACAAAGATCTCAGTATGTTCATGTCATGATTATTCTTTCCTACTTTATGATGATTCGTGTCGTAGAGAGTTCTGAAAGTGATGACACGCTTAGAGGGTTAGCTTGAGGCCACATGTGGCCTTGAGCACCATGTGATGTCTCGAGATAGGTTCTCTGGGCGTTACACTACCGTAAACTAAACTCATGGACTTTAAAGGACCACTTCCCAATACCCTTCATGGATCAAATGCTTGATATGTTGGAGGGAAAAGAGTGGTATTTCTTCTTGGATGGATATTATGGCTACAATCAAATCTGTATTGCTCCTAAAGATCAGGAGAAAAAAAATTTACATATCTATATGGCACTTTTGCACTCAAGTGGATGTTGTTTGGGTTATGTAATGCACCCGCTACCTTTCAAAGGTGTATGATGTCTATTTTTTCAGATATGATTGAGGACACCTTGGAGGTGTTCATGGATGATTTTTCTATGGTAGGAGATTCATTTGGGCTGTGTCTGGAGATCTTAAGTAAGGCTTTACAGAGGTGTATGGAATTTAATCTGGTGCTTAATTAGAATAAATGCCACTTTATGGTGAAGGAGGGCATTGTTCTCGGGCATACAATTTTAGAAAAAGGGATAGAGGTCGATTGAGCTAAGGTAGAGGTTATTGAGAAGCTACCACCACCCATCTTAGTGAAAGAGGTGTGTATTTTCCTTCAATATGCTGGCTTTTATCGGAGGTTTATAAAAGACTTCTCTAAAATTACAAATCTACTTTGTAAACTTTTAGATAACAAAACTAAGTTCTTCTTTGACACTAATTCCATTAAGTCATTTGAATTCCTTATGAGGAAGCTGGTTGACGCCCTTATCATTGTTGCACCGGATAGGTCCAAACCGTTTGAGATAATGTGTGATGCAAGTGGTGTTGCCCTCGGAGCTGTGTTTGGGCAAAAGAAGGACAAATTATTTCATCCATTATATTATGCTATCAAGGCACTAAATAGAGCTCAGAAAAACTACATTGTTACATAGTAGGAACTTCTAGTAGTGATGTACGCTTTTGAGAATTTTTGTACATATTTTCTAGGGACCAAGGTTGTGGTACATACTAAGCATGCTTCCTTGAGGTACCTAATGGAAAAGAAGGATGCTAAACCAAGGTTGATCCGGTGGGTGTTTCTACTTCATGAATTTTACTTCGAGGTTAAGGACATAAGAGATGTGAGAATCAAGTGGCTGATCACTTATCCAGACTCAAAGGCGAGCAAGTAGTAAGAGATGGGCTTGAGATTGATGATTCCTTTCTTGATTAGAAAATATTGGCTGCAGTGCTCAAAAAAGTACCTTGGTATGCTGACTTCTGGGATGAGCCATATCTTTTTTGGCGATGTACAGATGGTATTATTCGATGGTGCATCCCAGAAGTAGAAATGCTAAGTGTATTGGAAGCAAGCCACGCTTCCCCAGTTGGAGGTCACCACGCAGGTGATCAGACTACAAGGAAAGTCCTTTACAGTGGCTATTATTGGCCCTCTTTGTTCAAGGATGCCTATGAGTTCGTGAAGAGATATGACCAATGTCAAAGGAAAGGGTCCATCTCAAAGCACCATAAGATTCAAATGTCTAAAATGTTGGAGGTAGAATTATTTGATGTGTGGGGCATAGATTTCATGGGACCTTTCATGAGCTTAGTTAGAATGAAGTACATACATATTGTTGTTGACTACGTGACAAAATAGGTTGAGACTGTAGCTCTGCTGGATAATGAAGGAAAGTGGGTTGTTGTATTTTTAAAGAGAAATATCTTCTCTCATTTTGGGGTACAATGTACCATCATAAGCGATGGAGGATAACACTGTTGTAACAAGATATTCTGAGCCGCATTGGAAAAATATGGGGTTAAGCAGCATAAGGTAGCTATGACATATAAGCCATAAACAAGTGGGCAAGTGGAGATCTCCAATCGATAAATCAAGGCTATCCTTGCCAAGACTCTGAATGCTAGCAGAAAGGATTAGTCTAAGAAGCTGGACAATGTATTATGGGAATATCAAACAGCTTTCATGACACCTATTTGCATGTTGCCATACCAATTAGTATATGGTAAGGCATGCCATTTGCTGATTGAACTAGAGAATAAAGTACTATGGGCACTGAAGCATCTTAATCTGAACAGGAATGAAGCAGCAAATGAGACTGGGGCATCTTAATGATATGGATGAGAGAGCCGACCTGTACAAAGAATGAATGAAGAAATATCATGATCACAGAATTGAAAAGAGGGAGTTTCAAAAAGGTGACTTGGTGCTTCTGTTCAACTCCAGAATCAAACTGTTTCTAGGTAAGGTTAAATCTAAATGGTCTAGCCTATTTAAAGTGAGTCAAGTCTACTCATCTAGAGTAGTGGGACTTGAAAATAAAGACAGTAGTGTCTTCAAGGTGAATGGGAAATGTGTGAAACTGTATATCAGTCCAAAGGACTCAATAAAGAATATTGTTGTTGTCTATCTCGATGAAGTCTGATTAATCGAGATAACTGATTCGTGTCATGACAATAATTCAAGCGCTAGTGGGTGGCAACCCACAACGATTTATTGTGAAGTATTTACTAAATTAGTGTTGTGGTTATTAGTGTATTTTTGATGCATTTATGAAGAGTACAGGATTAAAATTACACCAAAAAGGAGGAGTGGTACATTTGAAAACAAGGGTAAAAAACTGAAACACTGGAACAAAAGTGACGGTTGATTTGATGGACCACCATTCCTCTGATGGTTCACCATTTCCTCCATCGCAAACAAGCAGAAAAATTCATTCATTAGATCAATTTTACGGTTAAAGTTGTGAACTATCCCAAAGATGGTGGATCATCTAATCGAACATCAAAATTAACCTAGACGGCATGGGTTCTGGTAAGGTATGATGGTGAATTTGGTAGACCATCAAAAACTCAATGGATCATTCCAATGATCATCGCAACAATGTATAAGTGCTCAGGTCTTAGTAAGTTTTGACGGCCGACCTGGTGTACTATTGATGATCTGATAGACCGTAGGGCCTGGCGTCACTGTAACCCTAATTCTGGGTTGGGTCTGGTTGACTCTGAAGCCTTGTTAGATGGCCCATATTTAACCCAAAAGGTTTTAAAATGATCAAATAAGGAGGTTACATATGTTGTAACCCCTTCAAATCCTTCAATTGTTCAACGTTTTTTGGATTCAAAGAATCCGAATGAACTTACTACCTCTATGACTCTATATCTCCTTCCTTCTCTCCTATTTAAACACATCCATTTTTCTTTTCCTGTTTATTACAATTAAGTTGAGATCATTATTGAAGAGTTGTTTGAATCAGTCTTGTTCTTTAATGTTGCAAGCTTGTCTCTCTGCAAAACCAAGGTATGCAGATAATTCTTTCTTTGTCTAAATGACGCATTCAACTGGGGGTTCTGTTGGAAAGTTGTTTTGTAAAGGAATTAGAGTATAATTTGTTTAGGTGAATTCTGAGTAACCTACATGATTAAGATGTGAAAAGTTGTGCTTGGTTGTGTTATAGTTGTCAAATATTCCATAACAAACAATGTTGCTCAACAAATGCTAGAATATAAGCCAAATTAAAAACTGAACCTGAAGAAGGGGGTGCGGCAGTTAAGATGGTGGACCGTCCAATTTTTAACAGACCACCAACTTTACCATCACAGGTCTATGAAAATTCCAAGACACTGAATAAGGATCGATGTCCAAAGTGGTGGACGGTCCCACCACTGGTGAACCACCATTTTGACTGTCAAGTCATGAAATGCACTGATTTGATAGATTTTTGCTATGGACTGATTTCTTACCTCTTTTCAAGTGTTATGGTTCCTAAAATACCAGTAAATAGAGGATAAAAATCTAAAAGAGGTGGCGGCAAACCTGAATCTGGGTACAACACCAGACAATGTGGAAGGGAAATTCCCCCACTCTCCCAGTCTGAAGGGGAAAGTAAGGATAGTACTAGCAGTACCAGTTTGATCCCAGACGAGGACACAGTTAATGCCACTCCACCTAAGCCAGCTGATGTTGAAACTGAGGATACAATTGTAAAAGGGCAAGCTGAAGCAGATAACGTAGAAACTAAACATGAGGATGCTAATGTTGTAAAGCATAATGATCTCCAAGTTCGGGAGGCGATTAGATGGAACATAGAGGGAGAACATGAGAAGTTCTATGATAGGTTAACACCTAATGCAAGAGGGATCAAAGGTCATATATGGAGGAGCATCAGATTGTGACCAAGGACTTGCATAAATCTCCTGAGTTGGAACGTCGGTTCAACGAGTATGAACTAGCATGGATGAGCCAACCCCCGGGAGACTATCAACTTAATTGGGTAAGAGAATTATTTGCAAATTATCTTGTACTGGTAGAACGGGATTACCCAAAGGGGATATGAATTATAAATTTCCCGAACAGAGAGTTTGTACATGTTCGAGAAGTCACTATTTATATTTTAGACCGAATAATCAATAGGATAGTGTTTGGACCAGAGTATGAGGCCCCGTTTGTTGTGCCTGATCTTAAGTACAAATTGAGAAATGCTTCTGCTTATCAGCCTTGGGTGGCCTCATTCTTGACTGAGGATGGTAACCCCTCTTGGTTAACCAACTCACGAGAGTGTATTGCAAAATACTCCCTTAGTTTTAAGGCTAAATTCTAGTGGGCTTTTTTTCATTTGAGGTTAATGCCAACAAAAAAGGATGGAAACTTGGATAAAAATAGAGCCATTTTGGTGGAAATCTTGATATTAGGGCTTCAAATTGACTTTGGTCAGATAATTACAGATGATATATTCATGAGGGCACACAAAATTTCTAGTTCATTGCCATTTTTGTGCTTAATTATGGTTGTATGCAGACAGGCTGGTGTGCCCTTGATTCATGGAGTAGACAATGAAATCTAGGCTATACAGAAAATAGGACCTTGAGAAGTCAAAAGATGACTCCAACTTCAAGATGCATGTCACCAAGCCTCCAGCTTACCAGACTCAATCTGCACCAGCTCCTGATACTATAGAGATTCCCTCAGGTATGCCTTTACCCATTACCACCTATGTGCCACCTGAGTACGTAACCCAAGGCATATCTATAGGGTTAAGTTCCGCACAAAATATGGGTGGAACAGATTTTGCTGAATATAGGTTCACACCAGAAAACTTTGCTAAGTCAGTGAAGATACAAAAGAGGTTTCCATCTAGATAAATGGGTTGCAGACTTCAAGCCTTTTGTTGATGAAATTGTGGCTGATACATTCATCCATTCCAAACCATTTAAACTAGGATGGACACCATGGAACTTTGTAATAGCAAATGGCTTGATTCACTGTCCATCTCTGATCTTGCCAAGCTAATGGTTGTATTTGATCAAGTGAAGATGGATATTATAGAGCTGAAGAGTAGGCAGCCACATCAGCTTATTATCGACCTGATATTAGTGAAAAGTGACTTTGATGAGGGTATTGTATACTTGATGGGAAGACCAGTGAACGACAAAGGAAAGGACAAAATTGATAAAAAAGCTGCAAGGAAATAAGCGAAGAGGAGAAATAGAGCAGACATGACAATAGAACAATGAGAACAATGTGATATTAAGAGAGTTCTAAAGAAGTCACTAAAAGCTGAAGAAAATAGGAGAAAGAAAGAAGAAGACAAAGTAGCAGGAGTATCCACTAGTGCTGCCCCAGCTTGGGGGCACAGTGCAGGATCAGTTCGAGAGACGATTCCTCCAATCTTAGAGGGTGATGTTGTGAGTGCCCCTACCACCATAGGGGCCAACATTGCATCAGGTGAGGACACAAAAGCCTTTCCACACTTTACAGATGCCTCAGATGAATAAGAGGAAAAATAAGTAAAACAATTTCCTTGTACTTTAAATCAATGCTTTGGGGATAATGCATTTATTTTTCTATAGGGGTGGTGTACTTGTACCATGGTAGGTTGTGTTGCCAATCTCTTTTCCCTCCTTGTGCTATCTAGTAGAATCTGCATGTCTAGGGTGTTTTATTTTTGCATCTCTAATTTCCTAAGCTTATGACGTAAATATCTCTGTGTAATGTTATTTATAAAATTTTTTAGTATACGTTTGTAGATATTAATAATGTATGATGTTGGAATAAAACTATGAGGATGAATGTGTAATTATTTACTCTAATCATGTAGCATGTGTGCATAACCTTCAGTGAGTCTGCATTTGGTATTAATATGTAAGAAGTGCATGAATCATGTAATGGAAATCCTAAGAATAGCAGAAGAAGTTTAACTTCGTTGTCACTGTGTGTGTGAGGATTTGTCTTGAGTTCTTGCACAGTGTAGTGCCTAGAACTTTACCGAGTCATTGATACTGTTCTACAACTGATTCAATAAGACAAGATGATAGGTCTCCTTGTATTTTTAGTCCACTTAGCCTAAATAATTAACATATCTAAGATTTTTCTCTTACTCGAACCTTGTTTTAGCTTTTTACTTGTTTTTTTTATTTTCAATAACTATAATTAACTCTTCGTAGGGTATTAGCATTCAACTTTGGCCCTGGCCCAATACTGGGAATTGTGCACCTCAACTCAGTTAAAACACCTAAGTTGAAGGTGGCTATTCTCAAAATGTAAGCACCCAGTGGAAAGTTGGTTTAGAATATAGTTTAAAGGCCTTTGCCCTGATCTGTCCAAAGATATTATACACCTCAGCTTACTTCATCAGCATAAATTGAGGGTAGTTGATGCTTATTAGAAAAAAAAGATTTTTTTATATAATTTAAGTAAAATTGAGTAAGGGAGATTGTAAGCAAGTTGATTAAAATAGCAGCTTGAGGTTAAAAAATTGCTAGGGTGAGGAGAGTTAAGCTGTAATGAGATACTTTACCCTAAAGAGTACCCTTACCTAGACTGAAGCCTTATTATAAGCCTAGAGAAGACCTGTTTGATCCTAGCGAATCAGCTTTGAGGGTGTGTAAAATGACAAGGGAAAGCCTATGGGTACCTGGACTATGCTTGTAACTTCTTTGATGAGCATGAGATTTTAGATTGTGTCCACGTAGTATAATATGTGGTGGACTTCATTGTTGTGGACGCAACTAGAGTTTTTCTTAGTTTTGTTGTTCGTTGTGGGACATGACATCCATGTTTGTGTGTGCTTGATTATAATCAATGTTGGGTGTAGAACATGGTGGTTGAAATTCATGTGAGTGAAATGATGAGTGACTTGTTGCATTAAAGTAATTCATTAGTTGTTTTCTTATCATGGTATGGTTCATGTTTGTAATTGGATGCTGAGTTGCTTGAGGAAAAGCAACGATCTTAAGTTTAGGGTGTTGTTGTTCCGGCTTTCGATGAAATATTTTGCATCGTTTCCTTGAGAAAGTTGTATGTTTTCAAGCAACTAAGTTGCTTTTAATGCTGGTTTTTAATGTTTCAGGGTGAAGTTGTGAATGGGTTTGTTTTCTAACATCTATCAAATTTTCATAAATCGTTCTTCATTTTAATGAAATCTCTTGGTTGCAAACTTGAGAAGTGAGCCCTTGAACCCCACTTGTCAGACAAGAAAGTGGATGTTGGGAAAACAAGTGATTCATATGAACTCCACAGGTTTACCCTTGGGGTTATAGGTTGATGCCCTAACAGGATCAACCCTTATGAGAGTGTTATTGAATAATGGATAGTCCCTTTTAGTTCGAGAGAAGTATAGGGTGAAATACTCATTAGGTTGAGAAACACGTGGGTAATCTTTAGAATTCAATAATTCTTGTAACTGGATACATAAGTTAGAATTCGAACACAAACTCACAACCCTATTTGGTTGAACATGTTGGTGATCATAACTCTAGTTAATTTATTCTCATTGGAATTACATCTATATTTACTCTCAGTAGTTGGGCTTTTATGTAACGCCAATACAAAAAAACACTGTTAACATTTCAAAACCCCCTTTATTTCAGAGCCTTAGATCAACAGTCTAATAAAAGCCACAATACTTAGTGAAAATAGTATTCCCCATGGGATTAGACACCCAACCCATTTGGGTTCTACATTTGACAGAGATTGCTTAATCTCTCATAAGAGAGTTGTAGTTTCGGCCTATCAAATTTTTCAGAATTCCCATTGACCTGTGACTCAACCAAAAACAAAGTTACTTGAAATAAAAACTAAAAACTAAAAATTAAAAAGAAAACATACTTTTTCTTGCGCTAAGGAGCATGGGATAAAATAAGTGTGGGTCCCAACGATATCCTCTATGTGAAGATGCATTTAGGTAGGACTAGAAGACTCAAGGAGTATTTCTATCGCTTCGTTTAAAAATTCACTTAGGGGACAAAGTAGATTTTTAAGTGTGGGGTAGGAAAATTCCCTAATTTTGGCTCAATTTAAAAAAATTTAGGTTAGTAATAAGTGAGATATTCTTGTTGGTACTATTTGTGATTATATGATGCAAGTTGGTTTGTTTGTAGAAGCATGTTTAATTGTGTGAATTGCTATTTTAAGACTCTTAGGCTCGTGTTTATGAGTCTTGCACTTTTTGGCTTGATTTGAATTTGTGTTATTGTTTGGTTGAGAGTCTGTGATAACCCTTTATGAATTGAGCATGTGCCATGTGTGTAGGAGATTCTTGTATATTCCTTATTGCATGTGATGTCAAGAACTTGCTCGTTGTGCATGTGAAGAGAAATAAAGAATGTGGGTTTAGGAGATGCTATAGGCATTTCTTTAACAACCTTATTTTTACCTTCTTTTCGCCTACCCTTGTGTATTATCTTAGTTAACCCCATTGAGCCTTTAGTCTTTTCTTTGGCAGCCTTATTTATAGCCTAATCCCCTTTCTTGATTAACCTTTATTTGATCCAAAACTCCTAATATTTTTAGTGTAAAATTAATTGAATTTAGGAGTTGGAGATTCAAGAAGGAAAAGGTGAAATTGAAGCCCCTAAGTAATAGCTATGGGTGTTTAAAAAGTCATTATGTGTTATGGCTGGGAATTAGAGAATTTGTGTTTCAAAGTTTCTCATTTTTAGCTTAGTTGTATTACAATGAACGTTTTTAGCCCTGGTCCTCCTTGGATAATGTGCACCTCAATTAAGGAAAATCGCTTAAGCTGAGGGTGGCTATCATAGGGGTGTGTAGCATAAAATAGGAGTGAAAATGGAAAAATTGAATTATATGTACATAGTAAACTCCTACCATAATGTATGGGAATGACCTTAATGAGATGGGAAAAAACAGAAGATGTGGTAGGTGAAAGTGGTGTACATGGGTTGTTAGCGATTGGTCTCAATTGTCTAAAGTATTATATTAAAGTGCTTAGGGAAGATAGTCACTATTCTTGGCCAAAATAGTTCCTACCTGTTCCTTAGCCTATATTACAACCTGGAAAAGACCTAATTGATCATAAGTTTTACATTTGACTATTAGCAGAGCATTACACTAAAGGAAAGCCTATGGTTCATTATGTGTAACTTGTGAATTATTTGTGAGAGTGATCACAATTTGATTCTTATACCCATTGGTATAAATTGCATTATTGTGAGTGTTTATGCGTAACTCTCTTATTGTGAGGGGCACATGTTTGATGAATATGGTTGATTTGTAAGATGTCTTTGACTGAATAATAAGCATGAGTTTGCCAACAAGGTGAGTAAATTCTTGAGGCTAGGGTGTTTTTGAGTAGTAATCATGAGTTTTTAATGGTGTAAATAACATGCTTAGTATAGAAACTTGCATTCTATGTAGTTATTATAGTACTATCTTAGATGTCTTCTTTATAGTAGAAGATTAGATTTCCCAGATCATGATACTTAGAGTGAAGAGTTGTTCGAGGACGAACAAGGCTTTAAGTGTGGGGTGTTTATGTTGGGTGTGATGGTTGGGGGCAAAACGGGAGGTACTATGGCTCTATCTTGGTCGGCTCAACATATCCCAGGTTTTTCTTCATTATCTATATATGGTTGTATGTACTGATATATTGGGATTACTTGAATGCGGACACCTCTAGCTTGTTCTAGTTCTACCAGGTGCTACCCGACGATTTGTTGCTTATCTATTCTAAGTAAGATCTACGTTCCTTTCCACTCTTTGATCTTCTTTCATTGCCCTTTTCTCAGCTTCAGTATGAGCTAATAGCTCACCAGTTTGATGATCAACAATATCCTGCACTTTTTTAGGCGGAGGTATAACATCACAAATCCCTTTAGAATTATTAGCTCTTTTCTGCTCAGACATCCTACCAGGTGTTTATAGGATCCTCTTTGGATTTTGATTAACTGGGAGTAAGGGTTTTCCCTTACTTCCTGTGCTAGGCATACACCAGTGTATACTCAATTAAGAATAAAAAAAAAAATAAACCCAAAAACTGCAATAACTTAAAATCATAAATCAACACCGTGGTCCCTAGCAACGGTGCCAATTTCTTGATGACTCCTAGCAACATATCTTTTTCTATGATGGTACGGTCCCTGTCAAGAAAGAGTAAACCAAGTAAGTTTAGGTTGAATCCCAAAGGAATATGTGGCTTTGAAGATCTCATTAGTTATATTCAATGGGTAGAACAAGAAAAGTAAATGGGGGCTTTTGTTTGTAGTAATATTGAACAAAGAACAGTATTAAAATGGAGTAGTATTGTGTTCCCCCTGGGTTCTTAACTATGTAGGCTTATCATGCATTCTTGAACTAATCCAATACCTTCCATACAGAATCAATAAGTTATGTACCTTCTACAGTCTTTGGGACGAGTAGAAGGATTTAACCCTTTACCTTTTGAATCTTAGGGTGTCGCACTACCAATCGTTATCTTGATCCCATTTAACAACTCCCTCCATCCCAAATTATATGTTGACATTTGACCGGCTATGATATTTAAGAAATAAGTATTGACTTTGTTAAAGTTACAAAATTACCCTTCTTAAAAAAGGAGTAATGGAAATTAAAATCAAGTGGGACAACTTTTAATTGAAAAATCAAATAAAAAAAACAAGTACTAGTATTTAAAATCAAGTGGGACCACTAAGGGTAAAATTGTAATTGTGTTTTTAAAAACATACCAAATAAGGAAAGGCGACATTCTTTTTGGGATGGACCAAAAAGAAAATGGCAACACATAATTTGGGATGGAGGGAGTGTTACCCATTGAGTCTCTAGTTATTAGATGAAACCTAACAATCTTACGTAGATACAACCTAGAAGCGTGGATCGACAGTTAAAATTATTGTTATCTTTATCTCTTCCTAGTCACTACTCTTATTTTGGAGTAAGTAGGAATATCTAGGTAGGATACTAATATGTGCCACCATTAACAAATCAATCATAATGAAGATAATGGAATGCATGCCATGAATTTTGGTTCAGATCAACAATCGCACTTCCCCTACTTGTCAATTTATTGGGGTTTCAACAACCCTAGCTACGAGTTTTAGTCTCTCAAGATTTTAAAGAAATCAATAACATTCATAATAGAAAGCATCGATGAGATCACATTGATAAAATGAATAAAAATCCACAAGCGTAACAGAATGAATAAATCAAACAAAGTCAATACAAGAAAATCCGAAGATCAAAGATGGATCTTGGAATTAAAATATAATTTTGAGTGTCAAAAGTGTGTAACTCCTGCTAAAAAGTACATAAGGGGTATTTATAGTACATGAGAAAATTCTAAAAATAAATTCTGAATTAAATAGGAGAAAACTTGGTCGGTGGCCACCTGCTCTTTGTACCTGTGGCCTAGCACAGGCGTTGGGTAATACCTATGGTTTGGCACAGGGCGCATGGACAAAGTCCTATAACTCAGTTCTTGGGATTTTGGATATCTGACACCTGTTTTGTCTACATTTGGTCTGTCGGTCTACATGTGGTCCATAGGTTTACTTAGTAGGTGTTGGGAGTCAATTTTTAGCTCTTTTTTGATCTCGGACATGCATTGATCACGATCAAGCCAAAAAATATCTCAAACATCCATAATCGCTCCAAATGTAACCAAAAACATCTTTTTAACAAACATAGCATTCAAAACATCGTTTCCTACAAAACATATCCAATACGGATCATATATAACAAAGAAAACCTCATAAACTTGCATATTTTCCTCGTTTTAAGAATCGAAAGTGCTATATATCTATAGCACATCACCACCTTATTCCCTTCTCTTAGCATATATTGGATTTTAGTAACTCCTTTTGATTTCCAATGATTGATCTTGTCTATCCCCATTTTGATTTTCCATGAATAATCCCAATTCCCTTTGACCATCTTCTTTAGGGTCATAGAGTCAGTCTCCATTGAAACTGATACAAAAAAAAATTTGATGCAAAGATCAATTCCATTACCACAAGCCATTGCCTTTATAAGTAATATGTTACAGTAATAAATTATACTAACACTTCCATTTTACCATCTTACAATATAGGTATAATACCCCGATGCTAACCTCTGGAAGTCACACGATGCTTAGAACCACAAGTGATCTAAAGATAACCCATGATACTAGTATAATTCATGAGCAGATGAATAAAATACATAAAAAAGGAAATACTAAGCTAAAGCAATGTCAATAGCTTAAGTTGTTTAATGTGATACTGTTTAAAACATTTACATCACTGGATTATACAAAGAAAACTAAAACTAAATACATCAACTTTGACTGACTGTCTATGAAGCCTATGCTAATACTGACAATAGGTAGTCGAGAATGACCCCCAGCTATCCCTAATCAATACAATTGAATAAATATAAAATACTTATTCTACCAACTAAGTAGAGTTATTTAATAAAGAGACCTCATCACCTACTAGCTGAAAACTGCAAATTACCTTATCATGATATTGTGGGATATAATGATTCTGGAATATATTGAGTATATGGGGGTGAATGTAATAAGTAAAACTAAATAAATGTATAATCTAAAAATGTGCATGCTAATGTTAAATAGAATAACCTTGATCATGAATAAAAGTAAAAGATGAATTAACATAAGCATAAATCATAAAACAATATCTAAATAAAGTTAGTGAGCCATTAGACTTAGTTTTTAAATTATCTTTTCTGTGGGAGATTCTCTTAACTAATATAAATCATGCGAGCGCATGGAGTCGAATGTCTGACCCACGTTGAGGAGGGTTGTCCTATACCTTGCCATTGATAAAGAACTTTACTAAGTTGATCACCTATACATGTCTATTTGAAAAAAATGAATAATGTTTGTACATGTCCATTTGGACAAGTTAAATACTAAACCTATGATGGCATGTAGTTTATGAAATTAGGATATGCTAATACCTTGATCCTCGGTGCTAGGTACTACTCCCAAATCATACTATTGATCGTAAATATATATTAAATTCACCTTAAAATAAGCATATGAGCTGATACGTTGGAAAACACAATATGTTAGTATTTTTATCTCATAATCATAATTATATATGTGAATTTCATATGTTGTCTGAGATCATAAGATCAAAACTAAAATCATAATCATGTTTTAATAGTCTGTAATCTAAAATATTAAGTCTGAACTTCTTGTAAACTGAGTGAATCATGCTAAAATAACATACTTTTACAAAATTATGGTACTTTTGTTAAGAATACCAAAATTCACTACATGATAGCTACTATGTGTGTCAAAACATGAGCAAAGCATGAGTTTTCATGTTAAATTTACTTTAATTTGTAAAAGACCATCATAATTTCAAAATCATGTAAAGTGGGTATCAACCCTATTTAGTAAATTCATAAATTCATAAGAAAACTAAGTTTTTTGTCTCAAGGGTGAAAATAAATCCTTGTTCGAACCCCACCTAAACTTATCAATTTCTTGAAGGAAATCTTGAGCTTGGAGGGTTGAAAGCTTAACTTTGGAAAGATACCCTAAGTTTGTTAATCTTGAGAGTGGAGAAGAGAAAAAGCAATGAAAAATTAATAATTTCTGAGTAAATAATGTTCATAGAGTGATTTAAATCGTAGGGTAGGATTTTAATGTAAGGAAAAGACCAAACTAACCCTAAGAAAACTAAAAAAATTACAGAAATTTCTCTATTAATGACTCGTTAACTAGTTAAAGGCTCGTCAACTCTCGTCGTCCATTTAGGGATGATTTTCAGCTTTACTACCTAAGATTTTTTAGTTGATATCTCGTCAACTATTTTAAGGCTCGTCAACTCCCATTGTCAATCTCTAGGAGACAGACACTCTCAGGTAAAATGAGCGTAACTTTCTATTTCAATATTGGATTAAGGTAAAATTAGATACATCATAAAAAAGATATGAAGATCTTTCATTTATGGGACTTGTGATGAAAAAATGTGATATTTAATGAGTTATTTCTTGAAGTTTATCCTTGGTAGGCTCGAATACTAAAATTTAATCAAGAACAAATGCTCTCAACTCAACTTTTCTCTAAATGCTTCCTATGACCATGATTCTTATTAAAAACACTTTAAACACCAGGTATATGATAATGAAAATTATCAATGATTTTAAATAATAAATTTTGGACCTATCTAGGAGTTTGTGGGGTATTATAGGATAGGTTTGTAGGCTTCAAAATACTGCACCATGTGAGACCAATTTCCTGGAACGTCCTTTAGACAAGGATATCTCATTCCTTTCATCATATGGAGGTTGTAATTTATATCACTTAAGACTTTATTTATAGTTGTATTACCTCCATTATTAATTTATATCACTAGCCTAGTCTGTAAGACTGTGATTTATAGAATTCAACCTTATTCCTTTCCTTAAATGTTTCCCAATATTAATGGGAAAACAATGTTGAGGTTTAATTTGATCCCATTCCATGTCAATGATTAATAGCTACAATGTCAAGATCCCTTAAAACTTAAATCCATAAATCATGAATTAACCTCTGGTGTGAGGCGAACAGGTATCTAATAAATAATTTAGGAACATTTATGTAAACTGACTTTGTCTCCACTGTTACAAAATAAAAAATCATATAATACAACTAAATAAAAATAGGATTTTACCAGTTTGCATCCATCAAGAAGGATGGGAGATCACACAGACTAAGGCTACATTTGTTTTTATTAAGATTCAAACATCTGAATATCAAGGCACATCTAAATGATTAAAATATTCTATTTAGATTTGAAAATTGAATAATTAAGACTTTGTTTTTCAATATCTGAATGTGCAAAATTTATTTATTTTTATACATAATAAAAAATATAATTTAAATAAAAAATTAATCATATATTATAAAAATATTTAATTTAATACAATAAGATTATTATTTGATTGAAAAAAGAAATAACATTTTTTAGTGATAGTAGTGATGGTTTGTAATGGTGGTGGTGGTGGTAATGACTGATGTTAGTGATAATTAATGTTGATGGTAACAGTTATGATGGTAGAGATGGTTGGTATTGTAGTGTCTATTATGATAGTAGTGATTGGTAGTAATGGTGGTGGTTATGATGTGAAGTTGGTAGATGTTAGTCATTGGATGTGTTGATTCTGATGGCTGAAAAATAAAAGCATGGTGGTTAATGATGTTTTGGTGGTTGGTGAAGATAATGTTATCTATGATGATGGAGATTATTGTTATTAGAGATAGATGGTAGTAGTTAAAGTGGTGGTAGAGGTGGTCACACCAGTGACAATAGTGGTAGTAGTGGTTGAAGAATGTGTGGAGGTTGATGATATGTCACTGGTATTTAGTTGTGGTGCTAGTTATGATAGATGATTTGTCTGATAGTGGTTGTTGATGGTGCCGCTAGAATTGGTATTGGCATTGCCAATGGCTATGGATATAATTAGAATAATAGAGGTAGTAGGTTGGCAACAGCTGAAATAGTGGTTGGTAGCGATATTGGTTGTCAATGGTAGTTTTGATGGCGAAAGTGGTTGGTTGTGGTTGGTGGTGATAGATAATAGTGGTGGTGACTAGTGATTGTAAATAGAGTGTCGGTGAATATTATCTAATACAAGAATACCTCTTAATAATATTAAGACGTGGTTTCTAGGTCTGCATGACTAAGACCTATTCAGACCTATTAAGAGTTAGAATCTTAATAAAAAACAAATGCACTTAATGGTTTAAATTCTAAACCATTTAGATTCAGACCGCGATTAAGTACAGACGAATGAGGCCTAAATATCTCTCTTTTGGTATTGCAAACAGGAGGATACTCAAATGGAAAAAAGTGTCCCCAAATTTAATCTAAGTCGGCAATAAATTCGAATCCTATGAAATTGATGTTCTTACTACCTTTGTTAGAGTGGTGTTTTAAATTATTAAAAAATACAACCTTCTGATAGCCTTTCAAAATAATTAATTGGAGCAATGGACTAAGAACAATTCAAATAGTATATTGCAATAGGAGCATAGTCGAATCTATCAATTATTTATTGATAATCAAAGGGAAAAATTCTTCCCCAAATTTCATCTAATTCTATAGTAAAATTAATTTCTATTGATAAAATTGATGATCTTATTGTCTCTAATGGAGTGGTGATTTCAAAATTCAGCCTACCGATAGAGTTTCAAAATAATTCATAAGAGGAATGAACTCAGAAACAATTCATGTCAAAATTCTTATAAAAGTTTATAACCGAGAAATAGAAGCAAAGTTATTTTTATTTCATGTTTTTGAGTCGTGTCAGAAGGTCAAGGTAGAACATTACTAAACTGTCTCATTTATTTTACTTTTACTTGCTTTTGACACATATGTTGCACGTACATCCGTCTAAATAGCCTTTAAATTTGGCCAATCACCAATGTATTGAAAAAACTTTATAATGAAATTAGAACAATATTGTTCATTTATAACATGAAAAGCTCAAATTTTTGGGATGGTCAATTTTAAATTTCAGAAAATATAAAGACACATGGTCATTGATATTCACTTTCTTGAATTTTAGAATTACCAAGTATACGAGTGGAGTTAATCATAGGATTCTCTCTTTAGACCAAAAAAACCTAACCTTAGTTTGCCTAGTTTTGGCCGTAATGGACACCACGTCCGGTGGGAATAACCCACCGGAAAGTACTCATACTACTAATGAGATAGACGAGAATAAGGAGATTGATGTTTTGAAGAAGGCTTCTTATGCAAGTTTATTCAAAGAAAAGGTGAAGGATAATGTAGTTAGCAAAGTTTTTCCAAAACAAGTGGTAATGTTAAATGGGGAGCCTAGTATGACATGGAAATCGCCTGAGATAAGAGATTTAATTATACAAGAGAATTTACAATTTGCTATTGTTGGTAAATTTTCTTACGGAAAGCCAGATATCATGGAATTGCGGAAACAAATTCCAGTATAATGTGGAATCAAAGGTGATTGTAATATTGATGTATTGGATGTAAGACATATTCTTATTAGATTGAATATGTTTAAAGATTATGTTAATCTACTTTCCATAGCTGCATATTACATCAAAGAGAAAAACATAATGTGGCAGATGAGAACCCTTAAGTAGGATCCGTGGTTTGAGCCGGATGTAGAAACAACAATAGGGGTGGCATGAATTTCAATGCCGGATTTACCTCTAAATTTTTTTACTAAGGAATCTATATTTTCAATAGCTTCTGCAATAGGTAAGCCTTTGACTATGGATATGGCTACTAAAAATAAACCAGGATTTGTTGTGAAAGAGTGAAGGTGGAAGTAGATCTTCTGGCAAATTTATCAAAAAGTGTGAGAATTAATGAAAAGGATGATGTTACTGGAGAAATTAAGTTCAAGTGGATACATATTTAATATGACTATAAGCATAAGTATTGTAAAGAATGTTTCTTACAAAGGCATGATGAAGATTCGTGTTGGAATGTGCATCCTCAATTGATGGAGAATCAAGAGGTAACTAATTCTTAGAAAGAACCAAAAAAAGTTAATGAGGCAACAAATAAATATAATAATAAGAGGGAAAGAAGGAGATATAAGCAGCAACGACTTATAAGGCAGAATAAGTATAGGAAAGATAAGTTTGGTCATATTTTGGGTGAAATAGAAAAGGATAATGCATAGTTGATGCTAGTATCCAATACTTTTGATGTACTGGCAAAGGAACAAATTGAAGTGGAGCATATAAATAAAGTAGAAAAGAAACAAGTTAATAAAGAGACTATAAAGGATTGGGTTACTAATACGTTTGGCAACAAAGAGAAGAACAACCAAAGTATCTTAATGCAGAGGAAATCAATATACAGAATTTTAATAAAGAATAGGAGAAGGAGAGAACTGATGCTTGTACTAATCAGCAAATTTCAGGAAAGGAAGGTATAGAGAGCATGCAGTTAGTAATACATAAAAAAGAAGGGGACAAGGTTGAAATAAAAGTGGTAGAAGACATTTTGCCATTAGCAATTCAGGTTGTTAAATAGTTGGCATGAAACAATAAAGGTGGTGCAGCATTAGATGAAGATGATCTGGAAGATACTATAGATAAAGTAGGGATTAAAGGGAATTTATCTCCTAAGTAGATACAGATGTTAAAGGCAAAGCAAGGCATTCAGAGGAAGAAATCAATAGATGTTAAAGCAAGTTCAGTACAGACAAAAAGTTCTCTAAAAACAAGCTGAAATAAATGCACTCATTTGGAATATCAGATAAGTCAATACACAGAAAGCTTTTTCTATATTGATCACATTACATAAACGATAACAGTTTACTTTTATTGGGTTGATGGAACCATTCCAAGATAGTAAAGATATTGAAAAGTATATAAGAAGTCTAGGAATGCAGAATGCAGTTTCAAACACTCCTGGCAAGATTTGTGCATTAATGGAGTCTAATATTACTAGTATAGTCATAAGAGATGAAAAACAACAGATTACAATGAAGTTAGAGAATCAAGAAGCGGGGGAAATAGTAATAGTATCTCTAATTTATGCCATATATTCTCATAGGGAATGATTAGGACTATGGGAATCATTGGTAGATCTGGATCAACAAATGCAAGATCCATGATTGATAGTTGGGGATTTTAATGTCATTACAAATCAGGAAGAGAAGTTGAGTGGTCTTCCAGTACAGTAGCAGAAACTGAAGATATCAGGAAGTGCATTAGTGGGTGTAATGTAGAATATCCAGAGTTCAAAGGAAACAAATATACATGGTGGAATGGCAGAACAGATGAGGAATGTATTTTTAAAAGACTGGACAAAATTTTGATTAATGAGAAATTGCATGAAGTTTTTCTAGTACCAGAAGTTGAACAGTTAACTAGGAGTTGTTCTGACCACACTCCATTAAAACTCAAATTTAGTACTGTGAAGGAGAACATTACCAAACCTTTTAGGTTTTTGAATATGTGGTTAATAGAGGAATCTTTCTTAAAGTCATACAGAATAATTGGGAAGATGATTTTATGGAAAATCCCTTCATTTTGTTTCATCACAAGATGAAAAAAGTACAGGTTGCATTAACTAAATAGAGCAAAGAATGATTTGGGAAAATGTTTCAGGAGATTGCTACTTTAGAAGAAGTCATTAAAGTCAGGGAGAAGCAATTTGAAGATAATCCCTCAGGTACAAATAGAGCATAATTATTCAAATCACAGGCTGACCTCAATTTATAACTGTCTAGGGAAGAGGAATTTTAGAGGCAGAAAGCTAGATTAGATTGGTTTAAGGATGGTGAAAGAAATACCAAATTTTTTCACACAATGGTGAAAGGAATAAGAAATAGACTCGGGCTAAATAGAATTTAGAATGATGATGGGGACTAGATGAAAGAGTCTGATCAAATTGCAGAATATGCTATTCACTTCTTTTAGAAGTAGTTTGCCAAGGAAGCATAAATTTATGATTTTGAAATATTGAATAAACTACCCACTATTCTAAATGAAAGGCAGAGGCAAGAAATTTATAAAGTTTTAGAAATGTAAGAGGTGATGGAAGCAGTATTGGGGATAAATAAAAGTAGTACAGCAGGTCCAGATAAAATGACAGCAGCATTTTTTCAAGACGCTTGGGAAATAATCAAGGAGGATGTGCATAATATGGTGGTTTCTTTCTTTTGTAGGTATGAATTGCCAAAATTTGTAACATATACAAATATGGTTCTTCTGCCTAAAAAGTTAGTAGTTAATACATTCTCTGACTTGAGGCCAATTTCTTTGAGTAATTTTGTTAGTAAAATCTTTTCCAGAATTCTTCATGATAGGATTAAAAAGGTTTTACCTGATGTTATTTTTGAAGAACTATCATGTTTTGTGTAGGGAAGAAGCATTGTAGAGAATATCTTGATGGTACAAGAGATCATAACTGACATTAGAAAAAAAGGTAAGATTCCTAACATGGTCATTAAGCAAGACATGATGAAATCTTATGACAGAGTGAATTGGTTATTTCTTACCAAAGTTTTAAGGAAACTAGGGTTTAGTAAAGTGTTTATTGATATGGTATGTACATTTGTGGGTAATAATTGGTATTCTATACTTCTTAATGGGCATCCTAAATAGTTTTTCAGGTCAAAAAGAGGTTTATATCAAGGTGACCAACTATCACCTACACCCTTTATACTAGCAGCTGAGGTAGTATCAAGAGCTATTAAATCTTTGATTCTTACAAAGGAGATTAAACTATTTGGTATTCCAAGAGAAAGTCCTAGAGTGAATCACTTTACTTTTGCTGATGATATGATTATAATGTTAAAAGATAATTTGAATACTTTGAAGATGGTAACAAAAACTCTTGATAAATATGAAAAGTTTTTTGGTCAGAAGATTAATAAAGAGAAGAGTTCAATTTATTTGCAGAAAAGTGTGTCATGGGGGAGTACGATAATGGCTGAAGTGATTACAGGCATAAATAGAAGACATTTTTCATTTACTTATCTTGGTTGACCTATTTTTCACATGAGAAAAAAGATGAATTTTGACTAGTCTGTTTTGCAAAAGATTAGCGGTAATTATAAGGATAGAAAGAAAAGTTATTACCATTTGGTGGAGGGTTGTTCTCATTAAGAGTGTACTACAAAGTACCCCCATTTATTGTCTTTCTTTTATAAATCCTCCTATTAATGTTTTGGTAGCTATTTAGAGAATGTTTGCTCAGTTCTTTTGGAGTAGTCACTTTAGGGAAAAAGTAAACATTGGGTAAGCTGGAGTTCTTTGTGTTTTCCAGAAGAACAAGTGGGTTAGGATTTAGAAAATTGCAAGATGTTTATATGGATTTATTTTGCAAATTATAGGGGAATTGTAGAACTAAAGATTTTGTTTGGAGTATATTCATGCATAACAAATACTGTAGGAAACATCATCCTAATTAAATATTTTGGAAGGTTGGACCTGATCTCATGTGTGGAGAAAATGTTGCACGCTAGGGATCTGGTGGATCATCAGATTTTATGGAAGATAAAAGGGGGAAAAGCTAATATATAGTTTGATAAATGGAAAAATACTGAAGACTTTACTAATTTGGTGCAAGTATAGATTGGTGAAGGAGTACAGGAAGTCAAGGATCTAGTTAGTTCAAACTAATGGAGGGAGCAGACAATGTTGCCAATTTTACCATTAGAAGTTGTTGATCATATTTTAGCTACACTGAGACCTACAATTATTGAGGAAGGGAGAGATGTCCATATTTGAAGATTAGAAATCATAGGAAAGTTTATGGTGAAATCAACATGGAAGCACATTAGGCAGAAGATAGAAAGAAACTCATTTATAAAGATATATGGGTAAAAGGATTAGCATTCAAAATGGGATTCCTAATACGGAGAATGTGGAGAGGAGAAGTGCCAGTGGATGCTCTTATGAGAAGATGGGGAGTTGATGGACCAACTAAATGTTGTTGTTGTCTAAACCCTGATCAAGAAACTATTTCACATGTGTTTCTTAGATCATCTTTAGCTAAAAAGACTTGGTCCTACTTTTCTTCATGTGTAGGTATTCTTATTAATGGATTGTCACTCAGAGAGGCTATTCTTAGCTGGTGGAGTAAGGAAGTTAAAGGGAGATTAAGGACTTATCATCAGTCTATTCCAAGCATGATTATAGGGGAATTATGGAAAAGAAGGAATAGCTTAAAGCATAAGAGGAAAAATGTGTCAACTCATAAGGTAATATTCAATATTACTAGAAATATGGGTCTTTTACTAAGAGTAACAAATCCAAGACAAATATTTCCCTATAGCTGGCCAGAGATGCTAAAAGTATTAGAAGGAAGGAATCCTAAAATAAAGATTACTAAAGTATTATGGAAGTTTCCTGACTCTGGATGGGTGATATACAATACTAATGGGGAATCCAGAGGCAACCCAAGTGTTATCTCATATGCTTTCTGTGTAAGGGATCACAAGGGAGATCTAGTTTATGTAGAAGGAGTTAAAATGAAGGATACTTCTAATGTTGAAGCAGAAGCTAAGGCTATTTTGCAAGCAGCTAATCATGCACATGCAACATATACAGGGCAGCTAATTATTCAATCTAATTCATTGTTGATGCATAAAATTTTAATTAAGAAATAGAAGTGTCCTTCGCATGTAATGGAAGATGTAGAGCAAATATGAAAACTAATGTAGAATAGGAAAGTACATTATCTACATATTATAAGTAAAGACAATCAATTGACAAATTATCTAACTAATTTAGCTATTGATAAAGAAGACTTTACTATAACAAGTTTTTAGCAAATAGAGTTGAGAGGCAGAAAGATCTTAAATAGTGACAAATTACAATGTTCGTACATAAGGATAACAGCAACATGAGAGCAAACAGGCTGCATAGGCTACATGATTCAGAGATATTTACAAGAAGGAAACTACCAAAACATAACAAGTTTCGTAGCCTAAACTATAGCAGCCTTCAAAAAGGACTCTCAGCAAAAGATGAAGGTTAGGTATGATGTTGGCATTTGAAAAACCTGGATAAAATACACCAATCTATTTACATATGGGTCCAAGATTCTCCTTATCTCCCTCCCTTCAGAAACTATAAGGAAGAGCATACCAAGCAGTGTAAGGAAGAAATGAATCTGAGTTATATGTTGAAGATTAAAAAGTAGATAAATTAGGCCTTACACATATTTGATATAGCATCCAAGATCCTAATTCCTTCAACATATCACAAAATAAGAAGCTTTAGCCCATATACCGGAGAACACACCTGGAAGCAAAAAAATAAAGTTTTAGTAGAGAAGATGAGCAAACGGATAGCTTAAAGATGGAGAAGACACCAACTTTTAAGAGCTAATAAGCATATAACTACATACAGTCCATTGAGGTTGATTGATCACCCACAACAACTAGAAGAAGAACTCCAAATTCCAAGTATAGATAGCCAATATTTCTTAGTTGGGATAGGAGGAGTAGCGGCAGATAAAGGGGAAGCTGGGTTAAGGAAACCCTTACATTGTTTTATATGTAAGAGTAGATGGGAATGGGCCAAGTTTTTCCAGAATGGGTTCGCCCATTTTTGTTTAATGTAATAAAAGTGGGTTGGGCCACTTGATGTAAATATTATTGTGCTTATTAATAAAAACATATTAAACCAAAAAAAAAGAGTGGAGTTAATGGACATAAAAAGTTTAATTAATCCCTTTTCTTGAGTTTAGACTAATGTAATGAGATAAACATAATTTTTTTATTATTTATGAACTATAAAATCTAAAATGCTTGTTTAGTAGAAGAGGGGTTACAAAGACTACTTTTGATTACAAGGTTAAATCCTAGGTAGGACCTCTAGTATCATTTTAATTCCTTATATTATGCATGTGTCGATAAGAAGAGGAAGCAGGTATAGGGTATTAGTAGTAATTTCATATAAATCTAATATTTTTTAATCGACAAGAAGGAGTTTCTAGGATATCAAGCATCCCTTACTTCTAACATAAAGGTAGTGAATTCTAGTTTGGACAAAAAAGGGTGATAAATCTAAAGGTAAGGTGAAAAAAGTACATACATACATTATGCAACATAATTTGTTGGTTAAAAATTCTTGATAAATGACAAACAAAATAGTAGATGTAAACTAAAAAATTTAAAAACATAATGGGTTCGAAGTCAATAACCCTTAAAACTTGAATCCACAAATCTTAAAACAAGAATAACCTCTGGTGAGAAGTAGCACAGACCTAATAAATAATTTGGGGACATACACGCAAACTGACTCGAGTACCACTATTACAAAATAAAAATTATAATAACATAACCATATTAAAATTGGATTTATCAATTTTCCTCCATCAAGGAGAATGGAAAAATCACATAGACAAAAAAATTAGCTCCTTTTTTGTTTTACAAATTGGAGGATACTCATATCTATCGATTTTTTCTCGATAATCGAAGGGAAAATTCTTGTTCCGATTTCATCTAATTTTGTAATAAGTTAAATCATTTTGATGAAATTGTTGATCTTATTATCTTTACTGGAGTGGTGTTTTAAATTATTTCAAAAATGTATCCTTCTGATAGACTTTCAAAATAATTAATTGGAGCAATGGAGTAAGAACAATTTAAATAGGATATTGTAAATAAGAGGATACCCAGATCTACCAATTATTTCTTGATAATCAGAGGGAAAAATTCTTCTCCAATTTTCATCTAATTATGCAGTAAAGTTGAATCTTTAATAAAATTGATGATCTTATTGTCTCCTTTGGAGTGGGGTTTTAAATCATTTTAAAAATGTAGCCTGATGATAGTCTTTCAGAGTAATTCATTAGAGACTTGGACTTGAATATTCATGTCAAAATTCTTATAAAGTTAATAACCGAGAAATTAAACTTAACATTTTTTCATGTTTTTGAGTTGTGATAGGAGTTCAAGGTGAAATATTACCAAACTATCTCATTTATTTTACTTTTACTATTTTTTTGATATGTGTGTTTTTCACAATCCAAATCATGGATAGTGCGGCCACCTATCCATTTCTATCCTGGATGCAGAACCCTTACCACCCAATCATTCATCTAATACAGAACTTAATCATTTCTTATTGCAAAACATATTCATTCATTTAACTCAAAAATATATCTTATTCAATATATTTGATAGTAAATTCAATATGGAAAATAACCAGTAGTGAATCCCTAGAACCTAATATAAATTGATACAAGAGCACTAGACAAGAAATAAAAATCTCCAAGACAGAACATCTATGTAGAACTGAGAGGACAAGAAGTGTTGTACATTGATCATCATCTCTTCGATAGAAATCACACCTGATCTGCATCATGGTTATACCTCCAAATGAAGATATGATAAATGTAACATCAGTACAACCACACTTACTAATAGATATCATTGACCGATCAGGATTAAAAATGGATAACAATAATAATAAATAGGAAGAAATCTGACATTATGTAAAGTTCTTGTGACTAACTCCCATTAATTCAATTATTTACATGTTACCCCTAGCATCTTTGTGACCTCCCTATCATTTAACATTTTAGTGTATCCTAGTCCTTTGTCAAGTCATTCTTTCTTACTACTTCTACATCCTGCCATATGATACATTTCCGTTCAAGAAAAATAATAATTATTTTAATTGTTTAAAATACAAATGATATTTTCAACTTCAAATTCAAATATTAAAAATAAAATAGATACAATTACAAATATAAATATAATATGCGGTCAATTTAAGTACAAATACAAAATAGTTCTTTAAAAATATAAGTGCATCAACAAAAATAGAATACAAATACAAATATAAATACAAACATAAATAATATATAAGCACAAAATACAAATAAAATATCCAGTCAACAATAAAATATAAATAAAAAATATTTTTAAAAAATATAAGTGTGAATTTTATAAAATATAAATGATGGTACGAACTATAAAATACAAATGCAAATGCTAATTATAAAATAAAAAGTCAAATACAAGCGCAAACTATAAAATACATATAGAAATACAATTGTATCATTAATTATAAAAGCATAAATGATGGTGCAAAGACAAATACAATTAAAGATTGTGCTATTTTCGTTATCATCCATGGCTTATACTCAACATAGCCATATTTTTCAAAAATATAAAAATATACAATTAAAAAAAAGAAAGAAAAAGATACAAAAAGAAACTAAAAAAAGAAATAGAAACTACAGATAGAAGAGTGAAAAATGAAAAGAAACAAAAGAAGGAAAAAAGAAAGAAAAAAAAAGGAAGAAAGAACAAAAAGAAAAAAAAATGAGAAAGGAAATATTAAAAATGAAAAAGAAAACAAAAAGAAAAAAATGAGGAAAAAGAAAAGGGAAATAGAAGTTTGAGATAGAAGAGGGAAAATACAAAAAGAATCAATCAAAAAAGATAAAAAATGAAGATAGGAAAAGAAAACTAAAAACTAAAAAAAGAGAAAAGAATAAAAAAAGAAATAATGGTGAATACAAATACAATGAAAGATATGATGTTTCCATCATCATTCATATATAGTTTGTACTCAATGTAGTCATGTTTTTCAAAAGTACAAAAAAAATACAAAGTATAAAATACAACCCAAAAAGGGGGGAAAAATGAGAAAGAAAAAAGAAAAAAAACTAAAAATAAGAAAAAGAGGAAAAGGAAAAAATGAAACTAAAAAGAAAAAAGAAAAAAAGAAAGAGAAGTGGAGGAAAAGATAGAAGAGGAAAAAAAAAGAGAGAGGGGCTTTGAATTGTAATTTTAAAAGTTATGCTTAGGTACTCTCATTTTGCTGAAACATAGGCTGTCTATAATTTGTAATTTATAATCTATATTTATATCTATATCTATATCTATATCTATACCTATAATGTATAATGTATAATCTATAATATATTATAAATGTGAAGACCCTTTGAAAAGTTATTTGAACTTTTTATCATTTGTTTCATTAAAAGACTTTACAAAGATAAAATCATCTTTTTATTTTTTTCTTCTATTATTATTTTATTAAATTAAGGATTAAGGTCTCATAAAATATATGAGAACCTGATAGCAAAATAAATGTATGGAAAGAAATTAGTTAAGAGTCCTAAAATATGTGAAATATGAATCCTAAAATATACGAGAAGAAAATTAAAAGTTCTAAAATATAGAAAATATATTTCTTGAAAAAAAAAACTATCATAAAAGTTGTTATTATGTTGTACCGTAAATTACCAAATAACTCGATAAGCTAATATTATTATTTTTTTCTTATTGGAAAACTATGACAATTTTTGAATAAATAAAAGTTGTCTACTATATTAAAAAAAATATGCCATATATTTTAAGAATAGTATCATATATAAAAGGTAATTCAAATTATATAGGAGTTGAATGTCAAATTTTTTATTTATGAATTCTTTTTTTTATGTGTTTAATCCTCAGCTTGAATTTATACTTTATAGGATCACACTTTCTTTTTTCTTACATGAAGTTTATTCGATGAGCTTTCTTTTATTGATTTGCATCTTTTTTGTACGTTGGAATTTTTTTATAATCAGCAATCTAATTTCATTGTTTTATGTATTTTTTTGTTGGTCTGCTTTGTGTGATTCTTTTTTTTTTTAATTTGTGTTGCTAGCTTACAATTGAATTTCTATGAAAGAAGTGGAGTGTATAACTCTTAAACATGTTAATAACCTTCAATTTTATTTTGAATGTGGTGTACCCTTGTGGCCATGACCATGAAGAATATGGAACACAAACACCAAGTTATTGAAATTATTGACATCCAAGATATTCCTATTTAAATTAAATCTTCCCAATTAATTCAATAATCTATTAATAGTACATGAGAATTTAATAATAAAAATTATCTGGGCTTGCAAAGTGGGCATTTCTAGTTATCTTTTTGTCATTAAAGCCATTTAACTTAGTAAAAAGTAATTTTTTAAATTCTTTTTTTGACATGACATTCTGTGTGGCATAAACCACATAGGAGCGTGCAATGAAAACATAAAAGGTGCGTCCAAGCCCCAATATCCCACTTTTAAAAAAAATATTAATTCAAAAAATAAAGAAAAAATTAATTTCCTTTTCATAAAATGCATAATAATGACAAATGACATCATTCCTTTTCATTTTCTTAAATTAAGATTCTCCTCCAATTCTTAATCACTTCCACCGCCATTACCGACTACCACAATCACCGTGTTTCAACAACCTTATTGTGTGGATAATTGCCTTATGAGGTTTTTGAATTGTCCTATTTGTGGTGTTTGGTTCAGATTGATTCAGACTTGATTAAAAGTGATAATGATTAAAAGGAATGGTGGGTTGGATTAACTGAAAATTTCTGCATTTTGTAGTTGTAAGTTCTTGAAAGAAAAATCCTCATTGTTTGAGCATTTTTCGTGTTCTTTTATTTTTTTATGAATCAAATTCTAAATCGAGAGCATTTCTTCTAAATTTTAAATTCAAATCCCCTAAAATCTTTTTGAGAAAATGTCAAACAGAGGCATGGGAGGCAAATGAGGAGCCAAGAAGCACAAAAAGGTATTGAGGGACAATATTAAGGGAATTACAAAGCCAACTATTCGTAGAATCAGTCGTAGGGGTGGTGTGAACCATATTTTTAGATTTATTGATGGGGAGACTCGTGTTCTGAAGACCGTTTTGGGGAATGTGATACTTGTTGAAGTGACATACATAGAGCATACTAGGAGGAAGGTAGTTACTGCTATGGATGTTATTTATGCTCTCAAGGTAAGGATGGACTCCCTACAAAATTGGGGGTTAGGTTTTGATAAAATTAGGGGTATTATTGGTAATAATTGTAGATTTTTAGATTTCATTTAATAGTTATGTTTTCATCTTGATTGTGTAATTTTCTATTACAAATTAAAAGAACAAAAATTTTCTTTGTACTTGAAAAAACAATTGTTTATGTGTTTTCGAGGTCGAATACACTATGAATTGACATAGTTTTTTTGTTTTAAGATGTGGTTGGGAGGGTGAAGATGGTGGTTTGGTGGGTGAAGATGATGGTGATACTGGTTGTGGAGATGAGTGGCACCGGTGGAAGATATTTTTTGGATTTGGAGTTGTGCGAATTTCTGCATTTAGCATTTTGCAGAAATTATTTTGTCAGGAAGATGTGGTTCAGATTTGGGGATGTGGATGTTGTGAAAATTTCTGTATTTTGGAGTTTTAATATTTTAAGAGATGGTTTGGATTCTTTTCTATATTTTTTGACAGGTGGGTTTTTTTATTCAGTACAATAATTTGATAAATTAATTAATGAAGATATTAATGACATAAAATTAATTTATATGACGTAGATATGACGTGAATTTTTTTCAGAGAGTGAACTACACACTTGGTATACGGAGCTTAAAATCGTATGTTTTGTTGGGTTAAGGGGTTTAGATGAAAAAATACTAAATAGAGGTATCCACTTTTGATAACACCCAACTTACACTTTCCAAAGCGGTCGTTGTCCATATATTTGCCCAACTAAGAGTTGGAGTCGAATCCACAAGTAACAATGCGAGTGACGATTGAGTAAATTCAAATCAAAAGTTGCTTGTTAGGGTCAAACCTATGGTACAAAATGGTTTGGAGGGGTTTCAATCTTGTTGAATGTAAAGGCAATTCTTGGGATTCTAAGGAACTAATTTGAGACTGCAAATAACTAAAGTGTAATCAATTAGAATGGATCTTGGGACAATGCTTTCTTAGGGGAAAGTTATGCATAGGAACATGATACTTCTTTGCAAATTCTAATTGTTAGTAGTGTGGTAGGCTAGGTCGAAAGTCCATGAGGGTAGTTCTTCAATAAAATCTCAAAGATGTCACTTATTGAATCTTTTGAGTACCTAACGAGTGTCTCAATTAAAGTCACCCAATACCTTAATTAGGTACCCCAATTTATAGGATGGTACCCAAGGGATAGTCAACCACATATCCACCCTTATGTTTAAGATGATGAAAATTAGCAAACAAAGCCCACTAATTATCTACTATTTCCTTGCTAACCACACCCCTCTTTCAAGGATGATGAGGGTCCCTAAAGTTCACCCAAACCCCTCTTTCAAGGATGGTTTAAGCTTTCACGAGTTTGGGATCTTCGTTCATCGAACCCATTTTGGTATTTGGTGATTTAACCCATAAATTCCATCCAATTTACTCAAGAAATAGTAGAACCCACATCATAAACTAGTAAATGCACAAACAAATCAAATCTCACACATATTTACACCCTAATGTAGCATAATCTCAAGAGGTAGATCTAGCACATCATAAGGATAATGAAATCAAATATACCAAGATGTCCATCAAAATTATTCATAAGAAATTAAGTAGAGGGAAAACCATACTTTAGACTCAAATGAAGTTTATGCTCTAAGAAATTGAAAAACCCTAAACTAAGGATAGGTGATAGGGTTCTTAGAATGATCCCCCTAGAACAAAGGGTTTTGATCCTTAAAATGGGATTTGGGGTCAGCTGGTTAAAATAATGTTTCTGCCCTTAGGCCATTTTCCGCTCTCACGCGATCTCGGGAGATTGATCATGATCATAGTCAATGCCATTGCGGTTAGTCCATCGAGATATCAGTTGGTTGACTAGCTTGACTCAGTGCAATCATGTGATGATGCCCGCGATCGCGATAACTGAGGGCTAGATCCTAATCCTGCTTCAGCTTGTACAACTCTTGTGCTTCAATTTCCTTTTTGATCCCTTTTAAGCTCAAGTTTGCTTCTTTTTTTCTCAGAACTTATACCCCTATCAAATATGGGAATTAGTACATTTAACCCCAAATGTGTCTTACTTTTATATTAAAATCACAGTAGTGTGCACGAATGTTGAGTGTAAAGGAGTGGTAAACTAACCACTCATCAACACCCCCAACTTAAAGCTTTGCTTGTCCTCAAGCAACAATACCTTTTACTGTGAGTTAATGTAGTTTCATGAATAACTTAGATGACCTAAATAATCATGATGGCTTCAACTTGATTACTACCATAAATAGCTCTTCAAACATGGGCAAGACTATTTTTACGACACCCTTAAACATAACACCCAATTTTCAAGGATGCAAAAGATTTCAAAAACCAATCATGAAGCAATCACCAATACTCAAGAAATGACTCCTCTTTTACCTCAACTACATTATACTCCTTTTGCCTCATTTTTTGGGAGGTGACAAAATCACCCACCTCAACTTGTTCATAAGCTGTAATGCCCGTGCTTTTTCTTAGCTTGAAAATCCTCTCAAGGATGTTAGAAATTTCTTTGAAATAAGAATTCATTCTTATACATGTGGTATTTTGATAATTTCACTTCCTATCATGTGGAAAATTGAATAAACTTTCCATCGATATATAATTCTCCCAAATTCGACACCCGGGGGAAGAGTTAGGTCCTTTTTACTGAGACAGTGTTTGACCTGAGCCTTCAGCACATCGCGGAGATAGCTTGAATGTAAATTCTCAATTTCCAGTGTTTCTCCGCGATATTGGCACATCGCGCCAAAATTCTAGGTCGTAGACAAGGTGGAAACGCGATAGCTCCATGTCGCGCCACCATGCAGTTTCCCAATTATCAATTTCTAGTGACATAGCACAATAATGTCGTGTCACGCCAAGGGCCCAATTCGGGAAATTTTAATGAAAATTAAATTATGTGTCCAGGGTTAAAAAGGCTAATTTGACCCCTCCCATATAAGCTTCAAAACATGGGATTTGGCCCTTATTCATCAAAAATATTGATAGTTTTCTCAAATACTCTCAAGAATTCAAGTTAGGTTTTCATAGAAGGTCCAATTTCAAGAAGGTTTCACCATCAATCTTCAAGAAATCATGATCTAAGGTATTCATAATGTTCATTCATGGGCTCCTTTCGCCCATGAAGTCCAAGAATCCCTTTTTAACTACAAGTTATGAATTTTCTTCATGTGTTCATGCTTTGTATGTTCTCGTTCATATTGATAAATAAGGAATTAATTTCTATTCCATGATTTGATGATAAATTCCATGTGGGTTGATTATTAAAGATAAATATTAATGAAATCTCATGACTAAAACCTTGTATGATGAAATTAGAAGTAAACCATAATGTTTAATTGCTATATCATAATGTTTACATGTACTATGTCTGCCATATGATTGATAAAATGCCTAGATGAAGGAAATTTATCCTAACTAGCATGATATCATGAAAATCTCCATAAATGTACAAGCTTATGCCTATTAGACGTTTGATGAAATACTTCAATACACATATTGTGGTAATTATCATATATTTAAGAATATCAAGTCATGTCAATTTCCTTCTATCGTGTCCTGGGGTTACATGTACCCAAAATATTAGTTGTGTGCCTAGATCCATGTCATGTTTTAATGATACTCCAAGTAAAGCTATGAACACTTAGAATTCAGATAGTCTTTTGACTCAGGAAAAATCTCCATGATCTCATGACTCAGTCAGTTGTCAGATATCAGTAGTATTCCGTCAGTTACGAAAATTCAGTAACTCATCCATGCTTAGTTTTCAGTAAATCATGTCCAGTGTCCATTCAGATGGAAGTAGGAATTAGCACCGAGTGAACCTAAGGATAGGGACTCACCTATTATACGAGGGTGTGATTCCTAGCAGAAATCCTTGTGTTTCAGAACTATGTAGCAAGCATAGTTTGAGACATCATAGCCTGCTATATGAGGGTAGATGTGGTGGCTTAACCTGTTATGTAAGGGTTCCCACCGTTCTCGCTAGAGTTAATTGTTATATGAGGGTTACTCACATGTTGTCCTTACCTGTGGCACAGTATTGATACCCTTCTAATCAGGGCATAGATTGGACCCCAGCTCAGCTATCATAGCACCTTTGGGGAATTTCGATTAGATACTACTTCCCACAGTTTTATGATATAGAATTAGGACTGTCAGATATAGTCAATCAGTTCAGTAATAGAACACAGATAGTTCTTCAGACTTTAGGACTCTCAGACATAGTCAACTCATATACAGTATGAAACTCAGATAGTTCCATTACATTCAGGATTGTCAGTCACAGTCACCCATGTTATCAATTATATTCAGATATAGTCATTCATGTTATCAGTTATGTCATGTTATCAGTATCCAGACTCAATGGTCATGTTACCACGGTATCAGTATAATGTTATCACGTTGTCAGTTATAGTTGCGTATATATGTATGCATTTTCACGTTCATGTTAGATAGTCAGTTAGTATTAATCATGCATGCAAACCCTTGCATATAGCCTACCTCACATGTATACTCAGTACATTCCATTGTACATATGCATTTGCGCTATGCTATTTTTTTTTATTTTACACCATAGGTTGAGAGACACGAGTTCAAGATCAACAGTAGATTACAGATTCAGCAGTCAGAGTAGAAATGAGTCCTCATCCTTCGAGGACATAATGGTTTTTAGTGTCTCATTGATTAGCTTATTAGTTGGAGTTAGTTAGGGATATGTTCCATCAACTTCTTATTCAGATTCTTCAAACAGTAGAGGCTTTCAGACTAGATGCAGACTATTATGCTTTAGACTTCAGTTTTATTTTGGGTATTCTATTACCCCACACAGATATTACGTTATTCAGTTATGTTCATGATCGAACCTTATGGCCTTTCAGTGCATGTTTCCATATTATTATGTTATCTTATACAGTATACAGGTACAGATATCAGTCATGGTCTTGCTTGTGGTCCTTCAGGGTCATGAGTACTATGTAGCATTCTGTTTTAGCAAACCAGGTCATTACAAACTTGGTATTAAAGCCTAAGGTTCAATAAAGTCCTGGGAAGTCTGAAATCCGCATCTAGTAGAGTCTTGTGCATGGGTGTGTTGCGCGCCACCTTTATGTGCAAGAGGCTATGAGATGTTTAGGAATAGTTTCCCATCTTTTAGTATTCATGTCATAACAATGAGCATAATCATAAGTCAGTCTCTCAGTCTAATCCGCTTCTTCTCTTTAGTTCAGAATATGCCTCCTAAGAGAAGATATCAGTTAGCCCCTCAGCCCGAAGAACCTTTGGGAAATAATGTTTCTCATGTGGAGTTCAGGACTCATTTACCACTCTTTCTCAATCAGTCGCTACTCATAGTGAACGACTAACAGTTGTTCAGGCCAACCCAGTGGCCAACTCAGCTACAACGAGGATTCGGGACTTCACCCGAATGAATCCTCCAACCTTCCTCGGGTCTAAGGTAGATGAAGACCTTCAGGAATTCTTAGATCAAGTTCAAAAAGTAACTATAACACCCCGAAAAATGAGTCTCGGAGCGTCACACAGTGCTTGAGGCTACGAGTAGCCCCAAGCTAACCCTTTGAGCCATTTTCATTCAGTTCAACACAAATCAATGGGGTTTCCATAAATAACTCTTAAATATCAACAGAGTAATCATCATCCAAGAATAAAAGAATTTCAAAAATATAACAAAATATGAATTATTAGTCAACTCCCAAGATCTATACTAGTCTGACAAGTCTCTAAGAAAATCAATAAAACCAGTGAGCCATTGAGACATGCCCCAACTGACTCATACTCAGTTATCAAATGTAAACAATTCCGTGAAACCAACATCAGACATCACGTCCTCAGAGCATGAGGACTCACCACAACAGAGGATGTAGAACAGTGTGCTCGAAGAATCACTGTCGAACTTGGAACTGAGCACCTGAACCTACATTTCCAGAAAATGCAGCCCACATCTGAAGATGTGGGTCAGTACCATGGAAAGGATCCGAGTATATGGGGGTGTATATAGTTTTATAAACATCATCATCATAAATATTTATAAGAAATATGCAAGATGTATGAAAGACTCACATAGCCCGAAGAAAATCATCATAATCATGAGAAGATGAAATAAGTATAATAACACATGTGAGTCATCATATAATTTGTTAATCACTTTCAGTTCATCAAGAATATCAATTCTCATAGTGTAAATATCATTTAAATCTTTCAAAAGAATAACTTTCACAATTCCACATTCAAATCACTTCACCATTCACCATAGACACAAGAAAACAAACACACACTGGGAGATCCTATAACCGACATAAACCATGTGAGCTACATGGAGTCCAAAGTACAATCCACGCTGGGGAGAGCCATCCTATCCTTGCCATCATAGTAGGACTATCGATATCAAATCCACACAAACTAGTGATCACTATAAATCAGCTTCAGGCTCAGTCCTACAGCGGCACGTAGTTCTAGGGAAGTAAGGTCGCTTTATACCTCCCACTCGGTGGTAAAGATTTCTCCTGGACTTAGCTCAGATCATTTCAAAGACAATCCACAACAAAATAATTTCAGTAATATATAAATATACATCGGGAGACATCATGCTTCCCATCTATCAAAATCAACCACATTGTGGATTTCTTTCACACCCGAGTTTAAAACAACTCCACTAAGACCAAAAGGTCAAATCATTCAAAATATCTCAAATATTCAACATCAACGTGCTTATAACACACACTTTCTTATAAAAAATAATTTCCAATGGGGATTCACGACCCAAATATCAAAATCAAGATAAATATCATTCAAGATTCATACTTTATATCTCTACACATGTAAATTAATCTTTCAAAATCATAAACATCAATATTTCATAATAATCACCATAAGATATGAGTTCATGCTTCAAAATCATAAAAAATCAAATAAAAATCATGCTTTTGTAAAAAAAATTACTTTTTGGCACAAGAACAAAAGAGAGTTCTTTTTGAAAAACCCCACATACCTTGAATGATGAACTTTAGATCGATACTCATTTTTGAGATGTTAATCGTGCCTTTGAATGAGGGTTCTTGGAGTTCTTGAACTAGGAACTTGGAATCTTGAATAAATTTGCAGAATTAATGTTGAACTTTGGAGGTTCTTGAAGTTCTTGAACTAGGAACTTGAAATCTTGAATAAATTTGCAGAATTAATGGTGAACTTTGGAGGTTCTTGAAGTTGGATATAGGATCTTAGGGTTTTTTTTAGGGAATTTGATGAAATATAAAATATAATGCTTCTAATAGGCTTTAATATAGGGTTTGGACGGATTTTGGGTGAGGAGGAATGACCAAAACATCCTTAAAAATCAAATAATTCTCGAATCTATCCTTTGGTGGACTGTTTTGATAGTCTGAAGTAGATCAACCTTAACGTTTTACTCTGATATCAAAATTTGATGAAACTAATTTCATTAGATGAGGACTCTTATATATTTCCGTTGATATATAGTATCTCACCCAGATCATTGTGTACGAGGAGTTATGATCATTTGAAGTTGACCCAAAAATTTATTTTTGACAGGCTGAAGTAGATCGACCATAACTTTTTGCTCCGATAGACAAATTGGATGAAACTAATTTCATTGGAAAAAGGACTCATAGAGATTTCCGTTGATATATAGTATATCAACCATATCATTATGTACAAGGAGTTATGATCATTTAAATTTGGGGCAAAAATACATCAGGCCTCAGTACTTTTTCCTGCACATTTTACTGTTCACTACTATTCACGGTTCGATCGGAATGTTCATAGCTCGTCGCTCGGGTGTCTATTTTGGATGTTCAACATATCGTTGGAAAGCTTATTCGATACTATATGCAATGGTGGGTCATAATCAAAGAGATTCCACACGAAATATTTATAATTCATTCTAGAAGATAGAACGCAATACGTTTTCGCATGAAATTTCAACGAAAAATTTCCTGGGGTACTACAGTAATAGATGCCACGGGGGTGACTACTGTTGAGAATGATAGTATAGATGCATACCTATTGCAGGATATGGCTTATGCTTTGTTCAAATAGTGGAACTCTGAAAGATCAGATGATGCAGGTCCTACAGAGTGGGTGGAGTTTGTCACTTCATTCTTAGATAGATTTTTTCCCCAAGAGCTTAGAGAAGCTAAGGTGCTAGAGTTCATCAACCTCGGGAAGGGAAATTTGACGGTGAAATAGTATTCTCTAAAGTTTGCTCAATCAGCCAAATATACCCATCATGTGGTTGCAGATGGCAGAGCTAAGATAAGTAAGTTCGCTTCAGGGGTAAATGATAGTGTGGTTAATGAGTGCAGATTCGCCATGATAAATAGTGAGATGAGTTTAGCCAGACTTATGACCCATATTAAACAGATACAGGAGCAAAAGATTAAGCATAGGGAAAAACAGAATAAGAGAGCGAAGACAGGTAGTTTTAACTTCGCTCAGCCTAAATCAGAAGGACAAAACCATTCTCAGTTTTATCCTAAGTCTTCAGTTCTAGATCCCTCTACAGCTAGTGCTCCAATTCCTAAGTTCAGAGAGGGTAACATAGATAGAGTGCCAGGATCTATGATCCAGGGTAGTATTAGTACTACCTGCACCTATCCTCTTTGCCAGACTTGCGGTAAGCACCATCAGGTTGTGTGTAGAGTAGGTAGTGGCATTTGTTTTGGTTGTGTGCAAGCCAAGCTATAGAGTTAGAGACTGTCCGCAGCCAGGTCCTCAGGGTCAACAGAATTGCTCTTCAGCTCAGTTTGGTCAACAAAATCAGCAGAGTGCCATTTCCAGTGCTACTAGCGGGCAACGCCCAAATTATCTCTATGCTCTTCAGACTCGACAGGATTAGAAAAGTTCTCCTGATGTAGTTACTGGTACGTTATAGATCTTTCATGTGCATGTTTACGCTTCACTATATCCAGGAGGTTTCTTGTCTTTTGTTACTCCTTATATAGTAGTTGATTTCAGAATTAATCACAAAATTCTAGTAGAGCCCTTTTCAGTATATACCCCAGTGGGTAAAACCATCATAACTCGGCGGGTATACAATAACTGCCCGATTATGATATTTCAGAAAATCACATCAGCAGATTTAGTTGAGTTAGAGATTATCGATTTTGACTTCACTCTCGGCATGGATTGGCTTCATTCCTGATATGCCACAGTTGACTGTAGAAATAGAATAGTTCAGTTTTAGTTCCCGAATGAACCCATCCTAGAGTGGAAGGAAAGTATATCTACTTTCAGTAGTCATCTTATTTCCTACCTTTGGGCAAGGAAAATGATATCTAAGGGATATGTTTATCATCTAGTTCATGTTAGAGATTCCAGTGCCGAGGCTCTCAGTCTCGAATTAGTCCCAGTAGTGAATGAGTATTCAGATGTCTTTCCCAAAGATCTTTTAGGAGTTTCTCCCGAAGGGGAAATAGACTTCGGTATTGGTCTTCTTTCAGAAACTCAATCTATCTGTATTCCTTCATATAGAATGGCACCAACAAAACTCAGAGAACTGAAAAAAAAGTTGAAGGATCTCTTAGATAAGGGATTCATCAGACCTAATATTTCCCCATGGGGTGCACTAGTCTTATTCATGCACAAGAAAGAATTTTCACTCAGAATGTGTATAGATTACCATCAACTCAATAAGGTCATAGTCAAGAACAAGTATCCTCTTCCCAGAATCGATGACTTATTTGACCATCTTCAGGGTGCCAGTTATTAATTTAAGATAGAACTCAGATCCGGCTATCAGCAGCATAGAGTTAGAGAATGTGACATCCCAAAAATAGCTTTCCATACTTGGTATGGTTACTTCAAATTTTTAGTTATGTCCTTTGGTCTTACCAATGCCCTAGCAGCTTTTGTGGACTTGATGAACCACATGTTCAAGTAGTACTTGGACATGTTCATCATAGTTTTCATAGATGATATTTTGTTCTTTTCTCGTACTGAGCGAGATCATACAGACTATCTCAAAATAGCACTTTAGACTCTCAAAAATCATTAGTTATTCGACAAATTCAGTAAGTGTGAATTTTGGCTAAGGTAAGTAGCATTTCGTGGTCATATCATTTTTGGTTATGGCATTAGGGTAGATTATTAAAATACTGAAGTGGTAAGAAACTGGCCTCGCCTTGTTTCTCCATCAGATATCAGGAGTTTTTTGGGTCTGGTTGGCTATTACAGATATTTTGTTAAAGGATTTTCATCCATTACATCCCCTATGTCCAGATTGACACAAAAGAAAGTCAAGTTCCAGTGGTCAGATCCTTGCGAGAAGATTTTACAGGAATTGAAGACTCAACTCACCTCAGCTCCGATCTTAGCTCTTCTAGATGGTTCAGATAGGTTCTTAGTGTATTGTTATGCATCAAGAGTAGGTTTGGGTTGTGTCATCATTCAGCATGGTAAGGTCCTAGCCTACGCCTCCAGATATATTAAACCCCATGAGAGAAATTATCCTACTCATGATCTTGTGTTAGCAGCTGTAGTCTTTGCCTTAAAGATTTGGTGGCATTATCCGTATGGAGTTCATGTGGATGTCTTCACAGATCATAAGAGCCTTCAATATGTATTTTCTCAAAAAGATCTCAATATTTGTCAAGAAGGTGGTTAGAGCTCTTAAAATATTATGATATGAGTGTCCTCTATCATCCAGGAAAGGCCAATATAGTGGTAGATGCTCTCAGTAGACTATCCATGCGTAGTATTTCTCATGTTGATAATAGTAAGAAGAATTTAGCCCAGGAAGTCCACCAGCTTGCTAGGCTAGGCGTTCGTTTAGTCAATTCTACAAAGGGTGGTGTATGTGTTCAGAGTAGTTCAGAATCATCTCTAGTTTTTGAGGTGAAAGAAAATCAAGATAGGCATCCCAGCTTTGTCAAGTTAAAAGAGTCAGTTTAGGATCAGAAAATAGAGGTTATCTCCTAAGGAGGAGATGGTGTTCTTCATTGTCAGGGTCATCTTTGTGTTCCAGACGTAGATGACATAAGGCAGAAAATTCTTGCAGAAATGCATAGTGCGTGCTACTCTATTCATCCAGGGACCACAAAGATGTACCGCAAATTGCAAGAGATCTATTAGTGGAGCGGGATGAAAAGAGATATTGCATAATTTGCGGCTAAGTGCTATACATGTTAGCAGGTTAAGATAGAGCATCAGAAGCCTATTGGGTCCATGTAGGAGTTCAGCATTCCTACCTGGAAGTGGAAAGTTATGAACATGGACTTCGTGACAGGTTTGCCTCGAACTCGTCATCAGCATGATTCAGTTTGGGTCATTGTAGACAGGATGACCAAATTAGCTCTTTTCCATTTAGTTCATACCTCTTATTCAGCCGAGGATTATGCCAAGCTCTACATCAAGGAGCTGGTCAGATTGCACGGCGTTCCATTATCAATTATCTCAGACAGAGGTACCCAATTTATCTCTTATTTTTTGAAAGCATTCCAAAAAGGTCTTGGTACCCAAGTTCATCTCAGTACAACCTTTCATCCTTAGACAGATGGTAAAGCAGAAAGGACCATTCAGACTTTCAAAGATATTCTAAGGGCATGTGTATTTGATTTTAAAGGTAGTTGGGATGACTACTTTCCTTTGATTGAATTTACCTATAACAATAGCTATCATTCCAGTATTTAGATGGCTCCATTCAAAGCTCTCTATGATAGGAGATGTAGATCTCCAATCGGTTGGTTCAAAGTTAGTGAGGTCTCAACCATAGGTCTTGGCTTAATAGTTGATGCCTTAGAGAAAGTTAAGTTAATTAGAGAAAGAGTCTGGGATGCTCAAACCCGACAGAAGTCTTATGCAGTTGTTCGTAGAAAGGATCTCGAGTTTAAGATTGGTGACTATGTCTACCTCAAGATCTCTCTTATGAAGAGATTCGACAAGAAGGGAAAGCTCAGTCCTGGATATGTCGGTCCCTTCAAGATTCTCAATCAATTCGGCAAGGTAGCTTATGAGCTCGAATTGCCTTCAGATCTAGCATAAGTTTATCCAGTCTTTTATGTTTCTTTGTTAAAGAAGTGTATAGGTGACCCATCAGTCATAGTCACTAGTCAAGGCATTGATGTTCAGAACAACCTCTCTTTTGAATAGATTCCAGTTGAAATCTTAGACTATCAGACTCGTAGATTGAAGAACAAAGAAGTCCCTCTAGTTAAAGTTCTTTGGCGAAATCAGTCCATCGAGGGAGCTACTTGGGAAACAAAAGAAAATATGCGTACCAAGTATCCTCACCTTTTCCCCGCCAACTCAGATCAAGCTCAAGGTAATAGATCTCTTTAATTTTACTTAGTTTCATGATTAGTATGCATCACTAACTTAGTATACCATGATAATCTTCGTATCATGTACCACCGCATATTCAATTATGCATTTATGTATCATATTAGTTATATAGTTATGTATCATACATGCATTCTCATTGTGAGAAAACTTAGTTCTTCAGAACTTTTAGTTATGCATTTATGAATTAGTTACGCATATATCAGACATGCATGTTCAGTATGTTATGTTCAACTTGTCATTCACATCCATCATGAGATCATGTTCCAGTTAGTCATGTTCAGCTCATTGTTTCTCCTCTCAATCAGTCTCATTCAAGGATGAATGTTCTCAAGGGGGCGATATTGCAATGCCCGTGCTTTTTCTTACCTGGAAAATCCTGTCAAGGATATTAGAACTTGCTTTGAAATAATAATTAATTCTTATACATGTGGTATTTAAATAATTTTCACTTCCTATCACGTGGTAAATTGAATAAGATTTCCATCGATATATAATTCGCCCAAATCGGACACCTGGGTGAAGAGTTAGCTCCTTTTTAGTGAGATAGTGTTTAACCTGAGCCTTTAGTGCATCGCGAAGATAGCTCAAATGGCAATTATCAATTTCCAGTGCTTCTTCGTGATACTGGTGCGTTGCGCTAAACTTCCAGGTCGTACAAAGGGGTGCAATGTGATAGCTCCGCGTCGCGCCACCATGAAGTTTCCCAATTGTCAATTTCCAGTGATAAGGTGTGATAATGACGTGTTGCACCAATGGCACAATTAGGGAAATTGTACTAAAAATTAAATTATGTTTACAGGGTTGAAAGGTTCAATTTTTCCCACCCCCTATATAAGCTTCCAAACACGGGATTTAGCTCTTATTCATCCAAAATATTGATGTTTTTCTCAAATACTCTCAAGAACTCAAGCTAGGGTTTTTATAGAAGGTCCAATTTAAAGAAGGTTTCACCATCAATCTTCACGAAATCACAATCTAAGGTATGCATAGTGTTCATTCAAGGGCTCCTTTCATATATGAAGTCCAAGAATCCCTTTTCAACAACAAGTTATGGATTTTCTTTATGTGTTCATGCTTAGTATATTCTCTTTCATGTTGATAAATGAGGAATTAATTTCTATTCCATGATTTGTTGATAAATTCCATGTGTGTTGATTAGTATAGATAAAGATTTGCGAAATGTCATGACTAAAACCTTGTATGATGAAATTGGAAGTGAACTATGATGTTTAATTGCTATACCATGATGTTTACATGTACAATGCATGCCATATGTTTGATAAAATGCCTACATAAAGGAAATTTGCCTAACTAGCATGATGTCATGAAAATTCCCATAAATGTACAAGCTTATGCCTATTACACGTTTGATGAAATGCTTCAATAAACGTATTGTGGTGATTATCATGCATTAAAGAATATCAAGTCATATCAGTTTCCTTCTATTGAGTCCTAGGATTACTTATACCCAAAATATTAGTTTTGTGCCTAGATCCATGTCATATTTTCACGATACTCTCAGTCAAGATATGAGCTCTTAGACTTCAGATAGTCTTATACCTCATAAAAAATCTCCATGATCTCATGACTCAGTCAGTTATTAGTTATTAGTAGTATTCCATCAGCCATGAAAATTTAGTAACCCAGTCCATGCTCAATTCAGTTCAGTAAATCATGTCCTAGTTCCATTTAGATGGGAGTAGGAATTAGCACTGAGTGAACATAAGGATGGGGACTCACCTGTTATACGAGGGTGTGATTCCTACAAGTAATCCTTGCATTCTAGAACTATGTAGCTAGCATAGGTTGAGACATCGTTGCCTAATATATGAGGGTAGATGAGGTGGCTTAACCTATTATGTGAGTGTTCCCACCATTCTCGCTAGAGTTACCTGTTATATAAAGGTTACTCACATGTTGTCCTTACTAGTGGCGCGGTATTAACACCCTTCCAACTAGGGCATAGATTGTACCCTAGCTAAGCTATCATACTACCTTTGGGGTATGTCAGGTAGATACTACTTCCCACAGAATCAAGACTGTCAGATAAAGTCAATCAGTCTCAGTAATAGAACTCAGATAGTTCTTCAGATTTCAAGACTATAAGACAAAGTCAACTCAGATACAGTACAGAACTCAGATAGTTCCATCAAATTCAGGTCTGTCAGACACAGTCACCCATGTTATCAGTTATATTCAGATAAAATCATTCATGTTATCAGTAATGTTATGTTATTAGTATCCAGACTCAGCAGTCATACTACTACGTTATTAGTATTATTTTATCATGTTGTCAGTTACAGTTGCGTATTTATGTATGCATTCTCACGTTTATGTTAGACAGTCAGTTAGTATTGATCATGTATGCAAACCCTTGCATATAGCCTACCTCACATGTATACTCAGTACATTCCATTTTACTAATGCATTTTCGTTATGGTTCTTTCTTTATATCTTACACCATAGGTTCAAAGACACGAGTTTAAGATCAGCAGTAGATTATAGATTTAATAGTCAGAGTAGAAGTGAGTCCTCATCCTTCGAGTACATAATGATTTTTAGTATCTCATTGATTAGCTTATTAGTTGGAGTTAGTTGGGGACATGTCCCATCAACTCCTTATTCAAATTCTTCAGACAGTAGAGGCTTTTAGACTAGATGCAAACTAGATACAGACTATCATGATTTAGACTTTAGTTTTATTTTGGGTATTCTATTACCCCATCGAGATGTTACATTATTTAATTATGTTTTCCGTATAATTATGTTATTTTATGTTGTATACAGGTACAGATATCAGTCATACGTTAGCTTTTGGTCCTTCGGGATCATGAGCACCATGTAGCATTCCGGTTCAGCAAATCGGGTCATTACACATGCCAACTTCACAAGAAAGAAAATTCCACACACCAAGCTACAAAATATGAAACAAGGAAATTTAAGTGCAAAAACTCTCTCCCTTACGAAAGAAATCTCTATGTTCATAACTGTCATACCATAGGCTTGCCCCTATGTTCAATCGCCACTACAAAAAAAGTAAATGGTTGAAGATCTCAAGGACATTTTGAGCTTGTAACGTCGGTTCGGGTTAGGGTAGGATATTATTTGGGAACAACATGTCTATACACTTTCTTAAACATCTATATCACACTTATTTAACCTTCCTTTTTGATAATGAGCCATTCCTCTTTACTTTCTTTCTTTTTATATGCCTACTTTTTATTTCCTTTATTCATCCATTTTCTTAAATTTCTTTTTCTTGTAATTTTCATACAATTCATTCCTTTGTTGGATCCTCTCCTTTTATATTCATTAGTTTTCAATGTCTAGGCAATTAGACATTTCACATATAACTTTGTGGACCCACACTTCCATCAATCTTCACCACCCCTAACTTAGGCTTTTACCCTCAAGTTGCACTTTTAAGTTAAAGGAGGTTAAGGTTCGAAAGAGGGATAAAATTTTATTGGCTCACGGCTTGTAATGTGTTTGCCAAAGAAAGGTCCGGAGTCTCAAAGTGGTGACTAGGGATATCATCGATGTACAGGTAGGATTTTTGGCTAAAGATGGATTCCAATGTCACAAATATATCCTAAGATTATTTATCCAACCAATTACCATCAAAACTAGCCTTGACAGACTAACGGGGAATGTTCTAAATAACACAAGTATACAAGGGATAAATGCAACTATCTCTTCACACATGTCATGCAAAATTATCAAGGGGTCTCAATTGCCCTTCTAAATAGAGGCAAAAATAAAGTATCTAACATTATTCACAAGTCAAAATTTGTGGAGTCACAAAAAGAGAAAGAGTTTTGTCACAAGAGAAAGAGATAAGTTTCACAAAATAATTAATCGACGAAAGATGTATCTTAGATGAAAGCATGCATTTGAACAAGTCTATGGAAATTGGGAGGCCTCATTTTATGAATAGACAAGGTTCATTGCTGCTATTAAATATTTCAATCCAGGTTTTGTCGACGAAGGGTTATTCGAATAATATGCGCGAGTTGATGAACACATTTTCACCTATGTGTTTTGAACGTTTAAGCCATGTGTTGATGATTTTTGTTATTGTCAGCTAGTGATATCTATAGATGGAACACATGTATATGATAAGTATGATATAACATTGTTGATTGCCGTAGGTACGGATGGCAATGGCTCAATTTTTCCATTGGCTTTTACAATAGCAACGAATGAAAGCCTTGATACGTGGACTAAGTTTTTGAGCGATTTGTATCAACATGTTGTATGTGGTCATCAAGGTATTATGTTAATATATGACAGATACCATGAAGTACTTGTAAGTGTCTCTACAGAGCATAACGGCAAGAGCCTTTTTCTTATCACTGTTATTTCTTAAGGAACTTAAAGGCCAATTATCAGAGAGCATACAAAAGTGTCCTACTGAACAACCTACTATGGACTACTAGAACTGCAACGCAAGAGAAAAAGTTCTTGTTACAAATGGAGTTGATCAAGGAGACACACTTGCCAGCATACAAGTGGTTGATAAAGCTCGACTTAGAAAAATCGACTATGCATAAGGATGATAGAAGGAGATGGGGCATACTTACAACAAATAGCTCTGAGTCATTTAATGGACTGCTAAAGTTTACTAGAAGACTACGAGTGACCGCAATGGTCAAAAATTTTACAGCATGGTTGTGAATTTTTTTTCATAGATCGAAGTATGCAAAATAACTATTGGTTGACAAACAAAAATGGATGTCAAACCTATTCAAAATATTTGAAAATACAATAAAAATTCATCAATGCACAGTACTCAAAATTATCTTATGGCAAATAACATATTTGAAATCAGGATATTCAACTCCCATCATGAAAAAAGTGGTAATAAAAAATTATTAATGAGACGTAACGAACATGTACGTGTGGTAAATGGCAATCAAATCATTTTCCATGTTCTCATGCCATTAGTGTATTTGAATTTGTTGGAAATCATTCATGAGATTATATTGCATCAGAGTTCTCTATTGTCTGGTACAAAAGAGCTTACTCTGGCCAGTTGATTCCACTTGTTGACAAGGACTATTGGCTAGAAAGTCAGTTTTCCATGATTGCAAATAAATTTTTTTTGCGAAAAGTAAAGTTCACATCTAACATGCGTATTCCTAATGAAATGGATCTTTCACAAAGTAGTCACTCTAGAAAATGCTCTACTTGCAACCAACCAGGACATGATAAGTATAATTGTTCATCAAGAGACCGTAATGCTATTACATATCAGGATGCAAATATCTTCGATGGTGCTAGTACTTTGAGGAGATAATTTAAGTGTATGTCGTATTATGAATTATTTTATATGTTATTGTATTATGTATTTTCATGTCAATGAATGTTGTAAGTGTTTTATTGTGAGATGATATTTTAATTTTTTTATAACATAACATACAATGTAAAAAATTACATACAATGTAAAAAATTACATATCTTCTTCATCTACATCGAATTCATGGTGTGTTGGCTCAACTATACTCAACTGGTTTATACAATAATATGACACTCCAAAATCGAATGTTTTGGATAAATGTTTTAGAAGGCCTATCCATTCGTTAACAAGTGAATATATTGGATAGGTAGAATTTCGATATAGTCTCTAATTTTCAAGTACTTTCCAATGGTCCTTTCTATCTGCTCCTTGAAAGATAAGATCATATAATGCATGAAAATTCTCTAATGCTTTTTCTATTTCTGATATTTTCATATTCAATTGTTCAATAACTTGTGCTTCATCCCTGAACTTACATATCTAAAATGTCGTAGACAGTCCCTGTAGAACAATTAAACCATTACATCAATATAATGCCACATAGTCACTCCATTTATAATATAGTTGAGTCCACTAAAGTGTTTCTCCCCAAATCATACAATCTTCAACTTTAGAGGAGTATATTTCTCTGACAATAATTTGTCGAGCAATTTATAAATCATGATAAATAGAAATATGTTTATTTTCTGAGGGATGAATACGAGTATATCATATTTTTACCGAGAAATCAGAATATCACCCAAATACTTTTGCAGGGTATTTTTGAAAATCTTTTATTTTATTTTTCTAATTCCGAAAAACCTTTTGATTGGAGCTTGGCGTACTATGTTGTACGATGTTATGTTTTTTTTTATATTTGTAATATGTTATTTATAATATAAAAACCAAGATATTTAGCTTGTAGGTTGCAAAATAAATTGCGTTTATAAAGTTGTGTTGTCAGTCAGGACATCAGTTCGTCGGTCAAAGAAGAGTGTATAGTAGAGAGTGTATATATTATATGCATTATGTAGATTGTAGGTTGTAGAAGATGCTTCATATAAAGTTGTATTTTCAATTAGGGACATCAGTCCATCAGTCAAAAGAGGGGTGTACAGTAGAAAGTGCACATATTATGTGCACTATGCAGCTTGTAGGTTATAGAAGATGTGTCATATAAAGTTGTGTTGTCAATTAGGGACGTCAGTCCATCAGTCAAAAGAGGAGTGTATAGTAGGAAGTAAACATATTATGTGCACCATGTAGCTTGTAGGTTGCAAAAGATGTGTCATATAAAGTTGTGTTATCAATCAGGAATGTCAGTCCGTCCGTCAAAAGAGGAGTGTACAGTAGAAAGTGAACATATTCTGTGCACTATGTAGCTTGTAGGTTTTACTTTGTATCAGTCTTCTGTTTGTATTTATCCTCCTTTATCGTTCATTTGATTCAAAATTTCTTAAGAGAATTTTCCTTCAATTTCCTCTATCACGTTCAATTGTTTCTATCTAGCCTACTTAAATTGCAATTTTGTACTCCATGAATTACAATAGAAGGCCTGTTTGTGCATATGGGTCTCTTCCAATTGTTAGAATTTCATGGTCTGATGACAACCCCGGATGTAGATTCCTCGATTATATGCATTATGGTGTAAGTAATTTTTATATTTTCTATTTTTATTTATTTTCTTAATAAACAATTTTTACAACTTTGTTTTTCATGAACTAAATTCCCTATTTCATCCTCCTTGTAACTTTTTTGATTGGTATGACCCCGATTTTCCACATCAGGCAAATATTGTGATTTTGGGATTTTGGAAGAAGTCTAACGAACAACAAAAGGAGCTAAAGGACAAAAGGATCTTAAAGATAATTTTGAGCATTAGTTTGATATGTAATCTGATGATGTTCATTTATTTTTTGTGCCGTTGAAAGACAATTTGTTGTTGATGTATATTTGATAGTGAAGTTAAGGCTTGCATAGATGAAAGGACAATTAGTATAACTTTTTGATTTCATCTATGTATGGTGTTGTATTTTGACGGATATAATAGTATTTCTCCATTGATTAAAGTAATAGATATCCAATTATCATTCTAATTTTTTAACCTCTTGTTATGTCACATGGTTTTAGGTTGTTGATATCTAATTTTCTTGGTTATCATCAAGTGTAACAATGTTAACCATAACTTTCAACCTTCGGAGTACATTTGAAATGGCCAGCTATTTGAAAAACCTCAAGAACAATGCCATTAATGCCAAATTCATATGTTGAATGACACCTAATTATATGTCATTTAAGTAATAAAAATTAATAGTATTTAATAAAAAAAAGGTATATTAAAAATAAAATAATAAATTAAGTCTTCATGTTTTGTGTTACCTTCTTCAGCTGCTTCAATCATAATAGTTCAACTGTCAAGAAGAACAACATCTAAGTCACAAAAACTTCATATAGCTTCTTCTTTCGTATGAAGGAGGGCATATAGTCCAACTGTCAAATTTTTTTCAAATATGTTGCGTTATATCCAGAATCACACATTTTTCTCTATTAAAGTGTCAAACTTCTTTTGATATTAAGTACATCCAATATCCTAATACCTCTCCGTGATGAGTCATGATCGCAGAGCTTCACTGGAAAGTAAAAATTGTCATTTAAACCTTCTTCATGACAAGCTAGTGACCAAAATGATGCTGTTTTATGACTGAAACTGAAAATAGTCATATCTTCTTACACGGTTATCGGATTTAGGTGAATCTTATATCGTTGGAAAGATTATTCAATTTCCCACACAATAGAAGGACTAAATCTAAAGAATTCCATACAAAATAAATACTATTCATTTTAAAAGCTATCCTTATCATCCTAATAAAGAATTTAAGCTAAGAAGAGTATGGGGTATTACAATATCTCCCCCTTGGGAACATTCGTCCTTGAATGTGGCTAATTAAGCTAAAATTACTGAGGAATCTGAGGCTATAAGCCATCATGCACAATTGAAATAACTGAATGGCTGATTCTCAACACAATGAGCTACTGAAATGATCTGAAAATGCATGAATTTTCATGAAAATAACTGTATAGCTGAATCTGAGACTGGGAAGGAACTAAATAAAGGAAAACTATTACCTTTGGTTGTATCAGAGTTTGTGGAGAAGAGATAATGATACTTGGTATGCATGTCTGGTTCTATTTCCCAAGTAGTGCCCTCAACGGATTGATTTCGCCATAGGACTTTGACCAAGGAGACTTCGTTGTTCCTTAGTCTACGAATCTGATGAGCAAAAATCTCTACTGGGACTTGTTCATAAGAAAGGCTATTCTGAACAACTGCACTTTCTAGGGGAACTTTAACGGCTGAATCATCCATGTATTTCTTCAACAAAGATACATGGAATATTGGATGAACTGAGGATAAATCTTCAGGTAACTCAAGCTCATACGCCACCTTCCCAACACGACTCACAATAAGGAAGGGGCCTACATAATGGGGACTAAGCTTCCCCTTTTTTCCAAATCTCTTAAGCCCGTTTATTGGTGAAACTTTCAAATACACAAGATCATCAACCTCAAACTCGAGATCCCTTCTTCCCACATCTGCATAGGATTTTTTATGACTTTGGGCTTCTTTTAATCTCTTTTTAAAAAATTGAACTTTCTCCATAGCCTCAAACACCATGTCTAGACCAATCAAAGCGGCCTCACTCACTTTTAACCAACCAACTGGCGATCTACATCTTCGCCTATAAAGAGCTTCAAACGGAGCCATCTGATTGCTAGCATGATAACTATTATTATAAGAAAACTCAATCAATGGAAAATATATATCACAGCTACCTTTGAAATCAAGAACACAAGCTCTCAACATATCCTCTAAAGTCTGAATAGTCCTCTCTGCCCGACCATCTATCTGCAGATGAAAAGCTAAACTAAGATGAACTTAGGGTACCAAGACCTTTTTGAAAAGCTCTCTAAAATTGAGAGGTAAACTGAGTACCCCTATCCAAGATCATGGATAATGTAATTCCATGCAATCTAACCATCTCCCATATATACAACTTAGCATAGTCTTCAATTGTATAGGATGTATGCTTTGGCAAGAAATGCACTAACTTATTCAAACTGTCTACAATAACTCAAATTGAATCATGTTGACGACGTGAATGGGGTAAACCAGTCACAAAATCCATATTCACCTCTTCCCACTTCCAAGAGGGGATACCAAACTCTTGCAAGGAATCACTAGGTCTTTGGTGCTCTACCTTAACCTGTTGAAAAGTTGTACACTTAGCTACGAACTCCGCTATATCTCTCTTCATACCACTCCATCAATAAATTTCCCATAAGTTATGCTACATGTTCGAAGCACCCATGTGAATGGAATAATGCACACCATGCGCTTTTTCCATAATTCACTTCCTCAAATCATCAACACATGGCACACACAACCTATTTTGGTCTCTCAACATGCCATCTCCCCCTTGGGAGAAAACCTGTACCTTTTGGTCTTTAACTGACTCCTTCAATTTGACCAAACTAGAATCTATATCTTGTTTCTCCTTCACTTTTGAAACTAGGAAAGATTCGAATCTACACCTACCAATACATTCCCCTTTAGCTGAGTCAACCAATCTATTACCCAATCTATCCAAATGGTAAACATTTTGGTCTAACTCTTTCTTATCATTCTCCACATAGCAACACTGCCCATAAATAATCTACTAAGGGTGTCTACCATTACATTGGCATTGCCCGAATGATACAACACACTCATATCATAATCCTTCAATAACTCCAAACACCTTCTCTGACAGAGATTCAAATCCCTCTGAGTAAACAAATACTGCAAGCTTTTGTGATCTGTGAACACATCAATGTGCACCACATAAAGATAATTTCTCCAAAATTTCAAAGCAAACACCACAACAACTAATTCAAGATCATTGGTTGGGTAGTTATTTTCATGAGGATTAAACTGTGTAGAGGCATGAACTATGACCTTACCTCTTTTCATCAACACATAGTCCAAACCAACTCTAGAGACATCAAAATAAACAACAAAACCATCTGTACCATCAGGTAATGCTAGAACTAGGGCAAAAGTGAGTCGAGTCTTCAACTCTTGAAAACTCTTGTCATAGGAATCTGACCACTAGAACTTAAATTTCTTTTAGGTCAATCTAGACATAGGAGATGCAATAGATGAGAAACCCTCAACAAAACATCTGTAATAACCAACTAGACCCAAAAAACTCCTATTGTCTGACAGAGATATAGGTTTAGGCTAATTTCTTATGGCTTCTGTCTTTTAGGGATAAACTTTAATACCCTTACTGTAAATAATATGACCAAGGAAGTCTGATGACCTTAGCTAAAATTTTCACTTGCTGAACTTGGAAAAGAACTGGTGATCTCTAAGAATTTGCAACACAATTCTAAGATGGCCTGCATGATCAACCTCACTAGGAGAGTAAACAAGGATATAATCTATAAAGACTATGAAAAACAAGTTCAGACACTATCTGAACACTTTGTTCATCGAGTCTATGAAGGCTGCTGGGACATTGGTTCACCCGAAGGACATAACTAAAAACTCAAAATGGCCATAACGAGTTCTAAAGGCTGTCTTTGAAATATCACAATCCCTTACTTTAAGCTAATGATAGTTGGATCTAAGGACTATCTTTGAGAAATAACTTGTGCCTTGGAGTTGTTTAAATAATTCATCAATTCTAGGAAGAGGATATTTTTTTTGACATTAACTTTATTCAACAGATGATAGTCAATACACATACGTAAAGAACCATTTTTCTTTCATACGAATAGGATAGGAGCGCCCTATGGAGAAACACTAGGCCTTATGAAACCTTTATATAGAAGATCTTTGAGCTGCTCTTTCAAATCTTTAAGATCGGTGGAATCCATGCAGTATAGAGGGATAGAAATAGGCTAAGTATTGGGAAGAAGGTCAATCTAAAACTCTATCTCTCTATTCGGAGGTGCCCCTGGAAGATCTTCTAGCAAAAAACAATTAGGAAACTCGTTGACTACACGGGTTGACTGAATTGTTGGAATCTCTGACTTATCTCCTTGAATCGAGCAATATGATAGATACATCATATAGAGATCAACTTTCTGGCTTTAAGATAAGATATGAAATAACTTTTGGGAGACACCAAATTACCTAAACACTCAAAGACTGGCTCATCTGGAAACTAAAACTTTACCACTCGGGTGCTACAATATATAGAAGCATAAAAGAAATGGAGCCAATCCATACCAATAATAAGATCAAAATCAACCATATCTAACCTTATCAAGTCAGCTAACATGACTTTATGAATGATAGTGATAGGACACTTCTATACATTTATTTAGCAAAAACTGAGTCACCTACTGGGGTAGAAACCAAGAAGGGCTCAAGGATCTTTTCAGAACTTATCTAAAAATTTAGTGCAACTAATAGGTTCACATAAGAGAAACTCGACCCGGGGTCTAGCAACATATAAACATCTAGATGAAAGACACAAAGTATACCAAAAACAACATCTGGTGAATCTTCTTGCTCCCGGTGGGATGGTAAAGCATAAAATTGATTTTGTCACTAACCACCATAGGTATTAAATTATGCACCCAGAGGAGGAGCTGGGTGACTTAAAGAAGCTGGTGCACTAGTATCCTGATTCTAGGGACGAACAAATCTGTTTTCCAACTTAGCATGCAGACAATCTTTTATTCCATGACCTAACTTACCATAACCAAAACAACCTTTCTGTCTAGCCAAGCACTTCTAGGGATGATTCCTACCACACTTAGCACAAGGAAGATAATGAGGTCCCCTACTTACACTAGTCTGAAGTCTGGACAAAGAAGACTTATCCCATTACTCCTGTCTACCTTTGGAGCAGGAGTACTAGATGAACATGGTGCTGGAATAGATGACCAATTCATAAATTGTGATCGATTTACTCCTTGAGATCTAGTTTGGTCATACTCAAACTACCCTATTCTAGCCTTCTTATTTCCTCTCGTACTTTTCTTTAATTTTGTTACCTTAATCAGTTGAGCATGTATCATCAATCTAGCAAGATCTATGTCTCAAATAAGCATGGAATTTCTACACTCCTTGACCACCTATATAGATACTCCAATCACAAACTTATTCACGCTTGATCTAGGGTCAGCCATCTGATCAGGAGCATACTTAGAAAACTGGTTGAACTTAAGGTAATACTCATTCACTGTCATTGAGTCCTGCCTGAGGTTCATGAACTCTTCTATCTTGGCTTCCCTCATCTCACCTGGGAAGAACTTTTCTAAGAACTCATCCAGAAATATCTACCAATTTATGGGAGCCATATTCTCCCCTCTACTTTTCCTCCAGATCACTACGCAGTCATATGCAACATCCTTCAGCCTATAGGATGTGAACTCTACACTCTTCTCTTCAAAAACATGCATAATGTGGGTAATCTTATTTACCCCATCTAGATAAAACTCTGGGTCTTCATCTGCCTTTGAACCAAAGAATTTTGGCGGGTTCATTCTCATAAAATCTCAAATTTTGGGTATGGATGAGTCCCCATCTTGCTGAAATGGGACTGTATCCTAATGGTTTCCCTAAACAATAGATGTCACAGCTTGGGATAGCACCTAAAAGGTAGCCCAAAACTCTGCATATAACATATTCTCATTCAAACAATCTGTGGGCTGAGGTGGCTGAGTATCATTTCTATATGCTCAATGAGGGGTGATTTTTTGTCATATGAAAGAATGAATTAGAAATAGATAGAAACACTGACTGCATGATAGATTATGAAAGAAGAGATGATTTCCTAAATTGCTCCATAGCCTCTTGTTCATAGATGTGGCATGCTTCAAAACAATAATCAAGGATCAACATAACGCATCTTTTCCAACTCCGTAGGTCTCTCCATACTATAGGCTCTGATACCAAGTTTGTAACACCCCAAAATCTAATTCCTAGGACTCTACATAGTGCTCTAAACTATAAGTAGTCCTGAGCTAACCCTGGCTTCCTTTATTGAAGTCTGAATCTTAAAATAGGGGAATATAAATGTAAAATCATAATAAAAGTAGAAAACTATATGAGTTATATAGGTATATCTAAAAATACTAATCTCATCATTCTGATAAAGCAAATACTAAATATCTGAATACTGCAACTAAAATCTAAAACTAAATCTAGTAGTCCGATAAGCCTTTACTAGCTGAATCTAGAGAGTCACTGAGACAGGCCCCAGCTGATTGAAACTGTCCAAAATAAATGCTAATCATCTACTAATAAACTGGAAATCTGAATAGGTAAGTCCTCAAACTATGAGAGCTCACCAACTGTAGGGATATAGATATAGCTACTCGAAATTACTCGAGATGCTGAAATGGAGTACCTGAACATACATTATGAGACAATGTAGAACACAGTTGTTTATGTGGATCAGTACTTTGAGGATGTACTGAGTATATGGGGTGATATGCATAAGTAAAATAACATCTCATAATCACCATTTATAAAATAATGCATGATAAATGCAAATGACTCACATAAGCTAGAATATCTGAAATACTAAAATATATTGCAATAAGAAGAAAAACATACTTTATAAATCTTGTGAGCCATAACATTTAGTTTTAAAAGTTGTACGTGTATTCTCCTTTTAAATCATACTGTCTAAGTGTAGAAGGACCCACTCTGAAATCTGAAAGCTGAAATCTATAGCTATTATCTTTTTTGTATGCATAATCTGAATAAAACTATGAGCCTTTACACTTAGTTTTCTAAAAACTTTTTTGTTCTTCTTTTCCTATTAAGGAGAATACTTTATCTTAAGGCTTTATGGAAAACTCTATTGATTATTTTGCAAGGGAGGTTCTTCTAATCGATATAAACCTTGCGAGCTACATGAAGTCCAACGTCTCATCCTCCAAAGAAAAAAACCTCACATTGGGCAGAGGTGTCATACTTTTGCCAGGGAGTATAACTTCAACTTAATTGATCACTATCTTAGCCCACTATGGGATATTTAATCTCAATTCTATGGTGGCACGAAGTTCTGGGGTATTAAACTTTAGAATCATACCCAACTCGGTGCTAAATACTGCTCTCTTTTTATTTGTTACGCTCATCTTGTTAGAAACCCACTATAAATCTAGAAAAAAAGGTTTATTATGAAACTAGTTATGCATTTATCTAAATCAATAAGTAAATGAAGCTATTTTTCTTTCTCTAATCTGTAGTAAATCTGTAAAGTGGATTCCAAAACTTATCGAAGGATCAAAAGATCAAAACTTTATTGTAAATTTGATAGAATCAGCTTATAAGATGCTTAAAGCATTATATTTCACAAAATCTCAACAAATAAACTTGGGGCTTAATAACCTATGTATCAAACTCAAGTCAAAACATCATAATAATCATGCTTGATAATAAAAACAATGATAATTCATCTCAAAATCTGTGATTTACTAAAATAGGAATGAAAATATGAAAATAGACGTCCAATTCATCTTCAAAATATCACAAATACTCATAACTTTGGAAATAGCAATAATGGGCATAAACCCTAATTCAAATCTCATGTAATTTCATATAAAATCATATAAATTTGTAATTGAAAACTAATTTTGGGCACAAATGAAAGGAGATCCTTGTTCATAAACCCCACATACCTTGATTGATGATTAGATAAAGATTCTCTAATTATGAATTCCTATTTGAGTTCTTGGAGATGAGTTCTTGATTATCTTGTCTTGGGAATCCTCAGTCTTAAGCTTTCTTGGAGAATCTATAGAGGATTTTGATTTCATGGAGAAGAAGCTTTGGAGCTCTAGGGTTTTGTTTTGAGAGAGAATGGATGAAATAAGCATAAAATGCTTAGAATATGCTTAAATCTTGTTTTTTGTACGGATTGGGGCCTTGGGGATTTACCGAAATACCTCCTTTAAAATTTATTCGGAACTTAAAAGGAAAAATTTTTCCTGATTTGGTTGGCCAAGGCGACTCACCACAATCACGGTGGCTTATTATAAAAAGGAGGAGTGGTAACTGGGTTTTCACCGCAATGCACTACCATCGCGGTGCACTTTAATTTTCCATTTTAGCCATTGGCGTGATACGCCAGTATCGCGTTGGGTTACTAGATTAGGACAATTAAGAATTTGGACTTCTCCATGATGTGTCATGATCGCGGAGCTTCACTGGAAAGTTACAATTGTCATTTAAACCCTCTCGGTGATGCGCTAGTGACCGAAATAACGGTGTTTTATGATTGGAAGTTAAAATAGCCATAACTTCTTGTTTGGTTATCGGATTTAGATAAATCTTATATTGTTGGAAAGCTTATTCAATTTCAGACATAATGGAAGGCCTAAATATGAAGAATTTCACACGAAATAAATACTATTTATTTTGGAATCTATCCCTTAACATTCTAAGGATGAATTTAAGCTGAGAATAGTACAAGGTATTACAAGTTGTTCATTAATTCTTTTTGGTTCTAGCATAAAGTTTTTGAGTTGATGGCTTTAATCTATTTTATTCTCTTTGTGTATATTCCAACAGTTGTTGATGTTTAAGCAGTACAAGAAAAAAAAATTCAATGTAAATATGTATACAAAGATGGACAAGAAAGTGCAGCTTAATATCTTTGTGCTATTGAATGAATTTCAGCTTCCATTATAATAAAAGTAGCATTTTCCTCAATTCTTCAAATGTCACTTATGTATACTAAGTTCAACTCTCACTGATCTAAGCAATTATCAACTAAATCTAAATTCCTTATTATTATTATATGCTCAATTGACAGATATTCATTGACGATTTCTCCTGAACACCTGATAATTCCTTTTCTAATAAAGCCTGCATATTTATACTCATAAATAGAAAGAAGTATCTTTCAGCTTAGTAAAAGTAAAAGAACCAAAAGTTAAACATCAAACAAAGCTAAACATATAATTCTAAATAACAAAAGAGTAAAACTTAACTTTTTTCAGTTCTTTTATACAACTCTAATCACTAGAGGAAAGAATAAACCACGAATTCTGAATCCAATCACTAAGCAGGAGGAGTATAATGGTCGGTTTCTTTATCGCATGGGTCATTAAAGGATTTGTACTCATTTCTTTTCAATAGAACCGGACTAGAATGGAGGGGACCATTGAATTTTAGATTTTTTTAGTGAGAAGGTGTGGGACCATGAAGTTTTGATTTTCAAAGAGAAGAGCGGACCATCGAATTTATGTTATTGTCAGAGAGAAGGTCAGTGGAGAAGGTGAATCTAGGGTTCTTTTAAAAGAACATTGTGCACATTATTAAGTGCGTTATATTTTTTTTATGTATAGTGCATAAAATTTGTGCATTATATAATAAAAGGAGAATAATGCACACAAAAAGATTAATTGATAGTGCACTATCCAAAAAAATAAATAATGGATAGTGAACTAATCTAATTTAGTGAGGTCAACCCAAACCATTTAAGAAAAAGGACATTCTGCACTTATTTATTGCACAAAATCCATTTCTGTCACTTCCGAAATCTATGGCATAGATTGACCACTTTTTAAATATGTCTGATATATTTTGGTTTCGCACTCGGCATTTTTAAGACTCGCAACAAATAAAAGAGAACGAGCCAAATTGGCTAGAACATAAATGTTGAGAAACTAAACATGACAAAAATGCTCTCAAATAAGATGGATAAGATTAGTAGTGACCCACTGAAGCTATCATAAAATAAAACCAGGTTAGGAAACAACTATAGGAGCTATTATCATTGCCCATCAAGAAACTTGGTCAAGACCAAATTGCTCTATTACTCCAATGTCCTTTAAAGAGGCTAGAGAACCATGACAATAACTACTATAGAATTACCCAAAATTGGAAAACTGTCCAAAGAAAAATTGGTAAAAACATAAGCAAATAAACGAAAGTAGTTCATCCATGCAGAAAAATACTCATCAAATGCACAACCTCACTTCTTCTTTTGAGTAGCTTTGGTGACCTTGGCACCAGTTGGGTCTTTCTTATCAACATTCTTGACGACACCAATAGTAACAGTTTGCCTTATCTCTCTCACCACAAAATGACCCAATGGTGGGTACTCCGTAAAGGTCTCCACCATTATACGTTTGGTGGGAATTATCTTAACCATACCAGCATCACCATTCTTCAAGAACTTAGGCTCCTTCTCAAGTTCATTACCCGAACGCCTGTCAATCTTGGTCAATATCTCAGCAAACTTGACAGAAATGTGGGAAGTATGGCAATCAAGCACTGGTGCATATCCATTTCCAATCTGTCTAAGATGGTTCATAATGATGACCTGGGTAGTGAAGTCGGAAGCCTCCTTGGATGGGTCATCATTGGAGTTTGAGGTAATATAACCACGCTTAAGATCCTTAACAGTAACATTCTTAACGTTGAATCCAACATTGTCACCAGGAAGTGACCTTTAGAGAGATTCATGGTGCATCTCAATAGACTTGACTTTAGTAATTAATTTACTAGGACCCAAGGTTATAACCATACCAAGCTTGATCACACCAGTCTCTACGCGACCAATAGGGATAGTTCCAAAACCATCCAAAGTTTATGGCCAATACTGTCAGCCCCCGACGACAAAGGAAATTACTGAATTCACTCCTAGTGTCTTTGGTGTATAGGAAGACTGCATACAACATGGCTGATGATCTCTATCAACAATTAAACGATATTTTATCTATAAAATAATGCTTGGATCTAGCTAGTCTGATTGAAGCCTTCTTTAAGGAAAAATATCCTCATATAGTCAACCAAATGACTTTAATATCAGTTGTATGATGGGTTATATCTACTTTGAAATACCCTTTCTTCTATTCCACTCCTATATTTACTATGGTTCAGGACTATATGAAAACAAATATATGAATATATGATCACCCCAATAAGAAAAGGCAGTAGGTTACCCTACGAATTCCGACAAGCATGCATGATAAAAAAAAAAAGACAACAATGATTTTGGCCAATTTTTTACATTAGAAAGATGAAAATATAAACTTTAATATGATCAAAAAAGCCAAAGTAGGGGTTTCCCAATGTATATTGTACATGATAACTTCATCACAACTATGGATTATGCTAAAGATATGAGGTCATTATACGTAGATAGATTTCTACATGGGAGACATACAATGGAATATATTAACACTTCCTAGGAGAAAATTATCTTACTTATAGGTCATTATATCGAGGGTTTGCCAAAGTTATACAAAGATGATCTAATCCCTTACAAAATATTGCACAAATGATTTGAGGCACTTGGCATGGTTGAACAATCCATGAAATCAAAACATAAGAGGAAAGGTTGGGGGTAAGAGACTTGATGATATATCCAATGCTTACTATCATTATATTCTACCTATATGATATACGAATGGTCGTCCTAAAGCTACATCTATTCAAGAATCTAAAAATGATCCATATGTATATAGATTATATAAGTTTAAGGTTGAGTTATCTAAATGAAATAAGTGCAGACATAATTTAAGTTTACACTTATGAATATATCTAAAACAATAATAAAAAAAACTAAGATAATAATGAAAACATCTTATACAACAGGTATTAATAGTTTGGACTTTCCATAATATATAAAGAAAACATATTATCTAAATCCCCATCCTGAGCTTAGAATTGCTTGAACAGAACTAAAGGATAATTTAGTAAGGTGCAAAGACATTAATATCCTAGTCAATATTATTATGTAGCTACTATTCAAGTATGCGTACCCAAAAGAATCGAAATATGGGAAATTCACAATTCATTATTGCATAAAAACATCTAGTAGTATAATACCATTTACCATAGCTACTGCTATCATATTTAAAGAGGGAGGTGAAAATCAATGGGTGAGAGGTATAGAGGAAGCATATGTGATAACGCTCAATCTACAGCTCTCGTAGGAGTGTAAAGCGGTCGTTAGCAAATATAGAACCCAACCTGGGTTGGGTGTCGATCCCACAGGGAATAGCTTGGCCAACAAGTAAGCAAAATTACTAAACTTTTGGTGCAAGTCTCATAAGAGGGGGAGATTCTTGTCGTGCAAGTAATTTAAATAAAGTATCAAAATAAAAGATGAAAATAAAAAGAAAGAATGTTACGTGAGTTGTAAACAATGAGAATTGAAGTGTTGGGGTTATGTCCACCTTCTGAGTTATACGTCTTTATTGGCTATGAGTGTGTAGAATTGTGACATGCATGTGCTTATAGAGAATTGTATTCGGTGGTAAATCCAGGCGTCTTTCGACCTATTCGAGGATTATTTCACTTTAACTCTTTCAAGATTAAAGAGTGTCTAACGGTACGAATTCTCCAAGAGGTTAGTCCAGTTACGGCACTAGCTTTTTAATAGGAAAGGGTGTCCTACTACCTTGACATTATCTCTTTTCCAGACAGATAACCTTTCTTTCGAACAAGTTAAATGTTATACTGCGTTATTCTATGCGTCTGCAGCCACAAGAATTTGCATTAAGATGAAGAGAATAATGATATAAACAGCATACGTGTCATGAACTCATAAACTCACAGCAATAGATAGTATCTCATACGGCTTCCATAACCCCAACAGAGAAGTTTAGTTACCCATGAATGCGAAGGAAATCACAATTTGCATTGTTGTTATTATACCACAAGATTGATGATTTTCGTGTAGCACAAGTGGTAGGCGTTAGGCATGATTTCTTGCAAAAGTAACATTTCTCTTATTGCGGAAATTAAGAATAGATGAAGAGAAAGTAATAAGAATTAATAAACAGAATTGTTTTGATGGATGGATGGATGGAAATTAATGGAATGGGGGAATGGTGAATGGTGAATGAATAAAAATCTCTAGCATGATAGGGTATTTATAATACCCATATCCTAATCCTACTAAGCTAATGAAATATTTAACCAAATCCTACTAAACTAGGGAAATACTTAACCCAATTGTACTAGGTTAATGTATCATTATCCAAATCCAAATAAACTAATGAAATACTTAACCCAATTGTACTAGGTTAATGTATCATTATCCTAATCCAAATAAGTTACTGCAAGTCCCCAAAGTCTTCAGAAATGTTGTTTTAGCTCGGGACAGATTTTCCATGCATCACTTTTGGTCCTTTAGGCGTCCAAATTCCCGTTCCTTCCTTCGTGAGCTTTCTTCGGCGTCAAGTAAGCCATAAAATGCTGAATTCTGCATCATTTATACCTGAAACTTTGCTAATCATGTTCGTTATCTCACTTACAGGAAAAAGGACTAAAAGTGCATAAAATATATAGTTTGTTCTCAAAAAATGGCACAAATATGGGAAAAATATATTGATATAGGCGCGTAATATCACCTATCATCAACACCCCACACTTGCAGCTTTGTTCGTCCTCGAACAAAATATCATGTCCCTCTAAACATCAACTTAGGGCTTCACAGCAACAACACAAAATATTCATCAAGACAAGCACAACAATTATCAACAAAGGGTAGTTTTCCGATCATTAGTAGAAACCATTTAACCTCTTGCATAGACTCGTGATGGTGGTTAACTCAAATTCAAAAGTCAAGGCACAAAGAATCATACACAACTATCCAAAACTCATCAACCATGTGTGTCTCACAATATATTACCCATAGTCACTCACAAGTATAGCATATTTTTCAAACATGGGTATCAAAATATCCTTGCTCTCACTCTCACAAAGAATTCATATGCAGCAACTGATGACCATAGGCTTGCCCTTAGTGTACTACTCCACTAAATGTCAGAATGTTAAGATTAGGATCAAGTAGGTCTTTTGATGGTTGTAATGTAGGCTAAGGGACGGGTAGGATCAGCTATTTTGGCCAGAAATAGTGACTAAGTTCCTATGCACTTTAATACATCACATTGTATCATTGACATTTTTTTTTCTTTTCAACCTTTCTTCTTTCTTTTATTCTACCACCCTTGTTCTCCTCTTTTGTTTTTCAATTTTAAGCATAACTCACTTTTCAACTTTCTTTTTCCTTTTTCTTTTCTCAACATACCTCTTATGATAGCACTTTCTTTTTCATAACACATTCAAGCACCATTACAATTTAAAGCATCATACTTACCCAATTTCCTCTTATGTTGTCACATGACTTTTTCACTTTAAAGCACTTAGGAATCTGGATCAAATTACGGTCTTGAAAAAAATGGATTAGGCTTACATTTGCGGTTGTCAAAGAAATAGGCTAAAGGCTCAAAAGGGTTTAACTAGGATGATGTCCATGGGTAGGTAAGACAAAGGTAAACATGTATAGGTTGCCAAAGAAATGCCTAAATCATCTCCTAAACTTACACTCCTTATTTTCGCTTTGCATACATACCAGGCAAGTTCTAGCATCAGCCACAAACATAGAATATACTATTAATCTCACACACACAAGGCACATGGTCGACTTGATTGGAAGTAATATAGACTCTTGACCCAACTAGTGAAGGAATTGAACCACACAATATCACATAATGAGTCACAACTAGAGCCTAAATGTCTCAACAGTCATAATTGTAGCACATACTCTTGTTATAATCTCATGCTGCCTATTAGAATAATTTCATGCGAAGCTACGTTAAAATAAAAAAAAAATTAACTACTTAAAAAAACAAAAAAACGAAAAACTAAGCAAACAAACATGAATAAATGCAAAGGATAGAGAAGTATAGCATGCAAATACCATCACCCCACACTTAGACGGGACACACTGTCCTCAGTGGGAAATAAATAAGAAGAACCTGGTTAGTCGGACTCATTCTCTATGTCTGGGGTCATACCCCTTGCATCGGAATCATCATCAGAGTCGCCATCCTTAGTAGTTCCTCATAAGTATCCCACTTAATTCCAAGAGTGAGTCGAGGTGTTTGCATTGAGGAGGGTTCTCCTTGCTCTTTTTGGCCTCTTTTCTTGCCTTTTTGTAAAGTGGTAGCCTTATCTTTGCCTTGTCTTTTGGTTCCATTGTACCTGAGATCTCAATAGAGTCATGTTAGCATCATCTCAATGGATACAATCTATAAATAAGCAGTAGAGGTACTACCCCACTCTTAGGTTGTTGGCACCAACTAGTGAAGTGAAAGTGGTCGATTACTCAGACTTCATCGACATACGTTTTAGATGCTCTATTCCAACAATAAAATCAGTGAGTCATACTTCTTGTACTCTTGGCAATACTTGCATGTAAGATTATATCAAGACTATTACATAGGGATTACATCAAGGTATAGTATCTATCAATAATCACAACCGCCTATGTCGGTAGGCAACTATAAGTCTTATTCCGATGAACAATTCATTCCAACATGTAAGTATTCAAGTGACAAGATTATGCAATGTTAATGACTATAGCAATTTCGCAAGAGTATGACAATACATCAAAATCAAATTCAAGTTGGAAACAAGTTAAGAGCATCCTAACGTATATGTTCACTCACTTGGTTGTGTATCAGCAATTCAAACACATGAATATCACCAATGCTTCTTCAAGATATAGCAATTCATAATAGGAATAGCAACGTATTACTTACGAAAAATGGATGAAGAACAAAAGAGTACTTACGTGATTGAAGCCTTTGGAGATGTTCTTGTGAATTGGAAGAGCAAAAAGAGAAATTTTGAGATGATTTGGATGGATGTGCGGCGCCTTTGGGTCAATTTCTAATGTGGTTATGTTTCAAGACTAAGTCCCATTTATATAGAAAGAGAATGGGTCGGGTTTTGACCCATTTACAATCGGTTTTGGAGACAAAAATACCACATATGCGGCGCATAATGCTCGGCATAGTCATGACATATGCGCCGCATAGTCTATGGCATTTTGAGACATATGCGCCGCATAGTCTATGGCATATGATATCCTGAGACCTAATGCCATAGCATAGGCGGCGCATAGTCAAAAGCACACTTAAGAATGGGCGGCGCATAGTGTATAGCACACTAGATTCCGAGACCTTAGGCTATAGGATAGGTTTTGCATTGTTCGTGGCCTTGTTTTTCCTAGGCCTAGCCTTCCTCGATGCCTATTTTGGCATGAGCAATGCTCAATCCATAACCTTATGCATCCTTATACCTAACTTACCGCCTTTTCCATACAATACGTCCAAATCGTCATGTGAAACCAATCTCCTCGTTGAATACTTCTCGCACCTATATTTGCTCAAAACCAATGAAAACAATTAGTATGATGGGTTGCCTCCCACCAAGCGCCTTAGTTTTGGTCGTGGCACGACTCTTATTTTTGGATTTTCATTTATCAAAAACAAAACAAGTACTAGAACGAAAGAAAGACAAAACAATAAATGAAAAATGATAAACGATGGGTTGCCTCCCATCAAGCACCTTATTTATTGTCGTGGCACTACATAGTTACCTCGAGTACTCAGACTTCGTCGAGGTAAATGGTGGATCTTTTTCTGAAAGGATTTAGACGACAATGAGGCTTACCTGTGGGCATGCGATCTTTTTTGAGATGGCTCATACGTTTCTCCGGAGAGTCACCAATTATATCATCAATAGTCCAACCCATAGCTCTCTTGTATCTCTTCAGAGCAGAGATGAGAGCCTCTACGTGATGTTCACTTAAATCATCTACACTCTCTGGAAGTATATTTCTACTTTCCAAGAACACATACCTTAGATAATTGGGGAGCTCTTGCGATTCTAGCATTGGTGGCTCGTCAATGGGAGTCTTCGTTGTTGGTTGATTCTTGAGATCACAATCCGGTTGCTTAGGAGTATAAGACTCTATTTCTGTTAGATCACCCATAAGTTCTTCATAATCTTCATTATCCTCATACTCAACATTCAGTGGCGCAGCAGACAATGGCTCAACAGTAGGCTGTTTCTCTATAGATAATGTTTTCATATCCTCTTGATGAATATCAGCTACATATAACTCATTCATATCGCTGGGCTGCTTCATGGCTTTGCATATATCAAACCGTACTACTTCGTCATTAATTCGAAACAAAAGCTTATTATCTTTCATGTCAATAAGCACACTTCCGGTTGCAAGGAAAGGACGTCCCAGGATTATGGGAACTTCAAAATCTTCCTTACAATCCAGAATAACGAAGTCTGCAGGAAAGATGAATGAATAAACCTTCACCAACACATCATTCAAGATACCCACAGGTCTTTTTACCGACCTATCAGCCATCACGAGCCTCATATTGGTTGGTGTCGGATCGCCTAGCCCCAACTTCTTGTAGATGGATAGTGGCATCAAATTTATGCTAGCACCTAGATCGCACAATGCTTTGGCAAAATTCAAAGATCCTATGGTGCAAGGAATAGTGAAAGCTCCGGGGTTGGCCTTCTTCTGAACTATCGATCGGGTAGCAATTGCACTACAATGATGCACATCTTCTTTCAACTCATAACTTGCTGCCCGCTTCTTAGTCAAAAGATCCTTCATAAATTTTGCATATCCAGGCATTTGTTCAAGTGCCTCCACCAATGGAACATTAATGGTCAGCTGCTTTAACATAGTCATGAATTTGCTGAACTTTGTGTCATCCGTCACCTTCCTCAATCTTTGGAAAAAAGGTGGTGGTGGGTATGGAAGTGTTCTCTCCACGGTTTTCTTCTCCTCTTGCTTCCGTTTTTCCACTTTTTCAGGTTGCACAGTGCTGGATGTGGCGTCCTTGACGTCAGGAGTGGGTGCTGCGGCATCTTCTCCTTTTGTGTTGCCATCCATGTCCGCAACTTTGTCAACCACTTGCTTGCCTTTTGCTGAAGTTTCCAGCACCTTACCACTTCTGGTAGTGATGGCCATGCATGACCCGTCATTCCTTGGGTTTGGCACAGTATCGCTAGGTAAAGTGTCGCCTTTCTTTGATTGAGTGCTGCTGAAAGTTGGCTCAATTGCTGCTCTATTTGCTTGATAGAAGTGGAATGTGAATCAACTAATTGTTTCATGGAGGACAAATCATTGATTACCTCTGTTACTCCCGCGCTCGTTGCTTCCACTCCTTTCAAGAATTTAGTCATCATGTCTTTCATACTTCCAGAATTAGATGTGGTGGTGTCACGTCTACCAGGAGGAACGTACAAACCACTCTTTTCATTCTTGTTCTTCCAACTACCTTGGTCCGTGTTTCCATATTTATCATAATAGTTCCGACCTTGGTTTCCTTGGGCATTCCCGCGGAAACCCCCCTGATTGTTCAAGTAGTTGGCCTCATCTTCCAAATCAGATTCGTCTCTTCCTTTTGACGCAATAGCTTTCACTTTTTCGGTCTTCCCAGATAATAAATGCTTTGTAAGAAGATCCATTTGTGTTTTCAAATACGCCATATCTTGATCACGTTCTTCTTCTCTTCTTCTTTGGTCTGCAGTCATGCCAATAGATAAAGTGGGGATTGCTACCTCAGAATCCCTGGTATGCCAAGCTCTACTTTGTTTCGTCATACGATCTAGCATATTGCTTGCTTGACCAAAGGTGAGGTCCATGAAAGATCCTCCAGCTAAATTATCCACCACTGGTTTAGTTATTGAATTCAAGGCTCTATACAAGATCTCCATTAGGTGAACATTGGTCATGTGATGGTTTGGGCACCTCGTTAGCTTTGTCTTGAACCTCTCCCATGTTTCATGAAGAGCTTCAGTGGGAAGCTGACGAAAGTTGCTGATTTCATCTATCAATTGCGCCCTCTTGGATGGCGGAAAGAATCTTTCTAGGAAAGTGTCTCTCAATTGCCTCCAATTTGTAATAGAATCAGGAGTCAGCCCATTCAACCATAGTGTTGCCTCCCCAGACAGAGACAATGGAAATAGACGTAATCGAATTGCATTCTGACCAACACCAGGATTGTCAAACGACTTGCATGTAGAAATAAAGTTGATGAGATGCATATTCGGATCATCGCCTGCTAGTCCACCAAATAATCCCTTGAGTTGCAATAACTGAATCATGGTGCTTATGATGTTGAACTTGGCTCCGGGCGCTAATGGTGGTGGAATTATAGCTCCAGTGGCTCCGGCACCATCAAGATCATCATCATCATAGTCGAAAGCTGCCTGCATAGGTTGGCGATCATACCTAAACCGAGCTTGTCGACCTCTTCGGTTGGCAGGTGTTATAATTTCAGCATCACGCCTAGGGTTTAGTAACTCATCATCACCTAAATCCTCATCGTCAGGATTTGTTGCTCGCCCAGGGTTATCAATGTTTTGTTGGTGTACTTGGGTAGCGGCAAGGGCAGCCAATCTTGCTTGTTCCTATTGAGCAGCCATCCTTTCGATTTCTGCTTGTGCTTCCATTCTTCCAATGCGTTGTGGTTCAGGATTGATAGGTAATAACGGTTGACCAGAACTTCTAGTATGGGGCATGTACTGAATAAAAACCTGCAGTAAACAAAAACAAAAACTGAAAGTAAAAGTACGAGAATCTTTGACCAAAGGGTCTAGTAATTATCACAAACTTGATTGACACTCGTATTCCCCGGCAACGGCGCCAATTTTCGATAACGCTCAATCTACAGCTCTCATAGGAGTGTAAAGCGGTCGTTAGCAAATATAGAACCCAACCTGGGTTGGGTGTCAATCCCACAGGGAATAGCTTGGCCAACAAGTAAGAAAACTTACTAAACTTTTGGTGCAAGTCTCGTAAGAGGGGGGATTCTTGTCGTGCAAGTAATTTAAATAAAGTATCAAAATAAAAGCTGAAAATAAAAAGAAAGAATGTTACGTGAGTTGTAAACAATGAGAATTGAAGCGTTGGGGTTATGTCCACCTTCTGAGTTATACGTCTCTATTGGCTATGAGTGTGTAGAATTGTGACATGCATGTGCTTATAGAGAATTGTATTCGGTGGTAAATCCAGGCGTCTTTCGACCTATTCGAGGATTATTTCACTTTAACTCTTTCGAGCTTAAAGAGTGTCTAACGGTACGAATTCTCCAAGAGGTTAGTCCAGTTACGGCACTAGCTTTTTAATAGGAAAGGGTGTCCTACTACCTTGACATTATCTCTTTTCCAGATAGATAACCTTTCTTTTGAACAAGTTAAATGTTATACTGGCGTTATTCTATGCGTCTGCAGCCACAAGAATTTGCATTAAGATGAAGAGAATAATGATATAAATAGCATACGTGTCACGACCTCATAAACTCACAGCAATAGATAGTATCTCATACGGCTTCCATAACCCCAACAGAGAAGTTTAATTACCCATGAATGCGAAGGAAATCACAATTTGCATTGTTGTTATTATACCACAAGATTGATGATTTTCGTGTAGCACAAGTGGTAGGCGTTAGGCATGATTTCTTGCAAAAGTAACATTTCTCTTGTTGCGGAAATTAAGAATAGATGAAGAGAAAGTAATAAGAATTAATAAAAAGAATTGTTTTGATGGATGGATGGATGGAAATTAATGGAATGGGGGAATGGTGAATGGTGAATGAATAAAAATCTCTAGCATGATAGGGTATTTATAATACCCATATCCTAATCCTACTAAGCTAATGAAATATTTAACCAAATCCTACTAAACTAGGGAAATACTTAACCCAATTGTACTAGGTTAATGTATCATTATCCAAATCCAAATAAACTAATGAAATACTTAACCCAATTGTACTAGGTTAATGTATCATTATCCTAATCCAAATAAGTTACTGCAAGTCCCCAAAGTCTTCAGAAATGCTGTTTTAGCTCGGGACAGATTTTCCATGCATCACTTTTGGTCCTTTAGGCATCCAAACTCCCGTTCCTTCCTTCGTGAGCTTTCTTCGGCGTCAAGTAAGCCATAAAATGCTGAATTCTGCATCAGTTATACCTGAAACTTTGCTAATCATGTTCGTTATCTCACTTACAGGAAAAAGGACTAAAAGTGCATAAAATATATAGTTTGTTCTCAAAACATGGCACAAATATGGGCAAAATATATTGATATAGGCGCGTAATATCGCCTATCATCAATATGTTTCTGCAAAGGATGAGGAATACGATAATGCAGTGCTAACCTATATATATCTTTGAATCTACAATGATGAGAATATCTCTAGTGTAAAGAAGAATTTCTCTAAAAAGCAACAAAATCTCCTGATCGATGAAAGTATTAATAATGATGCGGTGTCTAAACCTATAGCAGTAAGAAAGCTAGAAAATTAAAAAAATAATGAACTTAAGCATATCAAAAGCCTCAAACCAAATTGTCAGGAGATGATGGCTTCATTGTTGCTGATATTGAAACAATTCTGGTAGAGCCAATACTATTTAGGGAGAGCTCGATAGGCAAAGATAGAGATAATCTACATGCCATATACAGTGGGTTTTTTAGTGGTTTAACTCAGTCATGCCCCTCCGTTAGAGTTAGTTGGTTTTATTGAAACCTATTTCTATGAAGACTGTCTGGTTTATCTATATAATACTATCTGTAATATGAGCTATAAGATGTTGTCTGACTTTTTCGATCGTTTAACTGTCATAGTTTGCAACAATCCTTTATTCATAAAATCTACTTCCACAACATGTTGATAGTTGATGGATTTTTATTATTTAAATATATAGCTAGTTGTGATAAAAAAATATAGATTTAAACCACTTGTGAGGGATCACCATATATATAAGATTATCTATCGCGATAAGAAATTGCTATTTTGTCTACGAGATTCTGTCAAGCTTTAACCTTCTAAGCTCGATAGCTAAGCAAAAATTCTATGCCAACTATTAGGAAGTAAGAGTAGTCTATAGTATAACGAAGTGAATGAATTCTATCTTATCCCTCATAGGATAAAATTATTTGAGTATATGAAACTGGATATCCTTTTATTAGGTGGGGTTATGCATAGAGATCTAGCTCTCTATTATTTTCTGTATCAAATTGATATAGTGAAAAAAATACCTTATCAGCCTTATCTTTTAATATATTTAGAGGTCTCTATTACGATCAAAATCAATGGCCAATCTATATCCCTGGTAGGAATGAAGATACCTTTATTTGCCGTAGTTAGTATGGAGGCCATAACAATACATATATCTCTAAAGGTAAATAACTCTATTACTATGATGTTAATTCATTATAACCATATGTTATGAAACACTATCCATGCCTGGGGGAGCCTGTATGGCAGGATAATTATGAAGATATGAATTTAGACAACTTATTTAGCTTTATTAAGGCATATGTTGTCGCCCCACCTGATATGAAAAGACCATTCTTAACATACAGGACTTCAAACAACACACTAATCTTCCCTATTAGTAAATTTGTTAGTGTTCATTACAGCGAAGAGTTACAATATGCGAAAATCATAGGATACCAGGTTACCCCTCATTGCGACAACATCTTTCAAAAGATGGATCCCTACATCCCATTTAAAGACATTGTTACCACTCTCTCTACAGAAGGGATAAAGGCTAAGATTGAGAATGAGTCCCAGGCTTATGTCTACAATCTTCTTAAAAATTCCATCTATGGCAGATTTGGTATTAACCACGAAACCTTACTGATAAAGATCTAAAATTATCAAACATATCTTGAATTAATTTGAACTTATGGCTTTGTCGATGCAGATAAGCATAACGATTCGTACTATATTATGAACTATAAGAGTAATACAGAGAGGAGTCAAGTACCGGCCGACATAACCGATTCCGTATGATACTACATCTGCTAATACTTTTTCAACATTAATTGGGTCTCCATTAAAGAACAAAAGCCAGCCCCTAGACCAGAAGATATGAATAAATTTGTATCCAGTGAGATTTTACTTGTAATGAACTCAAATACTAGTTTATTATTGAATATGGTAAGCTTTTCAAATTGTTGGTTTGAATATTCTATCTCTTTTAGTAGAAAGGTGTTTTTCGCCAGGCAGAAAGCAAAATTCAAATGCCATACAACTATTCTTGCACGCCCTTGGTAAATAGTTCAAAAAAATAACCCCCTACTTCATTCCCTATATGATACCCTTCCACCAGGAATGAAATATTCTCAATGCATGATTCAGATAAGGTGGATTGCTAACCTCATTATCTTCACTATCAGTATTTGGACTATCTTCAAGAGTTATTTTATTGAATTGATGACAAAGGGAATCTCTATCAAAATATTTGATCTCTTTTAGGACACTCAAAAGTCTATACAAATCTAGACTATGAGGAAACATAACTGCTATTTAGATCAATTATGCAAAGAATACAAACCCTTTGGGCAAACTATTTGAATAAGCGTTCACCAGCACCAAACCCAATAGCTAGTTAAATTAATTATGGGGGGATAATTCATATTAAGTGGGGGTCTATACACTATTTACTATATTTCTTGTTGATTGTGTTTTAAGGAAAGCATTTTGTAAAAGACACAAAATATCCTAAAATGTATATACCAACAAAAACTAAGCACACACGATGCCATCTATCATTAACTTCTTTTTCTAAAACATCAGTTTTACCCTCTTCTATAACATCTTTAGTCAAAAAATCTTCTATAACATCTCTAGTCAATAATTCTAGAAAAGTCGATCATGAGAGATCTTCTTTAACCTCAGGATGTCTAAACCAATCTAGATGATCCACACCGAGGTACTTAGAAACTTCTTTGATTACAATATTCAAGTAATTTATATCACCACTCTTGAGAAAGTAAGTAAAAAAAGAAGAGCAAGACTTACTATAACTAATTAGATTAGCATATTTTGATGAATAATAAAGAGATAGCTCTACAATAATTCATATAATAAAGCTGATATAGGTGAATTTGCCAGTAAGGTAGTTTATAATTAATAAATGATTATAAACAAATAGATATATCCTGGACAAACCTAAAAGCTAAATCGTACATATATGCTTTATGTAATGGAGTAAATAGATTATGACTCCATAAATTATAGATATTAAAAGGGTAACCATGGTAGTATTGAAATTCTAGCATATGATTTTATTTGTCCATACCCTCACTTTCGAGCATTGTTGTTAGAGGCTTCTGATTGATTCTACTGTTATCTCTAATATCAAAGTGTACTTGTTAATGGCCTATGAGGTAATTATGTAATGTTGTTATTTCCCTATAGAGTTTATATATAGTCTTACATATATATATATAGGTTTTGCTACCATGCTACATAAAGGTAGTCTATTAGCATCCTCCCCATTTTGTCTTTTCCTAAAATTTCCTCAATAGCATCTTAAAATAAAAAACACTAGATGGACAGTTTGGTCATAAAATAAGTTGATGCCTCTCCTTTTCCCCAATCCTTTAGACCCCTTATTCCCCTCACACTTTTTTGTCAAAGCTTTATCTTCTTCCTTCTTCTATATTTTAACTATTTTGTTGTAACTAATCTATCCAATTATTCGCTTCCATTCCTACTTTACTATTATTACTTTACATGTTTTTTTATAAAATTAGAACCAGGATTAGAGACTTTTTGTTAAAATAAAATGAGATATTTACAAAGGCCAAGCTCAAAAGTAACCTGAACCAAAACAAAAAAACAAAATCAGATAAACTAAATATAGAGACAAATCACTACCAATATTAGGAAATTAGATAGAAAGAATTCCACCACTTAATATTCTAGGAAACCTTTGATTTTGTCTATTGCAAACTTATTATCGTAGCATTATTTCTTGCTAACCTTCATCGTGGTTAACATCATTAGCTTCATCAACTCAAAGTATCAGATTATCTTTAAGCTAAGTTTAGATTCTTTGTTTAGTTTATTTTCTTTATCAATTACTTAAATTTGATGGGTTGAGCCTCTATAGAATCTAATGACCCCATTAGATCTAGGAATTTGTGTAGAAAAACACCAAAATAGATCTTATGATTTTAACATGTTTCCTTTTCTTCAACATCTGAGCTACATATCATATTTGGTAGTCCTCTTATCTAGATATTTATACCATTGACACCTTAAACTCTCACCAAGTGTTAGTATTTATATCCAACAAAATCACTTCTAATAATAGGTACCACCATTTACTATTTTGTTACTCATAGATGTAATGTTTATATCAAAAACCCTAGGACTAAATTATCTCACTTGTACCTTTTTACTAGTACTGTGACTGATTGAATGAATCTTTTCTCATTTTTCACCCTCTGCAATGAACCCTAAGTTAATTGTGTTATTTTCATTCTATGTTCCTCTGTTGTTCATTATTTAAATTGATGGATTGAGCTCCAAAAGGCTAATACCGCAACTCGATTCTCAAAACCAACGAATGAGGGAAAGAATGCTTCTGACTTTTATTATTTTTCCAGTATTTACTAATCTTAAAATAGGATTCATTAACTATCCAATATTGAATCCCTTAAGGCTAATAAAATGCATCACTTATATTAAATTCCTCTTTCATAATATTTAGTAATTCCTACTCTTATTGTATAACCTGCATCAATTAGTTATGATCTTGATTGGACCTTCTAATATATGGTGGTCCTACCTTATCTAAATTGATTTTTCTTCTTGTTGTTATTGGAACTTTTCCAAAGTTATTACACTATAAATCAAAAACTAGGTTAGTTAAAAAATCTACAAGCATATTATTTTCCTGAAGGGAATGTACTACTCATACTGATATACAACTCATCAGGGCTCTTATAGAGTTGACCACCATCACCACACTTCATTAAATCTCCTAATTTTCTTGAAGAATTGGTATCATATATCGTGAATCCTATTCTATGATAACTTTATGAATGTCATTGTCTTTCATTAATAGACTATACATTCTGTTATTGCCATGACTTCTATCTTTAGACAAGTAGTGTTTTTGATTCATAATCCTTTTGCCACCTCCAAATCTCCATCACCGTTTCTAATACAAAAGGCAATAGATCTAAGGTCTGGGTTTCCTCTTGAAGAATCATTTGTGTTTCCTTTCAACTAAAGATTAGAAGAGGGAACCCATTTCTCTATTCTAATGTCAGATGTACTTTTTTAATTCTTCAACGCATTACTGATATCTACCCATCTCCTCCCCTTAGTATTTTTATTTTATCTAACTTTAATAAGATTCAACATAGTGTTATTGATTTTCCAAAACACATTCCTTTCATGATATAAACCATTATGAAGAATGACATTTCTTTTCTTTTTTTCGCACGAATCAGAGAACTACAATAGGAAGTACCTTTCACACAGTTTGAGTTCTACAATTACCCTCAATATTTCTCCACAATATCACACTTTGTTTTAAGTTCTCTTTTACCAATAATACCTATATCCCCATAGTAATAACTCTATATATTTTCTCCCACTTCACTTTTGAGAAAAAAGTGTTCAATAGTTTCTCCTTTTGTCCTATCATAACATCCACAAACCTCTAAAATATTATGATTCCACCCATTCAAAATAGATAACACCAGAACCTTACTAAGCTAGATCCTTCAAACAATAAACAAAAACTTAACATATAATCCTTTTTATCAGATTGCCTTTAAGTCATCATTGATTTCATCTCTTTGACTCAAAAGTTCCCAAGCTCTCAATATAGTAAATTGACTAGTTCTACTCATAGTCCACCAAGTCATATCCATCATATTTTCATATTGAAAAAGTCCCATATTATCTCTAACATGCTCCAAGACATATTCTAGAACTACACTTGCATTACAACATAATCCCATTTATTTTTTCTTAAAAAATCCCCAACATCATTTAAAGGGTGACAAGAGTGAACCTCTATTGGATGAAGGAAAAAAGGACCAAAATTGGTCTAATTATAAAACCATAAAGTAGAAGTACAACTTTTTGGCTCCCACTATAAGTACTATCCAATCCTTCTCCAGCATTGCTTTCCACACTTGAGATCCTCCTCCCTATTGCACCAAAGTAGGAATATATTTTTCTACAGCATTTATTCCAAATAAAGGCAGACTAGAAATTTTTTTGTGTCCTAAATCTCCATCATAACTTAGCACAAACATATTTAACAGATTTCAAACCAAGTCCCCTTTCACTCTTTGTTAGGTAGATCTTTTCTTATGAAAAAAGTGTTTGCTTCTACTTGTCTCTTTAGCGTGCCAAAAGAACTTAGCAAAAATTATTTGTAATTCTTTAAAAATACTTTTTAGGGGAGAAATTGTTAAAAGAACATAACTGGGGATAATTTATATAACACTATTTAGTAGAACTTCCTTACCCCCCATAAAACAACATCCTACCCTTCCAAGCTTGAATTATGCTCCTTACCTTTTCCAAAAAATCTTCATAACGCTCCTTCTGCTTCGTTAAGTGGGAGATTAGGCATCCCAGATATTTTAAAGGGAAATATTCCTTATTGATACATGTATTTTCAATTACATTTAATGAATAGAACCCTGGATGAATTATAATGCATATAGAAAAAACTCTTATCTTAATTCACCCTTTGCCTGGATTTTAGCTCATACTCCTTTAAAATCATCATAATCGTTCAAATAGAATAATCACTAGAAGAAGAAAATATTATAGTATCATGAACATGAGCTAAATGATTGAGGTTGGAACTCTATTTTGAAATATCGTCAAATAAATAATTAGATTCCTTGTAAGAACTTTAACATATAAGATAAAAAGAGTAGGGGAAAGAGGTCTCCTTGTTTTACCCCTAGTATAATGAAATAAACCAACAAACTGACAATTAAGTAGGATTGATTAGTTTTTATTAGAAATCAATCTCCAAATCATATCAACTACCCTATTAGACAGGCCCATCCTTTTAATAACCTTCACAAAAAAGTACCAAGAAACTTCATTATAGGCTTTAGCCATGTCTAACTTGAAGACTACATTAAAAGGTTTCTCTCTTTTCTTCATATCAGCAACTAACTCTTAAGTAAGAATCTTATTTTCAATAATACCATTCCCTTAATAAAACTATATTAATTATTAGAAATTAATTTAGGAAGAATATTCTATAGTCTATCATGTAAAACTCTAGGCAATATCTTGTTTACAAAGTTACTCATACTAATAGCCTCAAGTCTGAAAAGTACTACACAATGTCATTTTTAGGGATGAAGAGTAATGACTATTTGTATCATTATGTATGAACCTCCTGTTAAAAGTCCCATGTTAAAATTCTTTTTAGTTTTGAAGTTATAATTTCAGGCTAGGCTAGTTTTGAATAAAATCAAAGCAAGGTGAGGTCCAGGAAATTCTAGAATGATTTGGATGAGTTTAGTGGCAATTGACTTAAATTCTATATATCTAAGGCGATATGTTACCTATATGAATTTAAAAAAATAAATTTGGGTGAGTAGAAATCTCAAAATTTATCTTAGCATAGCAGGAATTATTCAGAATATTTGAAAAAATGGTATTTTAGGGAAAAACTAGACATTCTGTCTGGATGACGTTGCTATAGTGGGTGGCATACTACTATATCAATCAGATTTATGTAGGACATATTCCCACTATAGTGTTGGTCAAAAGCAGGTCAGCACCATTATAGAGATAGGTGTCGCTATAACGATGTTGCTATGGCGGTGAAAATTATAGTTTAATTAAATATTTCCCCCAAATAGTTTATTATTCTAAAACTTATTTTGGAGTAAAGAAGGGGCAATTTAGGGTGATTTACACTAAAAATTATTCATTTGACTTCAAAGAAGTCAAGAATCCATCCCCGTTAACTTATAATTGAGGATTAAGCCTTAACATTTCTAATTTATGGAGTTTGAGGAGGGTTTTAGGATGAAATTTAGTTGTTTTTTGGTGCAAAGAGTAAATTAAGAAATAATTTAATGAGGTTTAGTTATTAACAATAATTCACTAATTTAACCATGAAAATGATAGTTTTAGGTGAATTATGATAGAAAAGCCCTAGAACAAAAAAGGAATGATCATGAACTTAACCTTGGGGATTAGAGGTAAGTTATAATTCCCAACATAATAGGTTATGGTATTAATTATGTGTTTATAAGCATGTTTTAGACCATGAGCAAGCGAAAATTGCACTAAAGGGCAAAGCTCCAGCTTAAAGAAGTTTTGAAAGCTTGGTTCGAGGTTGGTGATGGTATTTTAGTTTAATCCAATTTGTTCTATATGTGCATGTTAACTACTTTGTAATGTGACTTATTAGTGCACGTTGTTTGGTATGGTAAATGCAAATGATTTCACAGTTGCTATATAATTTTTCAACTACCTTATTTATTAAATATAGAATTTATGATATTTAGAATGTTTTCACAGGCTTTAGGGAAAACAAGATTGGAAAACACTTATGTCCAGGGTATAGTACATGGATGAAAATTATCCCCAAGCGGTCATAGCTAGAGGGTGGTTGTATTACCCCTAGTGTGTATGTACGAGGGTCAAGTGTGTTTGACGATTTCCTGAGTGAACCAGGAAAATATATTGATATTCTAAATAAATTGTTCTAACTTGTCTTAACTTGACTTGATTGAATTTGAATGGTGAAAATATGTTGACATGTCGAGTTTGATCCCTAATTGCTTTTGTCGTGCTTATTATGAAAAGTGTGATTGTTGAGTGTGGATTAATGTAATAATCCTTCTGGTCATTTTCCATATTTATGCTTATATTATTTATTTGAGCTTCTCCAGATCTTCACCAATTCATTTACGACTTTTTGCGATCAACAATTGGATTATCAAGAAGTTCATTTGGTTTTTAGAGCCAATTCCCTATTTAGAAGTCTTCGCTAGTTCAAAATGGCCACTAGGTAAAAACTTTAGTGAAATAATCTCGGATGCAAATTTCGACTGTACCAGCAAATCTGAAATATTGATTTTAGTCTAGGTAGACCTTTGCTTTGGATTTTAATGTACCCAAGCTCATTTCAACCTATTGGTCGAAAAGTTAAAAATAGGAAAGAATGGGTGTAGGACCCATATTTGGTCGAAAAGACCTTGAATTGTAATCCTACTTTCCCATCACATCCTAAAGATTGATTTTAGGCTATGGAGACCCTTGGCTTAGGTCCCAAGGCTCCCAGATTAATTTTGGGCTATTGAGCGGATTTTATGAAAAATAATAAAACTATAGGTGTGGAACCCACTTTTTATCTAAACAATCTAAGATGAAAGATTTGATGATTCCATTGGATTTTAAATATGGTTAACACTCAAAATTCACTATTGGATCATTTTCTTTGGATTCCGGATAAGTTCTAAGGGTCAAAACTTATTTTTGAGTTTGCTGTCATCGATTGCAACTGCGATCGCGGCTAAGAGTGTAGCGATCATGGGAAGTATTATTGCGGCCTGTATGACTGTGATAGCAGCATCTCTTTAGCTTTAGGGGCTATATAAAGTCCCCAAGGCACGTTCATGGGCTGTGACTTGGGAGCTTAATTATCATCTTGTATCAAGATTATCATCAAGATTATGGTAAGAATTTCTTCAATTCATGCTTGAATTTCTTAGTTTGGACCCAAAACCCTAATTTTGCTTAGGGCTTGATTTTAGCCTAAAGTATGCTTAGTTTTCACCCATTCTTTAAAGGTTATAATTCCTTATTCATGTGTGAACATTGGGTTGGTCTCGGAAACTCGTTTTCGTATATGGGACCCACTTGGGGTTTTGGTGTCATTTTTGGATCCAAAGCATAATAGTGCAATATGGGTATCATTAGACTCGTATTGATGAGTAGATTATGGTTTTGATTGTGTGAAGGCATTTTGAGGATTATAAAGTGAAAACAAGCATGTGGTGCACGAAGTGAGGTTTTGCAGTTTGTCCTTGAGGTAGGCTTCTGTCTACTTTTCTACATAGATATGTGACATATGTTGTGTATGAATATGGATGTTAGGCTTAATTATGAGTAGGATAACTTGGCCTTGGTATATTGATGTTCGGGGATTAGATTAGGGTGTTGGACTTGTAAGATGGCATGTTTATAAACCCTTTCTATCATATATCCTTTCCTCTTTAGTTTAGATTGGTTATATCATGGATATGATATAATTCTATGTTTGGAATATGGTTTTAGCATTTGAAGCGTGATTTGTATATTTAGCCATATAGGGCTAGTGTGGTAGTCTCAAAACCATAAGTTGTGTAGAGTTGACTTGAGTACCCTTATTTTTAGTCAAAGTTGCTATCTTAGGCTTGAATATGGCTTACTTGACATATAGAATATGAACAATATACCTTAGCCTAATTTGGGGCATAGTATGCCAAATTATGAAAATTGTGGATCAGAAGTAGGATCATTTGACCTATATAGGCCTAAGCTTGTGTTAAGCCTTGTTGACTTAGTGCAGATGTTAGACATAGAAAAGGCTAGTAAACCTTATATTAAGGTCACTTCATAACTTTGTAATTTGTATTGATATTCCCAGATTGTGGCTTTTGAGTTATGATTTTGGTACTCCTTGTGATTCAGCATTTAGAGATGATATTCCTCCTAGATACTTTATGTGGCAGAGATACTATTTTCTCTTATAGTGATGATCTGCCTAAAGATTTTCTATTTCTTTTAGTCATGATTATTGTACCGATAAAGACGATGTTCCTCTTAAATATGTAAATTGGCTTATAGAAATTATATTCCTCATAGTCATGTATGACCTATTTATATAAGATATTTCATAGATGATTACATGCTTATATATATTATGCCTTCTAGATATGAGATGCCTCTAGCATGAGAGTTGATTACATGTCTATCTATATTATGCCTCTTATATGTGAGAGGCCTCTTGTGTGAGAGATAATTAGAGATATGCTACACCTTATAAATATGATTATTAATATGAGTCCTAGATATATGTATGGGCCTAAGGACGTGATAATGATGTTGCTTCTATCATGGATAGATTTAAGGGCCAAGGGCCGTGTTATGATATTGATTATGTACTTTGTATTCATTCCTGCATGCACATCGCCAAACACCAGTATGCACCTATATTTATCAGCCCTTATGGGACAGTTGCATATATATGGGCAGAGAATATGCCTTGTGTTGTTGTATGTTGGTTGAAGCTTACAATCCTGGGGCGGTGGGCGGTACGTATAGGCTCGGCTAGGTATTTGATTGTTCAAAGTAGACAACTATCCACGCTATTATTGATATTATTATTATCATTGTTATTATTATTATTAATATTATGGCTAGCTTATGACAAATTGGTCATTGATCTGGTATCAAGATTTGAGGTACATCTTCGGCCTCTCCTATCATATGATTGCATTATTTTGAATGATATAATTTCAAAAGAATGAGAATATGATGATATAGGTTATTCTTTGAGATGACCTCATATTCTTATATATATATCAAGCTATATAAACCTATGATACTATTATATATCCCATCCTTCGTTGTTCATATTGTATAGTAGTATCTTCGCCTTGCATATTATTATATATCTTTCTTTCTCTCATTATTTTTATATTGAACTAGGATATACGGTATAAAGTTGACGTATATTGAAAATGGATGGAATAGGATAGCTCACCCTGATACTTCCTTAGTTTTATTATGTTAGACCCTTGGATATGAATAGAATAGTTATCCGTTATTATCTTATTGACTTATCATATGATTTTTGGACTCTTGGGTGTAGTTTCCATTCTGCTTATATGTTGTATATATCTGCTTTATCTTTGGAGCTCAGTTGGCAGTAGCCTACTAAGTAGCATTTATTTGGTACTCATACTATATTTATGACGCCTGCAGATTATAGCACAGGTTATCGTCGTTGCTATGTGCATCGTGCGGAGCAGTCCTGGTTTAAAGACTTAGAGTGATCTCCTTACGTTCAGAGCATTACTTATCTCTCTCCTATGTATTAGACTAGTCTCTAAGTTGTATTTGAAGATAAGTTGTATCATTGTATTTCTCTTGATATTTCACTTTTGTACTCTTTTTATATAATAAGCTCTTGTACTGATACCGCTAGGTTTTGGGATTCTTTTATATATTGATTTTTATTTCATATATTTTGCATTATTTTCCTTATATTATTGAGTAGTCTGTTACTAGCTATTATGAACTACGGGTTGGCTTGCCTACTAGTGGGTTACCATAGGTGCCATCATGACCTGAGAATTTGGGTCATGACTGTAACGCCCCAAGTCTATACCCCGGATGCTACATGATGCTCAAAATCTTGAAGGACCATAAGCTAACCCATGACTAGTACCTACTGTAGTAACTGAATAATAATAATACTGAAATATATTGAAATTAGGCGGAAAACATGCCATAATGTTCAATACTGAAATAAATCTGATTATGGTATAGTAATACCAAAACTGATACATCTGTCTGAAAATACTCTAGTCTAAAGAGCCTCTAAACTATCTAAAATATAGAGTTAATGGGACAAGTCCCCAACTATCTCCCACTACTGAAATAAACTAAAATACTAAAATAATAATCATGTCCTCAAACTATGAGGACTCACCACTAACTCTGACTGCTGAAGATCTGAACTGCTAAGGGTGCTCAGGAGCCCTGCATCTGAACCTATGATATAAAACATCATAGTGCAAAAGAAAAGTATGCGTCAGTACTTTGAATGTACTTGTATGCTAAGTGTGTAGACTGAAATGAAAGGGTTCATATGCATGAACAGTACTGACTAAATGACATGAATATAACTGGATGAAAGTATATGCATGAATACGTAATTGTAACTGAGATCATAATAACACTGAATACTGAGTCTGAATATTGATTAACTGATATCTGAGTATACTAATATTTTATTAACGATAACTGAATGATTATATTTGATAGTCCTAATTCTATGGAACCATACTGATTTTCGTACTGAGCTAAATGACTATGTCTAATAGTCCTTAAACTGTAGCATTGAACAGAGTTCTCTACAGAGACTGAATTTGAAACTGAGAATGTGGGAGTTAATTCTTTAACTGACATGCCCCTTTCTAAATATATTGGGGTCCAACCTATAACCCCAGTTGGAAGGGTGTAAATACCATGCCATGGGTAAAGATATGTTGTGAGTTAACTCTCTCTAATGGGAAGCTCTTTCATCAACCCTCGCTGGTAGGAAAACTCGAATGAGATATATCGACCTACGCTGGCTACATAGTTCTGTAATGCAGGGATTGTTACTAAGGTTCAAACCCTCTACTAGAAGAAATACCCCCATCCCTGGGTTAACTCGGTGTTAAATCCTACTCCTATCTGAATAAATGCTGAACTAATTTCCTAGTTCTTACTAGGCTTGACTGGAAAATTACTAATTGTACAGTCTAACTGAACTGAGCTGAGTTCACCGAGTTCTATTGACTGATGGAATCCAACTGAATTCTGTTAACTGACTGAATTTATTGAGGTCTAAATTGAATACTGAATTGGACTAGACTGATACAGATTCTACTGAGTTTTCCTGAGTCCTATAACTGACTGAGAGTAGTACTAAATCATGACATGACTGAGATTATTCTATATCCGACACTGGCTCTAGGTAAACAGCTAAATTATCGGGTATTAAATACCCCCGGGACTCGATAGCATGAAAAGTAAAGCATCACATAATCTTGCATAGCATAAAATGCACACTTGTTCATAATGTATCTATAGAGATATTTTATCAAACACTTTCTTGGTATAACTTGCACATGAGCTAGCATGACATGATTTCTTTCCCTAATTAGTTCACATGAACAATTAATAAATCACTTGGTGAGCATAATATATGCACATAATAAGAGGGCATCATGATTCACTTCTAATTTCACAATTTCAAGGGGTTTAACATGGATTCATACTAATCTACACCCATAATAACCAATTTTATATGAAACATATAATAAATCATGAAATAGAAATCTAATTCAAAGAGTAATCATGAAAACACTTTAATTCCGATCATGGAAGTCATAAATTCCAACTACTTGAATTTTAAAAGAGTTTCTTGGACTCCAAGGGTGGAAGGAACCCTTGAATAAACACTTCACATACCTTAGTTGGTGAATTCTTGAAGAATAATGGTGGAAACCTTGAGTCTTGGATCTTGAATATGCTGAACTATGATTTGTTCTTGATAAATAAAAGAGACAATAAATATATATTGCCTCTTAGATGGATTAATGATATGTTTTAGGGGCTGATATAAGGTGGGAAAAGACCCATTTACCCCTCTAGATGCGAGTTTAAAAGACTAAACGTTGAACCAGCGATGCGCAGGCCGACGGATCATATCACTGGCATCGATGCGATGACTAACGCACCACATCGAGTCTACATTGGTTCACTGAAAATTGCCATTGGAAGCTAAGGAAAATATTAATCGGTGCAATGGCCAACGCACCGTAGAGTCCTGTAGATTGGTACAGAGATGTATGTATCCTATCTTCAAGAGGCTACAGTGATATTTTAGGAAATTCACTTCATGACTCTTTACCGTGTGTCCACATTTCTATAAACCTTAAACACAATCTTTGACTCTATTTTATCCTAGAAGAACAATGCAATATTGTCAATAATATGGACAAGACTCCAACATAAGTTTCCAAAATCTTAGTGCAGCATCGTACTAGAGTGTTAGAGATGGGTATTAAAGATCTCCAGTAGTAGCTAAAAAGAATTCGGAAAGAGTCCCCATCAAACTTGTAGAGTATGGTCTGTTTCTTTGAGCCATGGTGACCATTATGGATTATGAGGGGCACTATCTCAAAGTATTCTAGGATATTGGTTTAGTTGTGTTGTGATGAGACACTGGTTCAGTGAATTCCCCTAGTATGAGATATGTGATCATCTAGAGTTAACATGTATTCCCCGCCAGCCTACAGTTCCTAAGATAGGCTATGATTTCAGAAGTTTGGACATAATTTAGCAAATTTCTCTCAGCGTCAGTTGGCCAGCCATTTGGTCTCAGTTTGTGTTCTTTTTATGTTGATGCTTCAGGAATTGCTATGACCACAGAGAGACCAACTACTAGTCTAGGTTGTGTTCCTAACATGAGATTCCAGTCATTTTGCTTAGTTAGATCAGATTATGATGTTATGACACTTTCAGTTAGAGATGGTATGCTTGGTGCCTTAATTGATGATTCAGTCGTTTGGTCTGATTTAGACCCATTCAGACTTATTTTCCCTATGTCCTTCAGGAATATGACTGTGGATGTTACCATAATTGGTGTGCTTTTATTTCTTACAGTTATCTCTTATTATATGTATTAGGGTTTTCATACCCATTGATAATTATATACCTTGATAAATTTACATCGGTCATTATGTAACTTATTAAGGAATTCATGATTATACTACTACTCAGTGGTTTATTTCTTTTAATAGTGGATGGAGTAGATGTATATTGATGTTTTTCCCTTATGGGAGTGGTTTTGGGTTTGAGTCCTATTTATCTTGGCACATTATCCATGTTGTGGCCATTGAGTGGTACATGTTATTGATATTCATTTTGGCATCGCCTGTTCAGTATGTTGATATTGATATTGTAGTTGCTATTGCTACCACTATGTGAGGTATTAGCATTACTTAGTATTATTACTTGATGATATTTATATGATGAATTTGATTATTGCTGGGTAGCTATATAGACTAGTGTTATCTAGTTAGACTTTTATATTCTTCTGATATTAATTGGTAGCTTGAGTATATATAACCCGATTTGATGATTTCTTTCCCCTAGCACGGTGAGGTTGACTGTGTTCCCTCTTGATTAGTTGTATTATATCAATTTTGAGGATGTATTGTGGAATCGAGGGTAAGTTGACTATCTATGTTTCTTTGTGTTTTTTAGTCGATAATTTAGTTATATTGGTTTTTAGTTTGATATTCTTAGACTTGCCTCCTGGGTTGCGAAATCTTTTATTTTGTCTATCTTTTTTGGTATAACCTATTTGTGAGATAGACCAGTTTGAGGTTCATTCTTCATTTGTGGCTATTAATTTTGATATTTGATATTGGGATGTCATGGATTTATCTCATAGGCATGTTGGGTTTGTTCCCTTGTGATGGATTGCCTTATTGTTAGTATGGAAATTGAATACTTTTTCATCGTTATGATACAGTTTTATCCAGTGGAGTTGGAATTTTAGAGGCATGTGGCCTTTCTAGTGACCTCTTCTTAAGTTGGCAAATTAGAAACTCATTATCTCAAGTCGTTGGTGCTCTAGTGGTGGTCTCAAATCTGACCTTGGTTTTGAGATTGGTATTTCTTCTTCATTGATGTTGTTCTTGGGTGGATTCAAGAATTCCCATTTCAACGTTTGGCCTGATGAGGCTTGGTGGAGTGATTCTCCTCGATGATATGTGTTTGTGGCTATTTCTTTTCCTAGATAGAGTATCAGATTGGTTAGTTTTGGACTTAAATTGTATTTTTCTGATTTGCTAGAGCTTTTGCCATTTTTGGCGTGATTTTTAACCTTAGGAAGTTTTTGAGTATGTTTGAATAGTTTATGCCCTCCAACGAATATGAAATGGGTTATATGCTTTTTCAGCTAGTGATTTGTCCTTTGGCATGATTCTTATTTTATAGCTATATTTCGTTCCTTCTATTCAATATAGAGTTGGTTACTTGTGTTATCAATCAGTGGTTATTGCTGTGGTGATTTTGCCCTCTAGATAAGTTTGACTGTGGCGGGGTATGATTTATCTCGAACATGTCAGATTTAGATACTAAAGTTAAATTGAGATAGTTGACATTGATATAGCCTTATTGGCCTAGTTTTGGATTTTGATTCCTTGGAATGGCGATTTGGAAGTATGATAGATTTGGAGAATTAATTCCTTCCCATTTTTAGTTTTGATTTAGTTATTTGAGATTGAGCAGTTTAGCCTTGGTATTGAGATTTCAGCATAGAGTTGTAGATCTTGCGTGCAACTTTTGTTTTAGATTTCTCCTTGTTCATATTTTATTTATAGGCTTGTTGAGCCTACTCTGTGGTTTCCTATACGTTCTTCTACACTTTTGTTGGATTATAATTGATAAGTGTTCAGATGATACCCCATGGGCCCCATATTGGAAATTTCAGTTTTAACCTCGAGTTTTAGTTTTCTTTGAGAATTTTGGATGATTTACTCATAGGGAGTAATATTCTCGAGTTGGATTTAGTATGTCTTCATTCTCATTGGATGAGATATCCTAGAGTGGAATATTCAATGATTAGTAGTTATACCTTAGATTTTGAGATTTTAGTTTGATTTTCATCTGGACTAGTTGGAGCATAGGCATGGATTGCTTTGTCTGATTATCTCTATTTGAATACCCAGATAGAGTCGTATGAGCTTATTCTCATTTTTGCCCTATGGACTTTCAGTGAATCAACTTTAGCTCTTTTTGTTCTCCATTATTAGACTATGTGGACGAGACTCAAGTGATTTTCCTCCTGGGTTGGAGTAGATAGCAGGTGCAAAAAGGTAAATGAAGGTTATATTAGGATTTGGAGTCAGTTTTATGACTCATGTCTTATCTTTTTTTGTCTTGGATGAGCCTTGGATGATTGAGGTGGATATAGAGATGGCATCACCGTGAAGTGATTCAGATGTGTGTGCATTAGCGTTTTTAGTTCAACTGAAGGCCAGTTAGCAGTTAAGTAGAGTTGGTTATTTCGGAAGTACAATAAGAAGGTTGGTTGAAAAAGAGATACTTATGGCAAAATCCCTTATAAGTATTTTCTCTCCACTGAGGTTATCTGGGAAGTCATACTTGGAACATGAGGTCCCAATACCTCATTCTTTCAAGCTTTTGAGATTCTTTCTATTCGTTGACTTTCGGAGATGAAAGTCCTTTTAGTAGTGGATATAGTAATGACAATTCAGGTCATTTTCCATATTTATGTTTATATTCTCTATTTGAGTTTCTCCATCCCTGCCCCAAGTCATTTATGGCTTGTTGGGGCCGACGGTTTGATTATCGGGCAGTTTGTTTGTTTTTTAGAGACAATTTCCTATTTAGAAGTCTTCGCTGGTAAAAATAGCCAGTAGGCAAAAACTTCAGTGAAATAATCTCGGATGTAAATTCTGACTGCGCCAATAAATCCGGAATATTGATTCTAGTGTACGTAAACCTTTGGCTATGGTCCCAATGTAGCCGAGCTCTTTTTGACCTACTAGTAGAAAAGTTAAAAATTGGAAAGAATAAATGTGGGACCCACATTTTGTCAAAATGACATCGGATTAAATATCTGATTTCGCTGTGGTATCCAAAACGTCAATTTTAGGTTAGGTAGAACCTTGGTTCAGGTCCCAAGACTCCCAAACTTATTTTGGACTATTGAGCAAATTTTATGAAAAATGATGAAACTATAGGTGTGGGCCCCCACTTTTTTTCTAAATAATCTCCGATGAAAGTTTTGATCAGTCCAGTGGATTCGAAATGTTGTTTACACTCAAAATTCACTATTGGATCATGTTCTTTGTATTCTGGATGGGTTTCGAGGGTCAAAAACTTATTTTTGAGTTTGTTGCCATCTAGAGCAACCGCGATCGCGGCCAAGAGTGTAGCAATCGCGGGTAGCAAGATTACGGCCCATATGACCGTGATAACAACATCTCCTTAGCTTTAGGGGATATATAAAGGCCCCAAGACACGTTTGAGGCATTTTCACTTCACCATTTTGACTTAGAAATCCCAAAATGAGTGTAAGAACTCGAAATTGGTCATGGGGGAAGGGTAGACTTGGGAGCTTAATTATCATCTTGTATTACAATTATCTTCAAGATTAGGGTATGAATTTCTTAAATTTATTAGTTTTGACCTGAAACCGCAATTTACCTTAGGGCTTGATTTTTTTCCCAAAGTATGCTTAGTTTTCACCCATTCTTTGAGGGTTATGATTCCTTATTCATGTGTGAACTATGGGTTGGTCTCATAAACTCGTTTTCCATATGTGGGACCCACTTAGGGTTTTTGTGTCATTTTTGGACCCGAAGCGCAATAGTGCAATATGGGTATCATTAGACTTGTATTAATGTGTAGATTATGGTTTGATTATGTGATAGCATTTTGAGGATTGTAAAGTGAAGACGAGCATATGGTGCATGAAGTAAGGTTTTGCGGTTTTGCCTTAAGATACGACTTGATCTAATTTTCTTCATAGATGATGTATGATATATGTTGCGTTGGAATATGGATGTTAGGCTTGATTATGAGTAGGATAACTTGGCCTTGTGATAACGCTCAATCTATAGCTCTCGTAGGAGTGTAAAGCGGTCGCTGTCAAATATAGAACCCAACTGGGTTGGGTATCGATCCTTCAGGAAATAGCTTGGTCAACAAGTAAGCAACGATTACAAGACTTGTAGTGCAAGTCTCGTAAAAAGGGGTATTGTAATGTGTAACCAAAATATTAAAGTAAAAACTGAAAATAGGAAGAGGTTAAAGCGTATCTAACGGTACAAATTCTCCAAGAGGTTAATCCAGTTACGACACTAACTTTTTAATAGGGGATGGGACCCTATTACCTTGACATTATCTCTTTTCCAGACATATAACTTTTCTTTCAAACAAGTTAATGCTATACTGGTGTTATTCTATGCGTCTGCAGCCACAAGAATTTGCATTAAGATGAAGAGAATAATGATATAAGCAACACATGTGTCACGAATTCACAAACTCATAGCACTAAATAGTAGCTCATATGGCTTCCATAACCCCAACAGAGAAGTTTAGTTACCCATGAGTGCGAAGGAAATCACAATTGACATTGTTATTATACCACAATAAATATCTCGTGTAGTAAAGTGTGGTAGGCGTTTAGGCGTGAACTCCCTTGCAAAGTAACGTTTCTCTTGTTGTGGAAAATAAGAATTGAATAGATGAAAAATAATGTCAACAATGAATTAATAAAGAGAATTGTTTTGATGGATAGATGGATGGTGGATGGATGGGAATTGATGGAATGGGGGAATTGTGAGGAATGTGAGGAATGAATAAAAATCTCTAGCAAAATAGGGTATTTATAATACTCATATCCTATTCCTACTAAGCTAATGAAATACTTAACCAAATCCTACTAGGTTAATGTATCATTATCCTAATCCTAATAAATTACTGCATTATTATCCTAATCCTAATAAATTACTGCATTATTATCCTAATCCTAATAGGTTACTGCTGGTCCCCAAAGTCTTCAGAAATGCTGTTTTTGCCCGGGACAGGTTTTCCATGCGTTACTTTTGGTCCTTGGCATCCAAGCTTTCCCTTCCTTCTTTCGTGAAGCTTTCTTTGGCGTCAAGTTATCCATAAAATGCTGAAATTTGCATCATTTATCCCTGAAAACTTGTTAATCACGTTTGTTAGCTCAATTACAGGAAAAGGGACTAAAAGTGCATGAAATATATAATTTGTCCTCAAAACTTAGCTAAAATATGGGTAAAATATAGCACTATAGGCGTGTAAATTCGCCTATCATCAACACCCCACACTTGAAGCTTTGTTCATCCTCGAACAAAATATCATGTTCATCTAAACATCAACTTAGGGTTTCACAGTATCAACACAAAATATTCGTCAAGACAAGCACAACAATTATCAACAAAGAGTAGTTTTCTGACCATTAGTAGAAACAATTTAACCTCTAACATAGACTCGTGATGGTGGTCAACTCATATTCAAAAGTTAAGGCACAATGAATCATACACAACTACCCAAAACTCATCAACCATGTGTGTCTCACAATATATTACCCATAATCACTCATAAGTATAGCATCTTTTTCAAACATGGGTATAAAAGTATCCTTGCTCTCGTCTCACAAAGAATTCATATGTTGCAACTGATGACCATAGGCTTGCCCTTAGTGTACTGCTCCACTAAATGTCAGAATGCTAAGCTTAGGATCAAATAGGTCTTTTGATGGTTGTAATGTAGGCTAAGTGACGGGTAGGACTATTTTGGCCAGAAATAGTGACTATGTTCCTAAGCTCTTTAATACATCACCTCGTATCATTAACACGTTTCTTTCAAACAACCTTTCTACTCTCTTTTATTCTACCACCCCTTTTCTCCACTTTTGTTTTTTTCAATTTTGAACATAACTAACTTTTCAGTTTTATTTTTTTCTTTCCTTTTCCTTTTCATAACATACCTCTTATGATAGCACTTCTTTTTCATAAAAAATTCAAGAACCATTACATTCTAAAGCATCATACTCACCCAATTTCCCCTTATTTTGTCACATGACTTTACACTTTTAAAGAACTTAGGAATTTGAATCAAATTATGGTCTTGAAAAAATGGATTAGGCTTACATATGAGGTTGTCAAAGAAAATAGGCTAAAAGGCCCAAAAGGGTTAACTAGGATGATGTCCATGGATAGGTAAAAAGAAGGTAAACAAGTATAGGTTGCCAAAGAAATGCCTAAATCATCTCCTAGACTTGCACTCTTTATTTTCGCTTTACATACATACCAGGCAAGTTCTAGCATCAGCCACAAGCATAGAATATACTATTATCTCACACACACAAGGCACATGGTCGACTTTATTGGGAGTAGTATAGACTCTCGACCCAACAGATGAAGGAATTGAACCACACAATATCACATAGTGAGTCACAATTAGAGCCTAAACGTCTCAATAGTCATGATTTTAGCACAAACTCTTGTTATAATCTCATGCTGCCTATTAGAATAATTTCATGCAAAGCTAAGTTTAAAAAAATTTACTATAAAAAAAAAACAAATAACTACTAAAAAGAAAAACAAAACAAATATAAATGCAAATGCAGATAGAGAAGTATAGCATGCAAATACCACCATCCCACACTTAGACGGGACACACTGCCCTCAGTGAATAATAAATACGAAAAACCTGGTCAGTCGGAATCCTCCTCTATGTTTGGGGTCATACCCCCTTCGTCGAAATCATCATTGGAGTCTTCATCCTCAGAAGTTCCTCATAAGTACCCCACTTGATTCCAAGAGTACGTCGAGGTATTTGCAGTACGGAGGATTCAGCTTGCTCTTTTCTTCCCTTTTTCTGGCCTTTTTGTGAAGTGGTTTCTTTTCTTGTCTTTTGGTGCCATTGTACCTGAGATCTCAATAGAGTCATGTTAGATTCATCTTGGAAGATTCAATCAACAAACAGACAACAGTGGCACCACCCCACACTTAATTTGTTGACACAAACTAATTAAGTGAATGTTGTCGATTACTCAAACTTCATCGACATACATTTAGGTGATATGTTCCAACCATATGTTCAGCGCAGTCATACATCTTGTAATCTTGGCAATACTTTCATGTTTGATATATCAAGACTACTACATAGAGATTGAACCAAGGTATAGCATCTAGAAATAATCGCAACCTCATATGTTGGTAGTCAACCATAATTCTTATCTCGATGAACAAGTCATTCCAACATGTAAGCTTTCTATTGACAAGAGTATGCAATTTTTGTGACCATGGCAATTCCGCAAAAGTATGACAGTGCATCATAATCAAATACAAGTTGGAAACATGTTAAGATCATTCTTGCGTATGCATTTACTCACTTAGTTGTATCACAATAATTCAATCACATTCAAATCACCACTACTTCTTTCAAGATTCAACAATTCATAATAGACATAGTAACATAGTACTTACGGAATGTAAATGAAGAACAAAGTAGTACTTACTTGATTAATGCCTTTGGATGATGTTCTTGTGAAGAAAAAGAGTAAAAGGAAAATTTTTAAGAGGATTTGGAGGCTATAGGCGGTGCATAAGCTAGGTTTCCAATGTGTTTTTGGTTAAAGACTAAGTCTCATATTTATAGGAAAAGGTTGGGTTGGGTTTTGACCGATTTCAAATCGTATTTGGAGACCATAAGTGACCATAGGCGGCGCCTTTAGCTTTGCCTATGCTTAGCATAGGCGGTGCCTTTAGCTTAGCTTTTGGTGACCATAGGTGGCGCCTTTCATTTTGCATATGAGATTCAGAGACAAAAGGCTTTAGCATAGGCGGCGCCTACGCTATGGCATACTTGAGCATGGGCGGCGCCTATGCTATGGAACACTAGATTCCGAGACCTTAGGCCATAGTATAGTCCTTGCCTTGTTCGTGGCCTAATTTTACCTAGGCCTAGCCTTGTTCGATGCCTATATTTTCATGAGCAATGCTCAGTCCATAGCCTTTTGCTTCTTCCTTCCAAACTTACCACCTTTAACATGCAATACGTCCAAATCAAAATTTAAAACCGACCTCCTTGTTTTACACCTCTTGTACCTACATTCACTCAAAAATAACAAAAACGATTAGAACGATGGGTTGCCTCCCACCAAGCGCTTGATTTATTGTCGTGGCACGACATAGCTATCTCGATTACTTAGTCTTCATCGACATAGATGGGCCATCGTTTTCTGAATGGATTTAGACGACGCTGATACTTACTTGAAGGCATGCAATCTTCTTCGAGATGACTCTTGTGCATACATATCCCAAGAGGGATACCAATTATATCATCAATCTTTCTACCCATAACTCTCTTGTACCTCATCAGAGCAGAGATGAGAGACTCTACGTGTTGTTCACTTAAATCATCCGCAACACTTTTCGGAAGTGTATTTCCATATCCCAAGAACACATACCTTAGATAATCGGGGAGCTCTTTCGATTCTAGCATTGGTGGCTCTTCAATGGAAGTCTTCGCTGTTGGTGACGGTTGATTCTTAAGATCAAGGTCCGGCTGTTCAGGAGTATGAGAATAGGACCCTATTTTTGTTAGAGCACACGTAGTTTCTTCATAATCTTCATCATCCTTATGCTCAACATTCAGTAGCGCAGCAGACAATGGCTCAACAGTAAGCTGTTTTGTTTAAAATAATGCTTACTTATCCTCAGAATGAACATCAGCTACAGAGAACACATTCATATCGCTGGGCTGCTTCATTGCTTTGCATATATCAAAACGGACCACTTCGTCATTCAACCGAAATAAAAGCTCATTAGCTCTAATGTCAATAAGCACACTTCCAGCTGCGAGGAAAGGACGTCCCAAGATTATGGGAACTTCAGAATCCGCCTCACAATCCAGAATAATAAAGTCTGCAGGAAAGATGAATGAAGAAACCTTTACCAACACATCATTCAAGATACCCACAGGTCGTTTTACCGACCTATCAGCCATCACGAGCCTCATATTGGTTGGTGTCGGATCGCCTAACCCCAACTTCCTGTAGACGGATAGTGGCATCAAATTGATGCTAACACCCAAATCGCACAATGCCTTGGCAATATTCATAGATCCAATCGTGCAATAAATAGTGAAAGCACTGGGGTTGGCCTTTTTCTGAACTAGTGATCGGGTAGCAATAGAGCTGCAATGATGAACACTATCTTTCAACTCATAGCTTGCTGCCCGCTTCTTTGTCAAAAGGTCTTTCATAAATTTCGCATACCCAGCCATTTGTTGAAGTGCCACCACCAACGGAACATTAATGGTCAGCTGTTTTAACATCATCATGAATTTGCTAAACTTTGTATCATCCTCAATCTTCTTCAATCTTTGAGGAAAAGGTGGTGGTGGATATGGAATTGTTTTCTCCACAGCTTTCTTCTCCTCTTGCTTTCGAATTTTGGTCTTTTCATGCTGCAAAACCACTAGGGGTGACGTCATGGACGTCTTCATCATTGTCTATGGCGTCCTCATGTTCTTTATTGTCGGCCACTTGCTTTCTTTGGGATGAATTTTCCAGCACCTTACCACTCCTGTTAGTAATAGCCATGCATGATCCATCGTTCCTTGGATTTTGCATAGTGTTGCTAGGTAAAGTGCCAGCCTTTCTTTGATTGAATGCCGCAGATAATTGACTCAATTATTGCTCCAGCTGTTTTATTGAAGTGGAATGCGAGTCAACCAATTGCTTCATTGAGGACAAGTCGTTCTTCACCTCATTAACTCCCATATTAGTTGCCTCTACTCCTTTCAATAGTTTATCCATCATATCTTCCATTGACATATTTCCAGAACCAGATACAGCGGCGTCACGTCTTCCAGGAGGAACATACAAACCACTCCTGTCAGTCTTATCCTTCCAACTACCTTGATCACGGTCCTTATATCCAGAATTATCATAATAGTTTCGACCTTGGTTTCCTTGGGCATTGCCTTGGAAACCCCCTTGATTGTTCAAGTAGTTGGCTTCTTCCTCGGAATCGGATTCCTCTCTTCCTTTTGATGCAATAGCTTTAACTTTTTTGGTCTTCCCTGATAATAGATGCTTTGTAAGAAGATCCATCTGTATTTTCATGTCAGCCATGTCTTGGTCACGATCTTCTTGTCTTCGCCTCTGCTCTGCAGTCATGCTAAAAGATACAGTAGAGCTTGCTACCTCAGAATCCCTAGTATACCAAGCTCTACTTTTCTTTGTCATCCGGTCTAGCATATCGCTTGCCTGCACAAAGGTGAGGTCCATAAATGATCCACCTGCTGCATTATCTACCACTGGCTTAGTCACAGAATTCAAAGATCTGTATAATATCTCCATCAAGTGGACATTGGTCATATGGTGATTTGGGCACTGCATAAGCTTCGTCTTGAACCTCTCCCATGTTTCGTGGAGAGCTTCAGTTGGAAGCTGTCAAAAATTAGTTATCTCATCTCTCAACTGTGCTCTTTTGGATGGCGAAAAGAATCTTTCTAGGAAAGCGTCTTTCAATTGCCTCCAATTAGTAATTGAATCAGGAGGTAGCCCATTCAACCATAGAGTTGCCTCCCCATACAGAGACAATGGAAATAAGCGCAGTCAAATTGCATTCTGTCCAATGCCAGGATTGTCGAATGACTTACATGTAGAAATAAAGCTAATCAGATGCATATTCAAATCATCGCCTGCTAATCCACCAAATAATCCCTTGAGTTGCAAAAGCTGAATCATGGTGCTAGTGATATTGAACTTTACTCTAGGTGCCAAGGGTGGAAGAATAATGGCTCCTGTGGCACCAGCTTCATCCAAATCGTCATCATCGTCATCAAAAGGAATCTGCACAGCTCGGTGATCAGGCCTCAATCTCGCTTGACGATCTCTTCTCTACATGGGTGTTTCCACCTCAGTAGTATGTCGTGGGTCTAGTAATTATCACAAACTTAGTTGACACTCGTATTTCTCGGCAACGGCGCCAATTTTTGATAACGCTCAATCTACAACTCTCGTAAGAGTGTAAAGCGGTCGCTGTCAAATATAGAACCCAACTGGGTTGGGTATCGATCCCTCAGGGAATAGCTTGGTCAACAAGTAAGCAATGATTACTGGACTTTTAGTGCAAGTCTCGTAAAAAGGGGGGATTGTAATGTGTAACCAAAATATTAAAGTAAAAACTGAAAATAACAAAGTAAAAAGAAAGAATGTTTAGTAGGTTGTAAAACAATGAGAATTGAAGAGTTGGGGTTATGTCCACCTTCTAAGTTGTACATCTCTATTGGCTATGAGTTGTGAGGAATTCAGACATGCATGTGCTTATAGAGAATTGTATTCGATGGTAAATCCAAACGTCTTTCGACCTATTTGAGGATTATTTCACTTTATCTCTTTCGAGCTTAAAGCGTATCTAACAGTACAAATTCTCCAAGAGGTTAATCCAATTACGACACTAACTTTTTAATAGGGGATAGGACCCTATTACCTTGACATTATCTCTTTTCCAGACATATAACTTTTCTTTCAAACAAGTTAATGCTATACTGGCGTTATTCTATGCGTCTGCAGCCACAAGAATTTGCATTAAGATGAAGAGAATAATGATATAAGCAACACATGTGTCACGAATTCACAAACTCATAGCACTAGATAGTTGCTCATATGGCTTCCATAACCCCAACAGAGAAGTTTAGTTACCCATGAGTGCGAAGGAAATCACAATTGACATTGTTATTATACCACAATAAATATCTCGTGTAGTAAAGTGTGGTAGGCGTTTAGGCATGAACTCCCTTGCAAAGTAACGTTTCTCGTGTTGTGGAAAATAAGAATTGAATAGATGAAAAATAATGTCAACAATGAATTAATAAAGAGAATTGTTTTGATGGATGGATGGATGGTGGATGGATGGGAATTGATGGAATGGGGGAATTGTGAGGAATGTGAGGAATGAATAAAAATCTCTAGCAAAATAGGGTATTTATAATACCCATATCCTATTCCTACTAAGCTAATGAAATACTTAACCAAATCCTACTAGGTTAATGTATCATTATCCTAATCCTAATAAATTACTGCATTATTATCCTAATCCTAATAAATTACTGCATTATTATCCTAATCCTAATAGGTTACTGCTGGTCCCAAAAGTCTTCAGAAATGTTGTTTTTGCCCGGGACAGGTTTTCCATGCGTCACTTTTGGTCCTTGGCATCCAAGCTTTCCCTTCCTTCTTTCGTGAAGCTTTCTTTGGAGTCAATTTATCCATAAAATGCTGAAATTTGCATCATTTATACCTGAAAACTTGCTAATCATGTTTGTTAGCTCAATTACAGGAAAAGGGACTAAAAGTGCATGAAATATATAATTTGTCCTCAAAACTTAGCTAAAATATGGGTAAAATATATCACTATAGGCGTGTAAATTCGCCTATCATCACCTTGGTATATTGATGTTTGAGGATTAGATGAGGGTTTGGACCCGTAAGATGGCATATTTATAACCCTTTTTTTATCCTATTGCCTTTTCTCTTTAGTTTAGATTAGTTATAGCATGGACATTATATAATGCTATATTTGGAATATGGTTTTAGCATTTGAAGCATGATTTCTATAGCTAGCCTTATTGGGCTAGTGCGGTAGTCTTAAAATAAGAAGTTGTGTAGAGTTGACTTGAGTACCCTTTTTCTAGTTGAAGATGTTATCTTAGGCTTGAATACAGCTTACTTGACATATAGAAGATAAACAAGATACCTTAGGCTTGTTTCGGGCATAGTATGCCAAATTATGGTAATTGTGGATTAGAAATGGGATCATTTGGCCCACTTAGACCTACTCTTGTGTTAAGTCTTGTCGACTTATTGTGGACGTTAGAAATAGACGGGGCTAGTAAACCTTAGAATAAAGTTATTTCATAACTTGGTAATTTGTAGTGATGTTCCTGGATTGTGGCTTTTGACTTATGGTTATGGTACTCCTTGTGGGAGTGATATTGGCATTTAGAGATAATATTCCTCCTAGATACGTTATGTGGCCTCTAGAGATGTTATTTTCTCTTAGACTTGATGATTAGCCTATATAGTTATTATTTCCTTTAGTCATGATTGTCTGACCTATATAGACGATGTTCCTCTTGGATATGTAAATTAGCCTAGTGAAGTGATATTCCTCGCAATCATGATGTATGACCTATTTATATAAGATATCTCATAGACGATTACATTTCTATATATATATATAGATAGATAGATAGATATAGATATAGATATAGATATAGATATAGATATAGATATAGATATAGATATAGATATAGATATAGATATAGATATAGATATAGATATAGATATAGATATATATTATGCCTCCTAGATGTGAGATGCCTCTTATTTGAGTGATGATTATATGACTATCTATATTATGCCTCCTATATGTAAGATGCCTCTTGTGTGAGAATGATTACATGCTTGTTGATATAATGCCTTCTGTATGTGAGATGCTTCCTATATGTGAGATCATTAGAGATATGCTATTCATTATTAATATGATTATTAATATGAGTCCTGGATATGTGTATGGTCCTAAGATCGTGACTATGATGTCGTGATTATCTTGGATAAATTAATGGGCCAAGGGTCTTGTTATGATATTAATTGAATAGACAACAAGTGTTTATCATTATAGATGGTGCGATTACAGTTTATGAATATCAATATGTATATGTTTGTATACATATTTCTCTAGCATGGGATGGAGAAAGATGCAGTATGATGCTTATTATTCTACTGATTGAATACTGGTGATGGAATGCATAGATTTGGTACGGTCATGATTATTTACCATTATAAATGATGTGATAATAGCTGAGATGTGATCTTAAAACTGCTCTTCTAGTTAGATGGTTAAGATGTGGTAACTAGTTTTCTAGTAGGGGACTACAACATTTGATGGCTTGGAATCTAATGTATTAGTTAATGAATCTTGCTTAGTTGAAACATGGTAGCTAACAATGGTTAGTAAATGAATGGTGCCATTTAATAAAATATGGTTAGGTGACAAGCAGCAATGTTTTGTCTAGTAATGATTAACGGATGTGGGATGATTAATTGATAATAATGAATGGTGCATAAATGGTAGTTTTGGTCTAGTGATGAACCTTGACAAGATGTTAGATGTTAGCTATTAAATAAATAGTGGTTAGTTGCTTTCCCATGAATAAGTATTAGCTGAAGGATAATGCTTAGGCTAATAACTAGAGGTTATGTGATGACTAGTGAACTGGTGCTTTTATAATATAATAAGTGTTGATTAGCTAAAAATGAGTAATTGGAAAGTATTGACTAGATAGATATTCTACGGTAATATGATTATGTTTATGAGTATTTTAGTGCATGTTATTCAGCAATGACTAATATGATGATATTAATACTTGGTAAATCCAGAGGATACTATTATGATGATATTGATATCCGACAAGATCGGAGAATAGTATTGTGATGATATTGATACCCAGCAAAATCGGAGGATACTATTGTGATGATTTTGATACCCGGCAAGGTCGTAGGATACTATTGTAATGATATTGATACCCGTCAAGGACGGAGGATACTAGTGTGATAATATTGATACTCGCGAGGCCGAAGGATACTATTGTGATGATATTGATACCCAACAAGGTCGAAGAATATATTAATGATATGTTGATACCCGACAAGGCCGAAGGATATGCTGATGATATGTTGGTACCAGGCAAGGCCGGAGGATATATTGATCATATGTTGATACCCAGCAAGGCCGGAGGATAATATTAATGATGTGTTGATACCCGATAAGGACGAAGGTTATTACGATGATGATAGTTATGATGAGGACAGTTATGATGAGTTGTTATATTGATTGTGTACTTTGCATTCATTCCTACATGCGCACCGCCTATCACCAGTATGCACCTATATTTATCAGCCAGTATAGAAAGGTTGCATATATATGAGTGAAGAATATTCCATGTGTTGTTGTATGTTAATTGAACCTTCCAAGCCTGGAGTGGTGGGGGTAGGCAGAGGCTCCACTAGGTATTTGGCTGTTCAAAGTAGCCAGTTATTCACGTTGTTATTGATATTGTTATTTGTTATTATGGCTAGCTTATGACAGATTGGTCATTGATGTGGTATTAGGATTTGAGGTACGTCTTTGGCCTCTCCTATCTTATGATTGCATTATTATGCACGATTCTTTCATGTCTAACCATGTTGATTAGGAACCCCGAGTATGATAGTATTGTAATGAGGTCTTAAAATGAGAATTTGAAGATACAGGTTATTCTTTGAGATGACCTCATATTCTTATATATATATATATATATATCAAGCTATTTGAAGCTATGATTCTACGTATATCCTATCCTTCGTTGTTCATATTGTATTGTCATATCTTCGCCTTGCATATTACTATATATCTTTCTTTCTCACTTTATTTTTTTATTGACCTGGGATATATGGTATAGCATTGATATACATTGAATTTAGCTGGAATAGGATAGTTTACCCTGATGCTTCCTTAGTCATAATATGCTAAACTCTTGTACATGAATAGGACAGTTGTTCCTTATTATCTTATTGACTTTTCATATGATTTCTGGACTCTTGGGTGTAGTTTTCATTCTGTTTATATGTTGTATATATCTGTTTTATCTTTGGATCATAGTATGTTGTATCCTACTGAGTACTATTCATTTGATACTCATACTACATTTATGTAGCCTACATATCATAGTACAGGTTATCGCCATTGATGTGTGCATTATGCGGAGAAGCCCTTATTTAGAGACTTAGAGTGAGCTCCTGATGTTCAGATCATTACTTATCTCTCTCTTATGTATTTGACTAGGCTCTAAGTTGTATTTGGAGATAAGTTGTATCATTTTATTTCTCTTGATATTTCACTTTTGTGCTGTTTTTATATTAGAAGCTCTTGTACTGATTCCACCAAGTTTTGGGATTCTTCTATATATTGATTTTTATTTCATATATTCCGCATTATTTTCCTTATATGATTGAGTAGTCCGTTACTAGCAGTTCCAGACTACAGGTTGGCTTGTCTACTGTTAGGTTATGGTAGGCGCCATCATGACTTGAGAAGTTGGGTCGTGACAATTAACTCGTTGTACTATAACTTGATCATGTCATTATATTCTTATCTTGGGTTTTTCAAATGACACTACTAGTACACTATTGTTTTTTTGTGTGCTGATACCTTCCATACTCTTACTTTTGTTAAGTGCAACTTATATTCCATTGGCTCCCATGAGACCTCACTCGTGATCCCAACTGTTGACTTTAGATTTTAGGGTGAGCATCATATCAAGTCTACCAAGGAATCTCTCCTTATTAACATAGTTCCTTGTTGGCTTATATCCCCTTCTTGATATGCTTTAGTAGTTTTGGTATGGATGACTTTCGATTTCTGGGGATGGTTTATTTTCTTAAGTATAATGTTCCCCATTTGATTATACTTATTTTTTTGGTTTATCCTTGAATTTATTTATTAATGGATTAGCTCTAGGTGTTCTAAATGTTGCTTGTGAGATCATGTTTTGGGACAGATAGTTCTCCCACTAGGTGATTATTGTGGGTGCCACTCATGATATGTTTTGAGTTGTGACAAAGTTTGTATCAGAGCATAGGTTTGTTGATCTTATCATACCAATGTGGGTCCCTTAGAGTTTCGTGGAACAGTACAGACATTCATTCTATAATGACCCAATTTTTGATGATTGATGTAAAATATATATATTTTTGTGTAATTTGACAATTTTAACCCTCCCCGTAGTTTATTTGTGGTATTTTTTAGGGTGTGGGGATGATCGACATAGTTCTCGATGCATTTTAGTATGAATTATGTGATATTATAATTTTTGGTGGCTTAAAAAGTCTTATAGGTGACTTTGGTCAATATTTATTGATATGTGGATCAGATGGTAAAATGGACTACGTCAGCAAATCTAGAACGTCGATTATAGGTTGGTCGAATGGTTGTGTTGTTTTATGGGTTTTATATCTAATTTCGACCTTCGATTTGGAATGTTGTGAAATTAGGTTTCAGAGGTCAACTTTTTGAAAATGATGCTTTTTTGAAATTCTAATATCTCTATTGAGTCCGGATAATCAAATTTGATAGGGTAGCATAGTCAATTTGTATTCACAAAATTCTCAATGAATCCAGAGGGGTCCACAAAGACTTGGAGAATTCAAAGTTCCATCTGGTGCTACTGCTCCCACGATCGTTGTTGGCCAGTTACATGCAACGACTTGGCTGATCAGCCCCAAGTGTCACATACATGACATTTTGGCTCCAATCGCAAGCCCCAAAAATACGATGTCAGGGTCACATATGTGATACCTACCATCAGGAAAGGTACCTCATATGTGATAATTCATTGCGTAAGTGAATGTCATGTACACGATTTGGTGATTGTGTATGTGATGTCTGGACCCTTTATATGCCCATGTTTTGCCATTTTCACCATTTTTGAGACTTGGAGCTTAGGGTTTCATGATTTTGAGCAATTTCTTCAACTTTTAAGCTTGGGTAAGATCTATAACACCTATTTCAACTATTTTCTCCAAATTGTATCATGTAATTCTTGTGTATACGTGAATTAAAAAGGTAAAAACTGGAGATTTTGGCCTCTAAGGCCTAAAAATTGCAATTCTATGATTTAAACCCCGATTATAACCTGTTTTAACTTGGGTGGGTTTCTAATCTTATAATTATAAATTTTCATTCGATGTCATCTTTAAAACAACTTCAATTCTTTATTTTTAAATGAATTTCAAAGATTTTTGCTGGTAAAGCTTAAACATGGTTTTTCTTCAATTTGAACCTTATTTTTAACTCATTTTTGCTTGAATTTTTAGCTCTAGACTCCTGAAAATATAGGGAAATTGTTTCCAAAACAAAATTATGATTTGCCTTTTTAAAAACCTATTTTAGGGGTCCATTTTGATCCTGATACAAAAATAGGCAATATGGGTGTCGTTGGCTTTTTTTTATGCAAAGACCCCATACATAGTCTGATGACTTTATAGAGAACTGTGTTTTTGGTAAATAGTCGCCCAGGCCTGGTCATTGCGACCTCTTTTATGATGTCAAGAGGCACGCTACATGATTGTATGGAGTGAGGACCTAACTTGAGTGGACTATTTTCTGTACGATTGTTCTATACGAGTTAGGGGTAGATTCATACCAGGAGATAGCGGTTGATTCGTACCAGGATGAATAGCATAACAAGATACATGTACTTTGGCCAAAATTCTTTCCCTTAACCCAACGACACCAGGAACACATAACCTTCATTAGTACCTTAAGATACCATCACCACCTATCGCAAAGTCAATAATCATTTGCTGACCCACATTCCTCTTAATTTTCATTAGATCAGAATCCAATATTTTCTTTTCCTTTATCACAACAAAATGATACGACTATGACACCTGATGCACAAACATACCACCATTCTTGGAGTCCATGAGGCGAACTCCAAAGCTAGCCAAACAGTGAATTTTCTTCACCAACTCCCGCTTATCCTCATCCACATGAGCTAAATTCCCATGGATATCCTACTAAGAGCAACAACAACTACATTATCTTTACCTAGATTGTGGTGAAGACTCATATCATAATCTTTCAACAACTCAAGCCACCTTATTTGCCTGAGATTTAACTCTTTCTGAGTAAATACATACTGTAGGCTTTTATGATTTGAAAAGATATCAATATGAACTCCATAGAGATAGGACGAGTGTTCGGAATGAGATCAATCCCAAAATCAATTTCCCTATCAGGAGGAACACCAGGAAGATCATTCGGGCAAACCATGGGAAACTCATTTACCATAGAAACGGATTCTAGAGAAGGACCTTCCAATATAGAATCTTTAACCCAGACCAAATGAGCACAAACACCCTTTAGAAATCAACTTTCGGGCTCTAAGATGTGAGATGAACCTCCCCTTAGGCATAAAGAACCCCCTTCCCATACAATGACCAGGTCATTAAAGAATTTAAAGATGACTTTATGATTCCGACTATCTAAGGAAGCATAGCATAAACGCAACCAATCCATCCGCAATATGGCATCAAATTCAACCATACCTAGCTCTATAAAATCCACAATAGTTTCTCTACCACTAAAAGATATCACACACACTATATAGACTCTTTTAGCAATCACAGAGTCACCAACTGGGTGGATACAAAAAAGGGATCAAAAATAGACTCAGGACCAAAGCAAAATGTACAAACACAAATAGGGTCACATAAGAAAGAGTGGACCCTGGATCAAGTAAACAATACAAATCATAGAAGAAAAGTTTCAACATACTCGTAATGACATTGGAAGATGCCTCAGAATCCTAGCGATATGCAAAAGCATATAACCAATTTCGGCTAGTGCCAGTACCAGAAGAATAAAAAGATGTAGAAGCAGAAACCTTTGGTGCAGGAGAAGATAAAGAGGCAAGTGGGACTTTTATAGCCCCAGAAGCCATTCTAACATGAAAATCATGCTATATGTGATCAATCTGGCCACAATAAAAATATAAGTTCTTACCTTTCTGACAGAACCTATGGTGCGATTGCCCACAAAATTTACAAGAAGGGTGGGATGGAGCCAACTGAGCCCCACTAGCCTAAAATTAGTCACCTTATTCCCGGGACTACCATCATGCTGAGATCAATGATCACCTAAAGATTTTGGGTAAGGAGTACTAGATGTGGAGAAAGAACCAGAACTGCCCCACTTCTTCTTAGGCCACTTACCACAATCTTTACTATTCTGCTCAAAAGACAAAAATTTCTTTCCCTAACTCTCAATAAACTAACCGTACTTCCTTTTCTCTTCCTCCACTTGCTACATGTACACCACCAAACTAGAGATATCTATGTCCTTGATCAATAAATAAACCTTAATCTCAAGGATCAAATCACGAGACAGTCTTGAAGCAAACATATGCATTCTAACTTTCATGCTAGAGACTAACTCAAGAGCATACCTAGACAACTAACAAAATTTCAAGGCATACTCCTTTATAGACATCCTACCTTACCTCAAATTTACAAACTCTTTCATTTTTTTCTCCCTAAGATCTAGGGGAAAGAAGATGTCCAAAAATGTACTAGAGAAGTCCTCCCACAAGGCATAAACAGCATTCTCGCCCTTTAATTGTTCCCACTCTTCATACCACTAGTATGCCATATTTTTCAATTAATAAACAGCAATTCATCACCTACAACCTCTAAATCATGCATAATCTAGAAAATCTTGTCGATTTCATCAATAAAACCTTAAAGATCCTCCTCAACCTTTATACCAGTAAATATAGGAGGATGGAACCTCCTGAACTCGCCAGCCCTTGTTCCTTAAAATATAGAGTAAGAGGAAAACTATGCTCAGAATAAAAAGCTACCAACTGAGTCAATAAAGTCATAGAGCGATTGAGCTAAGCATTAGTAACCTACCCTTAAGATGACTGAGTATGATTTATCACCCTCGAAGTAGGATCAGTGGGTACATGTGGAGCTCAACGAGCATGGTCAGATAAAGTGACTCTTCACCGGGTCTGAACTTTAGAGATAGAGTGTGTCCCATAAACATTGTCCCTAGTTGGGATGGAGGTGCTTCCATGAACATCAGATCTTCTTGGAGGCATGCTCTGAAAGAGAAGAAAATAAAAATCAGAAGCATCTAAGAACTTGGACTCAATAGCTTGAAATAAAAAAAACAAAAAAGTGAAACATTCCTAAATGTCTCATAGCCTCTTTCTTATAACTAGGGTGCACTACACACCTATAAATCAGACTTCACTCGACACGACTTTGTGAACTCCCAATAAACCATGAACCTAGATCTGGTACTAGTTTGACATGACTCGAACCAGGGCCTTGTCATAATGGACATAATATGCCTAATAAGGATGAGAGATCACCCTACTACCCAATCCAACCAACCAACATATACCCTGAGTTGGATGAATTCCAAACATATAATCAAGAAAAGGTTATTAACCAAACAAAGACTTTAAGACAACTCCAAGACCATGACAAACCTAAAAAAGTCTAACCGTCTACTGCCAACCAACAACCATAACAAAACCAAAATAATAACCAATTTCATATCCATACCATAATGTACCCAAGTCCACAATTTGTCCAAACAAAGCCTCTAAAAGATATCCAAGAATATTCGATCGGGATATCCCCCGACCATATCCTAAAACAATGTTCGAGTCTAAACCAACAAAGACATAAGAACACTCAAAGTATGAAATAAAGCCTTCTGAAGTATGGAAGCTCACCACTTTTAGTAAACAGAAATTGTTCTTGAGTCTAATCACTAAGTAAGAGGTGTAAGAATATGACTAAAACCTGCATCGCATGGGGATACATCATCAAAGATGGTTAGCTGTTAGAGTGTGATTATGTAACTTAAGGATAAGTATAAATAATGCTAATAGTTTAAATCCAATCAACCAATGCATATAACCAATGTAATATATACATATATATGTACTATGCTGGGGTAGGGAACAAGATTATCATGAACTTTGAAATTATTAACATGGGTTTTGTAGCATAGCCATTATAAAACAAGGCACCCATGGGCTAAATAGGCCCAGCTCTCTCCTAGCTGGAAGGCCCCCAATGCGTATGCCTATATGGGGGAATTGAACCTCCCGGCATAATCAAGGTGACTTAAGCACTAATAAATTTATTATTAAGAACTCGAACCTCCCATTCACATATTTATTCGAGGGACTCAAACTACCCAATCACAAAGACATTTGCACCGGCTAGCGCTATTTCCAATGTTAGTCCTTCGAACTCCACTTTAACAACCCGACTAGATATCCTAATTTTATTAAAAAATTTTAAACCATCATTTCACATACAAAACCATTAAGCTAATTACTTATCATAGACACTTCGTTGGTATCATGTAATACCCCGAGAATCCAAACAACTATTAAAATCATGCTTCAAGTTCATGAGAAATAAATTATAGTGAATTGATAGTTGTATGATCAATTTTGATGGGTATTAAGGACTCAAATACTCCTAGCTATTAGAAAAATCAAAACATCCCTTATCGATTGAATTCTTGAGGAGGATATTGCCATAGTCAACTTCAAACATGCATATCATTCATTGTTCAAAGAATTTTTGAGATCCTGACCCACAAACATATATATAATTGAGTTATATTTCAAATGATACTAATTTTTCCAAAATTAGATATCGGAGTAAAACATTATGTACATTTTACTAGAGAGCTTTCCGACTGTCGAGGTGCGACGAGAAAGCTGATGGACCATCAAGCCAGTGATGGAGCATCACTCTGGCCATCACAACTAAGGTAGTAAACCCATTTTCTAGCCCTAAAATGATTGTTATATTGACAGTCAGTCACCAGAGTGGTGGTCCGTCACCCAGACCGTCAACCACATTCGTTCAAGCAATTTAAAGAAGTTTTAATGATATTTTTGGGGTTTTTTCCACCCCTTTTAACCCCAATTCCATCAAACTAAAGAACATAACTCCTCATTCATTCTTAATATAAAAATTAAGGTTTTTATCAAGATCATTTCCCAAGAACAAGATTCAAATCCTTCATCAAGAATCAAAGTGTCATTATTCAAGAACCTTCAAGAAAAGTTACTCTCTTTCAAGATTCAAGCTTTTGAGGTATGTTAGATGTTCATCCATGGGCCCTTTTCACCCATGGAGTCCAAGAACATATCTTTTATGTTTTAAATTATGAAATTAGATATTAATAATGATTTATCTCCATGAAGCTTTTATGAAATTTTATTATACATGATGTTCACAATCTATTTCATTGAAAGGAACTCTTATTAAATATTTTATGAATTATGTCCATGAATTTTGAATTTTTATCATGTTTCCATGAAAGTATTAGTGATATAAACCTTACATATTTGAATGGGTTGTTTGTTGAATTTAAATCCTAATTGGTGATCTTAAAAGTGAAATCATGCTATTACTACAAATTTTAAAACTAATCCCATGCTTATCTTAGACCATGCATTGCAAGTGTTTGATGAAATACCTACAAGAATGAGTTTTGAATAAATGCTTACATATTATGACTTCAAACCTTTAGTATGATATTGCTATCATTCCTATCGAGTCCTGGGGGTTATGAATACCCAAAATTTAGTTGTTTATATAGTTTTAGTATTTGTAGAATGTTTTTAGATAAACCATGAGTCTTTTCATAAAATTAGTGATCATAATCAATTTAAGGTAATTACCCCAGAATCTGTATACATTGTTGTTTTCAACATACCATGACCTGAGCTTATCAGTAATCAGTGTATGCACCAATTAGTAATTCAGTATCTTTCAGTTAGGAGTAGGATTTAACACCAAGTGGGAAGTGTTGTTTCAGTGTATCCTACTTCTCCAGAAACTATGTGCCACCATAAGTTTAAGGGCCTCACTAGAGAGTGTTTTTCTTTTCCTAATATGGGCTCCGTTTAGTAATCACTACAGTTTAGGTTATATTCTGGTGACAAGGATAGAATAGACCTACTCAATATGGGTCAGATGTTGTACTCTATTGTAGCTCATATGGTTTATATCGGTTACATGATAGCTCCCACAGTCTCAGTCCAGTATTCAGCTCAGTAATTTAATTTCAGTTTTCCTTGACCATAGCATACAGATATCAGTTACTCATTTATTAGTACTCAGCATTTTAGTTTGTAGACTATATTCAGAAAAAAATTTTATTCTTGGTCATGCATTCTTAGTCTTTACAGATTTCATACATTTTTACTCAAAACTTCATGCTCTACATTTAGTCAGTTACTACGCATGCACATGAAACCATGAATATTAGCATAATCTCATTTAGCATACCAGTACATTCAAAGTACTAATTGCATACCCGTTTCTTATGCAATGATGTTCATATTATAGGTTCGTATGTTGAGGTTCTCGATCATACATAGTTATCCCAGTGCACCGATAGTAGCAGCAGTAGTGAGTTCTCATGTTTCAAGGACCAGCTATGTTATTTAAATTTTTTAGTTTTAGCAGATAGCCAGAGTTAGTTGGGGGCTTGTCCCATCAACTCCTCAGTTAATCAGTTAGAGGCTTTCTGATAGTATAGACAGTTAGTCAACTTTTAGTTGTTATTATTAGTGTTGTTTTACAGAGATCATCAAAATTATAACTAAACTTTATGGAGATTTCTGTTAAATTTTTCTAAATAAATCTTTTGATTTCAGTTCTATTCAGTGCTCACAGCGTGTACCAGCTCATGGGTTAGCTTATGTCTTTCGGGACTGTAAGCATTGTGTGACAACTAGGGTGTACTACTGGGTTGTTACAAACTTAGTATCAGAGCCTAAGGTTTTAAAGTGTCCTTGGGAGTCTGAAAGTCACATTGAGTAGGGTCTTCTGCATGGGTGTGAAGCGCACCACACTTCTGGACAAAAGGCTACAAGATGTTTTAGGAAAAGTTTCCCTTCTTTTATATCTTAGCTCATGCTACAGAAATGTCTTGTAAGAAAGTTATACTAATTCTCATATTGCTCTATTCATACTAGATCTACCTTTTTTTGAGGTAGAAAAAATTATCAAGCTCAAATCCCTACAGATAGAGCTTTCTTAGAAGTCCCCAAAGATGGTTATGGGATTGTATGTGGGATTAACAGGATCCCATCAGTTCCCTTATGTTTTAAACTTTGAAAGTGTTCATGCCATGTGAAACAACATAATCTATATTTAAACTCTCTTCCTAACTCATCCTTTATTCAATGTACAGAGAATATCCTCCAGAAAGAATAACGGGGAGAAGAATAGGAATCAACCCATACCTCCGCCTATTCAGGAAGATCCCCTGAATGAGCATATCGCGCATGGTGAATTCAGAGCTGACAAGGCTATCTTATCCTACTCAGTAGTAGCTCAGAATAATAAGTAGCCTATTTTCCTACTAGGCTTATAGTTCATGCTTAGCAGATTGGGGTGGGGAAGCGTAGGGAGAAAGAAAGAAAGAGTAAGAGAGATAGGATAGGGAGATTTAATTTTTCTCAGTTGGAGGCTAGTAACTATTCTTAGGTTAGCCAAAAGTATTCATCCCCAGTTCTATCTTTAGCTAGTGTTACGGTTCCAAAGTTCGGGAATGACAGTCGAGATAAGGTTCCAGGATCTAAAACCCAAGGTAGTGTGAGCAGTGGTCGTACCCATCCACTTTGAAGAGAATGTGATAAAAATTACCTAGCTGTGTGTAAAGCTGGCAGTGATTTATGTTTTGGATATGGTAAGCCAGGCCATAAGATACTGGAGTATAGATTAATGGCTCAGAGGGGAAGAGATTTGCACTAATAGGGTAAGTCCAACCGTCCTCCAGTCCCATCCTGTCATCTGACTCAGAAGGATGATACTTCCAGCATAACTAGTGGCCAGCGTCAGAATAGGCTATATGCAATTCAGTTCGAACAGGATCAGGAAACCTCTCTTGATATGGCTATAGGTACGTTACATGTCCTTTATCTTCACATTTATGTTTTTTTATATTCAAAGCTTCACTTTCTTTTGTAAACCCTATATAGTTGTTCATTTCGGAGTTAGCCCTAAAACTTTAACAAAGCCTTTATCAGTGTCTACCCTAGTAGATAAACCTAATTAGTCTAGATAGGCATAGGAAAATTTCTCGATTACAGTATTCCAAGAAATCACTTTAGTTGATTTAAGAAATAGATTCGTTTAGTTTTAGTTTCCTGATAAACCAGATAGTGAATGAAGGGGTAGTAGTACCTCAATGCTTAGGAGTTAGATGTGTTTTCATATTCCTTCTCAGAATCCTATGATAACATATGATCTAGAATTAGAAGCATGAAAAACAACAGTAGTAGAGTTGGGATAGTGTCATCTTAATTTGAGCAAATTATATTTCACGGGGATAGTTGTATGAAAGGCGAATCAATAGGCTTGAAGTAGGGTATGAAAGACTTTAAGTTTGTTGATTCCAAACATATGTTGTGGTTATGATATTTGTAGGCTATGTTGAAAGTAGTATGGTTATTAATGATTTGGGGGTATTCATGTTATGTGTTAGAATCTACGTTTGAATCATTGAAGGTTGATATAATGGAAAAGCAGTTAAAAATTTTAAGTTAGTTAACTTTAAGTTGTTACATGATGATTATTGGGTCTATAGAGGGCTAAGAGTTATATCTCAGAAGAAAGTAGTACCAGCAAGTTTTTCATTATTGGGCATAGTTATTCAGGGTGTGTTTACCAATTATTCGTTATATTATCCCCTAGATTCTAGAGGAAGGTGGTGGCAGTTTAGTTTAGAGTTGTTGATTAATTGGTTACAGACTTAGAATGATGGCTTTAAGCAAAAGGGGAGATAATAGAACAAGTAACCAAGCCAGGCTCTCAGATTTAGTAGTGATTTAGTGTATAAGAACATCAGTAGGGTGAGATGCTCAAACCATTGTTATCTTAGTATAAAAATTTTTACTTCAGTTATCACGATATCTACTCATGCATTACATGTCAGATCTATGATCATATCTCATTTTCGTCCACACTATCAAAAATCATGAACGCTTACAGTTCCTAGTATAAGGAGTTCTAGTTCACCAATTAGTACGAATCATGGTTCATGAATTTAGAAACTCCAAAACTTAGGTCATGTAGCTCATGACTTATTTACTCATGCTTTACGCTATGTTCTATTCTAGTACTAATATTGCACTCTTAACAATCATCAATATTCAAATTTATGTCATGTATATCCTCAGTTTAGATCTCTTGGTGAATCCATAATGTTTTATACTCTATTCCTCATGTCTCAGTTCCATGTCAAGTTATGTATAGTGTTTATTCATTCTTCAGGTCCTCTTGTTTAACCTTTCAGTGACCTCTCTTTATGAAATAATAGTAGTAATAAGCAATTTCTTAGATGGGAGAGAGTAACATTTCTTTTTGATAAAAGATGGTTGTATGCTCATTTTAGATAAGGCTGTAAGTGTGAAATTAAATTGAGGCTACGTTCTTAATACATATCTTGGTTGGTTGAAAACTTTATGTGTATTGTCTTGGGGGCAGCTCTTGAGAGTTTTATTGGTAAAGGTATTAGAGATTATGTTGAAGATGTTTTTATGGGTGGTTGTTTAGAAGTTCTTATGTAGTTATGAAGATAGGCTTGAATATCATGTTGGTGTAGGTGGATAGTTGTATTTCGCGTAAGTGGATGGCTAGTTAGAAGTTGAATGTAGTTGTTAAGGAGGTATTAAGCATTATTCATGAGATAAGAAGTTGTGAAAATGTAGGGTGTGTTGAATTCAGGATTAAGACTAGTGTTACAATATGATGTGTAAATTTTGTATATTCGAGTAGGCTTGAGCATAGTGGGGGAATTTAGTCAAGCTCAGATCTCAGTAGGTAGAGTGATTAGTGCCCATGTAAAACTTTTCAGTATCCTCGAGTGAAGTGTGGTATTGAAGTATAAAGTATAGTTGAGGGAGTAGTTGAGAAGTGTGGCTAAGAATGTAAGTTAGTAGTTGCAGTGCACAAGGCTTAGTAACTCTATCCTAGTTGATGTTTTGTAGGCCTGTGTCCCATATTAAAGAATGTTAGCCTTGTCATGATTTCTTAGTCAGATGCCTAATTCAGACCATGCCAAGATTCTTTGCTTCCTAAATTCATTAGAACTTTATAGAAAAAGTGTCAAAGAAATACTCCAGTTAAGTATGAGCTTTCAATACGAGTTACTTTGAATATCCAGTAATACGGTTTAGCAGTCGAGCAGACAAGTTTCTATGGGTTTTATCCTTTCTACTCATGAGGAAATTCCTTCATAACCATGAAAGTCATAAATTCAGTTCAGTTCATGCATCAAACATTAGTTTCAGATCCTAGATAGTCAATTATGATTCAGTTCGTAAGTATTTCGTGCATCATCTCAGTCTTTCCTAAGTATTCAACAAAGTCTGTATCTTTCAGGGGACATAATTTCCCAAGGGAGAGATGTACTATAATTACCCCGAGCTTTCATGTCCTAAAAATTCTATCTTCCCTTCATGTTATAATATCCATTTTGAAATAATGGATACTCATAAGTTGACTCTCTCATTCCAATCTCATCCTTAAAACCATTCTCATGTCATTGCATGTATTCACGAAAATTAGTTTTAGTTCATGATATTCAGCTCATGTATCATATTACAAACTCGGTTATGTTGTCCTGTTCCCATTCATACATGTTCAATATACGATCTCAGATTCTTCAGTACTCTCAGCTTAACTAGCCTCATTCAAGGATGAATATTCCCAAGGGGGAGATATTGTAATTCCCCAAGAATCAAAACCAATATTAGAACCATTCTTCAAGCTCATAAGAAAAAAATTATAGTTCTTTGGTAGTCTTATGATCAAGTTTTATGGGTATTAAGGCCTAAAATATGTCCTAGCTATTAGACAAATCAAAATATCCCTTATCGATTGAATTCTTGAGAAGGATATTACCATAGTCGAACTCAAATGATCATATCTTTCATAATACAAAGAATTTTTGTGCTTATAACCCCAAAAATATAGATAATTGAATTATCTTTCCAACGATACAAATTTTGCTAAAATCAGATATCGGAGAAAAAAGTTATACTCATTTTATCAGAGAGTTGTCCGACTGCCGAGGTGAGATGGGAAAGCTGATAGACCTTCAAGCTAGTGACGGATCGTCACTTTGGCCATCACAACTCAGGCAGTAAGCCTATTTTTTGGCCATAAAATAATGATTTTAGTGATTATCAATCACCAGAGTGATGGTCCATCACCCATACCGTCAACAACATTCGTTCAAGCGATTTAGAGACGTTTTAATGATATTTTTAAATCTTTTTCCACCCTTTTTATCCCCTAATTCCATCAAATTAAAGAACATAAATCCTCATTTATCCTTAACCTCAAAATTAGGGTTTTTGTCAAGATCATTTCCCAAGAACAAGATTCAAACCCTTCTTCAAGAAAACTCAAGAATCAAAGCATCACCATTCAAAACCTTCAAGAAAAGTTACTATCTATCAAGATTCAAGGCTCTGAGGTATGTTAGATGTTTATCCATGGCCCTTTTCAACCATGGAGTCCAAGAATCCATATTTTGTGTTTTAAATCATGAAATAAGATGTTTATAATGATTTATCTCCATGAAGTTTTTATGTAATTTTATTATACATGATGTTCACAATCTATTTTCATTGAAAGCAGCCTTTATTACATAATTTATGAATTATGTCCATGAACTTACATGAATTTCAAATTATTATCATGCTTCCATGAAAGTATTGGTGATATTAAACCATACATGTTTGAATGGGTTGTTTGTTGAATATAAATCCTAATTGGTGATCTTAAAAGTGAAATCATGCTATTACTACAACTTTTAAAACTAATCCCATTCTTAACATAGACCATGCATTGCAAGTGTTTGATGAAATGTCTATAAGAATGAGTTTTGAATAAATGCTCAGATATCATGTTCTCAAAGTTTTAGTATGATATTTCTATTATTGCTATAGAGTCCGGGGGGTTATAAATACCCAAAATTTAGTTCTTTACATAGTTTTAGTATTTTCAGAATGTTTTTAGATAAACCATGAGTGTTTTCATCCAATTAGTCATCATAATCAATTTAAGGTTAATAATTACCCCAGAATCTATATGCATTGTCATTTTTAACATACCATGACCTGAGCTTATCAGTTATCAGTGCATGCACCAGTTAGTAATTCAGTGTCTTTCAGTTGGGAGTAGGATTTAGCATGGAGTGGTAAGTGTTGTTTCAGTGCATCCTACTTCCCCAGAAACTACGTGCAACTGTAGGTCTAAGGGCCTCGCCAAAGAGTATTTCCCTTCGCCCAATATGGGCTAAGTTAAGTGATCACTATAGTTTAGGTTCTATTCTGATGGCAAGGATAGAAAAACCCTCTTCAACGTGGGTTATACATTGAACTCCATGATATCTCACATGGTTTATGTCAATTACATGATAGCTCCCACAGTCTCAGTCTAGTATTTAGCTCAGTAATTATGTTTCAGTTTTTCTTGACCATAGCATACACATATCAGTTACTCATTTATCAATACTCAGTATTTTAGTTTTCAGACTATATTCAAAATATGTTTTTATGCTTGGTCCTGCATTCTCAGTCTTTACAGATTTTCATACATTTTTACTCACCACTTTATGCTCTATATTCAGTCAGTTACTATGCATGCACATGAAACCACGCATATTAGAATAACATCATGTAGCATACCAGTACATTCAAAGTACTGATTGCATACCCGTTTCTTGCACTATGATGTTCATATTATGGGTTCAGACGCTCAGGTTCCCGAGCGTACCTAGTTAACCCAGTGCACCGGTAGCAGTAGCAGTACTGAGTCCTCATGTTCTGAGGACCCGTTATGTTACAGTCAGAGTTAGTTGGGGGCTTGTCCCATCAACTACTCAGTTATTTATTTATAGGCTTTAAGAATAGTACAAATACTTAGTCAGCTTTCAATTGTTATTATCAGTGTTATTTTATAGAGATCATCAGAGTTATCACTTAAAACTTAAGGCGATTTCAGTTAAATTCTGCAAAATAAATCTTTTAATTTCAGTTTTATTCAGTGCTCACAGTAGGTCCCGGCTCATGGGTTAGCTTGTAGTTTTTCAGAACTAAAAGCACCATGTGATGACTAGGGTGTACTCCTGGGTCATAACATTTCATCATACCAACACCACTTCCAAGCATAAATGTAATGCCCCGAAATCTCATCCTGAGACGTCACACGATGTTTAAGTCTAAAAGTAGCCCTAAGATAACCCTTTGAGCCTTTCACTACTTTTAATACTTGTTTTAGGATAAATAAGCTAATAAATGATGCCTTACTGTGTAAACTATAACCCAAAATAACTGGAAACAGTGTCTAGTTAGCAAAAATACTGATAGTCTAGAACACAACTTCAACTGACAATCTAGTCTGACAAAGCCTCTACTACACAAACTGGAGAGCCATTGGGACAGACCCCCAACTGACTCGCAGTGAGCTAAAAGTAAAACTCAAAACACTATGAAAGAGGAAAATTTTTTAATATAGGTCCTCGAATCATGAGGACTCACCAAGGAAAAGGATGTAGATGAGATGCTCGGTGATCCCTGTCACTACTGGGACTGAGCACCTGTACCTATATTTTGAAACAATATAGCCCACAGACGTATATATGGATCAGCATTTTGGGAATGTTCCTAATATATGGGGGTGTATGCATTTTAATAAAATAATATCAATACTCTTTAATAAAATCATGCATGAAAATAGGAATGACTCACGTGGCTTGAATAAGTCTAGAATATAAAACTCATGAATCATGAATGGTGAAGCATGTAAAACAAATCTCATGAGTCATTATACTTAACTTTAAAATTCATACTCTCCTCTTATTTTCAGTACTTGAGGGCTAAAGAAAGCTTTAAACAATACTTTCAAACTCATCCTTTGATCTTGTGGAGAGTAAAACTTCTTTAATACGTAAGGACTCAGAAGTTTTAGGAACTTTTAACACTTGAGAACTCTAGAACTCCTTTAGACTCGACACACTTGGAACTTGGGAGTTTCTTCTAATCGACATAAACCATGTGAGCTACATGGAATCCAATGTCTTTCCCATGTTGGGAAAAGTTGTTCTATCCTTGCCATCAGAGTAGAAAATCATCTTTAGTGATCACTATCTAGGACTTGAGCCCATAAATATCAAACCTATAGTGGCACGAAGTTCTGGGGTGTGAGACCTTGGAATTATACCCAACTCGGTGCTAAATACTACTCCCATACTCAGCTCAGAAGTCTTAGGAAATTCACCACAAAATAACTCAAGGGTCTATAGTGAAAACCAAAATATATTTCTATTTTCTTTAAATCATACTCATCAACTCTATTATGATCAAAAGGCCAAATCTTTCACAATAATATCAAAGTACTCAATTCATGTGTGCTTATAGCACAAAATTTTATAAAATTTCAAATCTCAAGTAGGGCTTAATGACCCATAATCAAATCTCAAGTTAAGCCTCATCAAAGTGCACACTAGATGTCATAAAGATTCATAAATCATATAGAAAATCTGGAATTTTCAACATTTTGCCTTAAAATCTCAACATACTCATGTACTTCAATTTCTAGACATTGGGACTTTTAAAATCTCAAGGAATAACAACATAGGGTATAAACCCATACTTCAATTTCATAAGAAAACATAGAAAATCATATATTCTCGTAACTAAAACAACTTTTGGGTACAAGGAAGAAAGAAGTCTCCTTGTTCAAACCCCACATACCTTAGATTATGACTTGTAGGTGAAAAACTTGCTTGAGACTCTTTTTGAAACTCTTGGGTGAGGATTCTTAAAGCCTTTGACTTGGGAACCTTGATTCTTAACTCAATTCATAGAAACTATGGTTGAATCTTAAGGTTCTTTGAGAAAGATTTAGATTTGCTCTTGAGGTTTAATCTTGAGATAAAACCCTAATTTTTGTATGTTATGGAAGAATATAATGTTTATACCTTGAATTTGATATATTTAGATGTGGAAAGGGTGGAAAAATATCAAAATATCCTTTTCAAAATGACTTAGAATTACTGAATGGGATCTACGATGGTGGGTGCGATGGTTCATCGAGGGCCCGACGGTCTGTCGATCCTGTCTGTTACACCTGGGCCAGAACTCGGTTCACTTTCTCGTCTGCAATGATGGGTGCGACGGTCTATCAAGGTCTCGACTGTCCGTCGACCTTACCATTGCACTTAACTAGAATGGGGTTTTACTGCCTCCTATGCGATGATTTGGGCGACGGTCCATCGCAAGCTCGATGGTTCATCGACCGACTCCGTCGCACCTGGGTGATTTTAAAGCTTTCTATAAAATGTCCATATATTTCTCTTCCGATGTCGAATTTAAATAAAATAGGTATCATTGGAAAGATAATTCAATTTCCCACACGATAAAAGTCAAAATTAGGAAAATTCCATATGGTTTAAACATTAATAACTTTGGAAGTCACTCTTTAATCTTTTAGGGCTAGAATTATACTTCGCGTGACACACTTATAAGGCTCAGACTACGAGAAAACTTTGAGGGGTCTTAAAATATCTCCTTCTTGGAAACATTCATCATCGAATGTCTCTAGTTAGGCTAAGAACACAATGAAAACTAAGTTCACATAGCTGAAGCAATTTGCTAAGCGGGTTCCATATCTTTCTAAACTCTTGAATACTTCGGAAATTGTAAGAACTCATGTAAGAATAGATACATAGTTGAACTTTAGATTAAAAGGGCTGAATTTAGGAAGAATAATACCTTCGTCTTGATCTGAACTCGCGAAGAAGAGGTGCGGGTACTTGGCTCGTATGTTTGCTTCTGCCTCCCAAGTAGAGCCCTCAACTACTGGTTCTGCCATAAAACTTTGACCAAAGGAACCTCTTTGTTCCTTAGTCTACAGATCTGGAAATCTAGGATCTTAATGGGAATATCATCAAATTATAGACAGTTCTAAATATCATCACTCTCTGAAAGATCCACTACAACGTAATCACCAATATGCTTCTTAAGAATGGAGACATGAAAAATAGGATGAATAGATGACAATTTTGCGGGCAACTCAACTTCATAGGCTACTTTCCCAACACGACTCAAAACTCTATAAGGGCCAACATAACGGGGACTAAGCTTCTCTTTTCTAGCAAACCTCTTCACCCCTTTCATGGGTGAAATCTTCAAGTACACCAAATCACCAACCTCAAACTCAAGATCCCTTCTCCTTACATCAGCGTATGACATTTGATGACTCTTAAGTTGTCTTCAGCCTTTGTATAATCAACTTCATCTTCTTCATAGCCTCATATACTGCATTGGGTCCAATCAAAGCAGCTTTACCCACTTCAAACCAACCTATGGGTGACCTACATCTCCTCTCATACAAGGGCTCAAATGATGACATCTTGATGCTAGTATGATAATTGTTGTTATAAGAAAACTCTATCAATGGAAAATGCTTTTTCCCAACCACCCTTAAAGTCAAGAGCATATGCTCTCAACATATCCTCCAAAGTATGGATGGTCCTCTTAGCTTGACCATCTATCTGCGGATGAAAAGAAGAACTCAGGTGAACTTGGGTATCAAGACCCTTCTAAAAAGCTCTTCAAAACTGCAAAGTTAACTGAGTACCCCTATCTAAAATAATAGACAAGGGGACTTCATGCAACCTAACTAACTCCCTGATTTACAATCTAGCATAATACTTAGTTGTTTAAGATATATGCACTAGTAGAAAATGTGCAAACTTAGTCAAACTATCCACAACCACCCAAATAGAATCATGACAATGACACAAAATAGTTAAACCAGTCACGAAATCTATATTCACCTTTTCCTACTTCCAAGTGGGTATATCAAACTCTTGCATCACACCACCAGGTCTTTGGTGCTCTACCTTAACTACTTGGTACGTTGCACACTTCATTACAAACTCAGCTATATCCTTCTTCATACCACTCCACTAATAGATTTCCCACGAGTTGTGGTATATCTTGGTAGCGTCAGAATGAATAGAATATTGTGCGCTATACGCTTCAGCCATAATCCTCTGCCTCAAATCATCAACACACGAAACATACAATCTACCCTACAATCTTAACATATCATCTCCCCTTTGGGAGAAAACCTTTACCTTTTGCTCCTTAACTGACTCCTTCAGTCTGACCAAACTAGGATCCCTGTCTTACTTCTCCTTTACTTCCAAAACTAAAGAAAATTCGGAACTACTCGAGCAACCTAATGTCCAGTCTAGTCAAATAATGCACATCACAAGCTAACACTTTCTTACCTTTCTCTATATAAGCAATAGTTCCCATAGACATCATACTAAGGGCATCTGCCACTACATTGGACTTGCTCAGATGATATATCACACTTATATCATAATTCTTTAGCAACTCTAACCACTCATCTATCTAATATTCACTCCCTCTAAGTAAACACATACTACAGGCTCTTATGATCAGTAAACACATCAACATGAACACCATACAGATAGTGTATCCATATTTTCAAAATAAAGACCACAGCAACTAATTCAAGATCATGGGTTGGGTAATTCTTTTTATACGGATTCAACTATCTAGAGTTATATGCTATAACCTTGCCTCTTTGCATCAACACAAAGACCAAACCAAATCTAGAGGCATCATAATACACCACAAAACTATCTGTACTATTGGGCAAAGTCAACACAGGGGACGAAGTAAGTCGAGTCTTAAACTCCTGAAAACTCTTCTCACAGGAATCAGACCACTGGAACTTAACTTTTATTTGGGTCAACCAGGTCATAAGAGATATAATAGAAGATAAACCTTCAACAAAACGGTGGTAATAGCCAACTAGAACCAAGAAACTCCTAATGTCAGATGGGGAGATAGGTCTAGGCCAATTTCTTATAGCTTCTGTCTTTTGGGGATAAACCCTAATGCGTTCGGTTGAAATAATATGACCTAGAAAGGCTACTGATCTTAGCCAAAATTCACACTTATTGAATTTGGCAAATAACTGGTGATCTCTAAGAGTCTCTAAGATAATCCTAAGATGATTTACATGGTCATTCTCAGTACGGGAGTACACAAGGATATCATCTATGAAAACAATGAAAAACATATCAAGATATTTCTTGAATACTCGATTCATGAGGTCCATAAAGGCTGTTGGAGCATTAGTTAGCCTGAAAGAAATGACTAGAAACTGAAAGTGACCATAACAGGTTCAGAAAGCTGTCTTCGGGATATCACACTTCCTTACTTTAAGCTGGTGATAGCCGTATCTAAGGTCTATCTTGGAAAAATAACTTGCACCTTGCAACTGACCAAACAGGTCATCAATTCTCGGAAGAGGGTACTTATTCTTAACTGTGACCTTGTCAGGCTGATGATATTCAATGCACATACACAAAGAACCATCCTTCTTTCGCACGAATAGAATAGGTGCGCCCCAAGAAGAGACACCAGGCCTTATGAAACCTTTATCTAAAATATCTTAAAGTTTCTCTTTCCACTCCTTAAGCTCTACAGATGCCATACGATAGGGAGGAATAAAAATAGGCTGAGTGTGCGGAAGAAGGTCAATCTCGAATTTTATCTCTCTATCAAGAGGTACCCCTGATAGATCTTTCGAAAAAATATCAGGAAACTTATTAACAATGTTGACTAACTGAATAGTTGGAGCCTCAGACTTAGTTTTTTTAACTCTAACTAGGTGATCGATGTAATCTTTGGATATTATCTTTTGGGCTTTGAGATAGGAGATAAAATGACTCTTAGGATATACTAAACTCCTGGACCACTCAAAAACTAGCTAATCAGGAAACTAAAACTTGGCCACATGGGTATGACAGTCTATAGATGCATAACAAGAATAAATCCAATCCATACCTAGAATAAGGTCAAAATCCACCATGTCCAACTCTTTCAAATCAGCAAGCATGACTCTATGAAGAACAGTAACGGGACAATTTCTATACACTTGCTTAGCAACAACTGACTCCTCTACTTGAGTAGATACTAGGAAAAGCTCAGGAATCTTTTCGGGACTCATTTCAAAATTCACAGCTACAAGTGGGGTCATACAAAAGAAACTTGACCCGGGTTCCAACAACACATAAATATCAAAGTGAAAGACATGGATCATACCAATAAAAACATTGGAAGAGTCTTTCTGCTCCTGGAAAGATGGTAAGGCATTGAATCTATTCTATCTCTGACCATCAGCAGTGCTAGATGAAGTGCCCTGAGCAGGGGTCGGACGATCTACAGAAGCTGGTGCACTAGTAGCCTGTGACTGAGGTCGAGCATCTTTGTTCCCTTCTATAGAATGCAGACACTCTCTAAGTCTGTGGCCCAGCTTGTCATAACCATAACAACCCCTCGAGTCTAGTAAGCACTCACCGGGATGGTCCCTACCACACTTGGTATAGAGAGGATAGCAAGCTTTGTTACTTTTATTATTTTGGGACCGAGACATAGAAGACATGTTCCCTTAATCCTGCCTACCTCTAGGCGTAGGAGAACTAGATGATGAAGGCGCTGGCATAGACAAATGGCTCTAGAACTGTATACAGTTCCCTCTATGGGACCTAGCCTGACTATACTCATGCTGCTCGGATCTAGCCCCCTTGTTCCCCTTTACTCTATCTTTATCCCTCATCTTATTCGTCTCTATTTGTTGTGCATGTATTATCAATCTGGATAAATCCATATCCCTATTTAGCATCGTAGTCCTGCACTCTTTCAGTACCAACCCAGATATGCCTGTCACGAACTTGCTCATACTAATTCGGGTGTCAGTCATCAAATTAGGAGCATATTTGGCTAACTGGTTAAACTTTAAGAAGTACTCCTTAACGGTCATGGATCCCTATCTCAAGTTCATAAACTCCTCTATTTTTGCTTCCCTCATCTCTAATGGGAAGAAATTATCCAAGAACGTCTCCTGGAATACCTTCCAAGTAATAGGGGAAGTATATTCCCCTCTATTCTTCTTCCATGCAACAACCCAGTCATAAGCAATATCTTTCAGATAATAAGATGCCAGCTCTACACTCTCTTCCTCAGAAATATGCATAACTTTGGTGATCTTTCTCACCTTTTTAAGATATAACTGTGGGTCCTCACCAGCCTTAGATCCATAGAACTCTAGTGGATTCATCTGCATGAAATCATAAATCCTAGTAGTAGCTAAGTCACCTCCCTGCTATCCTGGTTATTGGCCTAAATATTTATTGTGACTGCTTGGGCTAATGCCTAAAAGGACGCCCAAAACTCAGCATGAGTCAGTCTCATTCAAGGGCTCAACAGGCTGAGGTTGCTCATTATTGCTTATGTGGGCGTTCGTTCTTCAGGGAGGCATTTTCTAAAATATGAGAGCACAAATTATTAGATGAGAAGGACAACTGTAGGCATGATAGAATTTGAAAGAAATAAACAACTTTTTCCTAAAATGTCTTGTAGCCTCTTTCTTTTAGATGTTGCATGCTACACACTGATGATCAAGACTCTACTTAACGTGGCTTGTAAGACTCCCTAGGACTCCTTACATATTAGGCTTTGATACCAAGTTTATAACACCCTAAAATCTCATCCAGAGACATTACACGGTACATAAGGCTACAAGTATCCCTAAGCTAACCATTTGAGTTTGTCACTACTTATAACACTTGTTTTAAGATAAATATGCTAAACAATGATGCCTTACTATGACAGCTATAATCCAAAATAACTGGAAACAATCTCTAGATAGCAAAAATACTGAGTCTAGAACACAACTTCAACTGACAATCTAGTCTTACAAAGCCTCTACTACTCAAACTGGAGAGCCATTAGACAGACCCCCAACTGACTCGCAATGAGCTAAAAGTAAAACTCAAAATACTATGAAAGAAAAAAGTTGTTAATATATGTCCTCAAACCATGAGGACTCACCAAGGACAAGGATGTAGATGAGATGCTAGGAGATCACTATCACTACTGGGACTGAGCACCAGTACCTACATTATGAAAATGTAGCACACAGATGTATATGTAGATTAGCACTTTGGGAATATACTGAGAATATGGGGATGTATGAATTTTTAAAAAACAATATCAATACTCTTTACTAAAATCATACATGCAAATAGGAATGACTCACATGGCTTGAATAAGTCTAGAATATAAAACTCATGAATCATGAATAGTGAGCATGTAACAAAAATCACGTGAGTCATTATACTTAACTTTAAAATCCATACTCTTCTCTTATTCTCAGTACTTAAAGGCTAAAGATATCTTTTAACAGTACTTTCAAATTCATGCTTTGATCTCGTGGTGAGAAAAACATCTTTAAAACTTAAGACTCAGAACTTTTAGGAACTTTTAACACTTGGGAACTCTAGAACTCTTTTAGACTGGGGATACTTGGAACTCAGGAGTTTCTTCTAACCGATATACACCATGTGAGCTACATGGAGTCCAACATCTTGCCCATATTTGAAAGAGCTATTCTATCCTTGTCATCAGAGTAGAAACTCATCTTTAGTGATCACTATCTAGGACTTGGGCCCATAAATCTCAAACCTATAGTGGCACGAAGTTCTGGGGTATGAGACCTTAGAATTATACCCAACTCAGTGCTAAATACTACTCCCATACTCAGCTCAGAACTCTTAGGAAATCCACCACAAAATAACTCAAGGGTCTATAATGAAGACCAAAATATATTTCTATTTTCTTTAAATCATACTCAATGTGGATTTCAACTCTATTATGATCAAAAGGCAAAATCTTTCTCAATAATATCAAAGTACTCAATTCCTGGATGCTTATAGCACAAAAGTTCATGAAATTACAAATCTTAAGTAGGAATTAGTGACCCATAATCAAATCTCAAGTTAAGACTCATCAAACTATACACTAGATGTCATAATGATTCATAAATCATATAGAAAATCTAGAATTTTCAACATTTTTCCTTAAAATCTTAACATGCTCATGTACTTCAACTTCTAGACATTGGGACTATTAAAATATCAAGGAATAACAACATAGGGTATAAAATCATACTTTAATTTCATAAGAAAACATAGAAAATCATATCTTCTCATAATTAAAAAAAATTTTGGGCACAAGGACGAAAGAAGTGTCCTTGTTCTAACCCCACATACCTTAGATTATGACTTGTAGGTGAACAACTTTCTTGAGAATCTTTTTGGAACTCTTGAGTGACGGTTCTTGAAGCCTTTGACATGGGAACCTTAATTCTTAACTCAATTTGTAGAAACTATGGTTAAATCTTAAAGTTCTTGGCAAAATATTTAGATTTGCTCTTGAGGGTTAATCTTAAGAGAAAACCCTAATTTTTGGATGTTATGGAAGAATATAATGTTTATGCCTTGAATATGATATATTTAGATGTTGAAAGAATGGAAAAAGACCAAAATGCCTTTTTAAAAATGACTTAGAATTACAGAACGGGATCTGCAACTGTGGGTGCGATGGTCCATCGAGGGCTCGAAGGTCTATTGGTCCTAACTGTCGCACCTGGGCTAGAACCTTGTTCACTATCTCGTCCACGATGATGGGTGCAATGGTCTTTCGAGGTCTCGATGGTCCGTCGACCATACCATCGCGCTTAACTAGAATGGAGTCTCACTACCTCCTTTGCGATGGTATGGGTGACGGTCCATCGGAAGCTTGATGGTTCATCACACCTGGGCAAATTTTTTGCTTTTTATAAAATGGCCATATCGTTCTCTTTCGATGTTGGATTTTGAAGAAATATGTATTGTTGGAAATATAATTCAATTTCCTACACGATAAAATTTAAAATTAGGAAAATTCCATATGGTTTAAACATTAATCACTTTAGAAGTCACTATTTAATACTTTAGGGCCAGAATTACACTTCACTTGACACGAATTAAAGACTCAGACAATGAGAGAACTTTGTGGAGTATTACAGTAAATCATGCCATTGCCATTATTAACCAACCAATCATTCATTTGACTTTAAGACTCGAATAACAAGACATTTGTTCTATTCAAAGTTTCGGGACTCGAACCCATTGTCTAGTAAAGACATAAATCAATTTAATGTTTAGAGACTCAAATACTTGTTAGTCAATTAAACTACAAAGGTTACCATATAAATCATTACACGTCCAAAAAGGCCTTTACAATACCATTTACCAACCATACATATTCATTAGGCTAACGCCTTAGTTCAAAACACCACTAACATGTGACTAGATTATTCTCTTAGGCATTTTCATAAACACTTGAAAGCATACTATTACCAAGACCAAAACCAATGTAAAAACCTTCAACTTTAGGTTTAACCAAGACCCAATTGTTAAACCATAATTACCCAACACCCACATATGCAAACCATCTCCAAAAATATGTAGAAAGACAATTAAAACCAAGGGTAAACCACACTCAACAATATGCAAAAAAAAACAATATCTATTTTTAAAACCACCATTAATGAATCATAAATAAACTTTAAAATACCTGATTTTTATGAACTAACAATTCGGAAAGAGTCACATTTCTTTTTCATGAAGATTCATGGAAGAAACTTGACCCTTGAGCCTCTAGATAAACACTTGAAGAAAACCCTAGTCCAATCTTCAAGAGTAAGTTTAGAGAGTGTTTTGGGAGTTTTTGATCTTTCAAAAGTGTTTTATGAGAGGCCCCAACATGTTATAATATGTAAGGACTTACGGGTTTTAGGGTAGTAAATGTTCGAAATACCCCAGCTTAAAAGATGAAAACATGATCGCAGGAAAGTACGACCATACAACCCAAATTGTGCCCTAACATATGAGTGGTACCCATAATTCGTACTCTAGGAATCAACCTGGACTCCAATAATGTCCAACATACGATTTCCTAGACAAACTCGTATCCTATCATACGATTAATATCCCTTAAACAATACCCTAGGAAGAATTCTCTGGGCTAGACATAGGACAACATATGATTTAGTAATATACCCCTCATACTCTAGCATATGACTAGTAAGATGTACACTCATACCTTGGACATAATTCAACCCAAACCATACTGATCATCATACCAGTTGAGAACCCTAAAATGTACCCACATCATATAGCTAGTACCCACAATCCATATGATGTCCAAAGAGATCAAAATCAAGAATTTTCTAAGGGTCAAAAGTAGGGTATTTTAGGTAAATTGGTGTATGTTATTACAGATGATATAGTTCTAATTATGAAACCCTGGGTAGAGTTAATGATAAGTTAGAGGTTTGGAGACAAACCTTAGAGACTAAAGTGTTTTTGTTAAGTGGAACCAAGATGGAATACTTGAAGTTCATGTTTAGTGGTTTTACATATGAGTCTAATGTGGTAGTGTAGTTGGATTCCAGGCCATTCAAAAGAGAGATAGTTTCAAGTATCTTAGGTCTATGGTCTAGGAGAGATTGACAAGGATATCACACACCATATTGGTGCAGGTTGAATAAAATAGAGTCTTACTTCTGGAGCTTTGTGTGATGAGAATATTCCTCCTAAACTTAATAGCAAAGTTTATAGTTAGTAGTCCAGTCGGCCATATTGTAAGAAGCAGAGTATTATCTAGTCAAGAACTCCTATATCCAAAAGTTGAAGGTGGTAGAGATAAGAATGTTATGATGGATGTGTGGTTTTACTAGGAGAGATATGGTTAGAAATGAGATTATTCAAGAGAAGGTGGGAGTAGATTTAGTTAAAGATAAGATGCAAGAAATGAGGTTGAGTTGGTTCAAGCATGTGATGAGGAGGTGCATAGTTAACCCAGTTCAGATGTATGAGAGATTGGATGTGGATGATTTCAGGTGGGGTAGAGGTAGTTCAAATAAATACTAAAATGAGGTGATTAGACATGATATGGAGAAGTTACAGCTTACTAAGGACATGATATGGTATGGAGAAGGAAGATTAGGGGGAGGGTAAGTAGGTAGAAGTGTTCCTTTGCTTGTAGGAAGGGATATTTTGATTGTAGTTGTATTAGTAGTCTTGCATCTTGTAATTTCTTTTTCATGGTGTTGTGGTGATGTTAGTGATTTTGGATGGATAGTTTATAATAATAATTTTTGTTATGATGTTTTGACGTATTATTCTATCTTGTTTTTTATTTTTATTATGTTTTTTCATTCTATTTCTTGTTCTAAGATGAGGGTCTTTCAGAAACATGTCTCACTACTTCATTTGAGTTAGTGGTATGGCCTATGTACACTATATATATATATATATATATATATATATATATATATATATTTACCAGACCTTACTTTGTGAAAATACACTGAGTATGTTGTTATTGTTGTTTTTGTTGCAGGCTTGAAATTGATATGATAGAGATTCCATAGCACTATATTTTTAGACAACTTTATCCATTTTTTGTAAGTGCTCTTACACTTTCTCTCTCTCTCTCTCTCTCTCTATATATATATATATATATACTAGATTAACCGCATGTGCCTAGCACGTGTAATGTTTGATCATTTAAAATTAAATAATTTTATCTATTGTGGAGATTTTTAATAAAATGTTAAAGTTTAAATCACCCTTTAAATATTCTTCACACCTAAATATAATAATGTAAATATAAACATATATTTTAGGATAAGCACATATATATACTACCACTAGAAGTTCTAAGTGGTTGATGGATCATCATTTTTGCGTTTGTTATTCAGTTCCTCTTTCTCTTGTTGCCAGAGGCTAAGGGAGACACAACAATTTAAACCATATTTATTGTACGGTTATTTTTTAAAAATATTTAAAATCATTCCTTTTTTTGAAAGTCAATGTACAATTATTTTTTTAAAATAATTATAAACATTCCTTATTTTTAAAGTCAAATCTTTACAAAATAATTGATAACATTCTTATTACCTACTTAAAACTTTTTTAAATTTGGCACTTCTTAAATTTTTCTTATTCGAACGTTTTTATAGTTATTTCTTAATTTTTCAAATCTTCTTAAACTCAAATTTAGTTGATTTAGAATTCTTAAAATAATAAAAAAAGTAATAGTTGTCATTAGTTTTGATGACCACTAACTTGAACTTGGCAGGATTTACCACGCGGGTTTATTACATTTCCATTAACTTGAACTTCTAGGTATTTAATAATTTCTCTAAGAGTACTGTTGCTAAGGATTTAGAGAACAATCCCTCTAATTCAGCTTTAGGGGCTCATGTATTTATTTTATATTCTGCTGCAGCTTTTTATTATAGAAATTTGGTAATTATCATCAAGCTATAGAATGGTTTAAACATCATGGGAATCCTTGCAAAATGGATTTCCTAAAGTACGCTAGTCAGGGAAGGGAGCCCTTTCAGTTCATATATAAGTGTATATCTATAACATCTCTTTTGGGAGATAATAGTATGTCCCAGCAGCACCTTTCTCTAACTCAAGATGCTTCAGCTAGCGCTTATCAGATCTTGAGTTATTTCTTATTAGATTTTAAACTTTCTAAGGATACAAATCTTATGCCTGATATCATGGGTAATGAAGAAGAGTTTTATTTCTATAAGTGAAGATATTAAAGTTATTTACAACATCTTTAGAAGTGGTCTTGAAAATTGCTTAAATAAGGTCGAAGGACTTTTTAATAATCCAAAGTTTATGGCCAATGCTGTCTTCCCCCGACTACATAGGAAATTATTAAATTCACTCCTAGTGTCTTTGGTCTGTGGGAAGACTGTATAATGGATGGCGATCTCTATCAAGAATTAAATGACATTTTTTCTATAAAAGAATGCTTGGGTCTATCTAGTCTAATATAAGCCTTATTTAAGGAAAAATATCCTCATATAGTCAACCTAATGACTTTAGTACGCGTTGTAAGATGGGCTATATCCACTTTGAAACGCCCTTTATTCTATTCCACTCCTATGTTTACTACAGTTTAGGACAATATGAAAATAAAAGTGGTGAATATATGGATATATGATCGCCCCAACAAGAAAAGGCGGCAGGTTACCCTACGAATTCCAACAAGCACGCGTGATCGCAAAAGAAAACTTTGACTTTTGCCAATTTTATACATCAGAAATACATAAATAGAGATTTTAATATGATAAAAGAATCCAAAAGTAGAGGTTTTCCAGTATATACTGTACATGATAACTTTATCACAACCATGGATAACGATAAAGATATGGAGTCACTATACAAAGATTTTTATATGGGAGACACCCAATGGAATATATTAACACTTTTTAAGAGCGAATTATCTTAATGATAGGTCATTCTACCAGAGTTATACAAAGATGATCTAATCCCTTACAAAACATTATACAAATGATTTGAGGCACTTGACATGGATAAACAATACATAAAATCAAAACATAAGAGGAAAGCTTGGGGTAAGAGACTTGATGATATATCCTATGCTTACTATCATTATATTCTACCGATACGATATACGAACGATAGTCCTAAACCTATATCTACTCAAGAATCCAAAATGATGCATATTTATCTAGATTATATAAGTTCAAGGTTGAATTATCTACATGAAATAAGTTCAGACATAATTTAAGTTTACACTTATGAAAAGATATAAAATAATAATGAAAAGATATAAGATAACAATGAAAATATCTTATATAACTAGTATTAATAATTTGGAATTTCCATAATATATAAATAAAACATATTATATAGATTCCCATCCTGAGCTTCGAATTACTTGTCAGAACTAAAGGATGATTTCGTAAGGTGTAAAGACATTAATATTCTAGTCAATATTATAATGTACCTACTATTCAAGTAGGAGTACCCAAAAGAATCAAAATATGGGAAATTCACTATTTATTATTGCATGAAAACATCTTGCGGTATAATCTCATTTGCCATAGCTACTGTTATCATATTTAGAGAGGCAGTTGAAAATCAAAGGGTGGGAAGTATAGAGGAATCATATATTGCTGCGAAGAATGAGGAATATGGTGATGCAGTGCTAACCAAAATAAATCTTTGAATCTATTATGATGAGAATATCTCTAGTGCAGTTAAAAATTTCTCTGAAGATCAACAAGCTCTCTTGATCAAAGAAAGCATTAATGATGATGCGATGTCTGAACTTATAGTTGTAAGTATACTATAAAATCATACATGTAATTACCTTAAGCATATCTAAAAACTCAAAAAAAATTGTATGGAGATGATGGCTATCATTATTGCCAATATTGAAACGGTTCTGGTAGATCCCAATACTATTTAGGGAGAGTTCGATAGGTTGAAGATAGAGATAATCCACATGCCATAAGCAGTGGGTTTTTTAGTGATAGAACCCGGTCATGCCCCTTCGTTAGAGTCTGTTGGTATTATCAAAATCTATTTTTATGAAGACTATTCGGTTTATGTTTATGATACTATCCATAAAAGGAGCTGTAAGATGTCATCCAATTTTTTTTATCGTTTAGCTATCATAGTTCGGAACAATCCTTCCATTCATACAATCTACTTCCACAACTTATCACTATTTGATGGCTTTTTAATATTGAAATATACAGCTAGTTGTGATAAAAATATAGATTTAAACATCTTGTGTGGGATCACTAAATATATGATATAGTTATCTATCACGATAAGAAATTGCTATTTAGTCTAAGAGATTCTCTCAATCTTTTAGCTTCTAAGCTCGATAGCTTAGCGAAAAATCTATGCCCAGAATTAGGAAGTAAGGGTATTCTATTGTATAATGAAGTAAACGAGTCCTATCTTATCCCTCATAGGATAGAATTGTTAGAGTATATGAAACTAGATATCCTTTAGTATGTGGGGTTATGCCTAGATCTCAGGCTCTCTATTATTCTCTATATCAAATTGATATAGTGAAAAAAAACCTTATCAACCTTATCTCTTGATATATTTAGATGTCTTTATTATATTCAAAATCAATGGCCTATCTATATCCCTAGTAGTAATTAAGATACCTTCATTCGCCGTTGTTAGTATAGAGGCCATAGATATACATATATCCCTATAGGAAAACTACTCTATTACTATGATGTTAATTCATTACACCTATATGTTATAAGACATTATGCTATGCCTGGGAGTGAGCCTATATGGCAGGATAATTATGAAGATATGGATTTAGACAACTTGTTTAGATTTATTGAGGCATATGCTATCGCCCCACCTGATATAAAATACCATTCTTACCATATAGGACTTCTAAAAACATACTAAACCTCCCTACAAGTGAATTTTTCAATGTTCATTACAGTGAAGAGTTAAAATATGCTAAAAGCATAGGATACCAGGTAACCCCTCTTTGTGACTACATCTTTCAAAAGATGGATCCCTGCAGTCCATTGAAAGACATTCTTACCACTTTCTCTATAGAAAGAATAAAGGATATGAATGAGGTAATAAGTCCTAGGCGTATGTCTAGAAGCTTCTTATGAATACATTCTACAGGATATTTGGTAGTAACCCCGACACCTTATTGACAAAGATCTGTAATTATCAAAGATATCTCGAATTAATTCAAACTTATGGTTCTGTCCATGCAGATATGCTTAAAGATTCATACTATATTGTGAACTATAAGACTAATATAGAGAGTCCTAATATAGACTTGAAACCTCCAAATATAGCAGCAGTTTAGCTAGCTGCGACAATTATTGCATGTGCTCATATCTATATGTGTCCTTACATTTCTAAAGAATATTGTCACTACACCGATACCGATTCCATCCTATTAAAGGACGTCTTCCAGATAAAGTATCTCTTTCATGATGTTAGGGAAGTTACAACAGGAGTATATGTCCTATGATGCTATCTGTTTAGCATCAAAGAATTATTGTCTTTTTAAAGAAGGATATACTGAGGTCATTAAACATAAAGGGTTGACTAAAACATTGGTCACTCTTGACTGGTATTAAAAATAATATGCTAATTTCAATCTTATTACAAACACCACTATGATAACCCTATTTAATGTGAATTTAAAAATGCTAGACATCAGTCATACGCATATTTATATAAAGTTAGGAACAACCACTAGTACCAAGATAGAAGTTATCTTTTATAAGGATAATGTTTGGGTTGAGAAAAAACCATTCGTAGTGAAAAACTACACAGGAAAGGATAAAAGAGTAATGGAATATTGAATTCGATCTCTTAAAGGAGAATTTGAGCATTTAAGAGAAATAATAGCTAACAACGAGTTGATTCTAAACTCTTCAGATCCCAATAAAGAGACTACATCTTCAGATCCTAATAAATAGAATACATCTTCAGATCTCACAAAGGATCAGAGTCAATCAACACCTACTCTATACCACTATCCATCAAAAAAATAAAAAGCCAAATAAAAAGAAAAAGAAAAAGCTAGGTAACCTTGAAGAGCTGTCGATTTTCTCAAGAGGATTTAGGTTGTGCTATAGTTCATTAACCTACCTTTTTCAGAAGACTTATGTCACATAGTATGTTGATGATCAAATTCATACCCAAACTTGTTTGGATTCTCATATCTTTTCTTGACACATATGCAATGGCGCCAATACTCAATCATTAAGGCCATCTATCATAGTTCTAAGGATTGACAGTGGAATAGAACTATATCGAATAAAACTCAAACTATTGAGGATCATAGTTTGAATTATATGATGAGTTTAATTAAGGAATTGGCCTATTAAAATGGTTGAGAAATAAAGGCTACCATGAGGACAATGAGGTCATGTATGATGTTAAATTGGATAAATAGGTTAAACTCCTTATGAGTGAAATTGAATGTATATAGATACATGGAGAAAGGGTTAGTGTCCCAATGTTGACTAATAATAATTATGATGGCGTGAGGTTAAAGTTCATTGACTAATGAAATCGCTTGTAGTGAAAGTCCCTTGCATAATAAGATCTCATGAGGATGAAGTGCCATGACAAATAAATTGGCTTGGTGTTAGAGTCTTCTATCTAATGTGGCATGAGGTTAGAGTTTTTTTCCAAATGTATGAGCATGTGGTTAGAGCCCCTTGCTTGAATAAATATGTATGAGTGGTTAGAGTCCCTCACTTACAAAAATGTGTGTAAGTGGTTGGAGTCTCTCACTCAAGTGGATGTGTATGTGGTTAGAGTCCCTTACTTGATGATATGTGGATATTGTTAGAGTCCTATGCCTAATGAGAAATTCTTGGATCTATAAGTGTGGAAGGTTGGAGTCCTCTATTACATGTATTATGAATTAGTTCTTCCAAAGTGTTGATAAATCTTGTCACCTTGATTACCATATGATATGTCTATATAAATATGGATAAGGTTATGAATGTGATTGAATATAATATACTGTTTGTTGTTGAATAATGATGTTATTCTATCCTTATCCTTGAGTTACATGCTAGCGTTCTAACCGCTAACCATCTTTTGACGTTATGAGCCCACGCAACATAGGGGTCGGAGAATTATCTTTTCTTCCTGTATTTTGATAAGGTGATCGAAGTTGTTCGTGCATTGACTTATGAGTGGTGAGCTTCCTTTCTTTTGATAACATTCATCCTTGGTGCCCTATCTTTAAACTTAGTCATTTGACTTGGTTTGGCTATTCTCACAGGCTTGTTCCGAAATATAACTTCAAAAATTTGGTTTGTATAGAGGTATTATGGATGATTATGGACTTAGGAATATTGGTTAGTTGATGAATCTAATGAAGTGCTTAGTTATGTTTAAGTTATGACTTATACTATTTGTTTCCACTATGTTATCATAAAGTCGGATTCCATCCAAGCCTTGTGATTTATATTGATTACTTGGTTGTGTTATTGGGGCGATGATAACGCTCAATCTACAGCTCTCGTAGGAGTGTAAAGCGGTCGCTAGCAAATATAGAACCCAACTGGGTTGGGTATCGATCCCACAGGGAATAGCATGGTCCACAAGTAAGCAACGATTACTAGACATTTAGTGCAAGTCTCGTAAGAAGGGGGGATTGTAATGTGTAACAAAAATATTAAATTAAAAAACTGAAATAGCAAAGTAAACAGAAAGAATGTTTAGTAGGTTGTAAAACAATGAGAATTGAAGAGTTGGGGTTATGTCCACCGTCTGAGTTATACGTCTCTATTGGCTATGAGTGTGTTGAATTCCGACATGCATGTGCTTATAGAGAATTGTATTCGATGGTAAATCCAGGCGTCTTTCGACCTATTCGAGGATTATTTCACTTTAACTCTTTCAAGCTTAAAGCGTTTCTAACGGTACGAATTCTCCAAGAGGTTAATCCAGTTACGGCACTAACTTTTTAATAGGGGATGGGACCCTACTACCTTGACATTATCTCTTTTCCAGACAGATAACCTTTCTTTCGAACAAGTTAAATGTTATACTGGCGTATTATTACGTTTGCAACCACAAGGAATTTAGGTTAAGACGAAGAGAATAATGATATAAGCAGCATACGTGTCACGAACTCACAAACTCATAGTAATAGATAGTATCTCATTCGGCTTTCATAACCCCAATAGAGAAGTTTAGTTACCCATGAGTGCGAAGGAAACCACAATTGACATTGTTATTATACTACAATAAGATTTTCGTGTAGCCCAAGTGTGGTAGGCGTTAGGCGTGATTTCTTGCAAGTAACGTTTCTCTTGTTGCGGAAATTAAGAACAGATGAATAGAAGAAGAAGAATTAATTGTAAGGTAAGATGAGAGTTAAAACTAGAATGTGAATTGTTGAGGAATAGTAGAAGAATGAATTAAAAATCTCTAGCAAAATAGGGTATTTATAATACCCATATCCTATTCCTACTAAGCTAATGAAATACTTAACCAAATCCTACTAAGCTAATGAAATACTTAACCCAATTGTACTAGGTTAATGTATCATTATCCTAATCCTAATAAATTACTTCTAGTCCCCAAAGTCTTAAGAAATGTTGTTTTAGCCCGGGACAGATTTTCCATGCATCACTTTTGGTCCTTAGGCGTCCCAGCTTCCTTTTCTCCTTTCGTGAAGCTTTCTTTGGTGTCAAGTTACCCATAAAATGCTGAATTCTGCATCATTTATACCTGAAACTTTGCTAATCATGTTCGTTAGCTCACTTATAGGAAAAAGGACTAAAAGTGCATGAAATATATAATTTGTTCTCAAAACATTGCTAAAATATGGGTAAAATATAGCACTATAGGCATGTAAATTCGCCTATCATCAGGCGACCTCTAGTTTATGTGAGTTTGGGGTTCCCACACAACATGGAACAATTTTTGGGTATGTCATATTGGTGAACCAAATCAGTGCCAAACAACTTACCCTCACCAACTTCATACCATCCAATAGGAGAACGACATCTCCTACCATACAATGTCTAAAAAGGAGCAATACCAATGCTATAGTGGTAATTATTATTATAAGCAAATTCAATCATTATTATAAGGAAATCCAATCAAAGGAAAATGGTCAAACCAGCTACCACCATAGTCAATCATGCAAGAACGAAGCATAACTTCTGAATGGTCCTCTCCACTTGTCCATCCGACTGTAGGTGGAAAACGGTACTAAGGCACTCCTTAGTTCCCAAGCCTTTTTGAAATGACTTCCAAAAATGAGATGAGAACGGAGTACCACATTCCAAAATGATACAAACAGGAGCACCATACAACTTGAAAATCTCCACAAGATACAACTTAGCATAATCCTTCGCCGAATAACTAATCTGTGCTGGTAAGAAGTAAGCAGACCTGGTCATCCTATCCAAAATGACCCAAATTGAATCACACTAATTCTAAGATCGAGGAAGACCGGTAATGAAATCCATATTAATCACCTCCCACTTACATTTATGCAACTCAATCTCTTGCTACAAACCCGTAGATCTCAGGTGCTCAACCTTCACTAATTGACACACCATACACTTAGCCACATCCCTATTTATATTGTTCAACCAATAGAATACCTTAAGGTCATGATACATCTTTGTAGAACTAGGATGAATAGCATAACATAATAAATTTTCTTTAGCCAAAATCCTTTCCCTTAACCCAATGACACTGGGAACACATAACCTGCTTTAGTACCTAAAGATACCATCACCACCTATCACAAAGTCAAAAACCTTTTGCTGACCCATATTCCTCTTTACTTTCATTAAATCAGGATCCAACATTTGATTTTCCATTATCTCAACAAAAAGTGATGACTGTGACACCTGATACACAAATACACCACCATTCTCAGAGTCTATGAGATGAACTCCAAACTAGCCAATCGATGAATGTCCTTCACCAACTCCTTATCCTCATCCACATGAGCTAAACTCACTATGGATATCCTTCTAAGAGCATCAACAACTGCATTAGATTTACCTAGATGGTAGTGAATACTCATATCATAATCTTTTAGCAACTCAAGACATCTCCTTTGCCTGAGATTTAACTCTTTCTAAGTAAACACATACTATAGGATTTTATGCTTAGAAAAGATATCAATATGAACCTCATAGAAATAGAATGAGTGTACGGAATGAGATCAATCAAGAAATCAATTTCCCTATCGGGAGGAACACCAAGAAGGTCATCAGGGCAAACCTCAATAAACTCATTTACCATAGAAACGGATTCTAGAGAAGGACCTTCCAATTTAGAATTTTTAACCCAGACCAAATGACACAAACATCCTTTAGAAATCAACTTTTGGGATCTAAGATATGAGATTAAACTCTTCTTAGGCATAAAGAACTCTTTTCCCATACAATGACCGAGTCATTAAGGAATTTAAACATGACCTTACGGGTCCAATAGTCTAAGGAAGTATAGTTTGAATACAACCAATCCATCCTCGATATGACATCAAAGTCAACCATACCTAACTCTATCAAATCCATAAGAGTTTCTTTACCACTAAAAGATATCACACATACCCTATAGACTCTTTTAGCAATCACAGAGTCTCCAACTGAGGTAGATATAGAAACAAGATCATAAATAGACTCAGGATCAAAACAAAATGCACAGCCATAAATGGGGTCACATATGATAGTGTGAACCCTGAATCAAGTAAACAATACACATCATGGGAGAAACATTTCAACATATTCATAATCACATAGGGAGATGCCTTAGAATCCTAGCGACATACAAGAGCATATAACTGATTCCAACCAGTGCCAGTACTAGAAGCAGAAATAAATGTAGAAGCAAAACCCTTTGGTGCAGGTGCAGATAAAGAGGTAATCGAGACCTTGTTATCCCTAAAAGCCATTATAACATGACAATCACATTGTATGTGATCAATCTGACCACTATAAAAATATTTGTTATTACCTTTCTAACAGAACCCACAGTGTGATCGCCCACAAAATTTACAAGTAGCGTAGGATGGAGCCGACTGAGCCCCACTAGCCTGAAATTGGGCACCCTATGACTGGGACCACCATCATGCTGAGACCAATGATCACCCAATGATTTTAGGTAAGGAGCACTAGCTGTGGAGAAAGAACCAGAAATCCCCAACTTCTTCTTAGGCCACTTACCATAATCTCTATCACTCTGCTCAGATGACCTAAATTTCTTTCCCTACCTCTTACTAAAATAACCCTACTTTCTTTTCTCTTCCTCTACTTGCTGCATGTATAGCACTAACCTAGAGATGTCCATGTCTTTGATCAACAAAGAAACCTTAATCTCAAGGATAAACTCATAAGACAGTCCCAAATCAAGCATGTGCATTCTAAATTTCATGTTAGAGACAACCTCAGGAGCATACTTAGACAATTGATGAAATTTCAAGGCATACTCCTTGACAGACATCCTATCATACATCAAATTTACAAACTATTTCATTTTTACCTCCCTAAACTCTAGAGGAAAGAAAATGTCCAAAAATGTACTAGAGATGTCCTCCCACCATGCATAACGATCATCCTCATCCCTCAATTATTCCCACTCTGTGTACCAATGGTATGCCATATTTTTTAATTAATAAATAGCAAATTTATCACCTTCAACCTCTAAAGCATGCATAATCTAGAAAATCTTCTTGATTTCATCAATGAATCCTTCAGGATCCTCCTCAACCTTTATACTAGTAAACATAAGAGGACGGGACCTTATGAACTTGCCAGCCCTTGTTCCTTAGTAGATGGAGTAAGAGAAAAACTATGCTCAGAATAAAAAGCTACCTACTGAGTCAAAAAGTAATGGAGCGATAGAACTAAGCATTAGTAACCTACCCTTAAGGAGACTGAGTATAAGTATCACCCTCAGGCGTAGGATCAGTAGGTACAAGTGGAACCCAACGAGGATGGTTAGATAAAGTGATCCTCCACCGGGTCTTGACTTCAGAAGAATCTAAGAACTTAAACTCTATAGCTCAAAATAAGAAAACAAAAAAGTGAAACATTCCTAAATATCTCAAAGCCTTTCTCATATAATGTGGTGCACTACATACCTATAAAAGAGAACTTACTCGACACAGCTTTGTGAACTCCCAATTAACCATGAACCTAGCTCTGATACCAGTTTGAGATAACCCAAACTAGGGCCTTGTCATAATAGACATATAAAGCCCTATAAGGATGAGAGATCACCCTACTACCTAATCCAACCAACCAATATATACCCTGAGTTGGATAAATTTTGAACATATAATCAAGATAAGGTGATTAATAATACAAAGCTTTTGAGAGAGGTCCAAGACCATGACCAACCAAAACAAGTCTAACCGTCTAATGCCAACTAACAACCACAACAAAACCAAAATAATAACTAATTTCATATCCATACCATCATATACCCAAGTCTACAGTTTGTCCAAACAAAACCTCTAAAAGAGATCCAAGAATATTCGGTCAAGACATGCCCGCAACCATAGCCTAAACCAATGTTTGAGTCTAAACAAATAAAGATATAAGAAAACTCAAAGTATGAAATGGATCTTTCCAAAGTATGGAAGCTCACCACCTCAAGTCAACAGAAGTTATTCCTAAGTCTAATCACTGAGTAAGAGGTGATAGAATATGACCAACACCTACATTGCCTAGGGATACAACGTCGGATATGGTTAGCTATTGGAGTAAGAGCATGTAACTCAAGGATAAGGATAAGTAATGCTAATAGCTCAAATACAATAAACCAATGCATATAACCAATGTAATATATAAATATACATATATACCATCCTGGGGTAGGGAGCAAGATTAGCATGAACTTTGAAATCAGTAACTTGGGATGTGTAGCATAGCCTTATAAAACAAGGTACCTACAAGCTATATGGGCCCAACTCCCTCCTAGCTGGAAGTCCCCTAGTTTGTGAGCCACATGAACCAGAGAATATCTAAAACTGTATGTGCCTATATAGGAAACTTGAACCTCTCGGCATAATCAAGGTGACTTAATAACAAATATATGTATTATTAGGGACTCGAACCTCTCATATATTCATTCAGGGGACTCAAGCCACCCAATCACAAAGACATTCGCACCGGCTAGCATGGTTCTAATATTAGTCCTTCGAACTCCACTTTTATGACCCGACTAGATATCGTACTTTTAAAGCCTAATTTTAAACCAACATTTCACATACACAACTATTAAGCCAATTACTTAACATAGGCACCTTTTTTGTATCATCATACCAACACCACTTCCAAGCGTACAACATGCCATTACCATTATCAAACAACTAATTTAAGGACTCTAAACCATTGTCTAACAAGACACTTGTTCAATTCTAAGTTTAGAGACTCGGACCCATTGTCTAGTAAAGACATAAATCAATTTAATATTTAGAGACTCGAACCTTTTTTAGTCAATTAAACCACCAAGGTAACTATTTAAATCATTACATGGCCAACAAGGCCTTTACAATACCATTTACCTACCATACATTTTTATTAGGCCAATGCCTTAGTTCAAAACACCATTAACATGTGACTAGATTATTCTCTTAGGCATTTTCACAAACACTTGGAAACATACTATTACCAAGACCAAAATCAAAGTAAAAACCTTCAAATTTAGGTTTAACGAATACCCAATCATTAAACTATAATTACCCAACACCCACATGTGCAAACCATCCCCAAAAATATGTAAAAACACAATTTAAACTAAGGGTAAACCATACTCAACAATATGTGAAAACAACTAATCTTTGTTTTAAAAACCACCATTAATGAATCATAAACGAACTTTAAAACTCATGATTTTCATGAAATAACAATTAGAGAAGAGTCACATGCCTTTTTCAAGAAGATTCACAGAATAAACTTGACCCTTGAGCCTCTAGATGAACACTTGAAGACAACCCTAGACCAATCTTCAAGAGTGAGTTTAGAGAGTGTTTTGGGAGTATTTGATCTTTCAAAAGTGTGTTATGAGAGTGTTTTGGGAGTGTTTGATCTTTCAAAAGTGTGTTATGAAAGGAAACAACATGTTATAAGATGTAGGGACTTAAGGTTTTTATGGTGGGAAATATTTTAAATACCCCCAGCTTTAAAGATGAAAACATGATCGCAGGAAGGTACGACCATACAACCCAAATCATACCCTAACATATGAGTGGTATCCATCACTCGTACTCTAGCCATCAACTTGGACTCCAGTAATGTCCAACATATGATTTCCTAGACCAACTAATATCCAATCATATGATTTATATCCCTTAAACCATACCCTAGGAAGAATTTTCTAGGCTAGACATAGGACACCATATGATTTAGTACTATACCCCTCATACCCTAGCTTATGACTAGTAAGATGTCCCCTTGTACCTTGGACATAATTAAACCCAAACTATATTAATTATCATATAAGTTGAGAACCTAAAACCATACCCACATCATAGGTCTAGTACCTACAAGTTGTATGATGTCCAATGAGCTCAAAATAAAGAATTTTTTAAGGGTCAAAACTAGGGTGTTTTACGTGCCTTAGTGTAAGTTATTTACAGATGATATAGTTTTGATTAACAAAACCCTAGTTGGAGTTAATGATTAGTTAGAGGTTTGAAGTAAAATCTTAGAGTCTAAAGTATTTTTGTTGAGTGGGACCAAGATGGAATACTTAAAGTACATATTTAAAGGCTTTACATATGAGTCTAATATGGCAGTGAAGTTGGATTCAAAGATATTCAAAAGACAGATAGTTTCAAGTATCTTGGGTCTATGGTCTAGGAGAGATTGACGAGGATGTCGCACACCAAATTGGTGCAGGTTGAATAAAATTAAGTCTTATTTTTGGAGCTTTGTGTGATAAGAATATGCCTCCTAAAATTAAAGTAAACTTTTATAGTTAGCAATCCGGTCGGCCATATTGTATGAAGCAGAGTATTGTCTAGTCAAGAACTCCTACATCCGAAAGTTGAAGGTGGCGGAGATGAGAATGTTATGATGGATGTGTGGTCTTATTAGGAGAGATAGGGTTAGAAATGAGATTATCCAAGAGAAGGTGGTAGTGGATTTAGTGGAAGATGAAAAGCTCAAAATGAGGTCGATTTGGTTCAAGCATTGGATGAGGAGGTGCATAGTTGGCCCAGCTCATATGTGTGAGAGATTGGATAAGGATGATTTTAGATGGGGTAGACGTAGGTCAAAGAAATACTAAAATAAGGTGATTAGACATAATATGGAGAAGCTACAACTTGCTGAGGATATGATATGGTATGGAGGAGGCAGATTAGGGTAGAGGGTAAGTAGATAAGACTGTGTCTTTGCTAGTAGAATAGGATATTTTGATTTTAGTTGTATTAGTAGTCTTGCATCTTGTAATTTATTTTTCATGATGTTGTGGTGATGTTAGTGATTTCGTATGGATAGTTTATAATAATAATTTTTGTTAGGATTTGTTGATGTATTATTCCATCTTGTTTTAAATTTTTATTACGTCTTTTCATGTTATTTATTATTCTAAGCCTGGGGTCTTTTAAAAACATGTCTCACTACTTCATTTGAGCTAGTGGCATGGCCTATGTACACTATATATATATATATATATATATATATATATATATATATATCATACCTCACTTTGTGAAAATACAATTAGTATGTTGTTATTGTTGTTTTTGTTGCATGCTTAAAATTGATATGATAGAGATTTCATTGCACTATGTTCTTGAGACAACTTTATCCATTTTTTGTAAGTGCGCTTACACTCTCTCTATCTATCTATCTATCTATCTATATATATATATATATATATATATATATATTAGATTAATCGCACCTGCCTAGCACGTGCAACATTTGATCATTTAAAATTAAATAATTTTATCCATTATGGAGATTTTTAATAAAATGTAAAAGTTTAAATCACCATTTAAAGATTCTTCACACCTTAATATAATAATGTAAATATAAACATATATTTTAGGGTAACCATATATATATATTACCACCAGAAGTTCTAAGTGGTTGATGGATCATCATTTTTGCGTTTGTCATTCAGTACCTCTTTCCCTTGCTGCTAGAGGCTAAGAGAGACACATCATTTCAAACCATATTTATTGAACGACTTTTTTTAATATATTTAAAATCTTTCCTTCTTATGAAAGTCAATGTACAGTTATTTTTTCCTATATTTATAATCTTACCTTGTTTTTTAAGTCTAATTTTTATAAAATAATTGATTACATTCTTATTACGTTCTTAAAACTTTTTTTAATTTGGCACCCCTTAAATTTTTCTTATTCGAACATTTTTATATTTATTTCTAAATTTTTCAAATCTTCTTAAAACTAAATTTAGTTGATTTAGAATTCTTATAATAATTAAAAAAAAATAATAGTTGTCATTAATTCTAATGACTTATAACTTGAACTTGGCAGGATTTACCGCATGGGTTTATTACATTTTCATTAACTTTAACTTCTAGGTCTTTAATAGTTTCTCTAAGAGTATTGTTTCTAAGTATATAGAGAACAATCCCCCTAATTTATCCTTAGGGGATCATGTATTTATGTTATATTTTGCTGCAGCTTTTCATTATAGAGAATTTGATAATATTCATCAAGCTTTAGAATGGTTTAAATAGCATGGGAATCATTGCAAAATGGATTTACTAAAGTATTCTAGTTAGGGAAGGGAGCCCTTTCAGTTAATATCTAAGTGTATATCCATAACACCTCCTTTCGAAGATAATAGTGTGTCCCAACGGCAACGTCCTATAAGTCAAGATGCTTCAGCTAGCGCTTATCAGATCATGAGTTATTTCTTATTAGATTTTAAACTTTCTAACGATACAAATATTATGCTTGATATCATGGGTAAAGAAGAAGAGTCTTATTTCTATATAAGTGAAGATATTAAAGATATTTACAACATCTTTATATGTGAGCTTGAAACCTACTTAAATAAGGTCGAAGGGCTTTTTAATGATCCAAAGTTTATGGCCAATGCTATCTGCCCCCGACTACATAGAAAATTACTGAATTCACTCCTAGTGCCCTTGGTCTTTGGGAAGACTGCATAAAATATGGATGGCGATCTCTATCAAGAATTAAATGACATTTTTTCTATAAAAGAATCTTGGGTCTAGCTATTCTGATACAAGCCTTCTTTAAGGAAAAATATCCTTATATAGTCAACCTAATGACTTTAGTACACGTTGTAGGATGGGTTATATCTTCTTTGAAATGCCCTATATCTTTTCCACTCCTATGTTTACTATAGTTCAAGACTATATGAAAATGGAAGTAGTGAATATATGGATATATGATTGCCCCAACAAGAAAAGTCGGCAGGTTACCCTACAAATTCCAACAAGCATGAGTGATCGAAAAAGAAAACAACTTTGACATTAGTCAATTTTATACATCAGAAAGACGCAAATATAAATTTTAATATGATCAAAGAAGCCAAAAGTAGAGGTTTTCCAATATATAATATACACAATAACTTCATCACAACCATGGACAATTCTAAAGATATGGGGTCACTATACAAAGTTAGATTTTTATATGGGTGACACCCATTGGAATATATTAATACTTTTTAAGAACAAATTATCATAACGATAGGTCATTCTACCAGAGTCCTACAAAGATGATCCAATCCATTTCAAAACATTATACAAACGATTTGAGGCACTTGCCATGGATGAACAATACATCAAATCTAAACGTAAGAGGAAAGCTTGGGGGTAAGAGACTTGATGATATATCCAATGCTTACTATCATTATATTCTACCTATACAATATACGAATAGTTGTCCAAAATCTAAATCTATTCAAAAATCCAAAAATGATGCATATTTATCAAGATTATATAAGTTCAGGTTTGAATTATCTACCAGAAATAAGTTCAGACATAATTTAAGATTACACTTATGAAAACATATAAAACACTAATGACAAGATATAAGATAACAATGAAAAGATCTTTTACAACTGGTATTAATATGATCTTGGGCATATTTATATGCTCAAAGCACCAATATGCACCCAGATTTAGACTTAGTTCAAGAACTTTTGTATGAATTCTTCAGTATAATTCAGTTTTTATTCCTTTTCGTGCCTAATGTATATAATTAGTACTTTTAGAGTAAAAATCATGATGAATTGTGCATAATTGGATGCAAAAAGGATATGGAAGGTTTGAAGAAATCCAAGGGAATGAAATTAAGCTAAAAATGGAGGCTGGAAAGTGGGAATCCTCATTTGAAGACAGTCCGCGTCGCGTGGATCAACGAAATAGATATGGTCCAATTCCAGTGAAGGTCCGTGAAACCACCGTGTCATGAAGTAGTTTCATTTATCATATTTGGCGACCTTAAAGTTTATCGCATCATGGAGGATGAGTATTTCACAATTGTCCCAATCTAGTGTATCACCGCGATAGTGGCGCATCGCGGTGAGGGTGCATTTTACAATTGTAAGGAAATATTTGAGCTCTGCGATTTCCTAGATTTTAATGGAAAATAACAATTGAATTCATGGTGCGACACGACAGGTGGACAAATCGGGAATATTTTAAGTGTTTTGTCCCAGCTATAAAAGAAAAAACCCAAGATAATTTGAGGGGACTTTGGTCAAGCAGAGAAGCAGCGGAAAAGTAGAAAATTCTCTCTTTTAGGGGTCTTAAACATTCTTTTAAATTTCTTTAATTGAAGACTTTTTTTGGGTATGATTTATTACTTATTTTGGATGATGAATTCAAACATGAGTAGCTAAACACCCTATTTCTGGGGTTGAGGCCAATAATTTGATTACTCTTTAATATTCTTATTCATAGTTTCTTTTTGAATTATCATCTGGGTTGTTCTTAATTTCTTGAGCTTACTATTTTAATAATTGGCCACCATTAGAATAAATTTATATTTCTATGTGAATCTGGGAGGAGAATCATAGGATAGAATGAAGAAATTAGGGAGCAAGGTTCTTATTCTTTTATAAAATAAGGGATTTGAATTAGCATCTAGGATAGGGATATACCTAGAAGCCTTGCTTGGTTAACTTGTAAGAAGACAACTTCATGAATCTATAAGATTTATTAAACTATGTGGGAGTTCTAGTTACAACATTCAATAGATAGAAGATTTGAGGCCGGAAGACCAAGATCGTGGTATAACCCTTACGAATCATCAACTCAATAACCAATTAGACTATGTTAAGAATAGAGAATTGTATGATTGTTCAAAATACCTCAACCCGGGAATCGTCCTCATTATTTATTACAACAGTTCCTTGCTTTGCTTTAGTCATCATTAATTATTTCTTGTTTAGTAATTTATATTTTATTTACAGAATCAGAATAATCTTGATACCATCAAGCACTTAATACTCAATTGTCTTGAACTAAAGATTGAATAAATTTCTAATTTATTGATCCTTGAGGGAATGATATCTGACTGTCTAGGTAATTATATTACTTGCACGATCATGTACACTTGCGCGCGCATAGGGATGCAACAAGTTTTTGACGCCGTTGTCGGGGATCAAATAAAATTAGTAAATTTCTTTAATTTTTTATTTTTGATATTAAGTTTAAGTGTTAAAAACATGATCTTAGAGGCTAAATTTTTGCAGGTTTAGCTGAACATTGGACTGGCTAGGGATAAAGAGTTAGTAGAGCCCTTTGAAGAACCAGAAGTAATTTTTCATCAGAGACAAAGAGCTCAATACTATATTCAACATGGACAGATTGCGAAAATACGCGATCCTATAGTTGTTGATCCAAATATTGGAAATGTTCCTGCTCCTGTTGTTCCAGCTGTTCCTATTCAACTAGTTGCAAGACCTTCTTATGAGGTGGTAATCCCACTTGCAAATTTTGTGACTTACCGCATTCTGAAGCTTGAACCAGGAGGTCAGTAGGAATTGAAACAAAATATGGTGCAATTATAGAAATCTATGGGAGAATTTCAGGGACTCTGACATGAGGATTTTCAGGAGCACTTACAAACCTTCCTAGAGATAAGTATACATATATTCCTGAAGATGTGAATATTGATTATTTCATATTGACACTCTTTCCCTTTTATCTAATAGGGGAAGTAAAGAGATGGTTACATGCTAAATCACATCAATCTATCACTTCATGGGAAGATTATGGTTGGAGATTTCTCATTCAATTTTTTACATCTCAGAAAATTGCATGATTGAGGAGTAAGATATAGAGTTTCAGACAGAAAGATGGAGAAAAGTTCTACCAAGCTTGGGAGAGATTCAAGGGCATGCTCAGAAATTGTCCTCATTACCATCAATCGAATGATGTTTTGGTTCATACATTTATTGAAGGCCTTGAGTCTAATACAAAGATTCTCTTGAATTCAGCAGCAGGGAGTCAGGCTTTGGAGAAAACATATGAAGAATTGTACATTGTTGAATCGAATTACATAAAAGAATCCTGATTGGTATGTAGACTCAAGGAATGTTCCTACGAAAGTTGCAAGGGTTTTGGAGGTTGATCAGTTCACTGCATTACAAGCACAGATTGCAGCAATGTAGAACTGTATAACTACTCAGCTCAACAACTTAAAGTTGGGTACAACACAACTAGCAGCTGTAGCAAATGCAGTTTAACAGGTATATTTATATGGTGTGAAGTTTACGAAAGTGGTGAGCATAAAGCATATGCATGTTCTGTTAATCCAGATTCATTCAACTCTGTGGGGAATGAAAATTGCTAGGGCCAACAGAATTTTGGCAGTACGTATAATCCAAATTGGAGGAACCACCCTAATTTCTCATAGGGTAGAAATTAGGCACAGAATACAAATCAGTATAAGGGGCCAATGCAACCAAATCCACAGCCAATTCAGAAAATTCAAATGACTTCTTTGAACAGTAATATGGAAGAGATACTTAAGCAGTTAATGGCTCATGAAGCACAGTTTGTGGAAGACATAAAGACTCAATAGGCATAGTTTGCAGCTAAGTTGAAGAGTCAACAATTGCTCACAAGAAATCTGGAGTTCCAGTTAGGTCAAATCGCAGGATCACAGAATACAAGGCCACAAAGAGCATTGCCTAGCGACACTGAGGCTAATCCTAAACAGTTGAATGCAGTTACAACAATATGGGCTGCAAACTAAGAAGACTATTCAGGAGCAGGATAATCCCATAGTTGTTGATGACAGTTGGAAAGAGAAGGCAGAAGTGGAAGTCAAGGAAAAAATGCAAGTGAAAATATTCTTTTGGATAAGAAGACTATTCCCTTACCCTTTCCTCAAAGGGCAAGGAAGCATCAAGAGGAAGCCAGTTTTAAGAAGTTTTTAGATCTTCTGAAATAAGTCCAAGTAAGCCTACCTCTTGTTGATATTCTACAGAGTGTGCCTAAATATGCTAAATACTTGAACGATATTGTTGCCAATAAGAACTAGTTGACTGAATATGCTATAGTTGCACTTACTCAAGAGTCCACGTCTAAAATTAAAAATAAAATGACCACAAAGTTGAAGGATCCTGGTAGTTTCACCTTGCATATTACCCTTGGTCAGACTATTTGTACACGTGGATTGTGTGCTTGGGTGCTAGCATAAATCTCATACCCACTTCATGGTACTAGAAAATGGGTCTTGGGAATCTCAAACCCACAACGATTGTGTTGCAGTTGGCAGATAGGTCACTTGCTAGACTAGATTGTATTATTAAAGATGTTCTGGTGCAAGTAGGATCTTTAATCTTTCCTGTGGATTTTATGATTCTTGACTTTGAGGTTGATCAAGTTATTCCATTTATTTTAGGATGACCCTTCTTAGCAGTAGGACAGTCACTCATTGATATGGCAGCTGGATAAATGACAATGTTAGCTCACGATAAAGTATAGGTTTTTGATGTGTACTGAGCATTGAAATTGCCAGCCATATATGAGGAGTTGTCCTTAATATCGGTTATTGATCTTGCTTCTGATTTGCAGTTTCTTTTTTTTTATGATCCATTAAAGCGAGCTTTGATGGATTATAATTTTTATTGAGATGTGGAAGCATTGGAATTGGTCCAGGTTATGAATTTGGCTATAATTAAGACAAATAAAGTGTTGATCGAGCCTTTGAATAGACCAATTAGTCCACCATCCATGCCTTCAGTTGAAGAAGCTCCTAACTTGGAGCTCAAGGTTCTTTCTTCTCACTTATGATATGTTTTTCTTAGTGATCAATATACCTTGCCTGTTATTTTGTCTGTAGGATTATCAGATGTACAGGTAAAGGAAGCTGTAGCGGTTCTCAAAAAGAGAAGAAAGGTGATTGGTTGGTAGATGTTTAACATTCTAAGAATTAATCTAGCATTTTGCATGCACAAAATTTACATGAAAGCGGGGTACAGACCTAGAGTACAGCAATAACAAAGGTTGAATCCTGTGATGAAGAAGGTGGTTTGGAAAGAAGTGATCAAGTGGTTAGATAGTGATATTGTCTACCTAATTTTTAATAGCAAATGGGTGAGTCCAGTGCACTGTGTACCAAAGAAAGCAGGAATGATAGTAGTTATCAATCATGATAAGGAATTGGTTCCCACACGTATAGCGACTAGTTGGAGAATATGTATAGATTATCGGATGTTGAATGAAGCAACTCGTAAAGATCACTATCTAATTCCTTTCATTTACCAAATGCTAGATAGATTGGCAGGGCAAGAGTATTATTGTTTTCTAGATGGGTATTCTGGCTATAATCAGACAAGCATAGAAATGGAAGACCACGTTCACTTGTCCATACGGTACATATGCTTTCAGACACATGCCCTTCGGCTTATGCAATGCACCTGCTACATTTCAGAGGTGTATGATGGCGATATTTTCAGACATGGTGGAAGAATTTGTGGAGGTATTCATGGATGATTTCTCCGTATATGGTAATTTATTTGAAAAGTGCTTGCAAAACTCGACAAAGTTCTAGCTTGATGCGAAGAAACAAACTTGGTGTTGAATTGGGCAAAGTGCCATTTTATGGTTAAGGAAGGAATTGTCTTAGGCCATAAAGTATAATGCAAAGGGCTGAAATTTCACAAATCAAAGGTTTCAGTGATTGAAAAATTGCCTTATCCGGTTACAGTCTATAGAGTGCGAAGCTTTTTGGGACATGCTGGGTTCTATAGACGGTTAATTCAAGATTTCTCAAAGATTGCAAGTCCCGTGTGCAAATTGTTAGAGAAAAAAGCCAAGTTTGAGTTTGGGGCTAATTGCCATGAAGCTTTTGAAAATCTTAATAAGAAGTTGACAGAAGCACCGATTTTGATCACACCAGATTGGGAGTTACCTTTTGAGATAATGCGTGATGCGAGTGACATTACGGTAGGAGCAGTGTTGTGTCAGAGAAAAGAGAAGATATTTCAATTGATTTACTATGTTAGAAAAGTGTTGAATGATGCTTAAGTTAACTACACAGTTACAGATAAAGAGATGTTGGTCGTGGTATATACATTTGATAAGTTTCGATCTTACTTAGTTGGTACCAAGGTCATTGTCCATATAGAGCATGTTGCTATAAAGTATGTTGTGAACAAAAAGGATGTAAAGCCATGACTAATTAGGTGGATTCTGCTACTTCAAGAATTTAATCTTGAGGTGTGTGATAGAAAGGGAGCTGAAAATCAAGTTGTTGATCACTTGTCACGGCTAGAAAATTGAGACCATATTGTGGATGACTTTCTGAGTATCAAGGAAGACTTTCCTGGTGAGAAGTTATTATTATTAGATGCAGTTGAGTTCCCATGGTATGATGACATTGTGAACTTGATATTTGGTGAGGTGTATCCTCCTGAAAACACCACACAACAAAGAAAAAAATTACTCCATGACTCTCGTGCTTACATTTGGGATGAACTATACCTTTTCAAGAAGGGCCCAGATGGAGTGATTCATTAGTGTATCCCAGAGGTTGAATTCTCCAAGGTGTTACAAGATTGCCACTCATCCCTAAATGGTGGACATCATGGGGGTAAGAGGACTGCGAGAAAAGTGTTGTAATTAAGATTTGTCTAGCCAACTCTGTTTAGAGATTCAGTGGCATTTGTAAAGAGTTGTGATCAATGTCAAAGGTTGGGTACTATATATAGGCGTCATGAGATGCCTTTGAACAATATTTTAGGAGTAGAAGTCTTTGATGTTTGGGGGATCGATTTCATGGGACCATTCCTACCTTCGAAAGGTAATCTGTACATTCTTGTAGCGGTTGACTATGTCTCTAAATGGGTGGAAGCTATGGCGAGTTTGATTAATGATGCAAGAGTGGTGCTGAAGTTTGTGAAAAAGAACATATTTTGTAGATTTGGTACACCAAGAGCAATAATTAGTGATGGAGGTATGCACTTTATCAACAACTGGTTCAAGAATCTTCTTGCTAAGTATGGTGTTAAGCACAAGGTTTCCACTACATACCATCGTCAAAAGAGTGGACAAGTAGAGGTATCCAATCGGGAGATTAAGTAAATACTTCAGAAGACTATGAATGGTGCAGAGAAAAGATTGGGCGGAGAAGTTAGATTATGCACTTTGGGCATATCAAACAGCGTACAAAATGCCCATTAGGACATCTCCATATTTCTTGGTGTATGGTAAGGCGTGTCATCTTCCTGTAGAGTTGGAACACCAAGCATATTGGGCTATGAAGAAGCTGAATTTGGAGATGACTACTGCGTGGGGAATAAGGTTATTGCAACTGAATGAGCGTGATGAGTTTAGACTCCATGCCTATGAAAACGCCAAGCTTTACAAGGAGAAGACCAAAAGATGGTATGACAAGAAAATTCAAGTTAGGGAATTTGAACTCAAACAACTTGTGTTGTTTAATTCATGGCTTAAGTTATTTCTGGGTAAATTACGATCGAAATGGTCTGTACTTTTTGAGGTGCTTCATATGACACCCCATGGAGCTGTGGAGTTGAGAATAAAGAGAAGACAAAGAAATTCCTTATGAATGGACAGCGTGTAAAGCACTATTGGGCGGATCATCCGGATAAGCATAAGGAATCTATCACTTTTGCTAATGAGTGATGATGAGCTGAATCGTGCAACGACGTAAAATAAGGTGCTATGTGGGAGGAAAGCCACACATGTATTGTAACAAGTAGTTTAATTTTTATCTTCTAAAATCAAAATAAAAAGAAAATACAAAAAGATGAGTTATGCAGGAAATATTTGTTGTTTTTATTTGAGATTACAGGAAATTGCAAGTTAAAAATAAGAAGAATACCACATTTGAGGAAAGAAATCAAGTTTGCAAAATGATATGTGTATGTGGGGATTTTCTCAGGTAAGAAAAAAGTGAAAATTACATAAGGAATCTAATTTTGAAGAATGGAATGACGAAGAACTAGGTACGTTGACAATTTTCAAATTCTAGTAAGGATCCCCAATTTCCATCACAACGCGTAACATGGAAATGTGACAATTGTCAATTTACAGTGACTTGACGTGAAAGTTGGCACGTCGTAGTAATTAGTTAAATGGAAATTGGCTTTTTATAGTAGGTCTATGTGATCCTACCACATCGTGGAGGGGATTAAAATCGGTCATAAATATTCAATTAGACCTACCCAACCTGCCCATCTATAAATACCCCTCAAAACCCTAAACCCTTTTGTTTCACCATCAGGCGCGCCCTCTCGCCCTCTTCTTTGATTAATCCTCAAAAACTTCCCTCTCTTTTATGCTTTTCTCAACTTTTGAGGCATAATAGAACCACAACCAAGAAAGGTCAAGGAAAAGGTAGGACGTTCTGCCCCTGCTAGGAAGAGGAGCAGACTATCTGAGGGGCAGCTGACTAGGGTACCTAGGGCCCCGCCACTTCAGTAGAGGCAGGTTCAAAAATTTGGATTCAAGGTTGTACGTAAGGATGGGAAGCAGTGGTATACTAAGCATACTGATAAAAGTATATCTCGGAGGTATATATTCATCGTGCCAGCTTAATATGAGAATGTTCGTCCATGGTATGGAGAATCGAGGCACTCAATCTGAATTTCATCTTCCATCAGCCGACTGAGTGTAATTTACAGCTAGTTAAAGAGTTTTATGCCAATTAGGACCCTAGTCATCCTGAACATTCATTGAAGGTTTGAGAGAAGGTGATTTGATTAACTGCAGCTGATATTAATGATTTGTTGGGTATACCAGAAACAAACCCAAATTTCTTAAGGCAGTTTATTGTTTCTTCTCAGTATGCGCATATTAGGCATTTGTTATGTGGTCAGCGATCTTCAGCTCATTAGACTAGGCATCGAGTTACAGGTTTGCTTTCTTCCTTCCCCTACGCTCAGATGAATAAAGAAGCAAGAATGTGGGGTCGTATTATATATTCATGCTTGATTCAAGGAAAGAATATGACTGAGGCTAATAGGGATAGGGTATGTTTGATTTATGTCCTAATGTGTCCTGATGTAAAGATAAATGTGGGGAGTGTAATTTTTTCTACAATAAAGAAGGCGCGTACCCAGCTGGGTCGCAGCTTTGGATTTGAAGGCTTGGTGACTAGATTTTTATGAAGGCATAGGGTGGATGAAGAGGAGCTGGATTATAAGCCTGAGTTAATCACTTGCCCTGTGGATATAACTACTGCAAGAAGCATATCTGGGACATCTGCCCCAATTTTTACCATGCTGGAGTGACACACAAGGACTGATAAGGTACTAACCAGGTTGTATAGTCTCATGATGATAACATCGAGGATTGGAGGTAGACCAGCAACACCAGAGGATCTTGATGCTGTAGAGCTCGACTATCCACTAGGCCACCATACTAGGACCATGTTGAGGATTAGCCCGGATTTTGTTGAGCTAGTTGATGATGATGTACCAACAGATGAAGAGCATAGGTACAGGGATTCAGAAATGAATTCTGATGAAGAGGAGCAGTCTAAGATGATAGAGTTGATGATGATGGCGATAATGTGGACAGGGCTCCTGAAGACATGGCTGCTATAATCCCGTTTGAGTGATCAGGGAGTATACTGTCACCCTACCATAATCTTATTTAGAATCACTAGGACGGTTCTTTATTTTAAGTGTGCGGTGGTGGGTTTGTATTCTGCTTCATCTTTGTTTTTTTTTAATACGGCTGGACAATTTATTTTTCTGATTTGATGTGTTTTCAAGTGCTAGCTATTGGAAACATTGGTCAGTAACAGTTAGTAACTTTGACTTTGTGGATTGCAATTTGCCCTCTTTGGCATTTATCATATGTTGCTTCAGTTTAGAGTATTATTTTATTATTATTTTTGCCCTCATTGGCAAGTTCAATTTCAAGTAGTTACTTTTACCTTTGCCCTCTCTGGTAATTAGGAATAAATAGTCATAGTTATTTGCCATACCCTATGATAGATGGATGATGACGGTCTTAAGGGGAGTGGTCGTACGAAATAAAGAAATTTATGAGAACCTAATCGCTATCTTAGAGGAGTGTGTAAAATGGGAAATCTTTGGATTAATTGAAACTAATTCTGGTATCAATAAGCATAAGAGTGTTTTTATTTTAATACTGATGTTTTAATCTCTATAAATGAAATTTGATGTGTTGGCTTAATTTTGAATTCAATAAAGAACATGATTGGGCACCTTGGGATGATTTCGTGCATGCACTATGAGTGTGAGGATTTGTATATATTCTACATGAATAGAAATGACTAGAACTTGCCCGGTGTGTCTACAAAGCGAAATAAAGGGTGTTGGGTGTAGGAAATGATGTAGGCATTTCTTTGACAACCTTGTTTCTAACTTAAATAGACCTCCCTTGGTGAGTAGTCTTAGTTAACCCCATTGAGCCTTTATCCTCTTTCTTTTGTAGCCTGTTATGAAACCTTATCCTGTCTTTGATAAATCGTAATTTGATCCAAATAAGCTCCTGAGCATTTTAATATAAGACTAAGAGGAGATTAAGAGCGAAAATGAGGAGGAGAGAAAGTTATCATTTGATGCCCCCAAAGTATTTGTTATTGATGTTTGATAATGTTGGGTTAATAGGGAGTTAGTAAATAGAAATGTTACAATGAACCTGTTTTAGCCCTGGTCCAGTTGGATAATGTACACCTTAATAAAGGCTTTTCGCTTAAGTTAATTGGAATGTTCAATTTCAAGTAGTTACGTTTGCCTTTGCCCTCTCTGGTAATTAGGAATAAACAGTCATAGTTAGTTGCCATCCCCTATGATAGATGGATGACGACCGTCGTAAGGGGAGTGGTCATATGAAGAAAAAAAAATTATGAGAACCTAATCACTATCTTAGAGGAGTGTGTGAAATGGGCCATCTTTGCATTAATTGAAACTAATTCTAGTATCAATAAGCACAAGAGTATTTTTATTTTAGTACTGATGTTTTAATCTCTATAAATAAAATTTGATGTGTTGGCTTAATTTTGAATACAATAAAGAACATGATTGGTCACCTAGGGCTGATTCCGTGTATGCACTGTGGTGTGAGGATTTGTATATATTCTAGATGAATAGAAATGACTAGAACTTGCCTGGTGTGTCTAAAAATTAAAATAAAGGGTGTTGGGTGTAGGAAGTGATGTAGGAATTTATTTGACAGCCTTGTTTCTAACTTAAATAGACCTCCCTTAGTGCATAGCCTTAGTCAGCACCGTTGAGCCTTTAGCCTCTTTCTTTGTGTAACGGCCCAAGAACCCATCTCGAGATATCACACGGTGCTTAAGGTCACACGTGGCCCCAAGATAACCCTCTAAGCCTGTGATCACTTTAAGAAATCACTATAATGAAAATCATGCTAAGATAAAGAGGAATAACTATCTCATGAACAAATTCCGATACAAAGTAATAGTGCTCTGTACAATCAAAATACTGAAGTTTTGTACATACTAGTACTTTAGCCTGACAAAGCCTCTACTCTACAAGTCTGATGAGTAATTAGGAAAGATCCCCAACTGACTCGTACTGAACTGGAAATAAATAACCAACTATTTGACAAGGAAAAACTGGAAATACAGGTCCTCAAATCGTGAGGATTCACCAACAGCAGAAGTGTAAAGGAAGGTACTCAAAGATCACTGTCGCTGCTGAGACTGAGAACCTAAACCTATATCACGAGGAAATATAAAATACAAAAGAGTATGGGGGTCAGTACTTGGGAATGTAATGAGTATGTGGGGGGTGGATACAGCATTTTAAATAATATGATAAATGTATGAGAAATCATGCATGCTGACAATAATAACTATCTTCGCTTAAATTATCTGAAACATTATTTCCATAAATCATCAGTAATGACACGTGTTTTATAAATCTCATAAATCATTTAACTCAACTAAAACTCTTTAACTTGTGACTCAGAGTGACTCGGTAACTCAAGAGACTTATATCATTATGGACGTGGGAGTTTCTTATAACCGACATAACTACACCATGTGAGCCTCATGGAGTCTAACATTTTTCCCTCCTAAGGAGGGATCCCCACATTGGCAGGGGAGTTGTACTCTTGCCAGGGAGTACAACCTCAATCTCAATATAAAAATCTCATAATCGGTCTTTCACCCACAATCATCAACATCAATCCTACGGTGGCACGTAGTTTCGAGAAAATACCAAATTTCCCGCTCAGTGCTAAATACTCCTCCTAGACTCAGCTCAGAACGCGTTCGTAAATCCACCTTAATCAATATAAACTCATTGGTCTATCATAAAAGACCAAAAAATAAATATATATCTCACCTATAAATCATAAACATCTTGTGGATTCCTAGCTCGACTCAACTCAACTCAAATCATTCTCAACATCAAGTACATTTGCTTATCAAATCATTTCAAATATCAAAAACTTCAAGGAAACATCATAGGACTCATTCTTGACTTTCAATCTCTATATCTACATAAATTCAATAGTCAAATTTCTCATGGAAAGGCATACTTATGGAACTTGACATAAATCGCTTAAAAATCATCAATACATAATGACAATATACAAATCATGGAATAAATTCTCAATTTAAGAAACATGATGATGAAATAATCATAAATATCAAACTTATTCAACTCAAATCTCATAAATCATAACTAAAGAAATTTGGGTGTAACCCCACTTGCAAAGATCATGTAGATCAATAGTAGAAATTAAATCTTTAGGCACAAGAACGAAAGGAGTGTTCTTGCTCAAACCCCACATACCTTAGATTTTGATTTTGAAGATATAGAAACTTGCTAGAAATTTGGAGATGATTTAATTTTTGGGTTTGGAAGAAACCCTAGGTTTCTAGAGAATTCTTGAAAAAAATTTGGAGAGAAATGGAGAGAAATGATCTTCTCTTCTCTACATATATATATATATATATATATATATATATATATATATATATATATATATATATATATTTAAGGCCACAAGGAGAGAAAATGACCAAGATGCCCTTTTGAAAAAAAAAAAATTCAGATCGGGGCCTGTGACGGTCGATTGATGGTGTGTCAGATTAGCTGATGGTCCACCAGGTCGTCCGTCACTCGAGTGTAAAAACTGATATGTTCTACCTCGAAGTGACGGTCGAAGTGAAGGTCCGTCAGAGGGACTGACGGTCAACCATATCGTCCGTCACTTAGGGCTCAGGAATGGGACATTTTTCCTCGGTCTGACGGATACCTTGATGGTCCATCAACTTTGTGATGGTCCACCACTTTGACCGTCACACAAAATCCCAAAAATAGAGATACTGCCTTGGCTTGACGGGACACTTGACGGTCTACCAGGTCGACCATCAAACCTGGGCAATCCGATAGCATTCAGTAAAATAACCATAACTCACTCATTCGATGTTGGATTTCGATGAAATTGGTATAGATGGAAAGCCTATTCAATGATATACATGAAAAAAAGTGGAAATTAGAGAAATACAATATGGTTTAAACATCAATAACTTTATAAGTCATACATATCCATTCAAAAAGATAGATTTAGGCTTAAGGATGATCGGGGTATTACAATATCTTCCCCTTGGAAACATTCGTCCTCGAATGTTTCCAGATAGGCCGGGAACAAGAGAAAATAAGGACGCACAGCTGGAACTACTCACATAAAAGGGTTCACTTTACTCTAATACTCTTGACTACTTTAGCAAATGCACGAATCATAGAGGGAATAACCATATAGCCGAATGCATTAGATTAGGAGGAAACTTAATTTAGAGAATAGTACCTTCGGCTTGATTTGAACTCATGGGGAAAAGATGAAGGTACTTGACTCATATATCTGCTTCTTCTTCCCACGTAGAACTCTCGACTGATTGATTTCGCCACAGAACTTCAACCAAGGGAACTTCCTTATTTCTTAATCTACGAACTTGATAGTCTAGGATCTCGACAGGAATTTTATCATAAGAAAGACTATCCTGAACATCACAACTTTCCAATGGATCAACAATAATAGAGTCTCCAATGTGCTTCTTGAGCATAGAGACGTGAACTACAGGATGGACACCTGACAACTCTGTAGGCAACTCAATCGTATAAGCTTCTTTCCTAATACGATTCAAAACTCTATAAGGGCCAATGTATCTAGGACTAAGCTTCCCTTTCTTTCCAAATCTTTTCACCCCTTTCATGGGTGAAATTTTCAAATACACCCAATCAACAACTTCAAATTCAAGAGATATTCTTCTCACATCTGCAATCAACTTTTGACGGCTCTGGGTTGTCTTCAACCTCTCCCGAATCTACTTAACTTTCTCCATAGCCTCAAATACAGCATCGAGTCCAATCACAGTGGCTTCGCCCACTTTGAACCAACCTATGGTTGATCTACATATCCTCCCATACAAAGCTTCAAACGGAGCCATTCCAATACTAGCATGAAAACTATTGTTGTAGGCAAATTCAATCAACGATAAATGTCCATCCCAAATTCCCTTGAAATCAAGAATACAAGCCCTCAACATGTCCTCCAAAGTCTGAATTGTCCTCTTAGCCTGACCGTCTGTCTGCGGATAAAAAGCAGAGCTAAGATGAACTTGGGTGCCAAGACCCTTCTGGAAGGCCCTCCAGAAATGAGAAGTAAACTGAGTACCTCTATCGGAGATGATAGACAATAGAAATCCGTACAACCTGACTAACTCTCAATTGTACAGCTTAGCATAGTCCTCAACGGTGAAAGATGTATGCACTGGCAGGAAATATGCGGACTTAGTCAACCTGTCTACAATAACCCAAATAGAATCATGATAATGGCGAGAAAGAGGTAAACCAGTCATAAAATCCATATTCACTTCTTCCCACTTCCAAGTAGGGATACTAAATTCTTGCATCATACCACCGGGTCTCTGGTGCTCTATTTTTACCTACTGGCAAGTTCCATACTTCTCTACGAACTTCCCTATATCCTTTTTCATACCATTCCACCAATAAATCTCCCACAAATTGTGGTACAGCTGGCTAGCACCGGGATAAATAGAATACCGCGCGCCATGCACCTCATGCATAATCCTCTGCCTCAGATCATCAACATTAGGCACACATAACCTATTCTGAAATCTTAATACGCCATCTCCCCCTTGGGAGAAAACCTCTACCTTTTGGTCTTTGACGGATGCTTTCAATTCGGACAAACGAGAATCCATATCCTGCTTCTCTTTAACTTCCGAAACTAGGGAAGATACGGAGCTACTCTGAACCCAAATACTACCCTCAGCTGAATCGAGCAATCTGACACCTAACCTATCCAAATAATGTAATTTGTAAACCAACTCCCTCTTATTTTCCTCAACATGTGCTACACTACCCATGGACGATCTGCTAAGGGCATCCGCCACTACATTGGCCTTTCCCGGGTGATACAACACACTTATATCATAGTCCTTCAGTAATTCTAACCATCGTCTCTACCAAAAATTCAATTCTCTCTGAGTAAACACATACTACAAACTCTTGTGATCCGTAAAGACATCAACATAAACACCGTATAGGTAGTGTCTCCAAATTTTCAAAGAAAAAACCACTGCAGCTAACTCAAGGTCATGGGTCGGATAATTCTTCTCATGAGGTTTCAACTATCGGGAGGCATAAGCTATAACCTTACCCTTCTGTATCAACACATAACCCAAACCAACTCTGGAAGCATCACAATACACCATAAAATCATCTTCACCATTGGGCAGGGTCATCACAGGGGCTGAAGTGAGTCGAGTCTTCAACTCCTGAAAACTCTTCTCGCAAGAATTTGATCACTGGAATTTAACCTTGTTTTGGGTTAACCGGATCAAAGGAGCAGCAAGGGAAGAGAAACCTTCAACGAAACGACGGTAGTAGCTAGCTAGACCAAGGAAACTAATAATATCAAATGGGGAAATAGGTCTAGGCCAACTTTTCACAGCTTCTACCTTTTAAGGATTAACTCAAATACCTTTAGAAGAAACAATATGACCCAGAAAAGCAACTGACCGAAGCTAAAATTCACATTTGTTAAATTTAGCAAACAACCGCTGATTTCTAAGGGTCTGCAAAACAATTCAGAGATAATTTGCATGGTCGTTCTTACTTTGGAAGTACACAAGAATATCATCTATGAATACAATAACAAACATATCCAGGTATGGTCTGAACACCCAATTCATGAGGTCCATAAAAGTTGTTGGGGCATTAGTTAATCCGAAGGACATGACCAAGAATTTAAAATGACCATAACAAGTACGGAAAGCTGTACTTGAAATATCAGACTCTCTGACTTTAAGTTGGTGATAATCGGATCTCAAATCTATTTTTGAGAAATAACTGGCACCTTGCAGCTGATCAAACAAGTCATCAATTCTAGGAAGAGGATATTTGTTCTTGACTGTGACCTCATTGAGCTGATGATAGTTAATGAACATGCGCAATGAATATCTTTCTTTCGTATGAATAAAATGGGTGCACCCTAGGGAGACACACTGGGCCTTATAAAACCCTTATCAAGAAGATCTTTGAGTTGCTATTTCAACTTCTTAAGTTCTGTGAGGGCCACACTATACCTAGGAATAGAAATTGGTTGTGTTTCAGGGAGAAGATCAATTTCGAATTCTATCTCTCTATCGGGAGGTACCCCTAGGAGATCTTCCGAGAAAACATCAGAAAACTAATTAACAACACTAAGAGATTGAATAGTTAGAGTCTCAGACTTAGTATCTTTAAATTGAACCAAATGATAGATACAACCATTGGAAATCAACTTCTTAGCTTTAAGATACGATATGAAATGACTTTTAGGAGACATAGAATTTCTGGACCACTCAAAAGTTGGTTCATTAGGAAACTAAAATTTGACTACACTGGTACGACAGTCTATAGATGCAAAGCAAGAGTGAAACCAATCCATACACAAAATAATGTCAAAATCAACCATGTCTAGCTCAATTAAATCTGCAAACATGACTTTATAAAGGACAGTGATAGGACACTTTTTATATACTATCTTGGCAACAACAGATTCACCCACAGGTGTAGAGACTAGGAAAGGCTCGGGGATCTTTTCAGCACAGATTTCAAAATTCATAGCCACCAACGAAGTCACATAAGAAAGACTTGACCCAGGGTCCATCAATACATACACATCAAAATGAAATACACGGAGCATACCAGTAACAAAATCTGGTGAATCCTCATACTCCTGGTGGGGTGGTATAGCATAAAAGCAATTTTGGATCTGACCACTGGCAGTACTAGATGAGGCACCTTGAGAAGGAGTAGGACGAACTACAGAGGCTGGAGCACTAATAGTCTGACTCTGAGAATGGACATCGCAACTCCCCTGTTTGGCATACGGGCAATCCCTGAATCTGTGGCCCATCTTACCGCAACCAAAAAAATCTCTATGACCGAATAAGCACTCACCTGGATGGTCCCTACCACACTTAGGGCATGGGGGAGGACGAAGTCTATTACTCATACTATCCTAGGACCTGAACATAGTAGGCCTATTACCCTACTCCGGCTTCATTCTGAATGCAGGAGTACTGGCTAATGAAGGTGTTGATACAAGAGAATGGCTCTAGAACTAAGGGCAGATCCCTCCAAAAAAATCTAGTATGACTATACCCCTACTGCTCAGATTTAACTCTCTTATTTCCTCTCACTCTCTCTCTCTCCTTCACTTTATTCTCTTCAATCTGCTGAGCATGAATCATTAGCCTTGAAAGGTCCATGTCCCTATTAAGCATAGCGGATCTACGCCCTTTTACAACATAACTAGATACACCAGCCAAGAACTTACGCATACTAGTTCTAGAATCAGCCATCATACCGGGAGCATACTTAGATAACTAGTTGAACTTATGGCAATACTCTTTAACTGTCATGGAGCCCTGTCTCAAGTTCATAAATTCTTCTAATTTTGCTTTTCTCAGCTCCGGAGAAAAGAATCTGTCCAAGAAGGCTTCATGAAATAATTACCAAGTCATAAGAGCATCATTCTCCCTTCTACTTTTCCACCACATCTCTACCCAGTCATAAGAAACATCTTTCATTTGATAGGCAGCCAATTCAACACACTCTTCCTCAGTCACGTGCATAATCTGAGTGTCTTTCGCACTTTATCTAAATATATTTATAGGTTTTCACCTACTTTTGACCCATAGAACTCAGGTGGATTCATTCGCATAAAGTCATAAACCCAGGATACAGCAAAATTATTCCCTTGTAAAGGTGGAACAGTAGCCTGGGTGTTGGCCTAATCATTGGCGGTGACCGCCTGGGCTAGCGCTTGGAAAACTACCCAGAATTCTGCATGGGACACTATCTTACCTAAAGGATCAACGGGTTAAAATCATTTGTTGTTTTTGCGAGCTCTACGAGGAGGAATTTTCTGTCATAAGAGAGCATAAATTAATAACAGAGATAAATAGTCATAGGCACGATAGACTCTTAAAAAAAAGAAATAACTTTTCCTAAAATGTCCCTAGCCTCTTGCTCATAGATGTGGCGGGCTACACATCGATGATCAAGACTCTACGCAATGCGGCTTGTCAGACTCCCCAGGACTCTTCAAACCTTAGGCTCTGATACCAAGCTTGTAACACCCCAAGAACCCATTCAGAGATGTAACACGGTGCTTAAGGTCACGTGCCCCCAAGCTAACCCTCTAAGCCTGTCATCACTTTAAGAACTCACTATAATGAAAATCATGCTAAGATAAAGAGGAAAAACCATGTCTCAAACATACTGGAATACGAAGTAATAGAGCTTTGTACAATCAAAATACTAAAGTTTTGTACATACTGGTACTCTAACCTGATAAAGCCTCTACTATACAAGTCTGATGAGCCATTAGGACAGATCTGCAACTGACTCATATTGAAATGAAAATAAATAACCATCTATTCATAAGAAAACACTAGAAATACAGGTCCTCAAACTATGAGGACTCACCAACTGCAGAAGTGTAGAGGAAGGTACTCAAAGATCACTGTCGCTGCTGAGAGTAAGCACCTGAACCTATATCATGAGGAAATATAGAATACAAAAGAGTTTGGGGGTCAATACTTGGGGAATGTACTGAGTATGTGGGGGTGGATGCAGCATTTTAAATAATATCATAAATGTATGAGAAATCATGCATGCTGACGATAATAACTATCTTCACTTGAATTATCTGAAACATTATTTCCATAAATCATCAGTAATGATACGTGTTTCATAAATCTCATAAATCATTTAACTCAACTCAAACTCTTTAAATCGTGACTCATAGTGACTCGATAACTCAAGAGACTTATATCATTATGGACGCGGGAGTTTTTTATAACCGACATAACTACACAATGTGAGCCTCATGGAGTCCAACATTTTGCCCTCCTGAGGAGGGATCCCCACATTGGCAGGGGCGTTGTACTCTTGATAGGGAGTACAACCTCAATCTCAATATCACAATCTTATACTCGACCTTTGGACCACTATCAACAACATCAATCCTACGGTGGCACGTAGTTCCGGGGAAATACCAAATTTCTCGTTTGGTGCTAATTACTCCTCCTAGACTCAGGTCAAAACACGTTAGAAAATGCACCTTAATCAATATCAACTCATGGGTCTATCATAAATGACCAAAACACAAATATATATAGCATCTGTAAATCATAAACATCTTATGGATTCCTAACTCGACTCAACTCAACCCAAATCATTCTCAACATCAAGTACATTTGTTTATCAAATCATTTCAAATATCAAAAACTTCAAGGAAACATCATAGGACTCGTTCTTAACTTTCAATCTCAATATCTATATAAATTCAATAGTCAAATTTCTTATGGAAAGTCATAACTCATGGCACTTGACTTAAATCTCTTAAAAATCATCAATACATAATGACAATATACATCTCATGGAATAAATTCTCAATTAAAGAAACATGATGGTGAAATAATCATAAATATCAAAATTATTCAACTCAAATCTCATAAATCATAACTAAAGAAATTTTGGTGTAACCCCACTTGCAAATATCATGTAGATGAATAGTAGAAATTAAATCTTTAAGTACAAGAACGAAAGGAGTGTTCTTGTTCAAACCCCACATACCTTAGATTTTGATTTTGAAGATATAGAAAATTGCTTGAAACTTTTTTCTCATAATTTTAGACCAAGTACTTGTTGCCTTTGACTTGAGGAACTTAGTTCTTGAACAACTTGAAGAAATTTATGGGAGATTTCTTGAATTTCTTGGAGATGATTTGATTTTTGGGTTTGGAAGAAACCCTAGGTTTCTAGAGAATTGTTGAAAGAAATTTGGAGAGAAATAGAGAGAAATGATCTTCTCTTATCTACATATATATATATATATATCTATATTAGACCACAAGGAGTGGAAATGACCAAGATACCCTTTTGAAAAAAAAGTTGAAAATTATAGATCGGGGCCTATGACGGTTGATCTGACGGTCCATCAGATTAGCTGACGGTCCACCAGGTCGTCCGTCACTCGAGTGTCAAAACTGGAATGTTCTTCCTTGGAGTGATGGTCAAAGTGACGTTCTGTCAGAGGGACTGACGATCCATGATATCGCCCTTCACTCGGGGCTCAGGAATGGGACATTCTGCCTCGGTCTGACGGACACCTTGATGGTCCATCAACTTTGTGATGGTCCGTCAACTTTGTGACGGTCTACCACTTTAACCATCACACGACATCCCAAAAAGGAAGATACTTCCTTGTCTTGACGGGACATTTACGGTCCACCAAGGACCTGACGGTCCACCAAGTTCATGTCAAACCTGGGCGATCCGATAGCATTCAATAAAACGGTCATAACTCACTCATCTGATATTGGATTTTAATGAAATTGGTATCGATGAAAAAATTATTAAATGCTCTACATGAAAAAAAGTGGAAATTAGATAAATACAATATGGTTTAAACATCAATTACTTTGTAAGTCATACATATCTATGAAACCTTATTCTGTCTTAGCTAAATTATAATTTGATCCAAATAATCTCCTGAGCATTTTTAATATAAGACTAAGAGGAAATTAAGAGAAAAAATGAGGAGGAGAGAAGGCAATCATTTGATTCCCCCAAATTAGTCGTTATTGATGTTTGATGATGCTGGGTTAATTGGGAGTTAGTATATAGAAATGTTACAATGAACCTATTTTGGCCCTAGTCCAGCTGGATAATATACACCTTAAAGAAGGATTTTTGCTTAAGTTAAGGGTATCTATAATAGAGGTGCGTAACATGAAAAAAAAAGTAATTTGGAAGAAAGGACTAATACTCCTAACCTAGCTTGAGAAAATAAGCTAAGTGAAAAAGGTGCTAACAAAAGAAAGAATGGGGAGAAATAGAAGGATAAATTGGTGTTGGAAAATAGAGTTAATTGATAATTCTTGTATTAAAATTCTTATGAGAAATAGTCACTATTTCTTTAAATAGTACCTACCTGTCCCTAAGCCTTTATTACAAACCAAAAAAGACCTAGTTGATCCATCACCCAAACATCCGACTATTAGTGGAGTAGGACACTAAGGGTAAGATTATGGTTCCATCACTAGCATGTACGAATTCATTGTTGAGATCGAGTGATTTGATGTTGATACTCATTATTTTTGCATTGATATCAATGTGAGTTAATATGGGGAAATTTTCTTGAGTTAGGATGCAGACGGATGAAAGCTAGATTCCTTATTGTGTTTCCTTGATTAAGTTTGCCAACATGTTAGAAATTCATTATTGAGATAGAAAAATTTGTACTAAATTATTAAGGATACGTTATTGAAAAGTGTAAGTGCTAATTGCAACATAACTTTGAGATTGTGATGTAAAGAGGAAGTAATTATATTTTTGAATTCATGTCTTCAAGGACGAACAAGGTTTTAAGTGTGGGGTGGTGATCTTGGGCATATTTATATGGTCAAAGCATCAATATCCACCCAGATTTAGACTTAGTTCAAGAACTTTTGTATGAATTCTTCAGTATAACTCAGCTTTTATTCCTTTTCATGCCTAATGGATATGATTAGTACTTTCAGGGTAAAAATCATGAAGAATTATGCATAATTGGATACGAGGATATGGAAGCATTGAAGGAATGGAAGGAAGTAAAATTAAGATAAGAAAATAGAAGTTAGAAAGTAGGAATCCTAATTTGAAGACAATCGAAGTCGCGTGGATCAACAAAGTAGCAATGGTCCAATTCCAGTGAAGGTCCATGAAACCTCCGCGTCGCGAAGAAGTTTCATTTATTAGATTTGGCGACCTGAAATATTAGTGCGTCGTGGAGGATGACTATTTAACAATTGACACAATCCAATGGCTCACCGCGATAGGGTGCATCACGGTGAGGGTGCATTTTACAATTCCAAGGAAATATTTGAGCTCCACGATTTCCTAGATTTTAATGGAAAATAACAATTGAAGTCATGGTACGACGCGCCAGGTGGACAAATCGGGAATATTTTAAGTGTTTTGTCCCAGCTATAAAAGAAAAATCCAAGATAATTCGAGGGGACTTTTGTCAAGCAGAGCAACGGCGGAAAGGTAGAAAATTCTCTCTTTTAGGGTTCTTAAACATTCTTTTAAATTTCTTTAATTGAAGACTTGTTTTGGGTATGATTTATTACTTATTGAGGATGATGAATTCAAACATGAGTAGCTAAACACCCTATTTCTGGGGTTGAGGCTAAGAACATGATTACTCTTTAATTTTCTTATTCATAGTTTCTTTTTGAATTATCATCTGGGTTGTTCTTAATTTCTTGAGCTTACTATTTTAATAATTGACCACCATTAGAATTAATTTATATTTCTATGTGAATCCGGGAGAAGAATCATAGGATAGAACAAAGAAATTAGGGAGCAAGGTTCTTATTCTTTTATAAAATAAGGGATTTGAATTAGCATCTAGGATAGGTATATACCTAGAAGCCTTGCTTGGTTCACTTGCAAGAAGACAACTTCATGAATCTAGAAGATTTGTTGTAACTCTGCGGGAGTTGTAGTTACAATATTTAGTAGATAGAAGATTTGAGGTCGGGAGACCAAGATTGTCGCATGACCCTTGTGAATCATCAAGCCGATAACTAATTAGACTGTGATAAGAATAGAGAATTGTATGATTGTTCAAAATACCTCAACCCTGGAATCGTCCTCATTATTGATTACAACCATCGCTTTCTTTGCTCTAATCATCATTAATTATTTCTTGTTTAGTAATTTATATTTTATTTACATAATTAAAATAATCTTGATACCATCAAGCACTTAATACTCAATTTTCTTGAACTAAAGATTGAATAAATTTCTAGTTTATTAATCCTTGAGGGAACGATATCTGACTGTCTAGTTCAATATATTACTTACACAATCATGTACACTTGTATGTGTGTAGAGACACAACATAATATTTTGGACTTTCCATAATATATAAAGAAAACATATTATATATATCCCCATCCAGAGCTTAGAATTACTTGTACAGAACTGAAGGATGATTTATCAAGGTGTAAGGACATTAATATTCTAGTCAATATTATTATGTACCTATTATTCAAGTATGAGTTCCCAAAACAATTGAAATATGGGAAGTTCAGTATTCATTATTGCATGAAAACATTTAGCGGTATAATCCCATTTGCCATAGCTACTGCTATCACATTTAGAGAGGGAGGTGAAAATCAAAGGGTAAGAGGTATAGAGGAATCATATGTTATTGTGAAGAATGAAGAATACAGTGATGCAGTGCTAATGAAAATATATCTTTAAATCTAATATGATGAGAATATCACTAGTGTAGTGAAGAATTTCTCTGAAGAGAAACAAGCTCTCTTAATCGAAGAAAGCATTAATGATGATGTGGTGTCTGAACTTATAGCTGTAAGGAAGCTAGAAAATCATAAATATAATTACCTTAAGCATATCGGAAGACTCAAACAAAATTATATGGAGATGATATCTTTCATTATTGCCGATATTGAAATGGCTCTAGTAGATCCTGATACTATTTAGGGAGAGCTCGATAGGTTGAAGATAGAGATAATCCACATGCCATATGCAGTGGGTTTTTTAGTGGTTGAACCCAATCATGCCCCTTCGTTAGATCTGTTGGTATTATCAAAACCTATTTCTGTGAAGACAATTCAGTTTGTCTATATGATACTATCGATAAAAGGACCTATAAGATGTTGTCTAATTTTTTTAATCATTTAGCTATCGTAGTTCATAACAATTCTTCCATTCATTCAATCTACTTCCACAACTTATCATGATTTGATGGCTTTTTATTATTCAAATATATAGCTAGTTGTGATAAAAAAATATAGATTTAAATCTCTTGTATGGGATCACCATATATATGAGATAGTTATCTATCGCGATAAGAAATTGCTATTTAGTCTAAGAGATTCTCTCAAGCTTTTACCTTCTAAGCTAGATAGCTTAGCAAAAAATCTATGCCCACAATTAGGAAGTAAGGATATTCTACAGTATAATGAACTGAACAAGACCTATCTTATCCCTCATTGGATAGAATTATTAAAGTATATGAAACACGATATCCTTTTACTAGGTGGTGTTATTCATAGAGATCAGGATCTCAATTATTATCTGTATCAGATTGATATAGATAAAAAAAAAAACTTTTCATCCTTATCTCTTCATATATTTAGAGATCTCTATTATGATCAAAATCAATGGCCAATCTATATCCCTAGTAGGAATGAAGATACCTGCATTCGTTGTTGTTACTTTAAAGGCCATAGCGATACATATATCCCTATAGGCAAAGAACTCTATTACTATGATGTTAATTCATTATACCCATATGTTATGAAACACTATCCTATGCTTGGGAGAGAGCCTGTATGGTAGGATAATTGTGAAGATATGGATTTAGACAACTTGTTTGGATTTATTAAGACATATGTTGTCGCCCTACCTGATATGAAAATACCATTCTTACTATATAGGACTTCTTAAAACACACTAATCTTCCCTACTGGTGAATTTGTCGGTGTTCATTACAGCGAAGAGTTAAAATATGATAAAAGCATAGGATACCAGATAACCCCTCTTTGCGACTATATCTTTCAAAAGATGGATCCTTGTAGCCCATTGAAAGACACTGTTACCACTCTCTCTATAGAAAGGATAAAGGCTAAGAATGTGGGTAATGAGTTTCAGGCTTATGTCAACAAGCTCTTTATGAATTCATTCTAAGGGAGATTCGGTATTAACCCCGAAACCTCGCTAACAAAGATCAGCAATTATCAAAGATATCTCAAATTAATTCGAACTTATGGATTTGTCGATGCAAATAAGCTTAATGATTCATACTATATTGTGAACAATAAGTCTAATACAGAGAGTCCTGATATAGAGTTGAAACCTCCAATGATAGCCACAGTTCAGCTGGTTGCGGCAATCATTGCATGCGCTCATATCCATATGTGTCCTTACATTTCTAGAGAAGATTGTCACTACACCGATACTGACTCCATCTTATTATAGGATGTCTTCCAGATAAAGTATCGCTTCCATGGTGTTAGGGAAGTTGAAACAGGTATATATCCTATGATGCTATATGTTTAGAAGCAAAGAATTATTGTCTTTTTAAAGAGGGACACACTAAGGTCATTAAACATAAAGGGTTGACTAAAACATTAGTCACTCTTGACAGGTATAAAAATCAATATGCTAATCTCAATCTCATTACAAACACCACTATGATAACTATATTCAATGTGAATTTGAAAATACTGGACATCGGTCATATGCATATTCATATAAAGTTAGGAACAACCACTAGTACCAAGAGAGAAGTTGTATTTGATAACGATAATATTTGGGTTGAGACAAAACCATTTGTAGTGAAAGACTACACATGAAAAGATAAAAAAGTAATGGAATATCAAATTTGATCTCTAAAAGGAGAGGTTGAGCATTTAAGGGAAATAGCAGTGAACAATGAGTTGAGGCTAAACTCTTCAGATCCTAATAAAGAGACTACATCATCAGATCCTAATAAAGCGACTCCATCTTTTAAAGAGACTACATCTTCAGATCCTACATAGTATCAGAGTCAATCAACACCTACTTTATACCACTATCCATCAAAATAGAAAAATCCAAAGAAAGAGAAAAACAAAAAAGTTGGGTTAACCTTGAAGAGCAACCGATTTTCACATGAGGATTTAGGTTTTGCTATGGTTTATAACCCTACCTTTTTCAAAAGACTTATGTCACATAGTATGTTGATGATCAAATTCATGCCCAACCTTGTTTGCATTCTTATATCTTTTCTTGACACATATACAATAGCGCCAACACTCAATCATTAAGGTCACCTATCGTAGTTCTAAGGATTGACAATGGAATGGAACTATATCAAATAAAAAAACCCTTGATAAGGTAATGTTAAACAATGAAGAAAAGTCTCATTAACACTCTACATTTCCAAGGTTGCTAGACAAAATATATTTCCAAAGTTTCTAGACCAAATAATAGATAGTTCTCTTTCATTGTAGAAAATATCGAGCCCTCAAGCCCTCGTATGTAAACCCTCCCCTAACGACGAAAAAGAATAGGAGGAGGGACCTCTCCCTATAGAGCGACTAAAAAAGGTACAAGACCCTTAACAAACAACACTGCATGTAAACCCTCCCGTAACCATGAAAAAGAATAGGAGGAAGGACCTCTCCCTATAGAGCGACTAAAAAAGGTACAAGACCCTTAACAAACAACACTGCATGAGAACTCACTCCATTATATACCCGTACCTCAGTTGCTTTTTTAATGCTACATAATCCCAAAAAAACTAGGAATAAACCCATCCTATTTTGGTTGGGACTATACTCTCTTTTAAAATGAAGGACAACATAATTCCCATAACAACCTTGAGAAGCGGTCCACTATTCAGAATAGTTTATTCACATAAAGGGGCCTTGCTCATAGCTTGGTTCACTAATTCTAATTGTGTCCCACTCCCTTTTTCAAGAAAGATGATAACCTAAAAACCAGGAACTCGATGCTTGGGATGGAAAAGACCCTCATAGTCTAATAAAGGGAAAAAAATGGATCCAGTATAGAGCTATGGTCCACCTTGTACCAAACAACACACCCCACACCAGTCATAATAAGAGTCAAGTAACAGCCAATATAACCTGGTTCACATGATACTACATCTGTTAATAATTTTCAACATTAACTTTTCAACATTAACTGGGTCTTCACTAAAGCACGAAAGTCAGCCCCTAGACAAAAAGATGTGAATAAAGTTGTATCCAATGAGATTTTACATGTAATGAACTCAAATCCCAGTTTATTATTGTATATGGTAAGCTTTTCTAATTATTGGTTCGTATATTCTAGCTCTTTTAGTAGAAAGGTTTTTTGGCTAGGCAGAAAGAGAAATTCAAATGTCATACAATAATTCTTGCATGACCTTGGTAAATAATTCTAAAAAAATAATCCCCTAGTTCATTCCTTGTATGATATCCCCCCACCAGGGATGAAATATTCTCAATGCATGATTCAGAGTAGGCGGATTGCTAACCTCAGAACTTTCACTACCTGCATATGGACTATCTTTAAAAGTCATTTTATTTAATTGATGACAAAGGGTATCTCCATCAAAATATTTGTTCTCTTTTAGGACACTCAAAAGTCTATACCACTCTATACTCTTAGGAAATACAACCACTATTTGGTTCAATCATTCATAGAATACAAACCCTTTGGGAAAACTATTTGAGTAAACACTCACCAGCGCCAAACCCTATAGCTAGTTGAGCTTATGGCAGAGGGATAATTCATAGTAAGTAGGGGTTTGTACACTATATATGAAATTTCTCATTAATTATTTATTAAGGGGAGTATTCTGTAAGATACGAAATATCCTAACATATATATACCAATAAAAACCAAGCACACACGATACCATCTATCATCAACTTGTTTTTCTGAAACATCAACTTTACCTTCTTCTATAACATCTTTAGTCAAAAAATCTTCTATAACATCTTCAGTCCATAATTCTGGAAAATCCGATTATGAGATATCTTTTATAACCTCAGGACGTCTAAACCAATCTAGAAGATCCACACCCAGGTACTTAGAAACTTCTTTAATTATAATAGTCAAGTAATTTGTATCACCACTCTTGAGAAAGTTAGTACAAAAGAAAGAGGAAGACTTACTATAACTAATTCGATTAGTATATTTTGATAAATGATAAGGAGATAGCTCTACAACAATTCATTATGAGAAAACTGATATAGGTGAATATGCCACTAAGGTAGTTTAGAATCAATAAATGATTATAAGTAAATAGATACATCCTAGACAAACCTAAAATCCAAATCATACACATATGCTTTATGTAATAGAGAAAATAGATTTTGTCTCCATAAATTATAGTTATTAGAAGGGTAACCATGGTAGTATTGAAATTCTAGAGCGTAATTTTATTTGGTCATACCCTCACTTTCGAGCATTATTGTTAGAGGCTTTTGATTGATTCTAGTTCTATTTCTAACATCAAAGTGTACTTGTCAATAGACTCTGGGACAATTATGTGATGCTATTATTTTCCTAGAGATCTTGAAGAGTGTATATATACTTATATATATAAATATATATATGGCTTTTCGTACCATACTACAAAAAGGTAGTTTGTTAGCATCCTCCCCGTTTTATTTTTTCCTAAAATACCATCAATAGCATCTTAAAATGCAAAACACTAGAAGGATTTTTTGGTCATAAAATAAGTTCATGCCCCTTTATTTTCCCCCAATCCTTCAGACACCTTATTCCCCTCACCCTTTCCTGTCAAAGCTTCAGCTTCTTCCTTTTTTATATTTTAACTATTTTTTGTAACTAAACTTTCCACCTATTTGCTACCATTCCTACTTTACTATAATACATCTTCATGTTTTTTTGAAAAATTAAAACTAGGCTAAAAGCCTTTTTATTAAAATCAAAAAAGATATTTACAAAGGCTAAGCTCAAAAGTAACTTAGCCCAAAACAAAAAACAAAATCAGATAAACTAAATATCAAGACAAATCACTATCACTATTAGGAAATTAGGTAGAAAGAATTCCACCCTTAATCTTCTCAACAAACTTTGATTTGCTCTATGGCAAACTTATTATCGTAGCTTTATTTTCCGCTAACCTTCATCATGGTTAACATCATCAGCTTTATCAATTCAAAGTGTCAGCTCATCTCTAAGCTAAGTTTAGCTTCTTTGTTTAGTTTATTTTCTTCACTAATTATATAAATTTGATAGGTTGAGCCTCCATAGAAGCTAATGCCACTATTAGATCTAGGAATTGTTTTAGAAAACCACAAAAATAGATCTTTTGATTACAACAGGTTTCCTTTTTTTCAATATCAGAGCTACAAATTATATTTGGTAGTCTTCTTATCTAGATATTTATACCATTGACACCCTAATCTCTCACCAAGTGTTACTATTTATATCCAACAAAATCACTTATAACAATAGCTACCACCATTTCCTATTTTGTTACTCACAGATGTAATGTTTATATCAAGAACCCTAGGACTGAATTATCTCACCTGTGTCTTTTTACCAATAGTGTGACTGATTGAATGAATCTTCTCTGTCATGCTTGGAGATATTCAACTCAATTTTCACCCTCTGCAATGAACCCTAAGTTAAGTGTGTTATTTTCATTCTATGTTCCTCTGTTGTTCATTATATAAATTCATGGATTAAGCTACAAAAAGCTAATAATGCCACCCGATTCTCAAAACCAACTAATGAGGGAAAGAATGCTTCTAACTTTTATTATTTTTGAAATCTTTAATAATATTAAAATAGGATTCATTAACTATCCAATATGTACTCCCTTAAGGCTAATGAAATGCATCACTTATCTTAAATTCCTCTTCCATTATATGTAGTAATTCCTACTATAATTATATTTCCTGCATCCTGTAGTTATGATCTTGATTTGACCTTCTAATATATGGTGGTCCTGCCTTATGTAAATTGATTTTTCTTCTTGATGTTATTGGAACTTCTCCAAAGTTATTAAATTAAAATTCACTATAAAATCAAAAACTAGGTTAGTTCAAAAATCTACAGGTGTATTACTTTCTTGAAGGGAATGCACTACTCATACTGATATACAACTCATCAGGGCTCTTATGGAGTTGACCACCATTACCACACTTCATGAAATCTCCTAATTTCCTTGAAGATGTGTGTCATATACCATGAACCCAATTCTATGATAACTTGATAAATGTCATTGTCTTTCTTTAATAGACTAGACATTTTGTTATTGCCATGACTTCTATCTTTAGACTAGTAGTGTTTTTTATGCTTGATCCTTTTGCCACCACCAAATCTCCATCACCATTTATGATACAAAAGGTAATAGATCTATGGTCTGGGTTTCCTCTTGAAGAATCATTTGTGTTTCTTTTCAACTAAATATTGGAAGAGGGAACCCATTTCACTATTCTAATCTCAAATGTACTCTTGTAATTCTTCAAAGCATTACTGATATCTGCCCATCTCCTCCCCTTAGTATTTATCTTGTATCTAAATTTAATAAGTTTTAATATAGTGTTATTGATTTCCCAAAACATATTCCTTTCATGATAGAAACCACTATGAAGAATGACATTTCTTTTTTTTCATACGAACCAGAGAACTACAATAGGAAGCACCTTGCACACAGTTTGAGTTCTATAATTACCCTCAATATTTCTCCACAATCACACACTTTGTTTTAAGCTTTATTTTATCAATAATACCTGTATCCCCATAGTAATAACTCTATATTTTTTCTACCACTTCATATTTGATAAAAAAGTGTTCAATAGTTTCTCTTTTTATCCTATCATAACATCCACAAACCTCAAAATATTAAGATTCCACCCATTCAAAGTAGCTGCCACAAGAACCTTACCAAGCTTGATCCTTCAAATAAGATATCAAAACTTAATGTATAATCCTTTGTGTCAGATTGCCTTTAAGTCATCATTGATTTCAGCTCTTTAACTCAAAAGTTTCCAAGCTCTCATTATAGTAAATTTACTAGTTCTATTCATAGTCCACCAAGGCATATCCATCATATTTTCATATTGAAAAAGGCCCATATTATAGCTAACATGCTCCAAGAGATATTCTAGAACTACACTTGCATTACAACATAATCCAATTCATTTTTAATTAAGAAATCTCCAACATCATTTAAAAGGTGAAAAGAGTGAACCTCTATTGGATGAAGGAACAAAGGACCAAAATTGGTTTATTTATCAAACCATATAGTAGAAGTACCACTTTTTGGATCCCACCATAAGTACTATTCAATCCTTCTCCAGTATTTTTTTCCACACTTAAGATCCTCCTCTCTATTGTACCAAAGTAGGAATATATTTTTTTACAACATTTATTCCAATATAAAGGTAGACCACAAATTTCTTTATGTCCTAAATCTCCACCATAATTTAGAAAAAACATCTTTAAGAGATTTGAAACCAAGTCCCCTTTCATTCTTTGGTAGGTAGATCTTGTCTTATGAAGACAGGGTTTGCTTCTACTTATCTATTTAGCGTGCCAAAAGAAATTAGTAAAAATTCTTTGTAATTCTTTAAAAATACTTTTTGGGGAAGCAATTGTTGAAAGAACATAAATGGGGATACTTTATGTAACACTATTCAGTAGAACTTCCTTACCTCCATAAAACAGCTCATACTTCTATAAAATCATCCTAATATTTCTAATAAAATAATCACTAAAAGAAGAAAATATTATAGTATCATCAACATAAGCTAAATGATTTAGGTTTGAACTCTATTTTGGGGGAACAATTGTTGAAGAACATAAACGGGGATTCGTCATATAACACTTTTCAGTAGAACTTTCTTATCTCCATATATCAATATCCTACCCTTCCAAACTTGAAGTATGCTCCTTACTTTGTCCAAAAAATCTTAACGGTGCTCCTTCTGCTTCTTTGAGTGAGAGATTGGGCATCCCAGATATTTTAAAAGGAAAGATCCCTTATTGATACATGTATTTTCAATTCCATTTGATTTATAGAACCCCTGGAGAAATTCTGATGCATATAGAAAATACTCTTGTCTTTATTCACCTTTTGCCCAAATTCTACCTCATACTCCTATAAAATCATCATAATATTTCTAATAGAATAATCACTAGAAGAAGAAAATATTATAGTATCATCAACATAAGCTAAATTATTTAGGTTTGAACTCTATTTAGTCATGTCATTAAATAAATAATTAGAGTCCTTGTAAGAACTTCAATATATATGATAAAAAGAGTAGGGGAAAGAGGTCTCCTTCTTTTACCCCCAGTATAATGAAAGAAACCAATAGACAAACAATTAAGTAGGATTAAGTAGTAGTTGCTAGATATCAATATCCAAATCATATCTGCTACCCTATTAGACAAACCCATCCTTTTAAAAACCTTTATTAAAAAGTACCAAGAAACTTCATCATAGGCTTTAGCCATGTCCTACTTTAAGACTACATTAGAAGATTTCTCTATTTTCCCTATATTAGCAACCAACTCTTGAGTAAGAATCACATTTTAAATAATACCCTTCCCTTAATAAAACTAGATTAATTAGTGGAAATTAATTTAGGAAGAATATTCTCCAGTCTATCATACAAAACTCTAGACATTATCTTGTTTACAAAGTTAATCATACTACAAGCCTCAAGTCTAAAAAGTTCTGCACAATTTAATTTTTAGGGATGAGGAGTAACGATTATTTCGATTATTATGTATGAACCTCTCATTAAAATTCCCATGGTAAAATTCTTTTCAATTTTGAAGTTATAATTTTAGGCTAGGCTAGTTTCGAATAAAATTAGAGCAAGGTGTGGTCCAGGAAATTCGAGAATGATTTGGATGAGTGTAGTGGAATTTGACTTAAATTCTATATAGCTAAGACTATAAGGTACCCATACGAATTTAGAAAATAAAATTTGGGCGAGTAGAAATCTCCAAATTGATCTTAGCATAACGGGAATTATTCAGAATATTTGTAAAAAGTGGTATTTTAGAGAAAAACTGGACATTCTGTCTCGATAACGCTGCTATAGTGGCAGGCATACTGCTATATCAACCTGCTTTATACAGGAGATATTCCCACTATAGTGGTTGTCAAAAGTAGGTCAACACTATTATAGAGGCATGTGTCGCTATAACGATGCTGCTATAGTGGTGAAAATCATAGTTCAATTAAATATTTTCTCCAAATAGTTTATTATTCTAAAACTTATTTTGGAGAAAAGAAGGGGAAATTTAGGGTGATTTACACTAAAAATTCTTCATTAAACTTCAAAGAAGGAAGGAATCCATCCCCGTTAACTTGTAATTGGGGATTAAGCCTTAAAATTACTAATTTATGGACTTCGGGGAGGGTTTTAGGATGAAGTTTAGTTGTTTTCTCATGCAAGGAGTAAATTAAGAAATAAGTTAATAAGGTTTAGTTATTAATAGTTAATTTACATTTGCATTCCATTTAATTCTCTAATTTAACCTTAAAAATGATAGTTTTAGGTAAATTATGATAGAAAAGCCCTAGAACAAGAAAGGAATGATCATGAACTTAACATTGGAGGTTAGAGGTGAGTTATAATTCCCAACATAATAGGTAATGGTATTAATTATGTATTTATATGCATGTTCTAGACGATGAGCAAGCAAAAATTGCACTGAAGGGTAAAGCTCCAACTTAAAGGAGTTTTGCAAGTTTGGTTCGAGGTCGGTGATAGTGTTTTAGTTTAATTCAATTTGTGCTATATGTGCATGTTAAATATTTTGTAATGTGACTTGTTAGTGCACATTGTTTAGTGTGGTAAGTGCAAATTATTTAACCATTGTTATATGATAATTGACCTACCTTATTTATTATATATGGAATTTGTGGCATTTAGAATGCTTTTACAGGTTTTTCATGAAACAAGGTTGGCAGACACTTGTGTCCAGGGTATAGTATATGGATGAAAATTATCCCCTATAGGTTATAGCTAGAGGGTGGTTTTACTACCCCTAGTGTGTATGTAGGAGGGTTAAGTGAGTTTGACGGTTTCATGAGTGAACCAGGAAAATATATTTATATGCTAAATAAATTGTTCTAACTTGTCTTGACTTGACTTGATTGAATTTGACTGGTGAAAATATGCTGAATTGTAAATTTTGAACCCTAATTGCTTATGTCATGCTTATTATGAAAAGCTTGAGTGTTGAGTGTAGATTAATGTAATGACCCTTCAGGTCATTTTCCATATTTAAGATTATATTCACTATTTGAGCTTCTTAATAGATGCCCCAAGTTGTTTATGACTTGTTGGGACTGACGGTGCGATTATCGGGCAGTTCATTTTATTCTTAAAGCCAATTCCCTATTAGAAGTCTTCGTTGGTTCAATATATATATATATATATATATATATATATATATATATATATATATATATATATATATCAAGCTATATAAAGCTATGATATTACCGCATATCCCATCCTTCGTTGTTCATATTGTATATTCGTATCTTCGCCTTTCATATTACTATATATCTTTCTTTATTTATTTATTTATATATTGACCTGGGATATATGGTATAGCATTGATGTATATTGAATATCAATGATATAGGATAGTTTACCCTGATACATGAATAAGATAGTTATTCCTTCTTATCTTATTGACTTGTCATGTGATTTTTGGACTCATGGGTGTAGTTTCCATTTTTTATATGTTTTATATATTTGCTTTATATTTGGAGGTCAGTATGCAGTAGTCTACTGAGTACCAGTCATTTTGTACTGATACACTTTTTTTGCAACCTGTAGATCATAGTACGGGTTGTTGCCGTTGATGTGTTCATCTTGCGGAGCAGCCCTGGTTTAGAGACTTAGAGTGAGCTCCTGACATTTGGAGCTTTACTTATCTCTCTCTTATGTATTATACTAGTCTCTAACTTTTATTCGAAGATAAGTTATATCATTGTATTTCTCTTGTTATTTCACTTTTGTACTCTTTTTATGTTAGAAGCTGTTATACTGATACCACCAGGTTTTGGGATTATTCTATTTATTAATCTTTATTTGATATATTCTTCATTCTTTTCCTTATATTATTGAGTAGTCTATTAGTAGCCATTTTGGACTAATAGTTGGCTTGCCTACTAGTGGGTTATGGCATCATGACCTGAGAAATTGGGTTGTGACAATTAACTTGTTGTACTATAACTTTATTATGTCCTTATATTCTCATCTTGGGTTGTACAAATGACACTACTAGTACACTATTGTTTTTTGTGCTGATACCTCACATGTTATTACTTTTGTTGAGTGCAACACATATTCCAATGGCTCCCACGAGACCTCACTTATGATCCCAACTGTTGACTACAGATTTTAGGGTGAGCAGCATATCCGGTCTACCATGGAATCTCTCCTTATTAACATAGTTCCTGTTGGGTTGCATCCCCTTCTTGATATTCTTTAGTAGTTTTGGTATGGATGACTTTCGATTTCTAGAGATGGTTTGTTTTCTTAAGTACAATGATCCACTTTTGATTATACTTATTTTTTTGGTTTAGCCTTGAATTTATATATTAATGGATCAGTTCTTGGTGTTCTAAGTGTTACTTGTGAGATCATGTTTTGGGACAGATGGTTCTCCCACTAGGTGAGTATTGTGGGTGCCATTCATGATGTGTTTGAGTTTTAACAAAGTTCATATCAGAGCATAGGTCTGTCGATATCGTCATACCAAAATGGGTCCAGTAAAGTCTCGCAAAATGGTACAGAGACATTTATACTGTAATGACCTAATTTTAGATGACTTTTGTGAAATATTTATTTCTATATGATTTGACCATTTTGACACTACCCGTGGTTGATTAGTGGTATTTCTGGGGTGCGAGGATATCAAAACAGTTCTCAATGCATTTAGGTATGATTTATGAGATACTGTAATTTTTTGTGGCTAAGAAAGTCTTATACGTGACTTTGGTCAATATTTATTGATATGTGCGTCAGATGGTAAAACGGACTACGCCAACAAATCTGGAACGTTGATCATACATTAGTCTTATGGTTGTGTGGTTTTATGAATTTTATATCTCATTTTGACTGTCAATTTGGAAAGTTGTGAAATTGGGTTTCAGAGGTGAACTTTGTGAAAATAGTGCTTTTGTTATATTCTAAAATCTCTATTGATTTCGGATCATCGAATTTGATAGGTTTGCATAGTTAATTTTCATTCACGAAATTCTGAATGAATCTTGAGGGGTCCATAAAAACTTGGAGAATTCCAAGTTTCAGCTGGTTCTAGTGCACCCACGATCGTTGTTGTCTAGTTACATACGCGACTCGGCTGATCAGCCCCAAGTTTTGCATACATGACATCTTGTCGCAATCAGGATCCCCACAAATATGATGTTAGGATCACATATGCAATGCTTGTCATCACTCAAGGTACCTCGTATGCAACAACTCATTGCATAAGTGAATGTCCTGTACACGATCTGGTGATCACATATGTGATGTCTGGACTATTTATATACCCGTGTTTCACCATTTTTACCATTTTTGAGACTTGGAGCTTAGGATTTCATGATTTTGAGCAATCTCTTTCACTTTTAAGCTTGGGTAAGATCCATAAAACATATTTTAATTATTTTCTCCAAATTTTATCCTGTAATTCTTGTTTAAGCGCGAATTAAAAAGGTAAAAAATTAGAGATTTTGTCCTGCAAGGCCTAAAAATTGAAATTCTCCGATTTAAACCCTGATTTAACTTGTTTTAACTTGGGTGGGTTTCTAATCTTATTAGTATTACTTTTCTTTTGATGTCATCTTCAAAACAACTTTAATTCTTGATTTTAAAATGAATTTCAAGGATTTTTGCCGAAAAAGCGTAAACATGGTTTTTCTTCAATTTGGACCTTATTTTTAACTCGTTTTTATTTGAATTTTTAGTTGTAAACTCCTAAAAGTATGGGGAAACTGTTTTAAATACAAAGTTATGATTTTGCCTTTTTTTGAAAACCTATTTTGGGGGTCCATTTTGGGCGCAAAAATAGGCAATATGGGTACCATTGGCTTATTTTTTATGCATAGACCCCATACATGGTTGTACGACTTTGTGGAGACCTGTGTTTTTGGTAAACAATCACCCAAGCTTGGTCACTACGACCCCCTTTGTGATGTGCAGAGGCATCCCTTCTTTTGAAGTTACGGGGCTATATTGTCGAGTTCCTTAGAGAGAGTTGTCTCGCGCCCCTAGGTAGTCTCTACCTACCCATATGTGTTGGTTTTGGGTACAAGTATCCTCTTGCTCAAAGTCATTTGAACTTTTCCTGGGAGTATGTCATGGGTTACTTTAGCGTTGTCGCTCCTGGTATTCAAATGTTGGCTCGAGGCATTTTCTCTACCCCTTCTTACCATAAAAAAAGGTCAGGGACACCTTACGATCTTGAACTAATAACAATCTTTAGGATAACCTAACCTCTTCCATCCCTCGGGACCAACAAAGAGTAGTATAGGAATATTCACCGATTGTCCATCAACTATGCCTTTTGTCCTGATATTAGGCTCTGACTTACCCTCCGTTGACAAACCTTGCAAAGGAACCCTTAGGTTTTTGGGGCATTAGATTCTTACCAATGTTTGCATTACTCAAGTCGACATACTCGTTTGCACTTCGTGCACCACCACTCATGCGGGGGCTTCTCTCAAAGGCCGAATATTCCCCAATCGATGTATTTTTACACCCCACCGCTTCAGTAGATTGCATATCCCCATTCATATTTAGCACAAGAGAGCTTGGTCAATGAGCTATTACACACTCTTTCAAGGGTGGCTACTTCTAGGCAAAGCTCCTGGCTGTCTCTACTCCCCTACCTCATTTATCACTAAGCGGTCATTTAGGGGCTTTAGATGGTGATCCGGGCTATTTCTCTCTCAACAATGAAGCCTATCCCCGATCATCTCACTAGATGACTTTGACCCCTTTTTTTAAGGCCATACCTGGTATTTAGAGTTTGCCTCGATTTGATACCGCTCTCATCGCCCACACCAAAATAATGTTTTATCCCTATATGTCCAGTCAACTGCTGCACCTCAATGCATTTTGGGGAGAACCAGCTAGCTTTGGGTTCGAGTGGCATTTCACTCCTAACTATAACTTATCCACTGAGTCCTCAACATGAGTTAGTTTGGGCCACCACTTAGTTTCATCCAAGCTTCATCCTGGTCATGGATAGATCACCCAAGTTTGGATCCATAAGTAGTGACAATATACCTATGAAGACTCTCTTTCGTGATGGCTCTGGTGGGTTTCCTTAACCAAGCCACTACCTATTAGTCGCCAGCTCATTCTTCAACAGGCATGCGATTAGAGCCCTAGCTCCTCCCACTACTTGGGAGATTATGGTTTTATGTTCTATTTAACTCTCCTATGGGGGTTCTTTTCACCTTTCCCTCATGGTACTACATCGCTATAAGTCACCTTGGAGTATTTAGCCTTGCAAGGTAGTCCTTGCTGATTTATATGGGATTCCACGTGCCCCATGCTACTCGGGTCAGAGCGTAAGATAGTTATTCTTTCGGCTACTAGACTTTTGGCATATAAGGTGCCACATTTAAGATGCTTTGCCTGGCAGCACGACACATGTATTTATCTCCTACAACCCCTTTTTTATGGTTTAGGCTACTCCCATTTCACTCGCAGCTACTATAGGAATCACTTTTGCTTTATTTTTCTCCGGCTACCAAAATGTTTGAGTTCGCCAGGTTGTCTCTTACCTGCCCATGGATTTAGTAGCATTTTGAAAGGTTGCCCTATTCAGGAATCATCGGATCTATGCTTAGTTTTAACTCCCCAAAGCATTTCATCGATTACTATGTCTTTTCTCATCTCTTGGTGCCTAGGTATCCACCGTAAGCCTTTCCTCATTTAAACCTCACCCTTCATTTTTAAGGCAATGCTATCCTAAGGTGCTTCAAAATGGATAGGTCTTATCAATGTCCATGAATGATAAATCATAGATCAAACTGCTGAATCAAAAAAATTGGGTGCTATCATAAAGCTTTGTATCAACTAAGTTTATGAGTTAGAGATAAGCCGACTCAAACCGATGAATTAGCCGCAGGGTAAACCACTGTCTCTCAGGTCCCCCGATTGATTCTACCATATAGGCCAATGATAGACAATAACTCTCTCTCAAACACAGCTTACAACTTTCAGTGTACTGTGCTCACTAAAGTACAATTCTTCTAAAAATCTCATTTAAAAAGTGCTGAGTGGGAATCCCATTCTAACTAAGGATTCTTGTGGTTTCGGAGGATCCAAATACAGTAGAACCAGGAATAGAGGGATTTCCCCTTTTTCTACCGAACTTTTTGGTCTTAAGAACACTAGTTTTAACAATGAGTCATTGCCTTTCTCCGGCCCTGACTGCCCAACCTGAGAGCAGACAGCTAATGAGTTTCACTTATTTAACAGGGTTCTATGGTCGGTGTCCATGACCCCTGGATATTGAAGGCATCCTTGGGTGGTCTCATAGTTCCTAAGGGGTAGAGATGATGGGGTTGGTCCATGGATTTTCCTTCCTTTTCGTTTCTTGCATTTCTCTCAAAGGGTTGAAGGGAGATAGTATTTCAAGCTATTTGCAAGGGCCAACTTGATCTACTTCACTAGAGATCTCAGATGAGGTAACCCTAGGAGAACCACCGATTCCAACTACCGTCCATGTACAATCCATACTAGATCTGACCAACTGCCCATCCTACCTCCTTTATGCTATTGACAGCCCATCTTTGTCTCAGTAGAGTATTTCAGTGGAATGTTTTGGTCCTCTTCCCCATTACTTAGAAAAAGTGAGCCACCAGTTCAGGTAGAAGATACTATCATTACCGCCTAGACAATTATACATCTAACCCATAATCGTAACAACCCAATTACAAGAGTAGAGCTCTACCAACTGAGTTATATCCTCTCGAGCCAAGTAGAGCATGCATGAAGTAGTTAGATGGTTCTTCTATTCTTTTTCCTAGCACAGCTGGGCCATCCTAGACATGAACTAGACACCTCACCCATGAAGTAAATCATCCCACCTATGGTCCAACTAATTAGGACAAAATCAATAGATTCCTTTTCGGGAGCGATTCATCCTTCCCAAAGGTAGCATACAACTCTACATTGTACTGCACTCTCCAAGTGTGCTTGTTCCCCCCTTCTTCCTTACCCTGGCAAGTCTTTGAGAAATAACTCTGATAAGAAGGAAAAAAGGCATTAAGAGACCCTCTTGGACCAACCCTAGACACTCTAAGATCCTTTTTCAAACTGTTCATTTTTATATTTTAAGTCAATAAAAAATAGTTTGAATGGTACGATCCCTCCGTCACCCCAGAATGAAAGAGGCGATCTCGTAGTTCTTGGTTTGTAAAGATGAATTATTAGGTGCTCTATTTAATTTTCCCATTGAGTCCGAACCAAAACTTGTGCCCAAGAGATAGCTATCCATACACTAATAAAGGATGTATGGATTATCAAGAAGAGAAGAGCCATGGTGGTCCCCTCGGATTGCCCGAATCCCACGAGTGAATCAAAACTTAGATCTACATTGGATCTTACCTGAATCACTCTATCTATCCTCCTAAGTGGGAGTTTGGTTTCAAACCCCGATTTGAACAAAAGGAATATGCCATGTTAATATGCTTTGGATGATCCACATCTCAGGGTTAGACGCCGATGAGCACATTGAACTATCCATGTGGTTGAGAGCCCTCACAGCTAAGGCACAAAAATGCAATTATCGGGGGGACTCTACCACTGAGCTAATAGCTCATCGTGCGAGCCTCTAACTGGGGGCCCACTATGCCAAAAGTGAGAGAAACCCCATCCCTCTTCTTCTTTTTTTCTCCCCCATGTCGCCACACGGGGGAAGCATGATGACATAAAAAAGGGGTCGTATCTTTTTTTTACCTGGGATAATAATATCATGAGCTTGGTCTTACTTCATTGTCAAGAAAGAAAAGAATACTTCCATCTCCAATAGTAAATGAGACATAGATCCCTTCTTTTTTGGGGGGGTGTGCAGCAGTGTCAAACCAAAATACCCAACAAGTATTAGCTATCCTTAAAAATAAGGTGATCTATCTGTACGACTACCATATTATGACTTCACTCCAATCACTAGCCCTGTCTTTGGCATCCTACTTCTTACAATTAAGATAATGATTTTCGGCATAGCCAACTCCCATAGTGTAATGGGTGATGTGTATAAGTCCCAAGAATGAATTCACCGTCGTATGGATGACTGATGATTACTAGCGATTTTGGCTTCATACAGGCGAGTAACATCTTGCAAAATACCGTTCATGGGAGTAAATCGTTAGATTAAAGGCTTGTGCACCAAGCTTCAGAATAAAGGCTTGTGGACCATTTTTTGACATTCGAGGCAAGTTATGGCTTAAATTTCTTCAGACTAGGCCAAGTAGTTAATATTGATACAAAATTATGTTAAGGGTGTGGAAACTAATCATAAATATTACTATATTTGTTATGATGTGCCCGTGTGGGGGCATATGTATTGATGCAATTTGGTAGTTTCGGAACATCATTTGCTATATGTGACTGTGTCAGGTCCTTTGTAATATTATTGTCTATATATATGTGAAATTAGTTGTATTTTGTTGATAAAAAAAGCCTCATGTGGTATCAATGGTTACTTTTTTAATGTATTTCAATCTATTGGCATATGTATTATGTTGGATTCATGGATGCTTAGATAAATGAGTGGATTCTGGCCGACTTGCTTGGTATATTGGTTGGACATTAAATCTCTCAGTTTGGTCGGTTGTGAGCATTACATCCTCATATCATATTCGTTCATGAAACATTGGTACCACTCTAGAAATACTAGAAATACTAGAAACATTGGCTTTTACTAACAGAAAATATGACATCATAAGAACCCTCTACCGAAAGATATGCCAAAGGGGAGATATGGATATTGGTACTGGATTGGTTGTATATGTGTTGAAGAGCCCCCATGGGTCCTACGTAGGAATCTTTAGCTCTGTAGGTGTATATAGAGGTTATCCAATAACCTCGTGCATCACATCATTATCATAATCATCTTTATTGCATTTTATATATTGTTCTTCTGTTGTGATTGTGTTTTTTCTTTACTTTACATTGTATCCTTAATTGTGTTGCTTTATCTCCTCTAATTCTTACCTGTCTATATGTATTTCCTTTTTATACTTGTATGTGCGATATCGTTATTACTTGTGTACCTTTCTATTATTGCTATGGTGTATGTGTATATTATATAACTATTAGTGGAGATGGTGTGGGCTACTGTTTGAGTCATTTTCTAGTTGCAGGTGACATACCCTTAGTGTGTAGTTTATATGCTTTATTTTCTACTTTTCTCAGTCGGCCTATGATACCTACTAAGTACAAGTAGACCGTACTCATCCCTACTGTGCCCTTTTGCTGTAGATCCAGGTTTGAGTGCACCTCACAGTGATTAATTAAGGTGATATTTGGAGCTTTTTGAGGTAGCAATTGATTGTATATGTTGGAGTTGGCTACTTCCTTTCCTTATTCAGACTATGTCTTTATTTGTTTTCAGAGATAGTTATTCCTATTTTGGATCTCTTATGTATTTTGATCTCAAGTTGAACTAGTTATGTTCTTACATTGTGAGACCAGGTTTTAGGATTTTTTTTGGTAGAATTCACTATTTATTTTTATTTTAACAATAAATGTATGTGGTTCCACTCCGTTCTATGAGCTTTGCCTTGGCTTTTGGTATTGTTTTTCATTTTATATCAATTTGGTGATAGGCTTACTTGTTAAGGCTTGTCGTGACAAGTTCCATCATGACGCTTGGTTTTTCTTGGGTTCTGACATATACTTTTCTTTGGGAGTCTATAGGACTTTTGGAAATCTATCATTCTTGTTTATTTTGTGGTATAACTTTATTCCACTAGGTTTCTCATGATCAAATTGGTATCAATCCCTTTATTTAGTGGTATAACTTGATTCCAATTGATATCTAGAGATCTAAATTAGTATCTAATCCTATTTATTATTTTTTTTATAAATGGTAAATACTAGGTCCAATGGAACCTGACCTGTAACACCTATATGGCCACTTTAGCTGCGGAGCTAGTCAAGAGAAAGAGAGAATGAGTGAAAGAGAGATATAGAAGAAGGGGAGCGAGCCAGAATGCCAAGGGTGGAGCTCAATCGATGGCACACCAGACTCTTGAGAGATCACATCACCTCCCTACCTTAAGATTATTTGAATAAGATGAAAGTAGTAGAGGGACAAAGTATGAAACCCAATGTAGTAACTCAAAATAGGGTTTTAGGATTACCTCTTATGTTTACTAAGGTTGTACAGTAGGTGTTAGCCTTTCTGAGTGGTTTGACTGAGACTAGAACCACTCCCATGGCACCAATTTATCAGACTCAAGTTGTTCATCCTACTATTTCCATAGATTCTAGAATGGAGAAGCTTTGGGGACTGATGCTCTTTTTTGTCTGGTTTTAGGTTCGATGATGACTGGTACAAAATATAAACTACTAAAAAAATTCTAAATTTAAAACCTCCAACATTCCAAGGTACTGAGTTAGAGGATACTTTTGAGTTCATCATTGATTTCTATAGGAGGTTACATAAGATAGGTATTGTGAAGTAGTATGGAGTTGAGTTTTGACCTTTCTATTAAAGAAAGAAGCTAAGCAATGGTGGTGGGTGTATGTTCAATGAAGTTTTGGACTATACAAAGAAGTTAGAAAGGGTTACACAAGAGGGTCAGGATGAAATGTTAGCTAAGAAGTCATGAAATGTTGGGAATTTTTATGGGTCTTACTCTATAGGACACCGTTAGCAGACCTAATCAACCCATCCTATCCAGTCATCCTTGCCAGCTTCTAGTGGTTCAGACTAAGGTTTCTTCTCAACAACAAACTATTATCAGTCATTAGACTTATTTTATTTTTGTCTATTGACCTTTTAGCTATCAAGGGTGTTTCTATTGTGGTGCTATTATCCACTTTAAAAGAGAGTGTCCTATGAGGTAGACAAATGCCCAAGCAAAAAATCCAGACTTGAGTAAAGTTACAATAAGTAGAGAAGGAGAAAGTAGGGATAAGGGTCGTCGATAAGGTGGACGTGGAAATCTGATAGGTGGTTGAGGTAGTCGGAGAACTGGCAACACAAGAGGAAAAATACAGTCGGTGAATGAGTCAGCTCAAATTGATGACCGGTCTCATTATTATGTATTTTTTGAAAAGACTAATGCTGAGGCTACTGATGTGGTAATTACAGGTACTAGTTCTATTTGGGATTGGATGGCTTCTATTTTTTTTAATTTGAGGTCTACCTGTTCTTATGTATCTATTTAGCTTGCAGTGGGTCTGAATATGGTTTGTGATGCATGCCATTATCTTGTTTATGTATCTACTCTGGTTGATAAGTATATGATGGTAACCCATGTTTATTGTTCTTTCCATGTATTATTTATAGTTTTTCATACATGGTAGACTTGATTATTCTGGATATGTTGGACTTTGATGTGATTTTGGGTACGACCTGGTTATCTCCATTTCATACTATTTTAAACTACAATTCTAAGGCAGTGACTATATCTTAGTTGGAAATGGGTAGGCTAGAGTGGGAGGGAGTGTATAAGGACAAGCCGGTGAAGATTATATCATTTATTCGGGCTAAAAGGTTAGTGGGGAAGGGGTGTTCAACATTTTTAGCTCATCTCTAGGATATTATTGAAGGGTCCCCTTCTACAGAGTTAGTTTCGGTAGTTTCCAAATTTCAAGATGTGTTCCCTTTAGACTTTTGGGTATACCTCCAGATAGAGATATCAATTTCTATATTGACTTAGGGTCGGACACTCACCCTATATCCATACAGCCCTATAGAATGGTTTTAGTAGTTTTGATAGAGTCGAAGACTCAATGGCAAAAGCTACTTGACAAGAGTTTTACTTAACCAAGTGCTTCACCTTGGGGTGCTATGATCCTATTTTTTAAAAGAAGGATGATAGTTTTTGGATGTGCATTGATTTTAGACAGTTGAATAAGGTTACTATTAAAATAAATACCATTTGACTCACATAAATGATTTGTTTGACCAGTTTTAGGGTGCGTCAATATTCTCAAAAATTGATTTGTGGCTAGGTTATCATCAATACAATATTAGATCGGAGGATATGCCAAAGATAAATTTTAGAGCTCGGTATAGTCATTAAGAGTTTCTGGTGATGTTCTTTAGGTTAACTAATGCACCTGGAACCTTTATTAGTTTGATGAACGGTATCTTTAAGTAACTCTTGGATTCTTTTGTTATTGTGTTTATTGACTTATTGTCTAGTCTAAGAGTAAAGAAGAGCATGTAGGCCATCTTTGATTAGTCTTGGAGATTCTAAACCATAAAACATAGCTTTCTTAGTTTTCAAAGTGCAAATTCTGGTTGTCTTTATTTTCCTTCTTGGGGCATGTGGTTATTGAAAAAGGGGTGATAACAGATTCCCAGAAGACTGAGGTAGTTAAAGATTAGATTTGGCCTAGTTTAGTGATCGAGGTAAGGATCTTTATGGGTTTTTCAAGTTCTTACCATAGATTTGTAAAGAACTTTACATCTATTACGACATACTTAACAAGGGTCACTTAGAAAGAAGTACCATTTGTTTGGTCAGATCAATGTGAAGAGAGCTTTCAAAAGCTTAGGACACTATTGATTACAACATCTATTCTTTCATTGTCAGTTAAAAGTGAGGACTTTATAGTATTTTGTGATGCTTCACTTTTGGGTTTGGGTGCTTGCTGATACAAGATAAAAATGCCATTGCTTATGCTTCTAGGCAATTGAAGCCTCACGAAAAAAACTATCTAACACATGACATTGAGTTGGCAGTGGTGGTGTTTGCATTAAAGATTTACAGACACTATTTTTATGGTGTCAAGTCTATTGTCTTCACACCTTATCCTAAAGCATGTGTTCACTCAAAGGGATCTGAGTAAGAAAATGGAGGTGGATGGAATTATTGAAGGAATATGATGTATTTTTTTAGTAGAATTTGGGTAAGGTTAATATGGTGGCAGACACATTGAGTCAAAAATTGTAAGCATAGGTAGTTTATTATTCTTGAAGTTGTCCAAGTGACTACTAGCTAGAGAGTTTCAAAATTTAGCATCTCTGAGCATGTAGTTTGGGGTCTTAAACAACAGTGGAGTGTTTTCCAGTGTTGAGGGTCAATATTTATAGATCATATTGAGTCTAAGCAATTTGACGGTGAGAAGTTAAATGCATTCTGAAATAAAGTGGTGCGTTGAGAGAAGTATACATCACTATTGACGTGGGTGGGGTATTATGGTTAAAGAGAAGATTATGTGTTCCTAGAGTTGGTGATTTAATTTGCGATCTACTTCCAGGGGCCTCTGGTTTGAGTTATTCTGTCCATCTAGGTAAGACCAAGATGTATCGTGACTTGAGGAAGCTTTATTGGTGGCTCAGGATAAAGAGGAACATAGTGGATTATAGGTCCAAGTTTCAAAACTATCAACAAGTAAAGTATAAACACTAAAGGTCTGTAGGGTTGCTTCAAAGGATGCCTATACCTATATGGAAGTGGGAACATATTGCTATAGATTTTGTGGTGGTGCTTTCTCAGACTCTGGGGGAGTATGACTTTATTTGGGTAATAGTATATCGATTGATGAAATTAGATCACTTTTTACTGGTTCGGGGTAGATTGAAACTCTCAATAGTTAGCTAAAATTACATAAAGGAGATTGTAATACTTCATGGGTTGTCTCATAACATTATATAGAATAGGGACTCCAAGTACTCATCTAAATTCTGGGATAGGTTTCATGAGGAATTGGGAACCAATCTCACATTTAGCACATCCTTTCATCCTCGAACTAATGTACAGTTGGAGAGGATAATTCAGGTGTTATAGGACATTTTGAGGGCCTGCATGATTAATTTTGGTGGTTATTGGAACCTATTTATTCCATTATATGAGTTTTCATACAACAATAACTATCACTCTAGCATTTATATGGTCCCATTTGTAGTAGTCTACATGAGGATGTGTAGGTGATGTATTGTGTAGTTTAAGACTGGTGATGTCAAATATTTAGGCACAGACATGGTAAAGGAGGCTCAAAATAAATTATAGTTTATTCAAACTAAGTTGTTGGCTGCTCAAAGTATGAAAAAGGAGTATGCAGAATGTAAGATAAGAGACATGGAATTTAAAATTGGTGAACAAGTTTTGACTTAATGTGTCTTCAAGTTTGGTAAGAAAGGAAATCTCAGCCAATAATATATCAATCCCTTCAAGATTCTTGAAGAGGTCGGTCTGATTGCATACAGATTAGCTCTACCACCAGGGTTATTGGTAGTCTATCAAGTATGTTATGTCTCAATGTTGAAAAGGTACCATGGGGATGAAAACTACATCAGTAAGTGGGATTCAATGTTTCTAGATAAGGATTTGGTTTATAAGGAGGAACCTATAGAGATTATAGATTGGGATGTTCAGAAACTGAGGATTAAGCAAATTCATTTGGTTAAGGTTCAATGGAAGCATTGTCCAATTAAGGAAGACAACTTAGGAAATCGAGGACAAGTAGGACAAGCACACTCAATTGTTTAAGACTTTATGTATTCTCTTCTCTCTTAATTTTGGTCTACTTTTGAGTTTGATCTCTCAAGAAAAATTGGTATCTATTGTAAAGTAAACTCTCATTATTATGTATGAATCTCCAATTAAAAGTCCCATGTTAAAATATTTCCCAGTTTTGAAGTTACAAATTTCAGTCTAGGATAGTTCCGAATGAAATTGGAGCGAGGTGCGTTATAGGGAAATTTGAGCATGATTTAAATGGGTTTAGTGTTATTTGAATTGAATTCTAGATAGCTAAGATGATAAGGAACCTGTAGGAATTTACGAAATTAAATTTGGGTGAGCAGAACTCCCTAAAATAATCTTAGCATAAATGGAATTTTTTGTAATGCCTTTGGTATAAGGTAGTTTTAAAAGGTAAGATTTTTTGGAGAAACTGGACATTTTGTCCTATTGATGCTACTATAGCATCAGGAACAACACTAATTCATCGATGCTACTAAGGAGAAAATTTTGCTATAGCGGTGGTCAAAGGACGACCAACGCGAGTATAATGGTAGTTACTGCTATAGCAAAGCCGTTATAGCGGCATAAGCTGTTATAGTGGTTTATGCTTCTATAGCAGTGAAAATTTTAGTTGAATTAAAATTCCCCCCCCCCAAATATTTTATTGTTATAAAACTCATTTTGGGGCAAAAGAGGTGCAATTTACACCCGAAATTCATTGTTAGGCTTTAAAACAGTAAGGAATCCGCCCCGGTTAACCTGTAATTGAGATTAAGTCATAAAATTTCTAACCTATGGAGTTCGGGGAGGGGTTTAGGGTGGAAGTGAGTTGTTTTCTGGTTCAAAGGAGGAAATTAAGTAATAAGTTAATGGGTTGTTTTCTGGTTCAAAGGAGGAAATTAAGTAATAAGTTAATGGGTTTTGTTTATTAACTGTTAATTTATCCTTGCATTCCGTTAATTCACTAACTTAATCATGGAATTGGTTTTAGGTGAATTATGGTAGGAAAGCCCTATAAGAGAAAAGGAATGATCATGAACTTGACCTTAGGAAATGGGGATGAGTTATAATTCCCGACATGGTAGGTCATGGTATTAATTATGTGTTTATATAGCTTTTCTAGACCATGACCAAGCAGATATTGCACGGAAGGACAAAGATACGGATTAGAGGAGTTGTACAAGATGGGTTTGATGTATGTAATGGTATTGTAGTTTAATTCAATTTCTGTTATATGTGCATGTTAACTTCTTTGTAGTGTGTCTTGTTGTTTCATATTGTTTAGAGTGGTCAATGCAAATGATTTCATGGTTTCTATATGTCACGACCTTAACCAGGGCCTGACCGTGACGAGTATCTTAAGTCCACCGAGGAACGGAGACCACCCCATTTACCCTAGCCAACCAAAACACAATACAACTAGCAACGAATGAATTATTAACATATAACAAGATAGAGCTGAGTTCTGAACATATAACAAGATAGTTAAGCAACTAGCTCAGAAAGAAATTTAAGAACTTTAACATCTATCCCAATCCACAGTAATCTACAAATCCTCTAATAACAAAAAACAACCTAAGACCGGACATAACCTCGACCATAGAAAAAAAAAGTCCAAAACGAATACTCCAAAACATGAATGAAACAAGACCATGAAATGAGGGTCTTTCGGAGAATGGACGATCACCAATTTAAAGCTGACCACGAGCTATCAAGAAATCACCTATCATTGTGCAAGAAAAGCAGAAGTGTCTTTGCTCTTTGCATCGCGTGGGGATACAATGTCTAGAGATGGTTAGCGGGGTGAGTGCTAGCATGTAATGCAAGAAAAAGATAAAATAATGCCAATTAAAAAGCCAGTCAAAACTCAATGTAGATGTTTACATACATGCATATATATATATATATATATATATAGGTTTAGCATGATATTTAAAACGATTAACCTGGACTATGTAGCTCTAACCATCCTAAGGGCACCCACAGGCTATATAGGTTTAACTCCCCCAAATGAAAGGGTCTCAGTGCTTGTTAGCCGCATGAACCAGGAAAATCTAAGGATGAGCCAGGGAATACCTCGACCCTATCCAGTCCCAAAATATACATAAGTGTGAACTAATGCACACGGTCATAAAGACCCTCATGTCAGCAAATGTTGTTTCTAGTATCGGTCCCCCGGGACCTCCACCTTCCACGGAAAGCAACACAGTCCCCTTTAAGCCCAATTAAAATAAGTTTCACATAATCTATCTATTTAACGAAGGAATTATCCATTAAGGTATCAACCACAAGTATCATCGTACCATTACGCTTACAATCTTATAATTATGTCATACCAATTCCATTGACTTGGTGGAATGCCACGACCCATTTTGTTTAATAAATCAAGTTTAAAATTGAAAATATCACAAAAAAGGCCTTCAAAACCCTTTTGCAATGCAATAGTTTAGAGAAATGAGCCAAATCATGTGATTAACCATATTTCAAATCTAATTATGCAAGTGAGTTGAGGGAACACAATTTCCAAAACCAAATTACAAACCAAAATCATCAAATTTGGGGAATACCTCAACCCCCATCCCATTCACCATATCATGCACTCCAATGGGTTTCAAAATACATAAATAAAATATGAACACTTGCATTAAAATCATGCGAATTCAAATCAACTAACATTCCTTCCAAAACCCTCAATCCAAATCAAAATCCATATTCAGATCCACATGAATAACAATTTAAACACATGCTTTAAGTAAAACAAGTTTGAGGGGAGAGGTACATGCCTGAAAGTATTAGGACTTATTGAGGGAAATCAACCTCTGATCCTTAGATGATCAATTTTGAGAAACCTTAGCCTTGTTCTTGCTTTGAGGAATTTGAGAGAAGAGAAGTGTGTTTTAATTTTGGGTCACAATTGGGGAAAGATGAAAATGACCAAAGTATCCTCAATTAAAGCACAGGAAAAATTGTTACCAGTGTTTACGAGTTATGTCACAACTCGTGACGTCTGATTACAAGTCATCGTCATGTCTTGTAGTCTGGGCTGAGACATAGGGCCTCCTCATTGTTAACTCTATGAGTTGTACATACACTAACCTTATAACTCATAGGGCCCTAGTTGTAACTATAACAGTGACATAGGTAGCCCTTATTGATCTCCTTACGAATCCAACACTGCAATAGGTAAAGATACCTTATGACTCGTTAGTTGAGCCATAATCTCAAGAAATTTTCAGAGGCAAAAATTTAGGGTGTTACATTGCCCCCTGTCCTCCCAGGATCATTCAACCCTAAATAAAGAGTCAAGGAATCCATTAGCACGAGAGTAAAATAGATACACAACCATAATTTCTGTAACAAAGTCAAAAAAAAGTGTAGGAAAACACTTACCTTAAGCACGATTATCCAACTCGGGGAACAAGAATGGATACTTGGACTTCATTTCCTCTTCGGCCTCCCAAGTAGCTACTTCCACCTTATGGTTCCTTCATAGAACCTTTATCGAAGACACATACTTAGTCCTCAGATGATGGACTTGTCTATCCAAAATCTCCACCAAGACTTCCTTATAAGACAAGGAATTTGAAATACCAATACCCTCAATAGGCACCACCAAAAAAGCATCACCTACATACTTTTTCAACTTTGAAATATGGAAAATAGGGTTCATTGAACCCAAACTCGAAGGCAAATCCAACTTATAAGCAACCTTCCCCACTCTCCTCAAAATCAAGTACAGAGCAACATAATGGGGGCTAAGCTTCCCTTCTTCACAAACCTCATCACTCTCTTTAAAGGAGATACCTTTAAGAACACCCAATCGCTAACCTCAAACTCCAACTCTCTTTGCCTCACATTCTTGTAGGAATTTTGGCAACTCTGAGCAGTCTTAAGTCTATCCCAAATCACCTTTACCTTCTCCATGGCTTAGTGAACTAAGTCTGGTCTGAACAAACTGGTCTCACCAACCTCAAAACACTCTATAGGAGATCTACACCTCCTACTATAAAGAGCCTCAAAAGGAGACATCCCAATACTAGAGTGATAACTATTGTTCCATCCAAATTCATTAAGAGGTAAATGATCCACCCAACTACCTCCAAAATTGATCACACAGGCCCTTAGCATATCTTCCAAAGTCTGAATAGTCCTCCCCGCTGGTCCATTAGTCTAAGGGTGGAATGTGGTGCTAAGGTTCACCCATGTGACCAACCTTTACTGAAATGAATGCCAAAAGCGAGAAGAAAACAATGTACCGCTATCCGAAAAATAGAAACTGGAGCACCATGCAACTTGATGATCTCTTGAATAAATAACTTCACATAATCCTCTCCAGTGTAAGTAGTCTTCACTAGCAAGAACTGAGCAGACTTAATCATCCTATTCATAATGACCCAAATCGAATCATGCTGATTTCAAGATCGTGGAAGACTAGTAATAAAGTCTATTTTGATCACCTCCTATTTCCATACAGGCAACTCAATCTCTTGAGATAATCTACCGGGCCTCGAGTTCTTAACCTTGACTTGCTAACAAACCATGCACTTAGCCACAAAATTGTCCACATATCTTTTCATATTGTTCCACCAATAGATCTCCTTCAAGTCATGATACATCTTCATCGAACTTGGAAGAATTGTATACCTCAACTTATTAGCCTTAATTAGAATCCTTTCTCGCAGCCCATCCACATCAGGAACATATTATCTACCTTGGTACCTCAAGATACCATTTCCATGAATCTCAAATGCCATTACCATCTTCTGACCCATATCATCCTTAATCTGTATCAAGATATGATCGAAAACCCATTTCTCTTTAACTTCAGCACTAAGAGATGACTTTACCACATCTTGAATAACCATACCTCCATCTTCAGAATCCAAAAGACAAACTCAAAGATTATCAAACCGATGAATATCCATCACCAATCATTGATTCTCCTCATCCACATGAGATAAGCTACCCATAGATAACCTGCTAAGAGTATCAACAACCACGTTAGATGTACCTAGGTGATAATTAAGACAAATATCATAGTCCTTGAGCAACTCAAGCCATTTCTTTTCTTGAGATTCAACTCCTTCTGGGTGAACACCTACTGCAGTCTCTTATGGTCTGAATATACATCAACATGCACTCCATCTAAGTAGTAATGCCAAATCTTCAAAGCAAAAACAATAACCACCAACTCTAAATTATGAGTCAGATAATTCCTTAAATGAACTTTCAATTTCCTAGAAGCATAGGAAACAACCATACCATGATGCATCAAGACATAACCTAGTCCCATACACGACACATCACAATAAACAACAAACCCATCAGTACCCTCAGGCAGGGTCAAAACCGGAGCAGAAGTCAACTAATCCTTCAGCTTCACAAAACTACCCTCACTAGAATTAGACCACAAAAACTTTATTTTTTTTAGTTAATTTAGTCAATGGATCAGCAATAGATGGAAACTTTCCACAAATATCCTATAATACCAGGGTAACCCCAAGAAGCTTCGAATATTAGTTGGAGTCGTGGGTCTAGGACACTTCTTAATTGCCTTTACTTTTGTGGATTTACCATGATCCCCTCACTAGACACAATATGATTTGAAAAGTCACAACATTCAACCAAAACTTACACTTCAAAACCTTGGCATAAAATCGTTGATCCTTAAGAGTCTCAACACTACTTGAAGGTGATCGGCATAGTCCTACTCACTCTTAGAATATACCAAGATGTCATTAATAAACATAATCACGAACAAATCCAAAAATTGTCTGTATACCCAATTCACCAAGTCCATAAATACAGTTAGAGCATTAGTCAATTTGACTGATATCACCAGAAACTCATAATGACCATATCGGGTTTAGAAGGCAGTCTTAGGGATATTTTCCTCCTTAATATTCAATTGGTGACAACTCGACCAAAGATTAGTCTTAGAAAAACATCTAGCACCCCAAAGTTGGTCAAAGAGATCATTTACCCTATGAAGAGGATACTTATTATTCACCATCACCTTATTTAATTGCCGATAATCTATGTACATCCGAAGAGAACCAATCTTCTTATGTAGGAAAAACATGGGAATATCCCATGTGGACATACTAGGATGAATGAAACCCTTATCAACAATATCCTTTAACTACTCTATAAGTACTTTCAATTTAGTTGGAGTGATTCTATAAGGAGGAACAGAGATAGACGAGTATCTGGTAAAAGATCAATCCCAATGTCTATTTCCCTATCGGGAGGAATACCAAGAAGATCATCGGGAAACACTTTAGGAAATTTTTTAACAATTAGGATAGATTGCAAAGAGGGAACCCTAAAACTAGAATTTTTAACCTGAACTTGATGATATAGAAACCCCTTGGAAATCAATTTCTAGGCTCTAAGATACGAAATAAACCTCTTTTTAGGAACTAAGGAACTTTTCTTCCATTTCATTACTGATTTATTTGGGAATTGGAAACTGACCATACCAGTCTGACAATCTAGAGAAGCATAGCACGGATGTAGCCAGTTCATCCCTCGGATCACATAAAATTCTACCATATCCAATTCAATCAGATCTAATAATGTCTTCCTATCAGAATAGATACCCCACAACCTCTATAGGCCCATTTAACTATAGTAAAATCACCCACTGGGGTAGACACAGAAAAAGGATCAAAAATGATCAAAGGATCAAAATCAAAAAAAATATCCATATAAGGGGTCACATAAGAAAGGTAGACCCCGGATCAATTAAATAGTACATATCATGAGAGAAAAGATATAACATACCATCAAAAACATTAGAAGACACCTCAGATTCTTAATGAGTGGCAAGAGGATAAAGATGATTCCGACCACCGATGGTACTAAAAGTAGCACCCTTTAGCGCAGGAGCTGAAGAAGTAGAAACTGAAATCTCATTATCTCCAATAGCACCATTTTCTGAAGGACAGTTCCACTAAATATGACAAGGCGGGACACTTTTGAAATACAGATTCCTCCCCTCATCATAATAACCATAGTGCATCTATCCACATAATCTATAAGGATAATATGATAGAGCTGACTGAGCTCCACTAGCCTGGTCTAGGCACCCTTGGTCTTAAACCCACTATTAGCTTGAAAGATATAATTGCCAAATGACTTAGGATAAAGAGCACTGGTCATAGAATAGAACTAGAATTTCCCCAAGCTTTATTATTTCCCACTGCCTACCATTTCTACCACTGCTCTGCTGACCTTCAGCCTGCTCTGAATATCTAAATTTCTTACTCTATCTCTCTCCCATTTTTTCTTGTTTCTTATTTTTATCTTCAACCTGCTGCATATAAAACCACCAGCCTAGAGATATCCATGTTGTTATTCAACATCGCCGCCTTATTCTCTAGTATTAGGTTTGACTACAATCCCAAAGCAAACTTCCTCATTCTTGCTCTCATACTGAACATAATTTTTAAGGCATAATTAGACAACTGGTGAAACTTCAAGGCATATTCTTTCACACTCATCCTACCTTTCCTCAAGTTACAAAATCTTCAGCCTTAGTTTCCCTCAACTCTTGTAGAAAGATACAATTAAGAAAGGCACCAAAAAACTCCTCCCACATAGCCTGCTTAACATCATCATTCCTCGACTCCTCCCACTCCTCATACCACTGATAGGTTGTGCCCTTCAAATAATATGCGACAAACTCTATACCCTACATATTAGTAGCATGCATTACCCTGAATATCTTCTCTATTTCATCAAAAAACCTTAAGGATCCTCCTTAAATTTAGAGCCTGTAAAGGTCGAAGGATTTAGCCTCATATACTAGACAACTCTAGTGATGTCAGAAGATAGAGCAACAAAACCAACACGGTCAGGCTGACGACTCTGAGAAGTTATCAAATAAGTCAACAGAAGAAGAAATCAATGGAATTTGACATTAGAAATATCTCCTTAGGGTGGTGACGCATGATTATCATTAACTTAAGAAGTCCGAGAAGGACTGGTAGGAATCGGTAGAACTCCACAAAAGGTAGTACAATATGGAGCTGGGACCTTAGACCAAGTCTATACTTACATGTAGAATGAGTTCCATCCACATTGTCCTTGGGTGGGACAAAGGAGTTTCCACGAGCATCGGATCTTTTGAGAGGCATGATCTGAAATGCGAACAAATAGGATTAGAGGAAATTTCAAGACCTTAGACTCTATAGTCCAAAAATAGAGCACAAGAAAAGGAAATATTCCTAAATGCCACATAGCCTTGCCCTTATAAGTGTTGCACACTACACACCTATAAAAGAGACTCTACTTGACATGACTTTGTGGATACCCAATGACCATGAACCTAAGTTCTGATACAAAGCTTGCAAAGACCTAAACTAGGGCACGGCCGTAATGGGTATTTTAAGTCCGCCGAGAATCGAAGTCCACCCCTTTTACTCAACCAACCAGAATATAATACAACTAGCAAGGATGAATTTCAAACAAATAATAGGATAGAACTGATTTTTAAACATATAACAAAATGGTTAAACAACTAGCTTAGAAAGAAATTTACAAACTTTAACATCTATCCCAATCCACAGTAATCCGCAAAGCCTTTAATAACCAAAAATAACCTGTTTGAACATGCCACCAACCATAGCAAAAAGGATTCCAATAAGAATAGCATGAAATATGAATGAAACAAGACAATAAAATGAGGGCCTTCTGGAGAATAAAAGCTTACCACTTCAAAGATGACTCACGAGCTATCCAAGAATCACCTATCATGCACAGGGAAAGAAGAAGTGTCTTTGTTCTCTACATCACATGGGGATATAGCATTCGGAGATGGTTAGCACGGTGAGCGCTAGTATGTAACTTAAGATAAGGATAAAATAATGCAAATTCAAAGGCCAGTCCAAACTCAATATACATATTCACATACATACATACATACATATATATGTATTTATATATAATATGTTAAGATAGAGAATAATGTTTAACATGAGATTTAAAAATATTGCCCTAGATTGTGTAGTTCTAACCGTCCTAAAGGCGCCTATGGGATATATGGGTTCAACTTTCCCTGCTAAATGGTCCCAATGCATGTTAGTTGCACGAACTAGGAAAATCCAAGTATGAGCCATGGAATACCTCGACCCCAGCCAATCCAAAATATATATAAGTGTGAACTAATGCACATAATTATAAAGATCCCCACACCGGCAAACGTGGTTTCTAGTATTGATCCCCTTGGTATCTCCACCTTTCATGGCGAGCTACACAACCCCTAGGTCCAATTAAAACAAATTTCACATAACCCATCTATTTAACAAGGAATTATCTATTAAGGCATCAACCACATGTATCGTCATATCATTATTCTTGTAAACTTATAACTATGCCATACCAATTCTATTAACTTGGGGGAATGCCATGACCCCCTTTGTTTATTAAATCAAGTTTAAAATTAAAAACATGAACAATAAGGCCTTCAAAACCCTTTTTATCCGTGTAACCATTTATGCAATGCAATAGTTTAGAGAAGTAAGCCAAATCATGTGATTAGCCATATTTGAAATCCAATTATGCTAGTAAGTTGAGGGAACACAACTTTAAAACCAAATTCCAAAACAAAATCATCAAATTGGGAGAATACCTTGACCCCCATCCCATTCACCATACCCATGAACCCCAATGGGTTTTAAAACACATAAATAAAACCAGAACACTTGCATTAAAACTATGGGAATGAAAATTAAATAACAATCCTTTCAAAACCCTCAATCCAAATCAAAATCCATATTCAAATCTACATTAATAACCATTTAAACACATGTGTTAAGTAAAATAAATTTAAGAAGAGAGGTACATGCCTGAAAGTATTAGGAATTATAGAGGGAAATCAACCTTTGAGCCTTAGAAGATCAACCTTGAGAAACCCTGGCCTTGTTCTTGATTTGAGGAATTTGAGAGAAGAAAAGTTTATTTTGATTTTTATTGGAGTGATAACAAGACCTTAAAGTGTTTTTAATTTGTCGGTCACAATTAGGGAAATAGGAAAATGACCAAAGTGCCCCAAATTAAAATACAGAAAAAACTATTACCAATGTTTACTAGTCATGTCACAACTCATGATATCAGGTTATGAGTTATCACCACAACTCATAGTTTGGATAGAGATATGTTGCCTCCTCACTGTTAACTCTACGTGTCTTATCCTATAACTCACACACGACCCTTACAACTCATAGGGTCCTGGTTATAACCCCAATAGTGACATGGGAAACCCTCACCTATCACTCTATAATGCAAGCCCTGCAACTTGTAAGGAGACCTTACGACTCGTTAGGTAAGTTGTAATATGAGAAGTAATCTCAAAGCTCAAGAAATTTTTAGGGGAAAAAATTTGAGGTATTAAACTATATGATTTTTGACCTACCTAATTTGTTAAATATGGAATGTTCAATCTTTAGAATGTTCTCATGGGCTTTTGGTAAAACAAGGTTGGCAGACACTTGTGTTTTGAATTAAGTACATACAAAAAAATTAGCCCATGTAGGTCATGGATAGAGGGTGATTGTAGTATTCCTAACGTGTATGTACGAAGGTCAGTTGAGTTTGATGATTCTATGAGTGAACCGGGGAAATATGTTCATATGCTATATAAACTGTTCTAACTTGTCTTGACCGAATCTGACTAGTGATAATATGTTGACTTGCTAGTTTTGATCCCCAATTGCTTATGTGTTGTTTCTTATGCTAAGTGTGATTGTTCATAGTGACTTGACTTATTGTACTATAACTTAATTATGTGCTGATATTCTCTTCTTGGGTTGGACAAATGACCTTACTAATACACTGTTATTTTCTTGTGTGTTGATATTATACTTGCTCCTACTTTATGAGTGCAACACAAATTTTATCAGCTTTTATGAGACCTTACGTGTAATTCCAGCAATTGACTTCATATTTCAAGGTGAACAACATATCTGGGATAGCATGATATCTCTCCTTATTGGATGGTTCCTTATTTCCAAACTTATGTTTCCCTTACAGATTTTGGGGTTGCATTCCCATCATGACATTCTTTAGTAGTTTTGGTATGAATGATTTTTGGTTTTTAGGGATGGTTTATTTTCTTAAGTATAATATTCTGCCTTCGATTATATTTATTTTTTGGTTTAGCCTTGATTTTATTCATTAATGGAATAGTTCTGATTTTCTAAGTGCTTCTTATAAGATGGTGTTTTGGGATAGATGGTTCTCTTACAGGGTGAGTATTGTGGTGCCACGTATGATTGATTTTGGTTTGTGACACGAGGACTAAATTAGTTTCTATAATAAACTTAGTAAGAGTGTTACCTGCAAAGAAATCCTTCACCATTCTAATGACATCAACACCTACTATATCCCAACATATTTGGTAAAACCTTCCTAATAAATATCAGGACCACAACCACTATCACAATTTAAACTGAACAGAACCTTTCTTATTTCTAATTAATCTAGTATTACCTCTAAAGACCATATTATCTGCCTCTGTAACCAATTCTAGAATGTGATGTAAAAGGGAAAAATTAGTAGCATCCTTCACTTGTGTGAAATATTTCTTATAGAAATCAATTGCGTTATTAGCAAGTTGGTCTTTTTCTTCCAGCCAGCAATCCTAGTCATTCAAGATTCTTTTAACCTTTGGCCTGTTTCTCTTTTCTTTTGAAATACCATGAGACAAAACTGGTGTTTCTATCTTTATTTTTAAACCAATCATAACCAGCTTTCTATTGCCAGTAACTTTCCTTCAAGTGTAGATATCTGGTATATTCTACTTTAGCCCTTTGCATGACTGCTCTATTATAATGAAATGTGAATTCTACAAATAATTTATCTTTCATTCTACCTATCTCTTCTCTGATATTTAATTGTTGGAAATTATCTCCATAAGTTTGTATACTCCATGCTGCGAGAGGTTTTTTCACCTGCTTTATTTTTAAAAAAAAATATAAAGAAGGATTATCAGTACAACCTGGATCCTAACTCCTCCGAATCACTTCTACGAAATCAACATATTTAGTCCAATATTTCAAGAACTTTAAACGTTTTTGGAATTTTATAATTATGTTATTAAAACTACATAACAAGAGAGAATGATTTGATCCATCTTTTGGAAGATGATGCACCTCTAAGTGAGAAAAAAGATCCAGAAGAAAATTCTATCAAGTATCTCAAATATGCAGCCATTACCTGCTCTAACATTACACTAAGTAAAAAACCTACCCTTATACTGAATTTGTAGTACGTCACATGCTTCAACAAAAATTTTGCAGTCTTCTATATCAGCTGCAAGTACTGGATTCCCTCCAATATTTTTAGAACCACTCAAAACAATATTGAAATACCTTTCTAGAATCCAAGGCCTGCTGATACCATTAGCAAGAGAGAAAAAATTATCCCATATGTCCATCCTGATATTCTTCAACATTTGGCATAAACAGTAGTCACCAAGAAAGACAAACCAAGAGATTGGTTATCCAATACCTAGGAAAGTTGCTGCCCATAAAATTAAATAATATGTCTCGAATGTATAAAGATTAAGAGGGTGTTAAGAAGTTTTTAGAATAATTCGACATTTAATTTTTATATACTTTCATTTTCTACAACAAACAAACTTCAATTTAATTTTTCAAGATTAGTTTTATAAGCTCAAATAAATTGTTTATGAACTTGGAAAGTAAAATCATTTAACATAAGTAACACCTACAGTGCAAAAACATATTTAGAAAATATCTGCAGAGTAGGAGGAGCCTCCATCAGTATTTCTCGACAAAGTATAAGAATAATTATTATTTGTTAAGAGTTCTAAAATCTACAAATTATTTTACCACCATTGAGAAAAGGGAAAATAGGAAGAGAATCTGACGGGTTGAAGAGAGGGTCATGAGTTTTTTATGTTAAAAGACAAAAAAGTCCTTCCATTTTTTTGTAATTTAATGTACTATTAAGAGCCTTTTAGGAAAGAAATTGGGAGGATGCTCACAAACTACCTACCATGTACCATGTTAGTAAAATGATATATATACATATATACACACACACACACTAGGTTTACAAGGCCTGTGCTTAACTCGAGCCCAAACTCAATTGAAGAAATATAATTGGTATCATAACTTTTTAATGTTAGTTGATATAATCTAGTAGCCTGTTGGCATGTCTTATTCACAAATCTTATTAATTATCAATAAAAGTAGTCAGATAATTAGATACTTTTTGTGCAAATATCACGCAGTAGGAAGAAAGTTTGACCAGGAAATTAGCAAATACCAAAATAAAATGATAATGATTTGATATCCTTTAAAATAATATGATTTAATGCTTGTAAAATAATTACAATTTGATGAAGATCAAATAAAATACTTGCTTCATCTCGTCATGTGTTTTTTCGAAAGACAATTTATCTAATCTTTGAAGCTAAATTGGTTTAGATTAAATTAACATTTTAAATGAAAATTTAGATACCCAAAACTATATGAAAAATAATATGAAATTCAATTCTCTCATTATATAGTGAAAACAATATTAAAATATTAATCCATATTTATGTAATTTGATCCTCAAGAAGTGAAATATAATAAATATTTTGAAATGAAGAAGTAAAAAATAATTTAATAAATTGTAAATAGAGATTCCAAAAGTTATTATATAAATCAATGACAGAGCCCATATGAAAATTCTTTTTTTAAAAAAAAATAGAGAAAAGAGAAAACAAAATGATTGCCCACTTCAAGGTCCATGTTTAATTCGAGCCCAGACTCAAGTAAAGAAATATAATTTTTATCTTAACTTTTTAATGTATTTTTTATATAATCTAGTAGCATGTTAAGCATGCCTTGTGCACAAATCTTCTTAAACATCAATAAAAGTAATCACATAATTAGATACATTTTAAGAAAATACTTTGCAGGAAGTTTGACTAGGGGATCAACAAATTCCAAAATAAAGAGATAGTGATTTGATATTCTATAAAATAATAAGATAAAATTTGTAAAATATTTAAAATTCGATGAAGATCAAATAATACACGTGCTTCATCTCGTCATGTTTTTTTAGAAGATAATTTCTCTAATCTTCCAAGCTTAATTGAGTTAGATTAAATCTATCTAATCTTTCAAGCTTAATTGAGTTAGATTAAATTAACATTTTAAATTAAATTTAGTATAAAAAACTATATCAAAAATACTATAAATTTCAATTCTCTCATTATATAGTGAAAATAATATTAAAATATTAATTAAAATTTATGTAATTTGATCCTCAAGAAGTGAAACATAATAAATATTTTGGGTTAAAGAAGTAAAAAAATTAAAAAAAAAAAGTAAATAGAAATTCCAAAAAGTTATGGTATAAATATATGACAAAGCCCATATGAAAATATCATGACCCAATTTTCTCAGGACATGATGTCAATTACTATAACTCACTAGTAGGTAAGTCAACTCATAGTCCGAAATAAATACTAACAAATTAATAGAAAAAATGGAAGCAAAATTAAATAAAATAGAAGAAGAGATAAGAAGGAAGTAAATACATCTCCAAAACCTAGTAAGGTCAGTACAAGAGCTTTTAATATAATAAAGTAGAAAGTAGAATATCCAGTAAATTTTATACAAAGTCGTCTCTAATATACAAAAATAGAGATTTGTCTAACAGTAAGAGGGAGAACAAGGATAACTTTTCATGTCAGGAGCTCACCCCAAATCTTTAATTTCATGGTTACTACACACAATGCACACATCAACAACGAGAACTCGCACTATGATCTGCAGGCTGCAGAAGTGTGGTATAAGTACCAAACACGAGGTACTCAGTTGGCATCATCCAACAGAGCTCCAAAGATAAAGCAGGTATAAATAACATATAAAGAAGGAATATAATTTTAAGCAACTACTAAGAAAACCTCACATAAAAGGGCTAATAGAAAAGTAAGGTAAACTATCAGGTACTATTAGTAATTAAGGATGAAGCATGGTTCTACGAGTAACTAGTCCATATACGATAGTATAATAAAGAAAGAGATATACAATATACAATTGAAAATGGACGAAAGGGAGTAATATACAAATAGATATCAAAGAAAAATATATATAACTATGTTATACAGATAACCAAATATGAAGACACTACTCTGAGGGATCTAATCCAACCATACCGGAATCATAAGCAATATGGTGTAACGCCCCAAAATCGGGTCCCGAGATGTCACACGGTGCTTAGGATCACAAGTGACCCCAAGCTAACCCTTCTACTGGCATAACTCATATGCAACTGAACAAAAAGTATAAATCTATACAAATCTGCGGAAAATAACTCTTTTTTAAATATGATAGATACAAAACTAAATTTACAAGATTACAACTCTGCTTTTACAACCAAAACTGAAACAGAATACATCAACTTTTACTGACTGTCTATGAAGCCTCTACTAGTACTGACTTACGTATCTGGGTCATGACTCCCGACTATCCCAACTCAATACAGCTGGATAAAGAAAATACAACACTTCTAGAACTGTATAACTAACTCAAGCCCTTGAATCAAAAGGACTTATCACATGCTGACCGGATGCCGCGAACTGACTGGATCTGAAGATGTACACTATACCTTGTACCTACATTTCGAGAAAATGTAGCCCACATACGAATATCTAGGTGTACCATGGAAACGTACCGAGCATATGGGGGTGCAATGCATATATAAAATAATATCTTAATATCATCATAGTTTATAAAACTATGCATGCTGATATAAATGACTCACTTAGCTCGAATTAAATCATCGAACTCATGGATGAATAATATATGTAAAGTAAAACAAGTGAGTCATTGCAATAAGTTCTCAATTCACTTCTTCCTTGGTTTCAAACATATAGAGTAATCAAATTTCAAAACAATTCTCTTTGGAACATAATATCTCAATCTTTCGAAAACAATAACTATCTCAAAACCAATCCTTCAAAACATATAAATTCATCCTAGATAGGAGGGTACAAACGTTGGGAGTTTCTCATAATCGACATAAACCATGTGAGCTACATGGAGTCCAACGTCTTACCCACGTTGGGGAGAGCTGTCCTATCCTTGCCATCGAAATAAGACATTAATCATCAATTCAAAAACTAGTGATCACTATATCAGCCTCAGGTTCACATCCCACGGGGGCACGTAGTTCTAGAAAAGTACCAAAATAGCTATACCTCTTGCTCAGTGCTAAAGACTACTCTCGGACTTAACTCAGATCTTTTCAAAAGAAAATCCACTAATAAACAGTTCAACAAATCACAATGGGAGTCATCTTGCTACCATTTTAATGATAATCAATAAAAGTGGATTTTTTTTCTCATCTCGGGTTCAAAAATAATTCTTCCGTGACCATCAAGGTCAAATCATTCTTCATCATCTCAAATCATTCAAATCTCAAATAGAGTTCAAAACTCATGTCTCAATATCACATTAAAACTAATCAAGATTCAAGCTTTACATCATAAACATATATAAATCCCTTCAAAATCTGGAAAATTCAGTTATAAGGCATAAAATATCATCATTCTCATATAATTCCGCTTCTAAAATATCAAAAATATCATAATATCGTGATAATCAATATAGCATATAAGTTCATGCTTCAAAATCATAGTAAAACATATGAAACCCATAACTTCTTAAAATAAAGTATTTTGGGGCACAAGAACGAAAGAGTGTTCTTGTTGAAAAAATCCCACATACCTTAAACTTGAAGCTTTGAATGACTTTCCGAATGACGTAATGCTATTCAAGAACTTTTGGGTGTCCCTTGTAGCCTTCGTAATGGGGATTCCGAATATATAAAAATTATAAAATTCTCAGGGTTGAATCTCAAGCTATTGGAGTTTTTATGTTGAAACCCTAAAGGTTGTTCTTTGTGATTTTGAGAGAAAGTAAACTTATTTTGATGTTGTGGAAGTTTAATCCCGTGTTATAGACATATATAGGGGTGTTTTTGGCACTTGGAAGTGAGGTATGCAGCGCACAACCCATGGAAGACCTTAAGGTGTGCGTCGCACACCTTATGGCAGACATTTAAGTGTGCCTCACACTCCCAATCGCACACATTTGATTGGGCGGCGCATTGCCCATCGTAAACCCTAACTGCCTCTTACAAAAATGGGCATAACTCTTCGCTCGGGTATCGGATTTTTGAGAAATTGATATTGTTGAAAAGCTAATTCAATTATCTACAATTTGAAAGGTGTTGGGATCAAAAATTCCATGTATATTAAGAGATATTCACGTTTGAAGTTGACCCTTATAGAATCGAATGTCAAACTTTGGATGAATCAATTGGTCTCAGCTCAACCTTGTTCTAGGTCATTGCTATAAACACTTTATACCTCTAAACTACTCCATAGACTAGGATAATGATCATAAAACTTGTATTTATGTGAGAATCACTTGGATTAGAGCTTAGATGGGCAGGAACGACAGTTAGAATTCTAGAACGAAAATACGAGGTATTACGTTGTCTCCCCCTTAGGAACATTCATCCTCGAATATGGATAATTAACCTAAAACACAGAGGAATATTATTCTTCAAGATATCATGTGTAACTGATAGAACTGAATCACTGGATCTCAAGAATAATGAGCTACTGAACTGGTCTGCAACTGCATGAATCCTCAAGAAAAATAACTATATGGCTAAGATAGAAACGAGAGTGTCAACTTATGCTTAACCATTACTTTTCACTGGATCTGATCTCATGAGAAAGGATGAGAGGTTTATGAAATGAAAACTCGGGGTATTACAACATCCCCCTCTTGGGATCGTTCGTCCCCGAATGATAATAATTTGATGAAAATACTAGGAAGAGACTGTGATACTACACAGGATACTTACTAACTGAATCATGACATAATATATAAAACTGAAACTGATGCATGAACTGGGCTGAATTCATAATTTAATTAGACACGAACACATTGCCTCTTGGAATGTACATACGTATAAGACTGCGGATAGTAAGACTAGCTGGAAAATTAAGAATCTATAAGATCTTATCTCCTTTCTTGCTAAACTAGACTATAGGCTATATGGAATGGATCATACTGACTACCCATACTCAAATGGAGTATTTCTTTATCACTTTTCTACGAAATTCTATCGACATTAGGGAGCAAAGAAATTTGGGCATGCTCTGAACAAGACATTTGACTAAGGAATTACAACATTGACATAACTCTATAGCATGGAATATAATTATATAACTCATAAACTAGGATAGGATTGCTAGGCCGTAGGCAACGCAACTTCTTACTTTCAAGCTTAGCATCACTTCTCAAATGCTCTCTCAACTATACTATTCCCCTTAAATACCATACTCATTTGACTCAACTTATAATTCTCATATTGGCACTGCGAAATCTTTCTACTAAGGTCTAAACTAAACTAAGTTCTCTCACCATGATCAAGCCTAACACTAAATCACAAAATACAACATGCCAAACCATAATACTTGTCTAAACCACAAGGTTCAATATTCTATATCTTCTTAGAGCTCACACCCTAAGCATAACATGTCTTACCACTTCAATGACTAATTTAAAACTCTTGATATGGATTCACTAGCGCATATTGCATACATTATCTTACACCCAACATGAAATTCAAGCCTATCATTAAAACCACATATAACTTTAAGGCAAATACCCCTAAAGGCATACTCTACATATTCTCTAAACCTTTATCAACAACAATATTCTTGCACTTTTCTTAAAAACATACACACAATTTCTAACTAACCATGACATGTATCAAAGACTTGGCCTCAATCTTACTTCACACTTTAGCCTTAGATAGAAAAGCATAAATAATATTTCTTAATGAGGGTCATCAACTCTCTCACATCTAAACCATTGCTTATCCACTATCATTACCACTATCTTAACATAGGAAGAGGTCACCGAAGGGCTAACACATATGAACCAGAAGCACGAAAAATACAATACATAACATTAGCACTTATCTTTGTCCTAAGGAATAAAATATCAAAGGCACAGATTCATTAAAGAAATCTAAGCTGAGGACATGCATGATATAATACAAACTTCACTAGTATCATGATTTTAAAAACTGGTCATACTCTGAAACATGAGTTTATACTTATCATGAGCTATTCAACATAAGACAGGAGTTCATAGATTCATAAGAGATAACTCGAATCACAGAGTAAAGTTGTTACATGCTTGCTAGAACCTGAGAATGGGCTTGAGCGCACATGGTAGGTATAAGCATAGGCCTGTGGCATGAATTTGTCAAGCAAGTGATGGATTTGGTGTTGTAATGACTGAAATCCAAGGAATACTCTAGAGTAAGAAGGGATCACTATCTCATCATAACTCATTATTGACATGTATCACAATCTAATTCTCAAAACTCGGTTTGGTTCTACACTAACAATCTCTCCCTTAGGTCAAAGCTGGTATTTTAAGTATGATGGTCTACTCCATATCTGCAAGATTAAGCCATAATTTCATTATTCTATTATCTACACATAAATGCTAAACTCACAAGAATAAACTAATTTTGAACTTACCAACTTCATTCTTGAAAAACCCATCCATATGCCATCCTTAACTTTCTAGCTTCAATAATCATCATCAAAGAGTTACACTCTCATTTGCAACCATACCTCCATCTCTAATCACATAATCATAACCTACTAAGATCACACCTCTATTCTTATATTTTTTTTCCAAACCATGAGAATAATAATCATACTAAAAATACTCAACATCTTCAATCATAACTCCTTAACTTAGCTATCAAGAACATCATAAATTATCTAATTAGCCTTTATCCACCTAGAAACTCAATGTTACTACTAACCCCACAATATGCAATAATCCTCAAAAAATAATGCATCCCCATAGCACCTTGGGCACACCTCTACACCATACTTAATTACGAACATATGATCTTACACTCTTGCATACACTGTTCAGGCCTACTAGATCACTTCCATATAACTAGCATCAACAACCGAACCATCAACTATTCAAACTTAATGTCTAGAGCTAAACATGATTTACAACCCAATCTCACACACAATTTTCACTTTAAAACTATAGAACATAGCATTAAGAAAAACTAGTACACAATGACAATCGATCATAATCATATGGCCTATCTTATTCGTAATTTGTTAACACATCCTCCTTCTTCAGATCATTACTATTTACCCATCTTCACACCTAAATTACTTTCATAGCTCTATAAATTTCAACTAAACTTCCTCTTGCAATCTCAGAAAAGCCTAAATTAACAATACTCAACCACTAAGTACTTTCATCAAAACCTATACTTTCCTAGCACAACAAATACCATCAATAACTCTTTTCATACTTCAAGCAAACAACTATCCACCTTAACTAATAATTTCCTTCTCTAACTTCACTAAACTAATAAACAAGGGTATATCACTTCATTACTAAATCAATCATAAGCAAACATTCAGCTATACATATTCAAAAAATCGCCCTTACCACCATTTTTGCCACTACACTTCTAAACCCACAAGTTCAACTAACACAAGACTTTCAACTAAATGCTAATACTTCTGTCACTACACAAAAACCCACACTTTCAACTAACACCAGAACAATAAGATAAACAACAAGTTGCTAGTGAATCGAAATAGGCCTCCCACGGCTTCACTAGACTTTAGTTTTGTGTTTTGATTAAGAAAATTATATGAATAACAAAGTAACTATGATAGTGAATCGAAATAGGCATCACACGGCTTCACTAGACTTTGATTTTTCATAAACATAATGATAACAAGATTACATAATACAAGAGATAGAAACCTGACAGACAACATTCAACGATCTAAGAATACACCTTACTCTGTCTTAATTAAATAACTCATAAAAATGAGGGCATAACTTATATTTGAAGGACTTATAATACACTAAAAGGCTCCTCTCAAGCCACTTTATGAAACATCTGAAACTTCTGCCAGCAAATATAAGAGCATTATCTGGGGAGGAAATTGGAAATTGTTGAACATATTACCTCAAGAACTGTACATAGATAGAGAAGTATAGATTATCATTATGGATTCTGAGGAGAAATTTGAAAGCATATCTGACTCGAGTTAAGTGCACAATTTCTACAGGCCTGATAAAGCACTTTAGTTTTTTGAACTCAAAAGTACTAATAGGATACTTTTGTAGCTCTCTTACAATTCCATAACTATCTATGGAGAATTAAGCTCAACTGTTTTAGATACCTTAGAAATAAGGCAGAGATGGATGAGAATCTCTATAAGTTTCTTGGAGAACTTTTCTATAGCACAATTTAAGACTTGAAAGAATGGAGATAATTCCTAAATGCCCTGTATCCTCTCGAACAAAAGTACAGACGTCACCATACCATTCCGCAAGACTCTACTAGACACGGCTTCATAGACACCCTAGGACACTTGAACTCTGTGCTCTGATACCAAGTTTGTAACACCCCAAAATTGGGTCTCGAGACGTCACACGGTGCTTAGGATTACAAGTGACCCCAAGCTAACCCTTCTACTGGCATAACTCATATGCAACTGAACAAAAAGTATAAATCTATACAAATCTGCAAAAAATAACTCTTTTTTGAATATGATAGATACAAAACTAAATTTACAAGATTACAACTCTGCTTTTACAACCAAAACTGAAACAGAATACATCAACTTTTACTGACTGTCTATGAAGCCTCTACTAGTACTGACTATAGGTAGCTGGGTCATAAATCCTGACTATCCCAACTCATCACCTGCTGATTGGATGCCGCGAACTGACTGGATCTGAAGATGTACACTATACCTTGTACCTATATTCCAAGAAAATATAGCCCACATACGAATATCTGGGTCAGTACCATGGAAACATACCAAGCATATGGGGGTGCAATGCATATATAAAATAATATCTTAATATCATCACAGGTTATAAAATTATGCATACCGATATAAATGACTCACTTAGCTCGAATTAAATCTTCAAAATCATGGATGAATAATATATGTAAAGTAAAACAAGTGAGTCATTACAATAAGTTCTCAATTCACTTCTTCCTTGGTTGCAAACATATAGAGTAATCAAATTTCAAAACAATTCTCTTTAGAACATAATATCTCAATCTTTCGGAAACAATAACTATCTCAAAACCAATCCTTCAAAACATATATATTCATCTTAGATAAGAGGGTACACACACGCACACGTTGGGAGTTTCTCATAACCGACATAAACTATGTGAGATACATGGAGTCCAATGTCTTACCCACGTTGGGGAGAGCTGTCCTATCCTTGCCATCGAAATAGGACATTAATCATCAATTCAAAAACTTATGATCACTATATCAGCCTTAGGCGCATATCCTATGGGGGCACGTAGTTCTAGGAAAGTACAAAATAGCTATACCTCCCGCTAGATACTAAAGACTACTCCTGGACTTAGCTCAGATCTTTTCAAAAGAAAATCAACTAAGAAACAGTTCAATAATTCACAATGGGAGCCATCATGCTACCCTTTTCATAATAATCAATAAAAGTGGATTTGTTTTCTCATCTCGAGTTCAAAAATAATGCTTCCGCGACCATCAAGGTCAAATCATTATTCATCATCTCAAATCATTCAAATCTCTAGATGTTTATAACACATGATTTCTCAAAAACAACAATCTCAAATAGAGTTCAAAACTCATGTCTCAATATCACATTAAAACTTATCAAGATTCAAGCTTTACATCATAAACATATATAAATCCCTTCAAAAACTAGAAAATTTAGTTATAAGGCATAAAATATCATCATTCTCATATAATTTCTCTTCAAAAATATCAAAAATATCATAATCTCATGATAATCAATATAGCATATAAGTTCATGCTTCAAAATCATAGTAAAACATATGAAATCCATAACTTCGTGAAAGAAAGTATTTTTGGGCACAAGAACGAATGAGTGTTTTTGCTTAAAAAACCCCACATACCTTAAACTTGAAGCTTTGAATGACTTTTCGAATGACGTAATGCTATTCACGAACTTTTGGGTGTCCTACGTAGCCTTCGTAATGGGGATTCCGAATATGTAAATATTATAGAATTCTCACGGTTGAATCTGTAGCTATTGGGGTTTTTATGTTGAAACCCTAAAGGTTGTTCTTGGTTATTTTTAGAGAAAGTAAACTAATTTTGATGTTGTGGGGGTTTAATCCCGTGTTATAGACATATATAGGGGTGTTTTTGGCACTTGGAAGTGAGGTATGAGGCGCACAACCCATGGAAGACCTTAAGGTGTGCGTCGCACACCTTATGGCAGACATTTAAGTGTGCCTCGCACTCCCAATCGCACACATTTGATTGGATGGCGCATTGCCCATCGCACACCTTTAATCCCTCTCATAAAAATGGGCATAACTTTTCGCTCGGGTATCAGATTTTTGAGAAATTGGCATCGTTGGAAAGATAATTCAATTATATACAATTTGATAGTTCTTGGGATAAAAAATTCTATTTATATTAAGAGATATTCACGTTTGAAGTTGACCCTTGTAGAATCGAATGTCAAACTTTGGATGAATTAATTGGCCTTAGCTCAACCTTGTTCTAGGTCATTGTTATAAGCACTTTCCACCTCTAAACTACTCCATAGACTAGGATAATGATCATGTAACTTCTATTCAGGTGATAATCACATGGATTAGAGGTTAGATGCGCAGTAACGATGATTAGAATTCTAGCACAAAAATACGGGGTATTACATATGGGGTCTAATACTACCATAAATAGGGTCTCTAACTGAATGTGTGAAGGCAAGAGATACTCAAATTATAATCAATTCTTACCTCAATAAAGAATAAGGGAACTCGTAAGCATACCTACAACCTCGGGTGCCAATCCATAACCAGCCTATCATTAACTATTGAATAATAACCAGTTAATATGTAATGGGCTAGCCCAAAAAAACAAAAAACAACCATAACTGTACCTGTACAAACTCTCAAAAGACCGATAAATACAAGCGTTGAATGATTTTACTTGTGCTAAGCAATACATAACAATCAATGAATGCAAGGATAATCTAGTACCATTAACCAATAGAGTGCATAAATGTACAAAGTATATATATCTCCTCCAGCTTAGTAGCTCACAAAGACAGGACTTACGGAGACCATCCTTCTCCGGTAGCCTGACTTATCGCACAAAGGGGCCTAGAGGAGACTCAAGATATCCATATACACTGCCAAGACAAAAACTAGGACTTTCAGAAAGAATAATAACCAATCTACTCCATTTAATATCGGAGAGAAATAAAAGTGTAATAATTGCTTGATCTTAAATAAGGCTAAATGAATATAAATCTATAAGCCCAGTCTGAGATCGAATCTGGGAATAAAATAATATAATAATGAAAAAATAGGAGGAATCTTTCTCGATCATAGTGAAATAAGTAGTGGTAAAATAAGTGAATCAATAATGGACCGAAATAGGCTAAATCGAATTTTCAAGTAGTATATTTAGTTTAAAATATCATAATTTAATAACAAAGACTTCCATTTTCAAAGAATCAATTTTCAAAGTTAAGAAAAAGTGGAAATAAATCCATTTTTAGAAAACAATAGTAAAAATCGAGGTTTTAATCGAAATCGTACCACTAAATAAGTGTAAATTCATCTTAATGTATGCATACCATCACCAGTATCCAAATAATAGAACCATAAGTGTATACAAATCCATAACAATATCCACGTCCTTTTAAAGGCTAGAGTACAAATTTGGTGTCCAACTAGTATCATAATAACGTCTTCAGGCCAAACAACATATAACTCAACAAGCTATTAATGACAAAAATTGAGAAACGAAGGTAAACAAGGGTATAAAGCTACTACAACAACAACAAACCTAGTGTATTTCCACAAAGTGTTGTCTTAGAAGGGTAAAATGTACGCCATCCACACCGCTCTAGACATATTTTTCATTTCTTCCCCTATTTCTCTTGGTATCATTACTTGTCTCTCTCTTTTCATTAGTTTTTCTCTTCTTGGTGCCAGATTCCGTAGAGACTTTCTTCTTTTTCATAGCTATGTGCTTCTTTCTGCTTACACCATGACTCCCAAACTTTGGATCTGAGGACTTGGTCCTTTCATCACCATGAACTTCTAGTCTTTTCTTCTCAGATGCAACAACAATATAAGAATCATTGTCCTTATCTTATTTCACCTCGACAACTTTAAGATTTTCTTCTTCCTCTATAATATATTTTCTAAGTCTTTTTCTTGTAGTGGCAAAAGACTTACTCTTCTTCATTGTATCTACTAGCAATATTATCTCAGACCCTCTAGTGGAGTAAGATCTTATAACTTATATACCAGAGTCAATCAATTTTTCCTTTCCTTTACTATCCTTCAGTTTCATTTTCCAAATCAGAGGTTGTGCATTATCATCCTCTTTATTTTTCTCATTTAGAGGTAATATAAACTCCCTATCCTTTTTTAAATCACATTTTCTCCTGTTTTCTCTTCTCCACTAGCAGAACTTTCTTTGGATTCATGTCCAAGTAAAGGAAAATTTGCATCCACCCAATTTATGCTGCTAAAAGGAATAGACTTTTTTATCAGAATTTCTTCATTAACCATTTGGGAAAATATAGGGTTTGATTCAGAAAGAGTGGGGGAACCAGGTTCTGGTAATTTTCTTAGATTTCAGTACCTTTGAATTTCTCAGAAGGAACCTTGATTTAAGAAGAATTAGAGGACTCTATTTTTTTTTTAGGAAAGAGGTCCTTCAGATTAAAGAATATTTTTCTTAATTGGAGAACCAAAACCTTTGTTTAGGTCATCTACTAAGACAGGAAAATTACTGGAGCTTAGAGTTTTGACAGAAACAGATTCACTTAAGGTCTCAGGAATCTCATGAGACGTACTGATGGGTAACTCACTTTGTGACTCTTGAGGATAATCAGAGGACAATTTGTTCATAGGATTTGAAGAAGAGGAAATTTTAGGCATTTTGAATATTTGAGAAAGGAAGAAGAAGGACCGATTTTGATTAAGGAATAAAATAATGTTTTGAGTTAATTGAGAAGATAATGAAATAAAAGGATTTGAATTTATAATTAAAGAGGTGACCATTTAATATTTAAGAGATACCTTTTTTAATGGACGTATCTGATGACATCAGTTGTGACTCTTCACATTTAAACTAAGTTGACGGCTTTTGTTCATATAGGATTGGACATGTGGCCTTTTAAAATAAAAACCTTATTAAAATTCAAGGCATATTATTTTGGTACTCACCTGGGAGATGGGACCATGTCCCTCTCTTTTCGAGTGAATTTTCAACCTTTGTTTACTTTAATTGTTTCCTTACAGAACTGTACCCTTGGGTGTATACCTGCCATGGTATGATAATAAGTTAGATTAACATGCACCTACTTTATCATGGATACTTGTCTGCTTGACATAGCCAAATTTGAGAAAAGACACTGATTAATTTAATAGGTCAGGTTAACTTGATCAATTCATGCTTTAGACTCTTCACTCTCTTTTTGTCTTAATACATTCACCCATACTCATTTAGGGACCAGGTCCTTTGAAATCAACTATTTAAAAATTTGACACCTCCAGTTGAAGTATCTTGAGAGAGAGACTACATTTAGATTTTTCAAACTTAAGCTTTGAACACCACCTTTTAATGAGCATTCTTAACTGCAATCCTCTTTCTCAAACCTGGAACCATGATCACTTGTTGAATTTAGGAAACCACTTTAGTACACATATTTTCCAAAAGAAGTACACATAGTTTTGGGAGCCTTGTTTCGAGCATCAATGACAATTTTTCCTTGCCACCCAACAGGTTGGAGTTCTCCTTGATAGCCCAGTCCTTTACCATCATTAACACCCTGACTAATCAGATTAGAAAGAATATGTGAAAAAGCAGTCCATTTAAGAGACATGTTTAACTCATATCTTAGGTGGACCAGGTCCCTCTCTAACTCTTATTTCCTATGAAGTGCATATATAAGGTGTTTTTGAGAAAGTTTTAATTTATCCTTAAGAAAAATTTGAAGCAGTCCGTTAAGTAAATGTTTTGATTTCATCTACTTTATTTACTTTCTTCAGATCACTCATCAAGATCAAATTTTTAGATTGTATCTATGAGAACAATTTTTTAGTTTCTAAACTTTGGAGAGTCAAAGAAATCAATTTATTCTCTTCAATCTCTAATTTCTCCTCTAAGGCATTCTTCTCTGCAGTTAGTTCATATACAAATTCTATCAATACACCAGCAAGCCTTTTTATCTTCCTAGCAGTGTCGTTATCTAGGTTTTCCTTACTATCAAAGAGTGTTACCTCCTTTTCTTCTTCATCCTCTATGTTTGCTATGAATGCAAACAAGGAATCATAGACAACTAGAATATCTTCCACTATTAGCATAGAAACATCTTCAGTCTTCTAATCTTCACCTAAATCACTGGAAGAGTCTCCCCATGCCAGAGCTTGCTTTGCAACATACTCAACTGCTACCTTCCTTCTTGAATTTTCAGGACCTAGTTCCTATTCTTTCCCTCGTCACCTCTAATCTTGAGATACTCCTGATAATCAAATTTGTGCATTGGACGGTCTTTGATAAAGTGCTCAGGACTCCTATATTTGTGACAGACCTCAACATTGTTTCCCTTTTTATTGTTGCTTTCTTTTCTTTGGAATTGACCACTCTTCTTCATGGATCTAACAATCCTATTTTCTAAATAGGCTACATCAGTATCATATTCACTTGAATCATGTTTTGAATCCTTCAATGCTAGAGATTTTTCTCTTTTAACTTCTTTATTCTCTAGCTCTTGTGGCTTCTTGAGATCATGAGTCGTTAGGTTTCCAATCAATTCATCCATAGTGCGGTTCTTTAGGTTTCTTGCTTTAGTTATTGCATCCACTTTGCTCTCCCAAGACTTAGGAAGAACTCCAAGAATATTCCATACTTGCTTGTACAAGGGAATCACTTCTCCCAAGTAGTTAATCTCATTATTGATAAAAGTGAATCTTGTATGCATTTCTTGGATTATTTCTCCTTCTTTCATAGTGAAGGTTTCATACTAAGTAGTCAGCATGTCTACTTTAGAATCCTTCACATTAATAGTAACTTCATGTGCAGTTCTCACGCAACCCCCGATCTCTTTGGCATTTTCATAAGCTAATATCATGTTATATTCATCAGGCCTTATACCACAGACTAACACTTTCTTGGCCTTGTAGTTTTTCTCATTCCTCCTTCTATCTTCATCATCATATTCTCTCCTGATTTTTACTACCATTCTTGTTATTTAATCTTCTTTGACTTCTTTAACTGAAACAAGAGGTTCATCAAGAATTATATCCATAATTTCACTATCCTCAACCATAATAAAGTCAAACATCCTGGTTTTCCACCACCCTTAATACTGCCCATTAAATCTTGGTAGTCTATTGGTAGATTTCCCTACTTCTAGATTAGGTGGAGTAGCCATGCTAACTAAGACACTCTAGGTTTGAACCTTTTAGAGTGACCTGTCTCTGATATCAATTGTTGAAATCCTTGAAAGTTATACTATACAGTGAGGAACCAGGTCCCTCAAAGTCAATCACAGGCAAAGGCAAAAACACAGCAAAACAACCAGTAATAAAAGACAGTGCAGGAAGAGTAAAAACAAAAGATTTTAATGTGGAAACCCCCATGCTCAAAGAAGGAAAATCCACGGCTTTCCCTCACAGGAACCTCAGAAATCTACTATAATCAACCTCTTGATTACAGACTTGATTTCAACCTAACTTTATACACCTCCTGCATGTAGTAACTCTACTATAGATTAACCTTGGCAACTCTACCAAGACTCCCTCAACACAGGTTAAATCTAACCAGTTTTGGACTTAGGCAACTCTACCTAAACTATCTCTAAACAAAGAGAAAAGTTCATTACGCTTATAACATGAGTAATTCGTTTACAAATCAGGATTCACTCAAGAACACTCACACTTTTGCCTCACAAAGGAAACAAAAACATGAGCAATACTTGAGCAATGTAGTAAATTGGGTTTTTGCCTTTTTCCTCTCATCAACACTCTTTGAGTAATTGCAAAAAACCATTTGATGGAGAAGCATTATTTTTCTTTTATAGATGATTGATGATTAAAGATGAAATATCATTGAACCAGGTGTCCTAATTAGTACAAGCAACACCTGCCAATTTATTACACAAACGGACAAAGCTATGTAGACGCGTGTTAGTTGTACTATTGCATTGAACATCCAGGGACCTGGTCCCTTGTAGTCATCTGCTCATCACCAAAACTACATAGAGCAGAAATACTCCTATACTAACTTATGAAAGTGGAACGATATTCATTATATATACATGCTACCTCTACTACATAAATAATATGCAAAATGTACAATGTAAGAGTCATACTAATTTTAACAACTTTTTATTAAAACTTTTCTATTAAAGTTCAAATGAAGAAAGTAAAATTTTTTTATAAAGGAATATATATATATATATATATATATATATATATATATATATATATATATATATTTGTAGCATATTAGGTACCAACTAATGCCAAGTGTAAACTATTCTTTAAACATATATTAGGTGTACTATCCATACACTTCCACGTGAAAGTTGAGGTGGCACTTCAATGTAAATTTTTTTTCATTAAGTATAAACTCGGATATTGCATAGGTTCGTGACAAAATAAATATCACATTTTGAATATACCATAATTAATAAAAAATATTTTGAATAAAGCCTTTATAATATAATAATTAATTTTCAACATAACTTGACTCACTGTCTCCTTTTAAAATATTAATAAATTATAAAATTATTATACAATAATATAAATATATCATAACTACAGATTTTTTCATAAATATTGAAAATATTTTAGGAAGGTAATAAAAATGAAAATTATAAATTTACTAAACTCTAATTTAAATTAATCATTTCAGAATAAACTCAGTATTAATGAAATCCTTAAATGAATTATTCAAAAATTGAACTACCTGGTCTAGAAGATCATAAATAATGTCTAGAACTATCTGACAGCTGGAAATGCCAAAAATGCATGAAAATTGAAAAATAACTTGGAGGGTCATTAAAGCATCCACTACTAAAAGGACTTTCGTCCTCGAAAGTCAAGGAATAAAAAGAGTTTAAAGCTTAAAAAGGTGAGGGTACTATTTTGCATGCCCCGCAAGGTTCCAAGCACCATCCTGGATAGAATAATGCCTCTATAGAACTTAAGCTAAAGGAATCCCCTAGAGTTCAACTTCCCTACCTTATTTCTCAAAAAAAACACTCGCTCATTTTCAAAAGTTGGCTAACCTCCAACTGAATTAAACTCAACAAAAGTACGAAAGATCTAATATACTGACATCATACCAATACACACACAAGTAAGCAAATACTTGACCAAGCTAATTGCGATCCAACACATAAACCATACCGCCAACTCTGAACTCCACGTCTAACAGTTTTTTGTCTTTCCAAGAATGTTATCTACTCTGAACCACAAAGAATCTCTCCAACATCATCCAAGTCTTGATGCATAATCACATCATAACTAACCTCGAATAAATGAAGTTGACCCACCAAAAATCCACTTGGACTAGCATATTAACAATGCTTCATAAGGTCCCACTTAAAGACCTAAATGGTGGTGACTAGTGTCTGTAATCTCAGCTAAAGCCAATAACTGGTCTGGATGACCCTCGAATCCATTAGTAATAAGTTCAAATCTCAACCTCATAAAAATGAATGATCCACTATAGGACACCACATCGATTATAGGTGAAATCATTCTATGCCCAACTAGAATACACTACTTCCGCTGAGTAGACAATCAATTTTTTTATGAATACAGAGAACTAAGGTCGAAAGGCATCTAAACCAACATCATATGCTAGTGGACTATCCTTCGTGTATCCATTAAGTACAATCTTCCTGAACTAAAGAAAACTTAGCCGGTAGGTAATGGGTAGGCCAAGTTAGCTTGTTAATGAAGGCTCAACTAAGTCAAACTTGAAATAGGGCTGCAACAAGGTTACACCAGCCTTAGCCATAATCTCAACATCGAAGCTGAACCACTCAACCTCAGCAATCCAGATTGTTCTTGTCAACGAGTAGGAATCCATACTTTAAAATCTACATATACTAAGCATATACAAAAGGGTTCCTATAAAGGCTAAAACTGAAATATAGCCAAAGAACATAATCATAATGGAGGAAAGGAACTAACTGAAGATACGAGCAATCAAATCCATATCTGTTGAGAAACACAGTACCCCAAGGAGAAACCAAAAAATTACTGGGACTACAAGGAGTTCTGATGATAGCCAAATCTTAAGAAACTTAGAAGAATATGATCTTGCCCAAAATTAGATGAAACAAGCACGCAAGCTATGAAAACAAATATTCACTCCAAGAAGACACTTGCTCCGATTACTGACTACCAATACACAAGTACATATAACTAAGAAGAAGCATCCCTGAAGTTATATTAGGTCGAACAAATACCGAAATGAGAAATTTTTGAATTAACCCATTTAAATCAACCTTAACCCAATAGGACCATAAACTGCATCATAGAAAAGATGGAGTACCAATCTCAACACCAACACCAAGATTAACACTACTACTGGGAGATAATCAGATCAATCAGAATCTCAAAGCTCTTATAAGAAAAGGATCGCCAATGTTAAAATCACAATAAAGCAATGGAAGGAAAAACCTACCTTTACTTTTACAACCCACTCAATAACAAATCTAAACTTACCAATACATAATAGAAACCACCCAACCAAGGTAGTCATCTATGCCAAACAATTAAGGATCACAAGAAAGGGATACTAACTAGATCACGCTATCTATCCGCCTATCATGTAAGAATTACTCAACACCAAAACAACAACAATAGTAACACCAATATAAAGTGCAGGTGGAACAAAATAAAAAACATAACCAGTCCTACTCTAAGATAATTACAAGGACAAAATGCCAAATGAAAGGGACTCTAATCCAAGTGCTACACCATAAGGAAATAACAATACTGATCCACTAAATCTACTACTACAAAAATTATGTAATGCCCTGGAAGTATCCCTTGGACGTCACACGGTGCTAAAGACTATGAATAGTCCCAAGCTAACCCATAATGCCAACTTAACATAAAATTCATAAGAAAGTGAACTAACATAAACAAAAACTGAAGTTAAACCATTGCATATCTTTAAAAAAAAGTCCTTATCTTGGGAAGCTTAAACAAACACCTTGAACATAAAACATAAACAATGTGATAAGCTTCTATGACTGAATAAAGATCCACTGGGGATAGACCCCAGTTGCCCTGAACATAACTTGAAATCTCATAACTAAAATAATTCAAAACTGCACAAATATCTGAGAAACTGGGTCCTCGGATTTTGAGGACTCACCAAATGATAGGATGTAGGTGATGATACCCGTAGTTAATCATGCTGCTAGAAACGAGCACCAGAGGCTACATTATAAGAAAATGTAGCACATAGACATATATGTGGGACAGTACCTATGAAATATACTTAGTATGTGGGGGTGAATGCATAAGTAAAATAATAACTGAATATTTATATAAAATTTCAAATAATGCATGCTAAGAATAAATGACTCACCATGACCTTGTATAAAACAAAAGGATATAAGATCATAAACATGAGTAATGAAGCATAAGAATAACTTTGTGAACCATAACACTTCGTTTTTAAAAGCTTTATTTTTTTATTCTTTCTTTTAGGAGTTTCTTCTAACCGACATAAACCATGTGAGCTACCATGGAGTCCAATGTCTTATCCATGTTACGGAGAGCTATTATACCCTTGCCATCAGAATAGAACCTTAATATTAAGTGATCATTGCACGTCATCCATATTGGGAAAAAGCTTAACTTGTAGTGGATTGTAGTTTCTAAGAATTTAGGATATGCTCATCCGCATTTCCTTCTCGGTGCTAAATACTACTCCCAGAATACTTATATGCTCATACTTTAAGAAATCCACCTTAAAATAGCATAAAGGTTTATAGACTGAAAACCAGTTATGCTTCTCTTTCTTTATATCATAATCATAATGAACAATTGTGGATTTCATATCTTATATTAGGATCAAAAGATCAACCTTTTCTTTAAATTATTTCATAAAACTTATCAATGGAGCTTTAGAGCATAATCTTCTTGTAAACTCAATACTTGTACTTAGAACTTAGAATTCATGTTTAATTCATAGAAACTCATAACAAAACTTCATGCTCCATAGTCACCTTGAAATCTTTCAACAATCCCAGTCAAGATAATGAAATTAAAAATCACAATATGAATCTTATAAGTCAAAACATGAATATATGCAATTCTTTATGCACTTACAGCTTTCATTCTCACGGTAGTTTCATAATTCAAGAGTATGGCTAATTAGGTATGAACCCTAATTCAAAATAAATAAATTCAATATTTAAACCATGTACTTTTGGCACAAGGATGAAATAATATACTTGTTCATAAACACCACATACCTGAATTTTCTTGACTTGTGAACAGAGTCTGAACCTTGAGACTTGAAGAATGGTTTTGGGTGAGGAATCCAAATCTTGATATTCTTAAAGATGAGAGGAGGAAAGTTATGTTAACCAATTAAAAAGAGGAGAAAATAATGCCTCATTGAGGGTTATAGGTTGTGGGTGGAAGTTATAAGAAAGAAAAATACCAAAATGCCCTTAGCTAAAATTTATAAAAATTGATCATCAGTTCTTATGAGTCTGTCATACCACTCGTAGGGAAGTGTATGACTTGGCATTCATGACTCGTAAGCTTTACAATGACAAGGGTAGCACACACTGATCAACATACGAGTCGAACTTTATGACTCATTACTTTTCTATATGATTTGGGATCAACCAATCATATCTTAGATAGAACCTTAGGAAAACTATTCCGTTCTACTTACGACTCCTCTTTCTAAGACTCGTACCTTTCTTGACAACTTTTAGGTTTAACTCATACCTTAGACCAATTTCATATCACCCCACACTGATATGGATATGACTCCCTATATACGAGTCGTATGATGTCTGTATGACTCAAGGGGATGAGTCATAGATGTATAGTAGCTCCCAAACAAACATAGGGTATTACAAATCATCTATGGGGTAGCATATATGCATAAGTCCCCACAAAGGCTGAGAATAATCAATTTAATAATTTCAATGAATTAAACCACCGATGCATATAAAAAACCCAACACAATTCAAATAAAAACTAAAAGATAGTAAATTACAATTGCACCTCTAATGATGGAATCTAAATTACTAGTCCCAGACCACCCAAAGAAGTTCAAATCAAAATATGTCCAAACCTAGACTGAGTATCTGAATGATCAAGTAAAGCACAAAGTGCACTACCTCTAGCAGAAGATGCCACAACTCTAAGAGACTAATCTAACTGCATAGACTGAAAAATAATCCCATGCTGGGGACACTCCCTGGCTAACGATTGATCTCTTTGTAGTCGTAATAAACCCCTAAAGATCTAACATGGACAGAAACATGAGTTGACCCCAGCTGGCTGACCAAATTACTCCTGAGGTACTCTCTAAACTAATGACCAATCACTCCATACTCAAAACATTCCTATGGAATCCTCTGATGCACTGTACTTAGTGACCCAGAATAGACACCACGACATGATATCTTAGACTGAGTACCCTTTAATGCCTGACCAAAACTTTGTCTATTGAGACCCCCATCATATATTTGATAGTCATCTATTTTCTAAGGAGATATATGTATGGACCTGATAGGCTACAAATAATGTTGACCCTCACTAGGAGGATTCTGACCTCTATACAAAATACCACTAACGCTACACTACTGACATAGCTACTTAATGCCACCTCTATATGTCTCAATACTAGCCTTTTTTATAGTCCTCACATAATCAACAACCTGAAGAAAATTAGACCTAGCTGCTATCAAATGCTCTAATGCCAGATAGAGTGGAAATACTAATCCTTTGATAAATCCATGCATTATCTCAAGTTCTATAGGAAATAATATAGAAGTACATCTAAACCATGCGACAAACCCAAAACTGAGAAGAAGACCTGCTGAATATCAACAAACCTAACTTTAGCCTGCGAACCACTCGATGTATTGGACATCATATCTTCCTAAAGAGTATTCTCAAAAAAGCTTAACATCCCTAACACTGAATCTTGAAGAAATAAAGTGGTCACAAACTTTATCGGATCCTAGGATGCCCCTAGACCCTCTAGTTGACACTAAAGATTCCCAATATTACTCTCTAACTCCCTAGCCTGACTTGGAGTTGAAAGTCTAGTAATATGCGTAGAATTCCCATCTACATCAATTATTAACTCGTGTTATCCATTTGGGAAAGAGTGGAATCAAAGGAGTACTTAGAGGTTCATAGAAGTATAAACACATAACAAAAAATCAAGGAATAAAATTTCATACAAATGCCCTATAACCTCTCGTAGATAGAAATCAGATGTCTCTATACCAATCTATAGGACTCTACTAGGCACTTAGCTCTCGTATCGACAACACAAATAAACCTATGCTCTGACACTAATTTTTCATGACCTAATTTTTTCAGTTCATGATGGCACCTACCATAACCCACTAGTAGGTAAGTCAACCCATAGTACAGATCAGCTAGTAATAGACTAATAAGAAAAATAAAAGCAAAACTAAATAAAGGAGAAAAAGAGATAAGAAGGAAGTAGATGCATCCCCAAAACCTGGTGAGGTCGGTATAAAAGCTTCTAATACAACAAGAGTACAGAGTAGAATACATAGTAAATGTATACAAAGCCCGTCTCTGATATACAAAAATAGAGATAAGTCTTAGAGTATGAGGGAGAACAAGGACAACTCTAGACGTCAGGAGCTCACCCTTAATCTTTGATTTATGGCTTCTCTACATAATGCGCATATCAATGGAGAGAACTTGTATTGTGATTTGTAGGTTGAAGAAGTGTAGTATGAGTATCAAATATGAGGTACTCAGTAGGCATCGACCAACTAACTCCATAGATAATGCATGTACAAATAACATGTAAAGTAGGAATATAACTACAAGCAATTACTTAAGAAACAAAACATAAAAGTGGTAATGGAAAAGTTAAGGTAAACTATCAGGTACTACCAATAACTAAGGACGAAGCATGGTTCTGTAAGTAACTAGTACATATACGATAGTATAATGAAGAAGAGATATACAATATAGTCGGAAGAAAGGGAGTAATATACAAATAGTAGTAAAAGAATAATATATATAACTACATTATAAGGATAACCAAAAATGAAGACACTACTCTAAGGGAGATAATCCCACCTTACCACAATCATAAGCAATAAAAGGTCTAACACTAGTATAACAAGGGTCTCTAACTGAAATGTGCATAGGCAAGAGATAGTCTAACAATAATAAATTCTTACGATAATAAATAATAAGGGAACTCAAGAGAATACATACAACCTCGGGTAAAATACGTAACTATGTCATCATGAACTATACAATAATAACTAGCAAATATGTGACTGACTAGCCTAGATAAATAATAACCTACCTGGGACCTATAAGCCCAAAAGGCAGAAGTAAACACTCAGAAAATAACAACCGTAACCTGTATCTATACATTCCCACAAAATACTAAAAGATACAATTGCCAAACAGTTATAATACCAGTAGACAATGCATAATAATAAATGAATGCAAGGATTATCCAGTACTATCAACCAATTAAGTGCCAGGATATATCAAGTTTATATACCTCCTCCAGCTCAGTAGCTCACAAAGGCAGAACCTATGATAATCATCTTTCTCTAGTACCGTGACTCATCGGACAAAGAGGCCCATAGGGGATATGGGATATCCATATACACTTCCTAGTCCCTAACTAGGACATTTAGTAACTATTATAACCAATCTACTCTGTCCAGTACTGGAGAGAAATAAGACTGTAATAATTGCTCAAACTTGAATCAAGGCTAAATAAGTATAAATTTGTAAATTCATTGATTGAGGTCGAATTTGGGAGTAGAATGATATAATAATGTAAAAAGGGGTCAAAATCTCCCTTGACTGTAGTGAAACAAGTAGTGGAAAAATAAGTGAATAAATAATGGATCGGCATAAGCCTCGATCAAATTTTTAAGTAGTATATTTTGTTTAGAATATCATAATCCAATAATAAAGGTGGTATGATTTTCATTTTCAAAGAATCAATTTTAAAAGTTAAAAAAAAGTGGAAACATATCCCTTTATAGAAAACAATAGTAAAATCAATGTCTAACTCGAATTGTACCACTAAAAAGTGTAAATACGTCTAAATATATGCATGCCATTAGTAGTATCCAAACAATACAATAGTTAGTGTCTACGAATCCATAACTATATCCGTGTCTTTTCAAAGGATTGAGTACTAACCTAGAATCCAACTAGTATTGTAACCACGACCTCACACCCAAAAATATGTAACTCAACAAAATATTAATACCAAAATTTGAAAAAGTAGGGTAAACAAGGATATAGAGCTACTAAAAGGGTATAATCGAAAAATATCGCCCAAAAAACTATGTAATATTGAAGTCTTTTACTAAAAGATCTTGTATGCAAATCGATAGTTAAACAAGTTTATAATTAGGTGTAATACGATCCCACAACCTTAACAGGTATTCTAGGCTAATGTCTAGGTCACATTTCTATTCTAAATACCTTAATTAGGTTAAGTCAAGATATATTCAGGTATAAGCATAATTTATAATCCCTACCTAGCACGTGAAATATATAATACAAAATCTCATAGAGATAAGTAGACCGAAGTCTACCTGTATACGGCACAATAGCCTTGGACTAACCATAAGCTACTCGTCCCATCTACTTAATCTTAAAAATACCACCGCGCCAAGGACTTATAGTAGTCTAGAAAGAAATCCTTATATACTGGACTTATGAAAGTGGAACGACATTCATTACATATGCATGCTACGTCTACTACGTAAATAATATGCCAAATGCTCAAAGTAAGAGATATACTAATTCTAACAACTTTTTATTAAAACTTTTCTGTTAAATTTCAAAGAAGAAAGTGCCAAATTTCTATAAAGGGATATATATATATATATATATATATATATATATATATATATATATATATATATATTAGGTACCATCTAATGCCAAGTGTAAGCTATTATTTAAACATATATTAGGTGTACTATCCCTTCACTTTCACATGAAAGTGGAGGTGACACTTCAATGCAAATTTTATTCCATTCGTATATACTCGGATAATGCATAGATTAAATATGTCATAATTAATAGAAAATATTTTAAATAAAGTCTCTATTATATAATAAGAAGTTCTCCTCACAACTTGACTCACTATCTCCATTTAAAATACTAATAAATTATGATTTACTATACAATAATATAAATATATCATAACTAAAGAATTTTTCATAAATACCAAAAGCATGTTAAAAGTCAATAAAAATAAAAATTATAAATTTACTATACTCTAATTTAAATTAAAAATCTTAGAATAAACTCGATATTAATGGAATCCTCAAGTGAATTACTCACAAATTGAACCACGTGTCCTAGAAAGTCATAAATAATGATTAGAACTATATGAAAGCTTGAAATGCCAAAAATACATGAAAATTAAAAGGATAGTGCTAAATGGCCACAAAAATTTGGCCCAAATTTGGCCACAATAATAAAATGATTATATTATCCTTTTCTTTCATATAGATAAAGTTATTTAATTTTTAAAGTAAAAGGATAAAAATATTCAAAAGTTAACTAGTTCATAGTGTGAACATAACTTTTTTCTATTGTGAACAAATTGTGACCAAAAAAAATTTTTTCAAATTAAAAATTGACCTAGAGGATCATTACAATTTAAAAAAGAAAAGAGAAAAAGAGTGATGAGCCACTTGCAGGATGGGAGGACTACCAAAATTTTGAGTGATGACCCACTTGCAGGATGGAGGACTACCAAAATTTTTAATCATTGCTTATAAATAGTATTAGATGGTCCGTGCCTGTGATAAGAACAGGCCTACGCCTTTCATTGTTTGTGTTGCTTGCAGAAGTCACATATCTTTGAAAAAGATGTCGAAAACAGCTACATCACTGAAGGAAAGGTTCAACACCAGGGAAGCATGTTATAAAGAACACTAAAAGTGATATTTTTAAAATAGATTGGCGTCTCCAATAATTTAAAGTAACAACCACATGTTTTATGCTAATATATTTGCCTAATATATACCATAGAAATGAATTCTATATATGGAAAATAAAATACCAATGAATTTGAATAAGAAGAGACTGTTTTTTTCTTTTATATTCGTGGTTTTCGAATATCGCTTTGCAAACCCGACTAGCTGTATCCACCGACCTCTGCTGTTTCAAGGCGGAGCTCCAACTAGTTCCTCGAGGCCTTGATGCGCGACCGGTTTTCAATGCCTCCAGTGATCCTGGTGGGACTCGAACTGGCGACCTGAAGGACGTTGTCCTCAGACCTTTACCAGCTGAGCTACCACTCAGGGTTAATAAGAAGAAACTGTTAATCAACAAAGAATAGTATTAACAACAACGAAATGTGAACAAAAGCATCTACTTGTTAAATAATTTATTGATTGACCCAAGTTGTTCAGTTCTTCCACTGAACCTACAACACCTAAGTAATCATCGTTCATTGTAGTTACTACACCACTCTTTGCATATGCTATGTAGGCAAATATGAAACCCTAAGATGCTCTAACATTACACATGTAAGCAATCTCTGTAGCTTTTTTTCAAGACGATGTTCTGATTTCTTTTAATCCAGATGACACAAACCACTCAACATACACAACTTTGAAAATGTGAGCTTTATAACTTAAGGCCTTAGCATTCTGAATAACCATGTCAAATATTGGTCCCAAACGGGTTAGGCATGTCTTCTTTTGAAGCCAAATAAGAAGCTTAATCCACACTGCTTCAGTGAATTCACAATAGATTGTTAGAAGTTTTCCTTGCAGTTGCAACCATATAATGAATATAGCTTTAAGCTTAACCATCATTCTAGTACATAACAAACTTCTAAGGGACTTTCTGGTATATAGGCAACAATTGAGAATATAATTGATTTTTTTAGTTATATTGTCAGAGATTTTTCTGATATGCACATGTGTTTAAATTTGTCTTTCTTCCAAAACTTTCGTAATAATCCAACAGGCTTGTTGAGGAGCTCGTAACAGTAAAAAGAAGTTGGAGTTTGAGATGGAACTCATGGATCCACTTGATCAATAATATTTCTTTATGGGAGATATCTCAACATACAACAACAATAACAACAAACCATGTATAATCCTACAAAGTAGCAGCTGATATCTTAACATGATTTTGATAAAATAGCTCTATTTTGAATCATGAAATTAATAAGATTTAACCCCTCAACGACTCTAGGTACATATAAATATCACCTCTTACTTGGTCACCTCAACTTAAACTATTCAGATAATAAACACTTTTGGCTTGATTATTAGTATTTTTATAATCTAATCTATATTGTTTTTGAAATCCTAAATACATTTTTAGAACAAACCTTTAGTAAAATATTTGTTGTTAATCCTTTTCCATGTATAAGTACGTTTAAATTTTATTTTCTATAGCTTTACATATATTCAACCATTTTAATAGAAGTTATATTTTAAACATGCAATTGTAATTATATTCTCAAGAGAGATACAATTGACAGATGTTCGTAGCCAAAATTTGACACATCATTCCATGAAAGGGATAAAAGAAGTAAATAACGAAAGGAAGCACATGATAATCCAGAGAAAACACTAAGTGTGTTCTAGAAAAAAACTCTATCATAGAACTTGAAATCATTTATGATCTTTAGTGCTTTGAGTTTTGCTTTATACTGGGAAACAACAACAGATGAGGTTCACATAATAGCCTTGCTTACTGATATCAAATGAGGCATGGATCAAGATGCTTAACTCTCATATCCAGACATTTTGGAAGACTTGGTGATTCAAATGGGTTTCTCTTGTGTTAGACATATAGTAATTTTTCACATACAAAAATCTGGAGAGCATGAACACATATCGATTGTTTGACAACCAAGACTGAAAGATGTCGGTTTCCAGATACAAGTGTCTTTTTGATTGTACCAACTATCTCTTATGTGGATGGTATCCCTAGAGGATGGATGTCATAGACGTTAAGCCAATGACAGTTGCACACTCACTCCCTAAAAATTGAGAGGAGGTTGCATCGGATCGTAAGTTCTCAATAGTCATCAGATTTGAGTTTATGCCGAGTGATTCGATAAAATTAATGAAGTTGGAGAAGCACATAAGAGTTTGTAAAAGATAAGCTATATTAAATATGAGTCTATCAATTAATAAGGGCAGTTTAGTCTTTTCATAGTTTTTATTACTTCCTCTATTTCAATTTCTCTTTTCCTTTTTGGCAACTCTTAGTTTCTAACTTTCCACATAACATGTTTAAGATTATAAGATTAAAGGACAGTTTGATATATTTGACATATCTTTAGTTTAAAACATAAGATTCAAAAGTCTTATTTACATTCTTGAACTCTATGTCAAATCAAAGTCAAAACAACTTGAAATGGAGGGAGTAAAAACTAGCTTTCCTATAGTTAGCTACATTACTGGTTCAAAGTTGTTAGTAGTCTATTAAGAGAGAGGCCTATATTAAGCTGTTAAACACAATAATTAAATTATATCTTTGAATCCAAAAGGATGACATTTTATCTCTCAACATTCATCTTCATCTTGTAGCTTTGTTTCTCCGAAAATGCCTTCAGCATAATTATAAGCATGTATGATTAAAATAAGTATAAAACTAAAATAACAAGATGAGAAAAATAGGACTTGTGTACTGATGCTAGATCTCGTGTTCATACTTCCTCTAATGCAAGCCCCTCTCAAATAAACAACATCACGATGCTTGCCACTTCCAACTGCTCTATTTCATTCTTAGTGGTCAAAGCAATTGATAACAAGTTATAAAAGATACTAACAAAGATGATGTTGCCATCATTGATCTCGTTACACATTATTTATAAAATTCAAATACTAAAAAAGAGGTACGAAGTTACCTTGGCGTTCATTCGAATGAATCACTAGTTCAGGTCGTCTAAGCTTTAATTTTTCAAAGAAAAGATGGTGTAATGACAAATAAGTCCTATCAATGGCAACACTGCTGTAAATTAGAAAAAAAAAAAAGGGGGTTTAGCTCACACAATTGTAAATAGAGTTAATACATAAAAATGACCCTAAACTTGACATCAAATTATAACTTTGATCTTAAACTTTGACAGTGCACAAATATGACCTTTAACTATTCAAACTGCACAAATATGACCTTCAATCCTACGTGGCAAAACGTGTTTTCAACACGCAAAACTGAGCGCATTTAGCGTAAAATTTAAAGGCATAATACATAAATATGACCTTAAACTTTGATAGTGCACAAATATGACCTTTAACTATTCAAAACTACACAAATATGACCTTTAAATGACTTTTTACTATTATTTTTTTATTATTTTTGGCTCAAAGATGAAAATGGCATCTAATTTCTTTTGTCATTGCGGAAAAGGAAAAATATTGAAGATTTATTAATTAGGTGGGTCAGCCTCATACGAAAAAATCGTGTGTGTATGTATATATATTATAAAGCAGAGGGCGAATTTAAGTTATATAATATATCTAAATATAATTTATTTAAATATTAAATTAAAGATGAAACTATGCTAATAATAAAAAATTTATATTTTTAATAAAATGTTATTAAATTAACGTTATTAAGGATTGTAGTAGTAGTATATTAAATTAACGTTATCAAATTAACGTTATTACAATGTTATTAAATTAACGTTATTAAAACATTATTAAATTAACGCAGGGACGGACCTACGTGGTTGCCATGGGGTTCACCTGAACCCCCTCGGTAAAAAAATTACGTTATATATATGTCACACCCCTTTTTGCACGCGTACTCCAAAAATTGGAGTATTTTTAAGTTCGAAAAGGTTTATTATTTTAGTGACAAAAAAATAAAAATTTGTCTCGAAAAAAGATTATTTGCATTTTTATTCAGAGTCGCCACTTGACATAATCTAGTGTGCCAAGTCACCTTTGGAAAATCCTTTTCGAAAACCATTTGACTCTTAAACCGGTTTGCGATCAGAGATTCCGGCTAAGGAATTCTGTTGATCGAGGGGAAGGTGTTAGGCACCCCTCGATCCCGTGGTTCGACCACGGTCGCTTGGTGAATCGTATCGACTATTTTGGCATTATGAAATTTATAAATCACACAAAAGAACACAAAATAACAAAATAAGACAGTCCAAAAACGTAAAAATCCAGTCCAATTATACAGTCCGAAAAATAGAAAAATACGAAAATATAAATCCTAGTCTAATCCTAAAATAATGCTTTACCCGATGCCTCGGGCCTTCATCGCGGACGTCCTCCGGATACAAGGTACTTCGGGGCATTCCCCGGATAAATCTATACAAATTCTTCGGGGCATTCCCCGGCCAAATGAGTACAATTTAAACTTTTTGCGCAATAAAAATAGAAAGTGTCATTCAAGCACATATCCAAAACATTCCAACAAAAATATTTATTTCTAAATTTTGTCTACCCGGCCTACGTTTGCCTATGCGTTCTCGACTAAAAAAAAACATAATTCAATCATGATTCATACCAACAATAAATCAAATTAAACCGAATCTATCTTTTTGTCAATTTTTTTTTTCACTTCCATCCCCCGACTTTCTTTTTATCCATCCATTAGAACATGATCAAATTTATGTCTTAATCTACCAAAACCAAACAACCAAGCATCACAATCATAACATCAACATAAACAAAAATTCAACAAAAACCATAATCACAACTAATTAAATATGCCAGGATAAATAAAAAAGAGTGGGTTAAAGAAATGGACCTCACTGACACTTGCTTTTGTCGATGATAAAGAAATCCGAAGACCAAACTCGATCGGAGAACCTCACGACGAACAACCAACTCGGTATTAAAATAATAAACCGAATAGCTCCAAAACGTAGATCGGAATCCGAGGAGTTCCGGTGATGGAAAGACGGGCGGAGATCTAGCGGTTGTGACCGAGAGTCGACGTCGGTCGGAATAAAGGCAGCGACGGGCTAACTGTCGGATCTGGCCGACGCGCCGCGGTACTAGCACCGGTAGCCGCTGGCTGTTCGCCGGAAAAGCCGGATCTGATAGCGGCGCGGCTGACGACGGGAGCAGCAACCACTGGCGGCGGCAGATCTGGCGGAGATCTGGTCGAAAATGGCGTCGGTCGACGGCGAGCGGTGGTGGAAGTTCAAAAATTTTTTAAGAGAGGAAGAGAAAGAGTGAGTTTTTTGAGAGAAGAGAAGTAGAGATTTTTTTTCTTTTTGGTTTCTTGTTCTTGTTATGTGTTGTTTGTGTGTGTGTTGTTTAAGAATGGAATAAGATGATTAATAGAGTGTGTTGTTTTTTTGGAGATAAAAATAAGAGAGCGGGGGGTGGGGTAAATGTGGGGTAGTGGGTAGTGGTAAGTGTGATGATGATGTTGGGAGTAGGTGGTTGGGTAGTGGTGAGTGGGTGGAAGAATATAATGATGATGTTTTTTTTATATTTTTTGTTAAAAAAAAAAGTATGTGGTTTGTTAGGTGGATGTTTAAAGAGTAGTTTGATTAGGTGGGATAGGTGGGGTAGAAGGAAAAGGTAAAAATGAGTAGAAATTAATATTTGGGCGGACAAAATTACGTGTCTACAGCATGCCCCCTTTGAATGTAAACACGCAGTGTTTTCAGACAAAGAAGTAAACAACAAAACAGAATTTTGTCCCGGCCATTATTCAAAGAAGAAACAGAAGAAAGGACTATACCGAGTTGGAGAGTCGAGTGAGGTTCCATCGAGGTTCCGGTCCACAGCTCTGTTATTACATCAAAATGAAAATTAAAAGCTAAAACATAAAGGAAATTACAAGAATCCTATCTATACAGCTTTTGTTGGCTTTTGACACAACTTTTATCACCCTATTCTTCAGGCGGGCTCCTGACTTGCAATTTCTTCCAACTTGTTGCTTGACTTTCATTTATTCACCTTGTTCTTCAGGCGGGCTCCTGGTTCTTCAGGCGGGCTCCTGGATTTATAATTCTTTACGCTGTTCTTCAGGCGGGCTCCTGACTTGCAACTTCTTCACCCTGTTCTTCAGGCGGGCTCCTGGACTTTCTTTTCTTTCACCCTGTTCTTCAGGCGGGCTCCTGAACATAAAATAAAATCCCATTCTTCAGGCGGGCTCCTGAACATAAAATAAAATCCCATTCTTCAGGAGGGTCCTGAACATAAAATAAAATCCCATTCTCCAGGAGGGTCCTGAACATAAAAATAAAATCCCATTCTTCAGGAGGGTCCTGAACATAAAAATAAAATCCCATTCTTCAGGAGGGTCCTGAACATAAAATAAAATCCCATTCTTCAGGAGGGTCCTGAACATAAAATAAAGTCTCATTCTTCAGGAGGGTCCTGAACATAAAAATAAAATCCCATTCTTCAGGAGGGTCCTGAACATAAAAATAAAATCCCATTCTTCAGGAGGGTCCTGAACATAAAATAAAGTCCCATTCTTCAGGAGGGTCCTGAACATAAAAATAAAATCCCATTCTTCAGGAGGGTCCTGAACATAAAAATAAAATCCCATTCTTCAGGAGGGTCCTGAACATAAAGTAAAATCCCATTCTTCAGGAGGGTCCTGAACATAAAATAAAGTCTCATTCTTCAGGAGGGTCCTGAACATAAAAATAAAATCCCATTCTTCAGGAGGAACCTGAACATAAAAATAAAATCCCATTCTTCAGGAGGGTCCTGAACATAAAAATAAAATCCCATTCTTCAGGAGGGTCCTGAACATAAAAATAAAATCCCATTCTTCAGGAGGGTCCTGAACATAAAATAAAGTCCCATTCTTCAGGAGGGTCCTGAACATAAAATAAAATCCCATTCTTCAGGAGGGTCCTGAAAAAATAAAGTCCCATTCTTCAGGAGGGTCCTGAACATAAAAATAAAATCTCATTCTTCAGGAGGGGCCTGAACTTAAAATAAAATCCCATTCTTCAGGAGGGTCCTGAACATAAAAATAAAGTCCCATTCTTCAGGAGGGTCCTGAACATAAAATAAAATCCCATTCTTCAGGAGGGTCCTGAACATAAAAATAAAATCCCATTCTTCAGGAGGGTCCTGAACATAAAAATAAAATCCCATGGATGTGCATCTCCAATGGTGGCTGAATTAAGTAAAACAAATTTGCCCCAGTTTCAAAAAAGAAAAATCTGTTTGTTAAAACTTAGTGGTGGTTTGCAGCATTTGGCTTTCCAGGCATTTGCTCTAGTGTTCATTCCCTTCATTTGGCTTCAAATTGCTGACGCTTGCCCATGCTTTGTCGTGTCATTGACCTAAACTCAGATCATTAGGAGTGACTCCAAAATAACCACAGTATCTCTGCTTTGTCATGCTTCTCAGATAAATCCTTCAAACCTTGGTGTTTTATAAGTTCACAATTATGCTTCTTTCATATGCTGACTTTGTCTTGCATTGTGCAATTACAGAAGTTGGTGGCCAGTTTTGAATTCTTTTCTCACTTGTTTTGATATGGACTTGACTCAAAAACCAGAGAAAAATGACAATGACTTTTATTTGGACCACTGACTCCAGAAAACAAAATAAAAAGAAGAAGGAAAAGACAATGTTTGTCTCCATTTAAAACAAAGAAATGACAAATTTTCTAAAAATGACCATCAACTCTAATGATTATGCCATGCCTTTTGGATTAGGCTACCTGATCTTTCCATCCGACCTCTCTACCAATTATTGCTGAGTTAATGGCCTTGAAACTGAGTTGTTTCCTTAGACCAATTGCATTCAGACCTCATTCGGCTAGTGATGTTTTGAAGGGTCTTTCCCTCAGCTCACCCTTGTCTTATGGTGTCTGGGAGTTTTTTTTTTTTTTTTTTTTTTTTTTTAATGAGACTCTCTTATTCTCATTTCTCCCAACTCACAATCGTCTTATGGTGTCCGTGAGGGTTTTCACCAATAAGACTCTCTCATTTTTATTTCTCTCAACTCACCATTGTCTTACGGTGCCCGTGAGGGTTTTTACAAATGAGACTCTCTTATTCTCTTTTCTCCCAACTCACAATCGTCTCACTGTGCCCGTAAGGGTTTTCACCAATAAGACTCTCTCTTTTCTTTCTTCTTTTTTTTTTTTTAATCCCTCTCAACTTACTATCGCCTTACGGTGCCCGTGAGGGTTTTCACTAATAAGACTCTCTCATTTTTATTTCTCTCTTGATTCCTTGGGCTGAGGAAGACAGGTAGTTCCCAAATACATCAGCATATCCCTTGCATGCTTGCCTTAACATCCCCAAAGATTGATCTGAAGGCCTTTTCTTTGGTTGTAACTTGGCTTTTGGATAGGGTTAGAAAAAAGGATGGCGTGAGGCCCAAACGACACTTGAAGTGGGTTAGGACTTACAACTTTTGGAATCGACTCAAACAACGAGGATTAACTCATGCCCCAGTTTCTTTTGACTGGGTGATTCTAAATTATTTATTTGGTTGGACCGAGCCCTTAGTAGGGCAGCCTACGTATCTCACCCCCGAGAGAGGAGAATCAGGTCATGCGTAGTTCTGGCAGCTTGCCCTTCTTGCTTTGACCTGATTTTTCTTCTTTTTTTTTTTAATTCGCTCTTTTCACTTCGCGATTCTTTTTTTTTTCTAACTCTATTTTCTTGACAATCTTTTTTTTGGAAACATTTTTATCTCTTTTTTTTTAAAAAAAACTTTTGACTTTATCTTTTTTCTTGACACTATTCTTTGAACTATGCTTACTCTAAGTTGATTCCAAAAGAGGGGTATGAAAGAAAATAACACTAAGGCTCAAATGGGGTAAACAAAGGATGACACAGTGTTTGGATAGCAGAATGAAATGCCCTCATCATATCAATCCTTGAGAATGCAAGTATATAGCATGCAATGTGAAAGTACATGACCAATATCGCTTATGACATGTTTTACAACACTAACTTGCCTCGAACATGTTTTCACCTCTTTTTATATACCTGTCAAAGATACAACTCCACCTTTGTTATGCATCCCTCACATCGAGTGATTATGCTTCTGTGGAGCTGATTATCTTCTTGTTAACCTTGACATAGGGATCACACGTCCACCATTTGACCTAGTTGGGACTTGCCTTTCGATCGATGACCAAGTTGTTCTTGTTATTCTCAAAATAATTGCCTTAACTTGTCACCAAATGTCTCAGCACTCTATCTATTTTCTCATATGCTCTCTTTTTCCTAACTTTAACCCTCCGATTCAAATGTTCATGCTTAAACTGGATTTTAAGATCTGGCTGAAAATTCCACAGCATGTCATATCACTAGATTTAACACAAAATGTACTATGTAAAGAAAACAAACAAACAACATATTTAAAACACAAAGAAAAATGGGACACTTCATTTAGTTGAAACAAAAGATAGAAGGATTTGAAAAGAAAAAAAAAAGGACAAAACAAGATAGATCCCGAACTACAACCCTGAGATAGTTCGGATAGCAGAAAATAAAATAAAACAAGCTACCAAACCTCTTCCTAGTAGGGAGAGGGGTGACTTCTAAATTGTTCAGCCCGACATCTTAGCCACTGATTTGCATATCAGCATGACTAGAGCTTTCCTCACTGTCAATGTTCTACACCATGATTGATTTATCTTGAATCATCTTTTCAATTTCTCTTTTCAGAGCACGACAATCTTTGATACTGTGACCCTGAACATCAGAATGATATACACATCGTACATTAGGATCAAAACTTCTTGAATGTGGGTCGGGAGTATATCCAAGGAGAGGGGTGATCATGTCCTGCTGTACCAATCTCTGGAATAACTTGCATTCGACTCTCCAATGGAGGTGAAGTGACAACTAACTAGGTATCCTTGTTGGCCATAACTTCCTCTATGACTTGGAGCAATATGAAGGACCAGCCAAAATGCCACAAACCAACCACAATAGTTTTTTTTTTTTTAAAGATCACCGAACCCAAGAAGGGCGCCTACGTATCTCACCCCCGAAAGGGGAGAATCAGGTGTGCGTAGTTCGTGAAGTCGTGCCAAAATGGCCAATTGAACTCTCTTTCTTTCTTTTTTTTTTTTGAAACTTTAAGAAGAAAAGAAAATAACAAATTGTCAAAAAGAACTGACGAACATTTTTTTTCATTTTTTGGCTTAACATCCTTGTACAAAATGAAAACTATGATTAACAAGGAAAATAAAAAAAATCTTTTGATTTGATTTTTTTGAATTTCATAGGAGTATGAAACTTGAAACTATCAAAGAAAAATCTTTTTATAGTTTTCTTTTAGAAATGTATATGAAACACCTACTCTAAATGAAGAGTGAAGAGAATCTTTTTGAATTTTTAAACTTCTTTAAAAAATGAAATCTATGATTACCGAAAAAAAATATTTTTGAGTTTTTTTTTATTTTTTTTTTTAATTTTGAATTTCATGCGAAAAATAAAACCTGAACCTGTTAAAGGGATTTTTGTTTTTTTTTTTTGGTTTTTGTTTTATTTTAAAGGTGTATATGAAACACCTACTCTAAATAAAGAGTGAAGAAAATCTTTTTGGATTTTTGAAATAAGATCAACCAAAAATGAACCCTACGACTATCGAGGAAAATCTCTTTTCTTCTTTTTTTTTTTCAAGATATGTATGAAACAGTACTCTAAATAAAGAGCGAAGAAAAATCATTTTTTTTTTGATTTTTTTTATTTATTTTTTAAAAAAAATAAATAAATAAATAAATAAGATCAACCAAAAATGATTTCTACGACTATTGAGGAATTTTTTTTTCTTTTCAAGATATGCATGAAACGTCTACTTTAAATAAAGAGTGAAGAAAATCTTTTTTTTTGAATTTTTTTTTTTTAAATAAGATCCCCGAACCAACAATAGGCTGCCTACGTATCTCACATCCCGAAAGAGGAGAATCAGGGGTGCGTAGTTCGTCCAGATTGGACAATTAACGCTCAATAAATAAATTGACCCTAACTTAAGAGACACACTCAAAAAGACTTTTTTTTTAATTAGACGTTTTAACCAAGACTGACACCACCAAATATACAGAAAAATCTTTTTGGTATTTTTGTTTTTGACAACTAAGTATAAAAGGCAAACAAACTTCTTTTTTTTTCACTTTTATGGTATTTTGAGAAGACAAATGCAAAACATAAAAAAAATCTTTTTGAATTTTTGGATTGTGAAAAACAAAAGCCATAAAGAATTCTAAAATAAAGTACGAAATTCCTCTCCCTTTTTTTTTTCGACTCACTTTGTTATTTTTTTTTTCCTCTTTTTCGTTTTTGCTTACACACCTTACTCCTAACAATTTTATTTTATTTTTATTCTCTTTTTTTTTTAAACTGTCCGTCAAATGACCTCGTTACCCTTAAAAATGCAACAATTAGCACGCAGGGATGCTTTAAAGGTGAGTCTCCTAGAAAGGACCATGTAGGCCCCACTAGGTTTCAATATGATGCACATAAGAATGACCTAAAGGCTGACCTACGTTGTGGTTTTACTAACAAGGCTGTTCGGGGGGAGCGTATGGTCGATAGTGGCTGCTTTGCTTTCCACCTACTCCATAACACCGACGGCTCCCCCCCTAAAATAAGGGTGACTCAACTAGTGGTTGTGTACAACACGTGTACTACAGACTTGTTGCAGAAAGAAGGCCGGGGGGCGGACTCATGATGACAGATATAAAAGCGGTAACACATGAGATAAATACTATAAACAGAGAGCACGAAAAACACACAAAAGTGAAAATAACATCAACAATAATCACAAATAATGTTTACACACTCGTAATGCCAAACAAAGTCGATACGACTCCAAAAATAGCTCGAATTCTGAAAACTTTTTTTTTTTTGTCCCCAGCAGAGTCGCCAGAAGATGTCACACCCCTTTTTGCACGCGTACTCCAAAAATTGGAGTATTTTTAAGTTCGAAAGGGTTTATTATTTTAGTGACAAAAAAATAAAAATTTGTCTCGAAAAAGGATTATTTGCATTTTTATTCAGAGTCGCCACTTGACATAATCTGGTGTGCCAAGTCACCTTTGGAAAATCCTTTTCGAAAACCATTTGACTCTTAAACCGGTTTGCGATCAGAGATTCCGGCTAAGGAATTCTGTTGATCGAGGGGAAGGTGTTAGGCACCCCTCGATCCCGTGGTTCGACCACGGTCTCTTGGTGAATCGTATCGACTATTTTGGCATTATGAAATTTATAAATCACACAAAAGAACACAAAATAACAAAATAAGACAGTCCAAAAACGTAAAAATCCAGTCCAATTATACAGTCCGAAAAATAGAAAAATACGAAAATATAAATCCTAGTCTAATCCTAAAATAATGCTTTACCCGATGCCTCGGGCCTTCATCGCGGACGTCCTCCGGATACAAGGTACTTTGGGGCATTCCCCGGATAAATCTATACAAATTCTTCGGGGCATTCCCCGGCCAAATGAGTACAATTTAAACTTTTTGCGCAATAAAAATAGAAAGTGTCATTCAAGCACATATCCAAAACATTCCAACAAAAATATTTATTTCTAAATTTTGCCTACCCGGCCTACGTTTGCCTATGCGTTCTCGACTAAAAAAAAACATAATTCAATCATGATTCATACCAACAATAAATCAAATTAAACCGAATCTATCTTTTTGTCAATTTTTTTTTTCACTTCCATCCCCCGACTTTCTTTTTATCCATCCATTAGAACATGATCAAATTTATGTCTTAATCTACCAAAACCAAACAACCAAGCATCACAATCATAACATCAACATAAACAAAAATTCAACAAAAACCATAATCACAACTAATTAAATATGCCAGGATAAATAAAAAAGAGTGGGTTAAAGAAATGGACCTCACTGACACTTGCTTTTGTCGATGATAAAGAAATCCGAAGACCAAACTCGATCGGAGAACCTCACGACGAACAACCAACTCGGTATTAAAATAATAAACCGAATAGCTCCAAAACGTAGATCGGGATCCGAGGAGTTCCGGTGATGGAAAGACGGGCGGAGATCTAGCGGTTGTGACCGAGAGCCGACGTCGGTCGGAATAAAGGCAGCGACGGGCTGACTGTCGGATCTGGCCGACGCGCCGCGGTACTAGCACCGGTAGCCGCTGGCTGTTCGCCGGAAAAGCCGGATCTGATGGCGGCGCGGCTGACGACGGGAGCAGCAACCACTGGCGGCGGCAGATCTGGCGGAGATCTGGTCGAAAATGGCGTCGGTCGACGGCGAGCGGTGGTGGAAGTTCAAAAATTTTTTAAGAGAGGAAGAGAAAGAGTTAGTTTTTTGAGAGAAGAGAAGTAGAGATTTTTTTTCTTTTTGGTTTCTTGTTCTTGTTATGTGTTGTTTGTGTGTGTGTTGTTTAAGAATGGAATAAGATGATTAATAGAGTGTGTTGTTTTTTTGGAGATAAAAATAAGAGAGTGGGGGGTGGGGTAAATGTGGGGTAGTGGGTAGTGGTAAGTGTGATGATGATGTTGGGAGTGGGTGGTTGGGTAGTGGTGAGTGGGTGGAAGAATATAATGATGATGTTTTTTTTTATTTTTTGTTAAAAAAAAAAGTATGTGGTTTGTTAGGTGGATGTTTAAAGAGTAGTTTGATTAGGTGGGGTAGGTGGGGTAGCAGGAAAAGGTAAAAATGAGTAGAAATTAATATTTGGGCGGACAAAATTACATGTCTACAATATATAAGGTAGAAAATCTATATTTATGTACGTATATTAATGTTGAACCACATGAAACAAGGCACTTAGATAGCCCAGTGGTGTTATTTGCTCTTCTTGGGCGCTTCCTTAAGCCTACTGCGCGGGTTTAATTTTTTAATTAAAAAAAAACTAGGTGTTGCAGCTATAGAAATAAAAATAATAATAATAATAATAATAATAATAATAAAAATAAAAATGATGCCTTTTTAACACAAAAAGTAAAACTTTGACAGTGCACAAATATGACCTTTAACTATTCAAAACTGCACAAATATGACCTTCGTCCAAGTCAGCCCTTTTAACGATGTGGCACCGTGTGATTGAATTACCTTTCCACGTAGGCGCGAGAAACTCACGCATGAGGGTGTAAAATCGGAGGTCATATTGTTCAAGTTTTGAATAGTTAAAGATCCTATTCGTGCACTATCAAAGTTTAAGGTCAAAGTTATAATTTGGTGTCAAGTTTAGGGTCATTTTTATGTATTAGCTCTTGTAAATATCACATTCTTGCAAGTTCTTCAAACAACAATTAAAATAAACCTTTTCCTATGATATTTTCTCACATTTAAGCTTAAAATAACATGTTTATATGTTACCATCAATGAACCAAGTTAAAAACAAAATTTAGAGAATTTTAATCTACTAATTACACCTCAATACAATTAATCTATAATCAACTTTAAGTTGTAGCACACATTCATTAGAAGAGAAATCAAGCATCATATGAGTCGCTTAGAGTGATGCAAGCTAAGAGTTTTTGAATCCATCAAGTTTTAGTATTCGATTTTTTAAGGGTCATATTTGAACAAGTATAACTCTATGTTAATGTGGTATTTTGGCTGATTTATACCTACCAAATTGTAGAGAATCAAATTAGCTTTCCAACGATACCAATTTCGCCTTAATCCAATACCCGAGCGAAAAGTTATGCCCATTTTCGTGAGAGACAATAAGGATAGGCGATTGGTTAGGCGCCACCCAACCAAACATAGGAGATTAGTTAGGCGCCGCCCAATCTAGCTTGGGCAATTACTTGGGTGCTGCCTAAGTCAGTTCCAGGTGCCAAAAACACTCCGTTTTGAGTTATTTTAAGGGTAATTAAGTCCTTTAACACTCCTTACACGTCCCTAAACTTAACCCTACGAAATATATAGCTTCTAAACATATTACAACCCTATTATCATCTCAAAGCTCATCATCTAAGAGCACTAAAAAGGAAAAATAACTAGGGTTGCATAATTAAGCTTGAAGATCCGATTTCAAGGAAATTCCTTCGTTAATCATCAAGAATCTTCCTTCTAAGGTATGCGTGAGTTAATTCATGGACTTTTTTCATCCATGAAGCTCAAGAACCATCTTCTAAATTATGTATTATATATTTATGTTGTTGGTGGTTGATGTTCATGTGGTTGGAGTTTGATGATACCTAATATGGGATCTTTGTATGTTTTGTGTGAGGATATAATGGTATTTAACGTATAAACATGTGACATTGGTAGTTGAATGTTTGAAATCTTGATGAATCCACCTATGCCTAAGATGTGCATGTAAGGTGTTTGTGGAAATACCTAAGGGAATAGAAATCATGCTTTTATGACATAATAAGCCCTAAATGACTTTTCCATGTTCTAAGTTTATGTTCAACGTGATCCCCATGCTATTGTCTTGAATTGAAGATGTTATATGAGATGCTCATGATATTGTTTTAATATGGAACGACCATGTTATTGAAGTCATGCAAGTATATACATGTTATGTGCATTCCCGATTATGTGATAGTTTGTTGAGAATCTTTCTTATTATGAAACCCTTACTTATGATATTGTGAATTATGGACTCAAATCTTGTGATCAAGTCATGTCATGTGTGTCAGTTTCCTCCTATAGAGTCCTGGGGGTATTCGTACCCAAAAACTATAGCTGTGTGCCTAGAGCCATGTCATGTTTCACGATATCCGAACTCAAGCTATGATTCCATAGACTTCCGTCAGTCATGTGACTCAAGAAAACCTCATGATCTCAGTCAGTTGTCAGATATCAGTAACATTTTGCCAATCAACAGAATTCAGTAAGATTAAGTCATTTATAGTCAGTTATTCATGTCCAGTCTCTCCAGATGGGAGTAGAGGTTAGCACCGAGTAAACCAAAGGATGGGAACTCACCCTCCAGTTCAGTGTGTGATTCTTAGTAGTCATCCTTGTGTTCCTGAACTACGTAGCCAGCGTAGGTTGAGATATCTTAACCCATCAGATTAGAGTTGATGAGGTGGCTTAACCCGTCAGTTTAGGGTTCCCATCATTCTCATTGAGTACCTGCCAGATAAGGGTCACTCACAGATTGTCCTTACCCGTGCCACGGTATTGACACCCCTCCAATCGGGGCAGAGATTGGACCCCAGCTTAGCCATAACAACATACATGGGGCATGTTGGTTAAACACTACCTCCCACAATTTCAGTATCAGTCTCGATAAAAGAACTCAGGGCATTCTTCAGATTTCAGTATATACAGGACTGTCAGATATAGTTGTCCATGTTATCAGTTGCAGTATCAGTCATGACAGCTATCAGTAAACCATATATTACCTTACAGGTCATGCTATCACGTATTCACGGTCCCAGTTTCTATATATGTGTGTTTGCACTCCCACGTTCATATTAGTCAGTCAGTGTTGTTCATGCATGAAACTCTTTATGTTCATCCTACCTTCCTCATATACTCAATACTCCAGTTGTACTGATGCATTTCCACTATGGTGCTTTCTTTTCATGTTACACCATAGGTTCCGAGACACGAGCTCCAGCCCAGCAGTAGCGGTAGCATTCCAGTCGCAGAAACATAGTGAGTCCTCATTAATTCGAGGACAATATGATTTGATACATTTATTTATTTCTTTAGTTCAATTTTATGGACTTAGTTGGAGACATGTTCCTTCAACTCCTTATTCAGATAGTTTAGAGGCTTTCAGATTTATGTTCAGATTTACGTTCAGACTTAGCTTTCAGATTGAGTTGTTTTGGGTATTTTCACCCACATGGTTTTACTCAGTTGAACCTTATAACCTTACAGTTTTATGTATTCCGCATTATTATATCATGATTTACAGTATACAGGTACATATATCAGTCATGGTTTAGCCTGTGGTCCCTCGGGGTCATGAGCACCGTGTAGCATTCCAGTTCAGCAAATTGGGGTGTTACAAACTTGGTATCAGAGCCTAAGGTTTAATAAAGTCTTAGGAAGTCTGAAAGATGCATCTAGTAGAGTCTTGTACATGGGTGTGGTGCGCGCCACATTTATGCAAAGGAGGCTATAAGATTATTAGGAACAGTCCCCTTTCTTCAGTATTCATGTCATCCTAGTGAGCATAATCACAACTTAAACTCTCAGTCTAATCCATTTTTCTCTTATTCCAAACCATGTCCCCAAAGAGAAGAAACCAGCCAGCTCCTCAACCCGAAGATCCTTTGGGCGAACATGTTTCCCAAGCGGAGTTTAGAGCCGTACTTACCACACTTCCTCAGTCCATGGCTATATAGAATGAATGGCCACCAGTTATTCCAGCTAATCCAGTGGCCAATCCTAAAGAAGCTAGGGTTCGGGACTTCACCTGGATGAACCCTCCATCTTTCCATAGGTCTAAGTCTGATGAGGACCCTCAGGAATTCATTGACCAAGTCAAGAAGGTCATTGACATCATGGGTGTTACTTGTATTGAGAGTGCCGAGTTAGCCGCCTACCAATTACAGGTTATTGCTCATGATTGATACAAACAGTGGAAGTCTGAGAGGTTAGATGATGCAGGCCCTATCAAGTGGGAGGAATTTATCACGGCCTTCTTAGATAGATTCTTTCCCCAAGAGCTGAGAGAAGCCAAAGTTTTTGAGTTCATCAATCTCAGGTAGGGGAATATAACGGTTAGGGAGTATTCTCTCAGATTTACTCAGCTAGCCAGGTATGCTCCTTATGTGGTTGCAGACAATAGGGCTAAGATGAGCAAATTCGTGTCAGGGGTCAACGATAGTATGGTAAATGAGTTTAGTCTGCGATGCTGATCGGTGATATGACCTTAGACAGACTTATGACCCATGCCCAGCAAGTAGAAGAGTAGAAGTTTAAGACTGGGGAGAGGCAGAACAAGAGAGCAAGGTTAGGTAATTTCAACTTTACTCACCCCAAGTCAGATGGAGGAAACCGTTCACAGTTTCGCTCCAAGTCAGCCGTTCCATCTCCTTTCTATGCCAGCGCTCTAGTGCCGAAGTTTAGAGATAAAAATAGAGACAAAGTGCCAGGCTCTAAATCTCAGGGCAGTATTAGCAGTTCCCAAATGAATCCCCTTTGTCAGACTTATGGTAAGAACCACAATGGCATTTGCAGAGTCGATAGTGATGTCTGTTGTGGTTGTGGCAAGCCAGGCCACAGGATTAGGAAGTGTCTGAAATCAAGCCTTCAAGGTCATCAAAATCATTCTGCAGCTCAGTCTGATCTCCCGAACCAGCAGGGTGCCATTTCCAGTGCTACCAGTGGGCAACGCCCAAACAGACTCTATGCTCTTTAGTCCCGGCAGGATCAGGAAAATTCTCTTGATGTCGTTACTGGTATGTTACAGATTTTCCATGTTCATGTTTATGCTTTGCTAGACCCAGGTGAATCCTTGTCTTTTGTTACTCCATACATAGCAGGCGATTTCGGAATCAGTCCCAAAATTCTAGTAGAGCCCTTTTCAGTCTCTACCCCGATGGGTAAAACCATCATAGCTCGGTGGGTATACAGGAACTGCCCGATTATGATATCTCGGAAATCCACGTCAGCAGATTTAGTGGAGTTAGAGATGACTGATTTTGATGTCATTCTCGACATGGATTGGCTTCATTCCTACTATTCCACAGTCGACTGTAGAAATAGGATAGTTCAGTTTCAGTTCCTGATTGAGCCCATCCTAGATTAGAAGGGTAGCATTTTAACGTTTAGGGGTCAACTTGTTTCCTACCTTCGGTCAAGGAAAATAATTTCTAAGGGGGGTGTGTATCATCTCGTGCATGTTAAAGATTCCAGTTCTGAATCTCCCAACTTCGAAATAGTCCCTGTTGTTAATGAATACTCAGATGTCTTTTCTGAAGATCTTCCAGGCATTTCTCCCAAAAGGGAAATAGACTTTTGTATAGACCTTCTTTCGGATACTCAACCTATTTCTATTTCGCCATATAGAATGACACCAGCAGAACTCAAGGAACTAAAAGATTAGTTGAATGATCTCTTAGATAAGGGATTCATCAGACCCAGAGTTTCCCCATGGGGTGCGCCACTATTATTCGTGTGCAAGAAAGACGGTTCTCTCAGGATGTGTATTGATTATCGTCAAATCAACAAGGTCACGATCAAGAATAGATATCCTGTTCCCAGGATTGATGATCTATTCGACCAACTTTAGGGTGCCAGTTACTTCTCCAAGATAGACCTCAGATCAGTCTATCATTATCTCAGAGTTAGAGAATGTGACATTTTGAAGACAGTTTTCCGTACTCGGTATGGTCACTTCGAATTTTTAGTCATGTCATTTGGTCTTACTAATGTCCCTGCAGCTTTCATGGATTTGATGAACCGTGTGTTCAAGCAGTACTTGGACGTGTTTGTCATAGTCTTTATAGATGATATTCTGGTCTATTCTCGCACAGAGCGTGATCTGCAGACTATTTTAGGATTGTTCTTCAGACTCTCAGGGATCACTAGTTATTCACTAAGTTCAGCAAGTGCGAATTTTGGCTAAGATAAGTGGCATTCCTTAGCCATATTGTTTTCGGTGATGGCATTAGAGTAGATCCTTAGAAAACCGAGGCAGTAAGAAACAGGCCCAGACCCATATCTCCATCAGATATCAGGAGTTTCTTAGGTTTGGCTGGCTATTATAGATGGTTTGTCGAGGGATTTTCTTCTATTGCATCCCCCATGTCTAGATTGACTCAGAAGAAGGTCAAGTTTTAGTATTCAGATCCTTGCAAGAAAAGTTTTCAAGAGTTGAAGACACGACTCACCTCAGCTCCAGTTCTAGCTGTTCCAGATGGTTCAGACGGTTTTGTAGTCTATTGTGATGCATACAGAGTGGGTTTAGGTTGTGTCCTCATGTAGCATGGTAAGGTCATAGCCTACGCCTCCAGACAGTTAAAGCCACATGAGAAGAATTATCCTACTCATGATCTTGAGTTAGCAGTGGTAGTTTTTGCCTTGAAGATTTGGAGGCATTATCTCTATGGAGTTCATGTAGATGTCTTCGTAGACCATAAAATCCTCCAGTATGTGTTTTCCCAGAAAGATCTCAAATTTTGCCAGAGAAGGTGGTTAGAGCTCTTAAAGGATTACGACATGAGTGTTCTTTATCATCCAGTCAAGGACAATGTTGTGGCCGACGCTCTCAGTAGACTCTCCATGGGTAGTATTTCTCATGTTGAGGATAGCAATAAAAAGATGGCTCGGAGATCCATCAGCTTGCCAGACTAGGCGTTCGCTTAGTTGATTCTTCAGAAAATGGTGTATGTGTTCATAGTAGTTCAGAGTCATCTCTAGTTTCCGAGGTGAAAGAGAAATAAGAAAGGGATCCTAGCCTTGTCAAGCTTAAGGAGTCAGTTCAAAATTAGAAAGTCGAGGTTTTCTCCCAAGGGGGAGATGGTGTTCTTCATTGTCAGGGTTGTCTATGTGTTCCAGGTGTAGATGAATTAAGGCAGCGAATTCTTGTAGAAGCTCATGGTGCGCGATACTCTAATCATACAGGGGCCACTAAGATGTACCGCGATATGCGGGAGATCTATTGGTAGAGTGGGATGAAGAGAGATGTTGCAGAGTTTGTGGATAAGTGCTCTACATGTTAGCAGGTTAAGATAGAGCATCAAAAACCTAGTGGTTCCATGCAAGAGTTCACCATTCCTACTTGGAATTGGGAAGAAGTGAACATAGACTTCGTGATGGGTTTGCTTAGAACTCGTCATCAGCATGATTTAGTCTGGGTCATTATAAATAAAATGACCAAGTAAACTCATTTCCTTCCTATTCGTACTTCTTATTCTGTCGAGGATTATGCCAAACTCTATATCAGGGAGTTAGTCAGGTTACACGATGTTCCACTATCTATTATCTCAGACAGAGGTACCCAGTTCACCTCTCACTTTTGGAAAGCATTCCAAAAGGGTCTCAGTACCCAAGTTTATCTCAGCACAGCGTTTCATCCTCAAACAGATGGTCAAGCAGAAAGGACCATTCAGACTCTTGAAGCTATACGAAGGGCGTGTGAAATTGACTTCAAGGGAAGCTGGGATGACCACTTGCCTTTTATTGAGTTTGCATACAACAATAGTTATCATTATAGTATTCAGATGGCTCCATTCGAAGCTCTCTATGGTAGGAGATGTAGATCTCCGATTGGTTGGTTCGAAGTTAGTGAGGCCTCAATCATAGGTCCTGACTTAGTATTCAACACCTTAGAGAAAGTTCAGTTGATCAGAGAGAGACTCTAGGCCGCTCAGAGCCGAAAGAAGTCCTATGAAGATATTCGTAGAAAGGATCTCGATTTCGAGGTCAATGACTATGTCTATCTTAAGATATCTCCCAAAAGGGAGTGAAGAGGTTTGTCAAGAAAGGGAAACTCAGTCCCTGGTATATCGGTCTCTTCAGAATTCTCTGTCGCTTTGGCAAGGTAGCTTATGAGCTTGAGTTGCCTTCAGATCTAGCTTCAGTCCATCCAGTCTTCCATGTCTCTTTGCTCAAGAAGTGCATAGGTGACCCAGCAGTTGTTTTCCCTATTCAGAGCATCGACTTTCAGAATAGCCTCTCTTATGAAGAGATTTTAGTCAAAATATTAGATTATCAAACTCGTACATTGAGGAACAAAGACGTCCCTCTAGCCAAGGTTCTTTGGAAAAATCAATCTCATGAGGGAGCTACTTGGGAAGCAAAAGCAGATATGCGTACCAAGAATCCTCACCTCTTCCCCACCAATTCAAATCAACTTCAAGGCAAAAGTTCTTCTTAAGCTTATTCAGTTTCATGTTTATGTTTCCAGTATAAACTTGGTACCTATAAATCGTTTTATACTCAGTCATGCACTCAGGTATTAAGTTATCCGTGCATCAGATATGCACGAGTTCAGTATGTTTAACATGTCAGTCATGAGATCAAGTTTCAGTTCTTTATATTCAGTTCAAGTTCTATTGTCTTGTATCCGTTCTCAGTAAATTCTCATTCGAGGACGAATGTTCCCAAGGGGGAGATATTGTAATACCCCGCATATTTCTAAGCTAGGAAGTGAATAAGTTTTCCTACGTATAAAACCTCCTATCTTATGAGTAGCATTTTAATGCATGACTTACAATGAATATCCTTGCGATAAGATAGCTTGCGATGTCTTAAGCATGCTCATATGAGTCGCTTAGAGTGATGCAAGCTAAGAGGTTTTGAATCCATCAAGTTTTAGTATTCGATTTTTTAAGGGTCATATTTTAACAAGTATAACTCTATGTTAATTTGGTATTTTTGCTGATTTATACCTACCAAATTATAGAAAATCAAATTAGCTTTCCAACGATACCAATTTCGCCTTAATCCAATACCCGAGCAAAAAGTTATGCCCATTTTCGTGAGAGACAGTAAGGATAGGCGATTGGTTAGGCGCCACCCAACCAAACTTAGGAGATTAGTTAGGCTCCACCCAATCTAGCTTGGGCAATTACTTGGGTGCTGCCTAAGTCAGTTCCAGGTGCCAAAAACACTTCGTTTTGAGTTATTTTAAGGGTAATTAAGTCTTTTAACACTCCTTACACGTCCCTAAACTTAACCCTACAAAATATATAGCTTCTAAACATATTACAACCCTATTATTATCTCAAAGCTCATCATCCAAGAGCACTAAAAATGAAAAACAACTAGGGTTGCATAATTAAGCTTGAAGATCCGATTTCAAGAAAATTCCTTCGTCAATCATTAAGAATCTTCCTTATAAGGTATGCATGAGTTGATTCATGGACTCCTTTCTTCCATGAAGCTCAAGAACCATATTCTAAATTATGTATTATGATGTTTCTGTTGTTGGTGGTTGATGTTCAAATGGTTAGAGTTTGATGATGCCTAAGATGGGATCTTTGTATGTTTTGTGTGAGGATATGGTGGTATTTAACGTATAAACATGTGAAATTAGTGGTTGAATGTTTGAAATCTTGATGAATCCACCTATACCTAAGATGTGCATGTAAGGTGTTTGTGGAAATACCTAAGGGAATAGAAATCATGCTTTTATGACATAATAAGCCCTAAATGACTACTCCAAGTTCTAAGTTTATGTTCAACGTGATCCCCATGCTATTGTCTTGAATTGAAGATGTTATATGAGATGCTCATGCTATTGTTTTGATATGGAACGACCATGTTATTGAAGCCATGCAAGTATATACATATTGTGTGCATTCCCGATCATGTGATAGTTTGTTGAGAATTATTCTTATTATGAAATCCTTACTTATGATATTGTGAATTGTGGACTCAAATCTTGTGATCAAGTCATATCATATGTGTCAGTTTCCTCCTATAGTGTCCTGGGGGTATTCGTACCCAAAAACTATAGCTGTGTGCCTAGATCCATGTCATGTTTCACGATATCCGAACTCAAGCTATGATTCCATAGACTTCAGTCAGTCATGTGACTCAGGAAAACCTCATGATCTCAGCCAGTTGTCAGATATCAGTAATATTTTGCCAGTCAACAGAATTTAGTAAGATTAAGTCATGTATAGTGAGTTATTCATGTCCATTCCCTCCAGATGGGAGTAGAGGTTAGCACCGAGTAAACCCAAGGATGGGAACTCACCCGCCAGTTCAGGGTGTGATTCTTAGTAGTCATCCTTGTGTTCCAGAACTACGTAGACAGTGTAGGTTGAGACATTTTAACCCGTCAGATTAGGGTTGATGAGGTGGCTTAACCCGTCAATTTAGGGTTCCCACCATTCTCATTGAGTACCTGCCAGATAAGGGTCACTCACAAGTTGTCCTTACCCATAGCATAGTATTGACACCCCTCCAGTCGGGCTAGAGATTGGACCCCAGCTTAGCCATAATGGCATACATAGGGCATGTCGGTTAAACACTACCTCCCACAGTTTTAGTATCAGTCTCAGTAAAAGAACTCAGGGCGTTCTTCAAATTTCAGTATATACAGGATTGTTAGATATAGTCGTCCATGTTATCAGTTGTAGTATCAGTCATAACAGTTATTAGTAAACCATATATTACCTTACAGGTCATGCTATCACGTATTCACGGTCCTTGTTTCTATATATGTGTGTTTTCACTCCCACGTTCATATTAGTCAGTCAGTGTTGTTCATGCATGAAACCCTTTATGTTCAGCCTACCTTCCTTGTATACTTAGTACTCCAGTTGTACTGACGCATTTGCGCTATGGTTCTTTCTTTCCATGTTACACCATAGGTTCCGAGACACGAGCTCTAGCCCAGAAGTAGCGGTAGCATTCCAGTCGCAGAGACACAGTGAGTCCTCATTGATTTGAGGACAATATGATTTGATATATTTATTTATTTCTTCAGTTTAGTTTTACGGAGTTAGTTGGAGATATGTTCCTTCAACTCCTTATTCAGATAGTTTAGAGGCTTTCAGATTTATGTTTAGATTTACGTTCAGACTTAGCTTTCAGATTGAGTTGTTTTGGGTATTTTCACCCATATGGTTTTATTAAGTTGTACCTTATGGCATTACATTTTTATGTATTCTGCATTATTATATCATGATTTGTAGTATACAGGTGCAGATTTCAGTCATGCGTTAGCGTGTGGTCCCTCAGGGTCATGAGCACCGTGTAGCATTCAGGTTCAGCAAATCGGGGTGTTACCCCTTCCCTCGAGCTTCAAGTTAGCTCACCACAAAGAATGTATTATTCTACACTTATTTTATATATTTGATTTAAGGACATTCACAAAGTGCTCCCAGAATCAGAAAGATTTCGAAGAATTCAATTCTGATGTCATATGCTTTGCCTTCATGTAAGTCTCCACTAATGTGAGAATGCTTTGACTGAGATCATGTAGGGCTTTCTATTAAATTTTAATGTAAGCTTTGGGATGGGAAGGATGTTCATTTGGGATAAAAGTGACTTAATCCTTCCTTGATCATTGCACTGGTTTTGTGTTTTTGATATTTGGTTACGCCTTTGATGGTCGATCATCTTTGTTGTCTCATTCTTCTTATATTTTGTTCTGACTTTTTTTAAATTTCACTTACTTGAGCCTTCTTTCCTTTCATTTTGAGGAGTTTTTCTTTTTAAGTACCTCTCTATTTGTTGGAGTATTTTCCTTACTATTATTCACTAGGATTTCTCCATGCTTCGTGGGAGTTTTTGAATCTTCCTCCGTAATACTTTTTGAAGTCATTTTTTGTATTTTTAACCTTAGGAACATAACATCTTTTGCCTTTATCAACTTCAAACTTGATTTCATCTCTAATTTACTATAACAGACTACAAAATTTTGACAATTTCATTTTTGACCCTCCTGCTTGTGTAATGTCAATTTTTCACTTGAATTAGGTTATGGGATATTAAGGGTATTTTAGGAGAGTTTTAAAATTTTTGGAAGGGTTTCGGAGCCATCTTAGGAGCCTGAGCAGTAAGCCTTCATGATAGTGGCAAGCCACGTCACTTAACCTCTGTGATAGTGGCATGTCGTGCCCCTTAGACTCCATGATAAGGGTGTTTCATGGAGGCTAACCTAGCGGCATGCCATGCCGCTATGCATTTTTCATCTAGTTTTGTTTTTTCACTATAGGGGAGGGTCTTTTGGTCCTTTTACGCCTGGTACGACTTTCAAACTATTGTATGACCCTTTTTTCTTCGTTTAAAAGATCAAAACATTATAATTCTCTTCATTAACTCTCAAACTAAGAAAACACAAGGGTTTCATAAGGATTTCATCACCCAGGCTCCAAACTTCAATTTCTCTTCAAATTGTTCTATATTTCAGGCATGTTACTCTTTACTTAACTTGAATTTTACATTATGGCATTTATTTAATCAATATTCATGTGTTTAAATTGATGAATTCTAATTTGGGTTAAGGGGTTTTGATTGGTATTACTTGAATTACTTCTCCCGTGTTTAAATGGATTATTCATGTTTTTAATTATAGATTTTAGGAATGAATTGGTCCATTATTATAATGCTTGGAATGGGTGATACGGATTTACCCAAATTGGATAAATTTTGACTTAATAATAACATTAATGTCAACCCACCTTGTAAATTGATTTTGAATATGGATATTCGTATAATTTAACTTGTCCTTTGAAACTATTGCATTGCATTAAAGGATAAATGGATTTGGAATGCCCTTGGTGTCCATGGTTTTGGATTTAAATAGAACTTGGGAGTCTAATGGTTAGATGTTTTTGATTTGCATAAATTAAATAGCTTACAAGCATATTGGTATGATGATACCATATCGGTAAATGCCTGAATAGGGAATCCTTAGTTAATGGTTGGTTTATATGCAAATTGTTTTAATTTGGGCTTAATGGGAATTATGTATATTACCGTAAAGGTGTAGTCCTAAGGCAAAAACACTGGAAACCACATTTGCAGGCGTTGGGGGTCTGTATAACCGTATTCTTGATACACACATTATATTTTGGACGGCTATCACCTTGGTGTCTTTAGCCTTTTCTTGGTTTTCTTGGTATGTTCGGCTAACAAGTACTGGGGCACTTCCAGCAAGAGGAGTGCGACCCATATAGCCCATGAATACCTTTAGGATAAAGCAAGCTACGTAGTTCAGGCTAATGTTTTAAACTATCATGATTATGGACTATTGTCCTTATCCCAACATCCTATATATTTATATATAAATGTTGTCCATGTGGTTTGGATTTGGTTTTTGGTAATGGTATTATTTTTATCCCTTTTTCCTAAGTTACATGCCAGTACTTGCCTTATTTACCATAGCTGGATGTTGTATCATTTTATGATGTAGGGTCCGAGGGTTTTTCTTTTGCTCCTGTGCGGCATTAAATGATTTGGAACTCTAGTGAATCTGCTATAATGTGGCAAACCTCCATATTTTCAAAGGCTTGGTCTTTTCACTTGTTTCCTTTATTTTATATTACTTTTGGGTTTTCTTTTATCACAGTTGGGGGCATGTCCTGACTCAATTTGGTATTCTTAGATTAGAGGCATTTGTGGGCATTATTAGGATGTTTTGGTCATTATAATTTAACACTTATCTTTCTTTTGGATTTATTCATCTTTTACTATTTGGTTGGCTTTCGCTATTTACTTTTTTTATACTTTTAAGGTAAGGCTGCGAGGGTAGGCTCTGGTCCTGGTATTAGAGAAAGGTTCAGGGTCATTGGGTGTCTTCAAAGATGTGTTGAGTAAAGTCCCTTTTATGGGTGTGTAGTGTGCCACACATATAAGGGGGAGGCTACAAGGCATTTAGGATTGTTTTCCCTTTCTTGTGTTTCATTTAGGGTTATAGAGCCTATTTGTCATGAAACTTTTCTAACTTTTGGCTTACTCGCATTTCATATCATGCCTCCCTAAATATTTGATAGTCATAGAAACTATACTGGAACTTTCATCCCACCTAAGGAAAATATAGAAGAAACTCATCATGTTTATAGAGTACAGACCTGGTATAGGTTCCCCACTCCTGACAATACCGCTCTACGTGGGGTTCCACCGATCCCTACTAGTCTTTCCCAGGATAACGATACCCATGCTCAGTCTATTCAAATTCTTGCTCAGTTGGTCACATCTCAGTCTCATCAGTATGGTCATGTTAGTTCTGTCGTTAGCTTATCTGAGGTTACTCAGGTTGGTTAGTTTATGAGGTTGAATCCCCCAACCTTTATAGGTTCTAAGTTTGAGGAGGATCCTCAGGGGTTTATTAATGAAATAGAGAAAATTTTCATGGTGATGCATGTTATTGATTCAGAGGGTGTGGAGTTTGCTGCTTATCATTTAAAAGGATATGGCTTACTAGTGGTATGAGGAGTGGAAAGCCAAGAGGGGTAATAATATAGAGTCACCGATATGGGATAAGTTTTTAGGTTCTTTTCTTAATCACTTCTTTCCTCAGGAGTTGAGAGAGGCTAGGGCCGAAGAGTTTGTGAACTTAAAGTAAGGCAAGATGAGTGTTTAAGGAGTATGCCCTGAAGTTTCAAAAATTATCCTGTTATGCTCAAGAGTTTGTGTCTAATATGAGGTCCAAAATGCAGAAGTTTTCTTTTGGTTTGCCCTGTGGTTTGGTATTAGAGTGTAAGGCTGTGATGCTGAATAATAGTATAGACATCTCTAGGTTAGTAGTTTATATACAACAGGTGAAGGACGATATAAAGTAGGTAGAGATAAGAGAGAGGCAAAATAAGAAGTTTAGATATTCAGAGTAGGGTACAAATTAGTAGAATAGAGGGAGAGATAGTAGACAAAACTAAGATGACAAATTGGGGGAATTCTTATTCGTCAGCCAATGCTATGTATCCTAAGACTTTAGGTGATCATCGTTTTTAGGATAACAGTGGTCCTAAGGTACAGGGTGCCCAATCTTAGGCTAGTGTAACTCAGTCAGCCCCACCCTACCCTCCTTATCATTTTTTTAGGTAGCTTCATCATGGATATTATAAGGAGAGGAGTAATTTATGCTTTAATTATGGTCAACGTGGTCATTTACAGAGAAATTATCTTATAGCTAACGTTGCCACTGGAGCTAATAAGATCTTGATTGCCAATTCTTTGACTCATGTACCTAAGGCACCACTTCAGGTATTGGCAATGGCTGGAATTGCCTCCATGCACTTGCTACTTGTCAGGAATCCAAGGTATCTCCTGATGTTGTCACTGGTATGTTATATCTCTTCTCTTATAATGTCTATTATTTGCTTAATTCAGGTTCTACCTTATCATATGTGACCACTTATGTGGTTGTACACTTTAGTTTTGGTCCTGAATATATTTCCAATCCCTTTTTATATTTCTACTCTGGTGGGTGATTCTATTATTTCTAGAAAGGTGTATAGAGATTGTGTGGTGTCTATTTTTAATATAGAGACATTAGTGGATTTGATAGAGCTTGATATGGTGGGTTTTGATGTTATCTTTGGGATGGATTGGCTTTATTTGTGTTATGCTTCTCTGGATTGTAGGATCCAAAAGGTCAGTTTCCATTTTCCTAATGAACCTGTGATTGAATTGGAGGGGAGTTCCTTAGTACTTAAAGGGAGGTTTATTTTTTATCTCAGAGCTCAGAAGTTGATTTCTAAAAGGTGTTTATATCGTCTAGTTCAGGTTAAGGATTCTAACTCTGAATGTCCCTATTTTCAATTTGTCCCTGTGGTTAATGAGTTTTCTGAAGTTTTCCCTGATGATCTTCCTGGAATTCCTCCTGATAGGGAGATAGACTTTCGGATTGATCTTCTGTCAGATACCCTTCTAATCTCTATTATTTCTTATGGGATAGCTCCGGCTAAACTAAAGGAACTTAAGGGGCAGTTAAAGGACCTTTTTTATAAGGGTTTCATCCATCCTAGTGTTTCTCCTTAGGGTACTCCGGTGCTTTTTGTGGGAAACAAAGATGGGTCTCTTCAGATGTGTATAGACTGTAGTCATCTTAATAAGGTTATAGTGAAAAATAAGTATCCATTATTAAGATTAATGATCTTTTTTATTTGCTTTAGGGTGCTAGATTTTCTCTAAGATTGATCTGCGTTTGGGCTACCATCAGTTGAAAATTTGGGAGATTGATATTTCCAAGAATGCTTTCCAGACCCGGTGTGGCCATTATGAGTTTTTAGTTATGTCATTTGGGTTGACTAATGCTCTGACTGCTTTCATGAATCTTATGAATCGAGTGTTTGGGCAGTTTCTATATTTGTTTGTTATAGTCTTCATTGATGATATATTAGTGTATTCCAAGAGTGAGGAGGATCATGCCAATCACCTCTGAATCATGTTGCAGACTCTTAAGGACCAAAAATTGTGTGTAAAATTTTCTAAGTGTGATTTTTGCTAAGTGTTATGACTTTTCTTGGGTATGTTTTTTCTAGTGAATAGATCAAGGTAGATCCACAGAGAGTTGAGGAAGCTATCAAATGGCCTAGACCCACGACTCCAACCAACATTAGGAGCTTCTTGGGTTTGGCTGGGTACTATAGGAGGTGTGTAGAGAGTTCTTCTTCTATTGCTACTCCGCTGATGAAATTGACTCAGAAAAAGGTTAAGTTTCTATGATCTGATACTTCTGAGGGTATGTTTCAAAAGTTGAAGGATAAGTTGACTTCTGCATCAATTTTGACCCTACCTGAGGGTACTGATGAGTTTGTTGTATATTGTGATGCATCCCGTATGGTATTGGGTTATGTTATAATGCATCATGGTAAGTTGTAGCCTATGCTTCTAGGTAGCTTTAGGTTCATAAAAGGAATTACCCGACTCACGATCTAGACTTGGCGATTGTGGTTTTTGCTTTAAGGATCTGGCGCCATTATCTCTATGGAGTGATGTGGATATTTATTCAGACCATAAGAGCTTGCAGTATGTGTTTACGCAGAAAGAATTAAATATCACACAGAAGCTATGGCTCGAATTGGTTAAGGATTACGGCATAAGCTTGCACTACCATCCAGGTAAAAGTAAATATTGTTGTTGATGCTCTTAACAGGTTCTTGATGAGAAGCTTATCTTTCCATAATGAGGATAAAAGGGATTTGAGAAGGATATTCATATGTTGGCTAACTTGGGAGTTCATCTCTTAGACTCTAAGGATAGGGGAGTGATTGTACAAAAAGTGGTGAAATCATCACTTGGTGTTGAGGTAAAAAAGAAGCAAGTTTTAGATCCCATACTTATGTAGATTAAGGATGATGTGGGTCAGCAAAAGGTTGTGGCTTTTGATATTGGGAGATATGGTATCTTGAAATACCAAGGAAGGTTGTATGTTCCTGATGTAGATGGGCTATAGGAAAGAATTTTGACTGAAGCTCATGAGTCTTGTTACACAGTTCATCCGATTTCGGCCAATATGTATCATGACTTAAAGAAAATCTATTGGCAGAATAACATGAAGAGATATGTGGTGAATGTTGTTGCTAAGTGTATGTTTTGTCGGCAAGTTAAGGTGGAACAAGGCCCAGTGGAGTGTCTCAAGAGATAGAATTGCCCATATGGAAGTGGGAGATGATTAATATGGATATTGTTTTAGGTCTTCTGCAGTCTCGCAATCAACATGATTCTATTTGGGTCATTTTGGATTGAATGACCAAGTCTGCTTATTTCTTGCCTATGAGGAATAGCTACTACACAGAGGATTATGCTAAATTATTCATTCAGGAGATAGTTAAGCTGCATGGGGCGTCGATGTCCATCACAGATCAAGGTACTCAGTTTTCTTCTAATTTTTTGCATTCTTTATAGAAAGGTTTGTGTAGACAGGTGAACCTTAGCACCACTTTCCACCCTAAAATGAAATGGACAAACGAAGAGTACTATTTAGACTTTGAAGGATATGCTACGGTCCTGTGTAATTGATTTCAAAGGTAGTTGATTTGACCATTTTCCTCTTATTGAATTTTCTTATAACAATAGTTATCATTTTAGCATCCAAATGGCTCTTTTTGAGGCTTTTTATGGTAAAAGGTGTAGGTCTTATATTGGATGGTTTGATGTAGGTGATACTACGATGTTTGGCCATGACTTAGTTCACCAAGGCATAGAGAAGGTGAAAGTGATTAGAGAAAGACTTAAGACTGCCTAAAGTCACCAAAAGCCTTATGCGGATTTGAGGATAACTGAGTTGGAGTTTGACGTTAGTGATTGGGTGTTCCTGAAGGTTTCTCCTATAAAGGAAGTTATGAGATTTGGCAAGAAGGAAAAGCTCAGTCCCCATTTCATTGGTCCATATCAGATTTTAATAAGGATTGGAAATGTCACTTATGAGTTAGATTTACCAGCAAGTTTAGCTTAGATTCATATCGTCTTCCGTGTGTCTATGCTGAAAAGGTGTATGGGTAATCCTTTTTTGATAGTGCATATTGAGGATGTTGGTGTTACGTATTCTTTATCTTATGAGGAAGTTTTGGTTGAAATATTGGATAGGCAAATTCGTAGATTAAGGACAAATGATGTGGCTTCGATGAAGGTTCTTTAGAGAAATCAAAAAGTGGAAGAAACTACATGAGAAGGTGAGGATGATATGAGAGTCAAGTACCCGTTCTTGTTCCCAATATTGGGTGAAAGGGCTTGATGTATGAGTTTCATTTCCCCCTTGTCGCATTTTGGGTTTGTCATTTGATTATAGTGTATTCTTGTTATTATCGTCTAAAAATTTCCTAACTCCTCACTCAGGGACAAATGATCCCAAGGATGTAAGACCCCTTAAAACTTTGACCATTTTATTTTTGATCCTTCTGCATGCGTAATGTCAATTGTTCACTTGAATTAGGTTATGGAGTGTTAAAAGGGTATTTTGAGAAAGTTTCAGAATTTTTAAAAGGGGTTTGAGGCCATTTTGGGATCCTGAGGTAGTAAGCCTCCACGAGTGGCATACCACGCCACTTAGACTCCGCGATAAGGGCGTGGCATAAAGTCTAAGCTCCGCGATCGCGGGTGCCACACCGCTATGCATTTTTCGTCTATTTTTATTTTTGCACTTGGGGTGAGAGTCTTTTGGTCCTTTTACCCCTTTTACGACTTTTAAAAACTTATATGACCCTTTTCCTTCAGTTTTAACTATCAAAACACTACACTTCTCTTCTTTAAATCTCAAACCAAGAAAACACAACAGTTTTATAAGAATTTCATCACCTGGGCTTTAAACTTCTATTTCTCTTCTAACTGTTCTATATTTTAGGCATGTTACTCTTTCCTTAACTTGAATTTTACATTATGGAATTTATTTAATCAATATTCATGTGTTTAAATTGATGGGTTTGAAATTAGATTGAGGGGTTTTGATTAGTATTACTTGAATTGCATTTCCCACAATTTAAATGGATTATTCATGTTTTTAATTATGGATTTTGGGGCTAAATTGGTGCATTATTATAATAGTTGGAATGGGTGACATGGATTTCTCCAAATTGGATGAATTTTGGCTTGATAATGGCATTAACGTCACCCCGCCTTGTAAATTGATTTTGAATATAGATATTTGCATAATTTAACTTGTCCTTTGAAACTATTGCATTGCATTAAAGGATAAATGGATGTAAAAGTATTTGGAATGCACTTGATGGCCATTGTTTTGGATTTAAATGAAACTTGGGAGTCTAATAGTTAAATGGTTTTGATTGGCATAAATGGAATAGATTGCAAGCATATTAGTATGATGATACCATGTCGGTAAATGCCTTAATAAAGACTCCTTGGTTAATGGTGGGTTTATGTGCAAATTGTTTTAATTTGGGCTTAATGAAAATTGTGTAGCTCACCATAAAGGTGTAGTCTCAGGGGGACAAATACTGGAAACCACGTTTGTTGGCGTTGGGGGTCTATATGACCGTGTGCTTAATGCACACATTATATTTTGGATGGATATCGCCTTGGTGTCTTTAGACTTTCCTCAATTTCCTCGGTACGTGCAGTAAACATGCATTGGCGCCCTTTCAGCAGGGGGTGTTGGACCCATATATCCTATGGGTGCCTTTAGGATGGAGTGAGCTATATAGTTTATACTAATATTTTAAACTATCATGATTATAGACCCATGTTCCTATCTTGGCATCTTATATATGTATATATAAATGTTGTGCATGTAGTTTTATTTGGTTTTTTACAATGGCATCATTTTATCCCTTCCTCCTGAGTTATATTCCAATGCTCACCCCACGAACTATTCCTGGATGCTACATCATTTCATAATGTAGGGTCTGAGGATTTTTCTGTTACTCTTGCACAGCGTTAGGTGATTTGGTACTCCTGTGGATCTGCTGTAAAGTGGTGAGCCTCCATCTTTTGGAAGGCCCAGTCATTTTACTTGTTTTCTTTATTTCATATTACTTTCGGGTTTTTTGTCATAGTCGGGGGCATGTCCCAACTCAGTTTGGTAGTCTTGGATTAGAGACTATTGTGGATAATATTGGCATGTTTTGGTCATTATAATTTGACCCTTATATTACTTTTGGATTTATTCATCTTATACTGTTTGGTTGGCTTTCGTTATTTACTTTTATTGTGCTCTTGAGGCAAGGCTAAGGAGGTGGTATCCGCCCATGGTGGGCTTAGATACCTGTCACGGCCAGGCCCGGGTTCGAGTCGTGACATTTACGCATTTTCAGTGCACGCAAGAAGGTCAGGTTAAGAAAGGAGTAGTGCATGTAAGAGATCAAAAAGGTATAGCTAAGATGTGGTTATCCAAAGAATAAGCTTTAGGCTCAAAGAGGGATATTCTAGGAATTAATGTCACTTGATATGCACTGAAAGGAATAATTAGGTCAAAGAAGGCCTGCAATACTTTCCCAAACCAAGCATTACCTAAGATTTTGCCTCAACAAATATCTACACCAAATTCTAGATCAATAATGCAATGCAATTGAATTAAATATAAAAACTCGCCATACAATGCACATGAAGCAATAAGGTTAGTTCATTCTTATCTTGTATGCATGCAAGGAACATTTTTTAGTGTCACAAATGTATGATTAGGGGTACCAAAAAAGTCCATGGTTCATTGCAAAGTCAGTCCTCTTTATCAAATCAATTATTTTCTTTTCCTCGTGCATGTTCTAACCATTTTGGAACCAACCAAATCAAGGACATATTCTTAAAATTCTTATTAATTTTCAATTTTTAAAAAGGTACCAAACCTGATGAGGCTACCTACATATCTCGGTCTAAAGTATAAAATCAGGTATGCATAATTTATGAAAAATATGAGAAAATCTATACACAAAAGTAATGTAAAGGTATACATAAACTCAAAATGGTGCCTCTTAAGCTTGATGTTTTCCACCCAAAGGAATTTATAGACCATTTGCAAGGATCATTGTAGTCTTCCATTTGTCTTGTGGGGATTGTTTGTTCTCATGATCATCACCCATTTTTTAGGAATAACATTAAATGACCTCTCCATTATTTGTAAGGATACTTGTTGCTACTTTGTGTAAGTGTGGTTCCAGATTTGATTATTAAAATCACTTGTTGTTAATATTTTCTCTTAGAATGTTTTGAAAGATCATGGGATTTCTCAAACATCAAGAAATATATATTGTCATGACCATCCTCGATCATTAGCAAAGAAAACCTCTTGAGAGGAGAAAAAAATGGGTGCAAGCAGAAAAGTCATAAGAATAACTTAATGAAAGGGTGTAGTGAAAGACTCCCCTAACTTATTTTCCCAATTGGTTTGGGGCCTTGTAGAGTTTCATAAACAAATGTTGTTTCCCATGAAATCAAGAGATCACATCCGTCAAAATTCAAAAAGGAAACAAATTAGGATCCTTCTTAAGTTGTAAGATAAAAAAATGGTTAGAGTCGGGCTTTTGGTCAAGAAGTTTGTCAAATAAAAGATCCTTGTGATTCTCCGATGAGCTCCGAGGATAATGTTGTTTTCCCTGCATCAAAAGATGAATTCTTAGTCTAGGGAAGGGGTTGAGATTTTTGCTTTCTTCATTTATATAATGCCCCAGTAAAAAAAATCATATTTTATTGAACGCTGCATTCAAAGAAATATTCTTAGTTTGAGAGACTGATTATTCTGGCTTCGTCTTGTTGTCTTATTTCTCCATCCACTGCTTGTCTTGCAAACTCATCTATCCTTGAAGCATAATCTTGGTGGAATTTTTAAGGATCTTCTTAAAAAATTATTCCCCAGTTTGGAACACAAAGAAACTCTCAGACATTATTGTATTTTGCGGTGCGGCTTTGTATGGAACTCGTGAGATCTTCGTAGAAACTCTGCAAAAATTTAACAAGCTCTTCAACCTTGTAGAAAAATGTATTTTGTTGTGGAATTGTTTAGATCTTCTTAATTATGAAGGAGAATGAAAAATTTACCAAGAATACGACCGAAGCCAAAATGGCCGCCTACATATCTCACTCTTGAGAATTCAGGTCAAATATAGTTCAGGCTTAAAAGGAGAAGATATAAATTTATAAGAAGTAGACCAAAGTCGATATAGGCTGCCTATCTATCTCACGTTTGAGAATTCAGGTCAAACATAGTTCATAACAGTAAAAATTACAATTATAAGGAAATTAAACCATAATGTGTTATTATAAGGAACTGAAAAACAATGAAGTGTGATTATAGGAAAAGAAACAATAAAATGAGATTATAAAGAAAGAGAAAAATAAGTTTGAAAGACACCAAAAGTGAGACATTAAGGAAGCATCATTCTTCTTTGCAACCTGTTTACTAAAGGCCTACTTCCATGGTCATCTTTGGGTGGTTGTTGGGAATTAGTGGAGCTGCTATAATCGGTATCACTTTATTGTTGATTAGTTCTTGGAACTTGTTTTTCTAGGGTGACACACTTCTTATAATCATGTCCAACTACTCCCGAGTGGTAGGCATATCATTTGTTAGGATCATACCACTTGGTCAGAGTATTCACAGATTTTTCCTTAACTGGATGAATGATCCCTACTATTTTTAACCTTTCATAAAGCTGAGTCAAAAGTTCTGCCAATGGTGTAAGGGTTCTGGAAGTCTTTATTTATAAGTTGGGATAAGGAGCATTATTTTGAGGATTCTGTAATGATCTTAAAGACTGATATGTTAGTTGTGGGTTGTCGAGAGGGCATGACATTTATGGAGATTGAGGCTAATATAATTGCGAAGTAGGGTGATAAAGGCATGGAAAATATTGACCATATAGAACATTGGACCGGTATTGTGATAGTTTTCGGTGATATAATGTACCTACTTGTTTCATTGATTCTATAACCTTTCTTTTTTTCTTTTTTATTCTTACGGGAGCTAATTTGAAAGGCATTTTTAGGAGATTACTAAACTTGTTACTTTTCCAGTTCTGAGGCCATCTTTGATTCTTTCCCCCCACCTTGATAACTTCATTGAAGGTTTTGTGCCCATTATAATCAATCGTTCATAATAGTCTGAGTCTTTTGATTGAATGAAGCAAGTAATCATCTCTTATTCATCCATGGATGGGTGCACCCTATATGTTTCTTCTCTCCATCGTATAACATATGTTCGAAAGGGTTTAGTAGAATTCTATTTTAGTTTTTTAATCGAGATTCAATCTAATATGCTCTCAACATGAAATCTATATTGATCAATAAAAGATTTTGTCAAATCATCCTAGGAACACCACTTAGTTTTATCGTGCATACAATACAACTCTAAAGCTTTGCCACTCAAGCTTTGACCAAATAGTTAAATTCATATCTTTTATTATCTCCTACACAAATTAATTTTCTGCAGTAAGCTTCCAAGTGAGAGTAAGGGTTTCTAGATCCATCAAATTTTTCAAACTATAGAATCTTGTAGACTAGTGAAAACTCTAATTTTGGAAACTCACACTGCTCTTCATACTTCACATTATGATTGCTATTGAACACACAATGGCCTTTCAACACATCTCTAATTATTTAAGTTTCTTTTAAGTCTTAACATAAGGATTATTACCTATACAATCCAACCGTTGAAATCATGCAACAACATAAGTATGAACAAGAATAAGAGTAAATATAAATTTATAAGACTTGGGGTGTGCGGCTCAAGAAAAACATGATTATGCACAAGTGGAACATGGTGTGTCATTGATACATTCTAGGCATTTGGAGTAGCAAATTCCTTTACATGGGAAGCATGAATGAGCAGAGTATCTTGAATTTACAAAGAAATGGTTAAATAAATACCTCCACCAACTTCATTTGACAGTGGCATGTGCCCTTCTTGATGAACATCAAGAACTGTGTTCATGCTTGGTGAAAGCTAAGAAGGTTCATTATTTTGCATTATCATAGACCGTAGTTCAGCCACTTGCTTCTCAAGATGGGTGATGGCTTCCAAGTATGGTTCTAACCTTATTGAAGTGAAAGTCTTAGCCTCAATAGGCACATTAGAGATTAAATCAAGTGACGTGATAGCGTCGATCAAATCGACTTTCATCTTGCAATGTGACTTTAAAATTGCTTCATCTCAATTTTAGTTACCAACACAAATCATCCTCTCTAAGAATGAAGACTAACTCTCGAGCCAAAAATATTAGTTTTGTTGATCACAATAATTAACCAAAGATAATGCATAAAGCAGACAACACTTGTTCTATTTAAAAAGTAGACTTCAAAATACGAAGATCGAGGCAGCTGAAAAATATGAGTGAATGATTTTGTTCACTGGACAAGTTTGAAACTTTTATAATAAGAATCAAAATGAACCATGCATTTAAATAAAGACATAAAGACTTGACGATTCAACATAAATCAACTTTCTTATTTGTATCTATTGAAAGATCATTTGAAGATGATGAAACATAAATTGTTTGGACATTTGGTTAACTATCATGATCGGACATTTGGAAGCATTTTCTTGTGAAAAATCCTCTAAAATGATGAAGTTCTAAAATCTATCGATCGAACATTTGATTGACTGATCATGACTGAATATTTAAAAATATTAACGTGGTTGAAGTGAATTGGACAATGACCCCTCTTTTTGAAATGTCATGAAATAGAAAGTGATTGGATTTAAACAAATTTGAGAATGAACTTTTGAAAAGTGTTATAGGATGACTCTTATTTTAAGTTTATTTACCCGGTGATATTTTAAAACTTTGGATAAGTCACATTTAAATTAAACATGTTCATTAAGCATGCAATCACACAAACATGGATGAAACAAACTATGTAGCATAGAATATGAATAACATATTATGTTGTCTAGCATATATAAGACCTTTGAGCCAAAGGTAAGTTTAAAGATTGAAGGATGTGTATGCCGTTTGTGAAATATTTCATTGCCCCAAAAATATATTTATAAAAAATTATGAATAAATCAAATGTAACACAAATAGATAATAGACCCACACAAGAGTACAAATCTAGGTCGCCTTGGAAAGTTCTTCAATCTTGGACTTCTTGGAACTTTGGATGCCTTTCTAGCAAAGATCTTCAAATTGAGGAACTATCTAAATAATTCTCAACCTTGAGGAACAATGACCCATTCAAATTGACATAACATCCTTTAATTTAACACATAAGGGTATTATCATCTTTTCAGATCGGGGGTTCTTTTCGACATAAGGTGGTCGCACTAATAGGCCCAGTATGACTGGTGTATCGGTCACTTAGGTTATTATGCTTAGAACAAGGGAGTTGGTTTAACTCTATCTTAGTTGTACTAGAGTGGTCTTTGAAGCGAGACGGGGAACCTAGTGGACTATCATAGACTGACATGATAACAAGTGTTGGACGATCCAACTAATTAATTTATCATCTCGAGAAATTTTTAGTAAAGAAAATAACTAAAAAAATGTATGATCGCCGACCATAATGCAATCTAGTTTTTGTCACTTGGAAGAATCGATTTATCATGTATGCAATAGTAACGATTTGCAGAAATTAAACAAGTAAATAAGTAAAGAAAACAAATAATTATTACAAACCCAAATATTCAGTCAAATATAAGTGAATTTCAAACCATGTAGTTAGAACCTAGTTGAATTCCTAGATGAGTCACCATTTCTATTTTGCGAAAAATGCTTAAAACTTAATTAAATTTGAAAACTTCTAGAAATTTTTAAATTCGATAAGAAAAATTGAGTCGCCACTTAATTTATTTAGAAAAATTAAGAAAACCTTAAATACTAATTAAAGATTTAAAATGGAAAAAATCTTTAAAAATTAAGATGTGAGCAAGGGTTCAAATTAATACTCTTGAAAAGGTTTTAAGGCATAAAGAGTATCCACTAACTCACAATTGTCCGATCTGTTTAAAACTAACTCGATTGACTAACTTTTAACAAGTGATTTATTTTGAATAAATGATTTCTCTGAGTATAAGAAAACCCTTTTGAGAGTCCAATTTTAGAAGGAAAAGGAAAGGGCATAGGGGTGATCAATTTGTTGGAAACAGTTACAATATTTATTTTAATTGACTAAAAGAACGCAAACTTAATTAAGAATTTAAAATAGAAAATTAATGAAGTCCTGGTTAAATATCTAAATTGAGCAAATGAACTAAAGTGAGGTAATTTATTCATAATTAGCAACTCTTTAGGGAATTCAACCATGTTAAGTTTAAAAAGAATTTTAACTTTCAAATAAGATTATTACAAATACTAATTAATAATTAAGTCAAACGAGGAGGTGAACTTGAGCGTCTTGGGCCCAAACTCAAATATGTCCAAAGCCTTTTAGACTGTTGCTACTATTGTTGAGGCTTTGGACCTCAAAAAAATTGGGAAAAGGACAAAAATAACACCTAAAATTAAAATAATTTCATAAAATTAGCACCTGAATTTAAAAACTCAGTAAATAGCCATTACGCATTACAATTCGGCCCTTTTCGCTTTGTGTATTGGGCCGCCGACTTTTATATCATAGTATATGCATGTGATTGCAAAAATCGGGTGAATTTTCTTCATCTTAGAAACTTCAAGGAAGCTCAATTCTCCCGCTGCAAATTCCAAACTTTCTTTCAACAAAACATTATTTTAATCATTCCAATCATGAAAATTATCTTAATGCATGAACCACTTTTCTTATAAATGCGCAATTCTCATCTTCCACCTACAGTCTTCTAAGTTTCATTATCTCTTTCCTTTCAATAATCAAATAAAACTTCTAATTAACATTCAGAAAACACTATTTTTCTCGAAACTTCTTGTTCATTTTCATCGTTTTTCAAAGTGAAAAAACAACAAAAGATGTTTGGAAATATAGACTTTGAATATGATTATGCTTTACTTCAACCAACTAAGCTTCAGTTACTTGACAATTGGGAATGGGAAAATCCTCCAGCAACATCTTCCCAAAATTCTGCCCCATCTTATGGCAGAAACAAAAATATAGTTTTTACATGTATTTTTAAAATGTATCAATCTAGTATAAGAGAGTATCAATTGAGAATATGGACATTGTAAGTGTATCAATGTAATATAAAAATGTATTAATGTGGTATAAAAGAGTATCAATTGGGTATAGGGATTGCATGTGCTTGCATAGAATTTTCCTTCTCTTTTTTAAAAAGTGTATCAATATAGTATGAAAGTGTATCAATGTGGTATAAAAATGTATCAATTGAGTATAAAGACTGTTGTGATCAATTGGGCCAAATGGCTAAAAAAAAAGAATTAGTTTAGCCGACTGGATAGCCCATGTCCACCTTTTCAAATGTGGACTATTTTTTAAAAAAAATGGACAGCCCATGTTCTTTTCCCAAAAGAATTTCTCATTTTAGACTTTGGCTACTATCGAAATTCACTTGGGTTTTGAACCCAAATTCTATAAGGCATCTAGAAATTCCTTTTAAGGATGTTGCGACTGTTGTGACTATTGCAGCTGCATTTTGGACTTCAAATCAGTCTCTTGAGACATGATATATGTTGACTCGTGATAATTGTTGAGTTTTCACCCAATTTAGAAGATCCGGGGATAGAGAGAGTCCAAATTGGACTCGGATGTAATGTCACATGAAAGAAAAGGAAAGGATTAGTAAGTGTTCGTGATAATAAAAACAAATCAACAAACCAGTGACACAATTGAATATTAAAGACATTAGTTGGGCTAGAACATCATTATCCGAACAAGTTTTTGTAAACGCTAGCACATGAGAATCAAAGGATTACACATTTTAATAAAAGAAAAAATGATCTTCTGGACCCCTGTACGAGGTCGATTTTGTAAGTTGGACACTTTTACTTATATGTTTGTCATCTGGACCCGTGAACCCACTAAAAAATTATATTTTAAACCCTTTGACCGTTGACTTTGCTTATGTGGCATTAAAATGCTGACTAAAATGAGGAGAGTGATTACACTCACCTGGGGTGCGAGTGGACATCAATTTTTGATCAATTTTATATTAAAATAATTTTTAAAAAATTAAAAAAGATCTTTTTTTTCATCTTTTTTAATTTAAAAATAATAATTTAAAAAAAAAAAAAACTTCTCCAACCCCCCTCCCCCCGTCCAGCCCCTCCCCCCACCCCAGCCCCGTCCATCCCCCACTCCAACCCCCGTCTATCACCCCCATTCCCCTAAACCCCAACCTTCTCCACTGCTGCCCCCCACCATTTCCCCAGCCCCTCTCCCCCATTCCAACCCCAGCCTCACTAATTCTTTTACTCAAAAATGAGTATCATTTCAGTCTAGAACGAGGACAATAGAGGAGAGAAAAAATGGGGTGTTCATGGAGGGTGGTTTCCCTCTCTGTTTGGCCTATGATTCTCAAAAACCTGCAACTCTCCCTTGCCATTGATAGCAGCAGCAGTTGCCCAGCAACAAAGAACCTCCATTCTTGAATTTTAACCAATTCACAAAATATTCCCAAAAAAGCAAAAAAAAATATTCAAATTGATTTTTCAAGAATTCTCAACATTCTTGAAATACCCAAATTACAAGAAATTCCAAGAAAAATAAAATTGAGTCTTTATTTTGAATTTTAAGAATTTTCAACCTTCTTGAATTACTCAATTCACAAAAAAATTCATAAACTTAAATTTTTACATTGAATTTCGAGAATTTCAAACTTTCTTGAATTACCCAAATCACAAAAAAATTAAATAAAGCATAAAAATTGAGTCTTCATATTGAATTTTAAATTTCTTGGATCACCCAAATCACAAAAATCTCCAAAAATCTTTCCTTTCAAACTTCTTAAATTTTTCGGCTCTTATTTTTTAATTTTTTCGTAAAGCAAGAAGAATAAGAATATGATAAAGTAAAACAAGAATGAGAAGAGGAGGAAGAAGAAGAAGAAGAATAAGAATAAGAAGAAGAAGAAGAAGAAAGGCATGCCAAGAAGAAATAGAGAAAAAAAGAACGGGAAAGAAAGAAAGAGGGGAAGAGAGAGAAAGGGGGGGTTTGTTTATTTGTTTATTTATTTATTTAGTATTTTAATAGTTAATATTTTATATATAAAAATGACTTGGAAGATGATATGGCAGATGTGGCAGCTGACGTGGTGAGAGTATGTTAAACTCACCAAAAAAATATTTAAAATATTGCTTTTTAATGGGTTCAGGAGTCCAGATGACATACATGTAAGTAGAAGTGTCCAACTTACAAAACGGACATAGTATATGAGTCCAGAAGATTATTTTGCCTTAATAAAATGAACTATTACAATACTCATTACATTCTTATTTTAAGACCAAGGAGAACTCGCAACAAAAGGATCAACTAAATAATTTCAATGGCAGTGTTTAACGAAAGAAACATAAGTATTAATATTTTCCACATAACTAGAGAGGTGAAACCATTGGAACAAAGTTACTCATAAAAATCACACCTTTGGCAGCAATCAAGAAAGAAAGCATCTCTATTTACACATTCTAGAAACTAGATGCATTAAAACGTAGGTAGATAATCAAAACTTGAATTTGGGAGCATCTTAACAAACTAAATTGTTGCTCAAGATTTTCTTCAAAGATTCATCAATCAACACGTATGTGAAGGGACAAAGGAGAGTAAGAAATAAGTCGATGTCAAATTATATCGCATTATCCGTTTCCATATTTGAGCAAATCCCATTCAATGATGACAAACAAAGGATTATGGGAAACTTTAATTGCACATTATTACAAGTAGAGTGTCTAAACATAAATGATTTTGAATTCAAGTGAACTTCAACCAAAAAATGTCCAAATTCTAATATAAATTAAACGGCGAGTTCAGGGGAAAACAACATTAGTACTTTAAGGAAACAAAGGAGAGGGGGAAGGGAGGAAAATCACTATCATCTTAAAATAGTATATAAATCATTTTTAAATAGAGAGACAAGCCATGGGGAGATTTGTTTCATGTTTTTTAAATAATTTATAATCATGCTTCACATATTCCTATGTGATATAATGAATCGTTGTGAACACTGTTATTTTATAGTGTGTTTACGGGTACAAGAATCTGTATTTAGGCACAACAACTTCAACACTAGTTCAAGTTTAAAACAAGAACACTATGAAGTACAAAAACACCCTCAACACAAGATCAAAGTGATCTTTCTAAGAAGTGTATTTTATTTTTTTCAGAAATTAAGATGAAACAGAAATATAAAGTCAAGTCCCCCAACTTCACGGAGTGTCCTTAAGGAATAATTCCCCTCAGTGTACCCGAGGTTTTGGAATCTTCCTCCCAGGATAAAATGGCTTTCAATCCAACTATAGTGGTACCTCAAATAATTGGATTCGTCGAACTCACTCAATGATTTGATTGATCACAAAGAATATTTTGAAGACAAGAAGAGTTTTTATTTCAGAAAATTTTTCATTCATTTCTAAACCTGTGGATGAAAGCAGATTTATATAGACATCAGATGCCTCTTCTGAAAGATGGCAATAGTTCACTTAAAAGGTGTATCCTTTAGAAGAGTCATGTCTGTTCATTTGAAACATTGTGTCATTTTCTGAATAGACACAACTATCTGAACAGTCACACTTTTTCCAAAATAATATGTCTTTTGCTCAAAAGTTGTGTCCCTCTATTTTCTATTCACACCAATTAAACCCAACAATCCCCCACATGAATGGGGAATGATTATTCTTTGTAAAACTTTACGGACAAGTATGTGATCATCAAGCAAAGACTAATTGCATCTGGATAAGTGGGTTTCCCTTTGAACTTTTCATAGTGAACATGCTTCGAATGCCCTCGGTCAATCGATAGATTTGATATCGTTGAACCGTTGAGCTTTAATGTACACCTATACAACACATGTCACACATCCAGCCTTTTACCATTTATGGTTCTCACAGTTTTGTTCTTTTTAGCTATGAACATGTCCCGATTTCATGAGAGCTTAGAGAATAGGCCTTTACTAACATTCTCCTTGAAGCGGCTTCCTTTTTGCCCTCACATAGGTGATTTCTAAACGTTCAATCCTATAGATTAAACTATTTGGTCAAATCAGCCAAATTTAGATAATCATTAAAAGACTTTTCACTTTAAGTCTAATCCTTATTTACTAAACATTGTCTACATCATCAGAATAGGTCGGGTAATTGACAATGTTGAACCAGTCAGACATAACTTTGTTTGATCTTCTTGAACCTAGCTCTTGGGATCTCCAGTCTGCTAGGTAGAGTTACCGCCATGCTGACTTGTCCTAGGCCTTAAACCCATTCTCTTGGATGTCCTTTCTACTCCTTCTCTAGATAGGTCTTTTGTAAGTGGATCCGACAAATTATCCTTTGACTTAACATAGTCAACAGTGATGATTCCATAAGAGAGAAGTTCTCTAACGATATTATGTCTCCGTCTTATGTGACGAGATTTACCGTTGTATATCATGCTCCCTGCCCTACCTATTGTCGCTTGGCTATCACAGTGTATACATACTGGTGCCACTGGTTTAGGCCAATAAGGAATATCTTCCAAGAAATTTTAGAGCCATTCTGCTTCTTCACCGGCTTTATCCAATGCGATAAATTCAGATTGCATTGTAGAGGGAGCAATACAAGTCTATTTGAATGATTTTTAAGAGACTTCTCCTCCACCGATAGTAAATACATATCCACTTATGGATTTTACTTTGTTTGATCCAGTGATCCAATTTGCATCACTATATCCTTCAAGTACCGCAGGATATTTATTATAATGCAAGGCATAGTCTTGAGTGTATTTTAGATACCCTAAAACTCTTTTCATTGCCATCCAATAAGTTTTGTTGGGATTACTTGTGTACCGACTCAACTTACTAATAGTGCATGCTATGTCTGATCGTGTACAACTCATTATATACATTAAACATCCCAATACTCTTGCGTACTCCAATTGTGAGTCACTTTCACCTTCATTCTTTCGAAGTGCAAAGCTCACATCCAATTGAGTCTTAGCAATACCGAATTCTATATACTTGAATTTTTTAAGTACATTTTTGATATAATGAGACTGTGACAATACCAACCCTTTTGGAGTTCTATGGATTCTTATACCTAAGATCGCATCCATATCTCCAAGGTCTTTCATATCAAACTTGCTCTCGAGCATTCATTTCATTGCATTTATGTCAGAAATATCTCTACTGATGATCAACATATCATCTACATATAAACACACAATGACTTGGTGATTTGGTGTGTCTTTAATATAAACACATTTATCACATTTATTTATTATGAACCCGTTTGACAATATGGTTTGGTCAAACTTCGCATGCCATTGTTTAGGTGCTTGTTTTAGTCTATACAATGACTTAATAAGTTTACACACCTTATTCTCCTTTCCTGGAACCACAAAACCCTCAGGGTGTTCCATGTAAATTTCTTCCTCCAATTCTCCATTTAGGAATATGGTTTTCACATCCATTTGATGGATTTCAAGACCATATACTGCCGCCAAGGCAATTAACATTTGAATCGATGTTATCCTTGTTACTGGCAAGTATGTATCAAAGTAATCAAGGCCTTCTTTTTGGTTGAAGCCTTTTACTACAAGTCTTGCCTTGTATTTGTCAATAGTATCATACGCTTTTATTTTCCTTTTGAAAATCCTTTTAGAACCTAAAGATTTATTTCCTGGAGGAAGATCAACCAATTCTCACGTATGGTTGCTTAAGATTGAATCAATCTCACTATTGACTGCCTTTTTCCAAAAGAATGAGTCCAAAGACGACATCGCTTCTTTAAATATTTGAAACTCATTTTCTAAGAAAAATATTACAAAATCTGATCCAAACGTAGTAGAAGTTCTTTGACATGTACTACGTATTGGATTCTCTTCATTATGTTCATTCTCACTTGGTTCATCTCGAGGTCCTTTAGATCCTCCACTAGACTGTTCATGTCTAGTTTTATACGAGTGAATATTTTCAAAGAATTCAGCATTATCTGATTCAATTATTGTATTTTTATTTATATTCGAATGTTCAGATTTATGAACCAAAAACCGACAAGCTTTACTACTTTTATCATATCCTATGAACACACAGTCCATAGTCTTAGGTCCTATCTTAACCCTTTTAGGCATAGGAACTTGGACCTTTGCTAGACACTCCCACACTTTGAAATATTTCAAGTTGGATTTCCTTCCTTTCTATTTTTCATAAGAAATTGATTGTGTCTTACTATGGGGAACTCTATTGAGTATACGATTGGCTGTAAGGATAGCCTCCCCCCACAAGTTTTGCAGTAAACTGAAACTTATAAGTAAGGCATTCATCATTTCCTTCAACGTTTGGTTTTTTCTTTCCACAATTCTGTTAGATTGAGGTGAATACGAGGCCATAGTTTGAAGGACGATTCCATTCTCTACACATATTTCAGCGAAGGGACATTCATATTCTCCGCCCCTATCACTTCTTATCATTTTTATCTTTTTCTCTAACTGATTTTCTACTTCAGTCTTGTATTGCCTAAACATATCTATTGCTTTATTCTTACTATTTAGCAAGTACACATAACAATATCTAGTGCAATCGTCAATAAAAGTTATGAAATACTTTTCCCCACCACGTGATAGTGTTGACTTCATATCACAAATGTCAGTGTATACTAAGTCTAAGGGATTGGAATTCCTTTCAACGGACTTATAAGGATGCTTTGCATACTTTGATTCCACACACGTTTGACACTTTGATTTATTGCACTCAAAGTTTGGCAAAACTTCTAAATTAATCAGTTTTCATAACGTTTTGTAATTAACATGGCCTAAACGTTCATGCCACAAATTATAAGACTCAAGAAAGTAAAAAGAATTTAAACTTTTATTGATTTCAACATTCATTACATTTATCTTATAAAGGCCCTCGGTGAGATAGCCTTTTTCTACATATATTTCTCCTTTTCTAATTATAATATTTTCAGAAACGGTTACACATGTGAATTCGTTCTTATCTAGAAGTGAAACAGAAATCAAGTTCCTACATAATTTTAGAACATACAAGACATTGTTCAGTGTTAAAACCTTGCTTGAAGTCATTTTCAAGCACATTTTTCCTATTCTTTCTACCTTAGCAGTAGCAGAGTTATCCATGTAGATCATTTCTTCTACTTGAGCTAGAGAGAATGACGAAAATAACTCTTTGTTGGCACACACATGGCGGGTGGCACCAAAATCCATCCATCATTCGCGAGGATTTCGCACCAAGTTGCATTCTGAGAACAAAGCACACAGATCATCCCATTCTTTGTTGGACTTAACTGTAACACCCCGTACTTAATTACGTGCATTAGCCATTGTTATATGTGTTGGAGTATATGTATTGATCCTAAGTTAGGTATATATGAGTATTGATTATTTTGAGATGGTTTCAAGTGTATAGTTTGATTATATGTGTATAGGAATCGACCTTATTTATACCGGAATTTGCCCGTCGATGTTTCCATACGAAGGTTATTGAATAAGCTTTTCGACGATATAAAGATTTTCAAAAACGGATAAGTTTCGGATATAAGCGAGCACGTTCGAAACTATAAAACGGTGGCCGGGATGTGAACAGTAAAATTGTAGGAAAATTTCCAGTTTTTGGGTCAACTTTGAACGATCATAACTCCCTCAATATAATAAACCGGGCGAGCTACCACATATCAAAAGAAAGCTCTGTGGGTATTCTTTCTAATGAAATTGGTTTCATCCAAATCCAACATCTGAGTAAGGAGTTATACTCATTCTATTTCAGCCTCTCAAAACAGATTTTTGTGAACAGTAAATTAGCAGGAAAATACTGAGGTCTGCCAGTTTTTTGGGTCAACTTTGAACGATCATAACTCCCTCAATATAATGAACTGGGCGATCTACCATATATCAAAAGAAAGATCTTTGAGTCTTCTTTCCAATGCAATTAGTTTCATCCAAATGCAACATCTGCGTAAGGAGTTATACGCGTTTTACTTCAGCCTCTCAAAACAGATTTTTAGGGTCAACTTCAAACGATCATAACTCCTTGTAAAGGATGAACTGGGTGGCCTAATTTATATGAAATGAAAGACCTTTGAATTATCTTTCCAATGATACCAATTTCACCCAAATCCGATATCAGAGCAAAGAGTTATGGTCTATCTACTTCAGCTTGTCAAAACGGTCCACCGGAGGACATATTTGACATTATTTAAATTTTAAAGGCACTTTGGTCATTTCCTATGATATTATGGACGGAAATATGTGTATATGTACATGTATATGAGTTCAAAAACTCATATCCATCATCAATCATAGGAGAGAACAAACCCTAGCCAAATTTGACCTTCAAATTACTTGTGATTCAACCGTGGAAAGTCCAAATTGATTCCGTAGTTGTGTTCATCGTCTCAAGGGCTTCGAGAAGCACCCCTTATTTGTGCCAACAGGTCTTCATAACCCAAAGGGCCATTCTATGGTAAGGATGTAAATTATGTTGGTGTTATTTATATGGATATGTATATATATATATATATATATGCATGTGAGCATAAGAAGTACGTTATTTGATTGTTGTTGAAAGATGATTGGAAATGATGTTGGATCATTCTTGTGCATGGTTGGATTATGTTGAATTGTGAAGGGATGATGTGGTATTGATGATATGATATTGAAATGATGATTATATATATATATATACACATAAACCTATTGTTCAAGTTGGTTTTTGGAATGCTTTGCAAATATTGGTTGTATGGAATTATGGAAGAGAATTGTGGTGTTGGGTTACTAATACTAGATGCCAAATATTTCATTGTAGATAAGTGATTTGTAAAGGCGGGAAGTTGTGTTGAATTGGTATCCGAATATACAACGAGGTATGTAAAGCATACTCTAACGATGTTCTTTGGCATGAAAACACCAATGTTCCATAAAGTAAGATTCCGATGGTTATCCAAACACATGTATTGTTCTACATTACCAATGAAGTTGTTTCCATTCTATAAAGTGTCAAAATGCTTCATTGATATACCAAAAGGCTCCTATTTCATTGTTGTGATATTGATGATTCTGAAACATATTGTTGATGTACCAATGAGTCCTTATTACATCGTTATTTTATAGAAGGTCTATTACTTGATTCCTATTAATGTATCATTGTTCCAAAGGTACTATATTGGCATGAACACTAATGTAATAATCTCAAAAGCTTTTGAACTAAGTTATTGGAAAAAAAATCTCTTATGTGTTACTTGATATACGTGTGGGTGGTATCCCAGGGGCATAAGCCTAGCATGGGTCGATCCCAATTGATATGTACTGGGGGCAGCCTAATGGTCACAGTACGGTACAGTATTGATTATTGTTAGGTGGTTGGAGGTTCGGGAGGAGGAGGTAATGGCGAATAATAATTGTAAAGAATGAAATGAACGAATGTATACCGTTCCACAAATGTGTTTGTATTCAAGAACCCAATTCAGATTAATAATAATGTACATGATCCTAAAAGTGTTTATGAAGTGTGGTTCACTTCTATTATGATTTATTCACATGTGTATGATTTTCTTGATCCCCCATATCACATATGATTATTTACAGCTTTACATACTCAGTACATATTTTGTACTGACGTCCCTCACGGGGGACCTGCATTTCATGCTGCAGGATCAGGTACTTCAGCTCATTCACAGCATAGATAGGAGCCAGGTCATGCAGCTACTGTTGGTGAGCTCCAGTTTACTTCGGAGATTTCCGAGTCGGTTTCTTATATTTTGTTATTGTACAGGAGTCATGTGTGGGCGGGGGTTCGTCCCGACCCTAGTTATGTCATGTATATCCTAGAGGCTTTGTAGACATAAAGAAGGGTAAAGTCATGGAAGTTTATATAGTGATGTTATATTCGTATATGGGGTGGCCCCGACGGCCAAGTATTATATATATGTATATATATTTGTGCGTGTTGTGCTGATACAGGTAATTAGACCCTTTTATATGCAGCGAAGTGCTGCCCAAATTTTTGGTGACATGTAAGTGAAAGTACAGGTATTTGAACGGGTTCTCCCGGGCCTTCTCGGCTTCGGGTGCCAGTCCAGCATGATGGGATTTTGGGCCGTGACAAAAGTGGTATCAAAGTGGTTCGTCCTAGTGAGTCTACAAAGCCGTGTCTACGTAGAGTCTTGTTTATCGGTGTGTTGTGCACCACATCTATAAACAGGAGGTTATGGACATTTAGGAATTGTTTCTTTTCTTCATGTCTTAGATCGTGCGATAGAGCTTATATTGTATATGAAGTCATAGTTGACCACTGAGTCAGTTTGTTTCTCTTATTATAGTAATGATGCCGGTTACCAGAAGCAAGAATACCGATAAGCAAGTAGATGTGGCTGCCGGAGAGGGGACTAGTAAGTCACCCACTATACCAGCTAATCAAAGTGAGGCTCCAGCTGAGCATGCATCAGAAACTTCCCCCAGTCCAGAAGAAATAAGGGGGAGGAGAACTATATCCCCAGAGCCACCTATTAATGTTGTTGATCAAGATCTTAGAAATGCAGTGCAACTTTTGACTCGTATAGTTGCTGGGCAAGTCCAAGGGCAAGCCATTCCTGTCGCGGGTTCTAGCAGTACTGATAGGGCGGCTAGTCTTCGGACACAAGATTTTCTTAAGATGGATCCGCCTACTTTTACCGAATTCGATCTTAACGAAGATCCGCAGGACTTTATTGATCAAATCCAAAGGGCCCTAGAGGTGATGCATATATCGGGCAGAGAGACAGTGGAGTTAGCCGCGTATAGATTCAAAGGTGAGGCTATATATTGGTATGAAGACTGGAAACGGTCGAGGGGCATTGATGCACCCCCAGCTACTTGGAAAGAGTTCAAAGAGGCATTTATTGATCATTATCTTCCATATGAGACTCGTCAGGCCCGTGCGGATCAGTTCTTAAATCTTCGATAGGGTAATACAAGTGTGAGAGAGTATAGTCTTCGATTTAATTCCTTGTCCAGATATGCTCCTAATGTTATAGCTACTATGGATGACAGAGTTCATCGGTATGTGAACGGATTGGATTCGTATTTGGTTAGGGATTGTACTATTGCTGCACTGAATAAACATATGGATATAGCTAGGATCCAAGCATTTGCACAGAAAATGGAAGATCAGAGGCAGAGAAGAAGAACGCAGGAATTTGAAAGCGGATCTTCTAAGAGGTCCAGATCTACAGGGCAGTTTATGGCTCCACAGGGAGGTTTTAGACCTCAATTTTCTGCTAAACCACCTAGGCCATTATTTTCTTATTCTGCAGCTAGTGCTCCACCATAGCATCAGGGGTTCAGAGGCAGTCAAATTGGGCAAAGAAGTGAGGGTCATAGTTCGCGATCAGTGGGTTATCATGGGCAAGGGAATATGATCCAACTGAGACATCCTCGAGAGCCATGCAATAAATGTGGAAGGAATCATATGGGCGCATGTCGAATGGGAACAAATGTTTGTTATTAGTGCGGTATGACGGGGCATATGATGAGAGAATGCCCACGAAGGGGCGCAGGTGGTGTAGCACAACCTTCGGGATCAGCTGTTGCATCATCGTCACCGGTGTTTTATTCTGGTAGAGGCGTACGACCCGTGGGTAACGCTAGAAACGAAACAAGAGTCGCCAGTTCCAGCGGGACTCAGAATCGCACTTATGCTTTAGCGGATCGACAAAATCTAGAGGCTTCCCCAGATGTGGTTAGGGGTACGTTGTCCATATTTTCATTTGATGTATATGCTCTAATTGATCCCGGTTCTACATTATCATATGTTACTCCTTTGGTTGCTGGAAAGTTCAAAAGAACCCCCGAATTGTTAGATAAGCCGTTGGAAGTGTCTACCCCGGTTGGGGAATCTATTATTGCTAGAAGAGTTTATAAAGATTGTGTAGTAACTGTGTGTGGTCGAGACATGATGGCTAATCTCGTGGAACTAGAAATGGTAGATTTTGATGTTATAATGGGTATGGATTGGTTGGCGTCTTGTTATGCCAAAATTGACTGTTGTACAAAAAAGATGTATTTACATTTTCCGAATGAAGCAGTTATTGAATGGCAAGGTAAGATCGGCGCACCAAGAGGTAGATTTATTTCTTATTTCAAAGCAAGAAAAATGATTTCCAAGGGATACCTATATCATTTAGTTAGAGTAAGGGATACAGAAGCGGAGCCACCAACTCTTCACGTTGTTCCGGTGGTAAATGAATTTCCTGATGTATTTCCTGAAGATCTTCTAGGTTTGTCTCCTGAACGAGAAGTAGAGTTTGGTATTGATGTAATTCCAGGCACCCAACCAATCTCTATTCCTCCATATAGAATGGCCCCAACAGAATTGCGAGAATTGAAAGAGCAATTGAAAGATTTGCTTGAGAAGGGATTCATAAGGCCTAGTATGTCCCCCTGGGGAGCACCAGTGTTATTTGTGCGCAAAAAGGATGGCTCGCTGAGGATGTGTATTGATTATCGGCAATTGAATAAGGTGACTATTAAGAATAAATATCCTCTCCCAAGAATTGATGATTTATTTGATCAGTTACAGGGCGCCAAGTGCTTTTCTAAGATTGATTTGAGGTCAGGTTACCACCAAGTGAGGGTCAAAGAAAAAGATATACCCAAAACAGCTTTTCGAACAAGGTATGGTCATTATGAGTTTCTAGTTATGTCATTTGGGCTAACAAATGCACCTGCAGCTTTTATGGATTTGATGAATAGGGTGTTTAAGCCATTCCTGGATGTATTTGTGATAGTTTTTATAGATGATAGTCTAGTTTATTCTAGATCAGAAGAGGACCATGCCAATCACTTACGACAGACATTGCAGACTCTTCGTGATTGTAAGCTTTATGCAAAGTTCTCTAAATGTGAGTTTTGGTTAAAGTCGGTGGCATTTTTGGGTCATATTGTATCTAGTGAAGGGATAAAGGTTGATGCTCAAAAGATAGAAGCTGTGAAGAACTGGCCAAGGCCCACAACACCGACGGAGATTCGTAGTTTTCTCGGGTTGGCCGATTATTATAGGAGGTTTGTTAAAGACTTTTCTTCCATTTCAGCACCTTTAACCAAGCTAACGCATAAAGCATCCAAGTTCCAATGGAATGATACGTGTGAGGAGAGTTTCCAAGAATTGAAAAATAAGTTGACTTCTACACCTGTGTTGGTACTTCCAGAAGGTACAGAAGGGTATACAGTGTATTGTGATGCTTCTAGAATTGGTTTAGGATGTGTATTGATGCAGCATGGTAAAGTAATAGCATATGCTTCTAGACAATTGCGGCCACATGAGAAAAATTATCCTACACACGATCTTGAGCTGGCAGCGGTTATCTTTGCTTTAAAAATATGGCGCCACTATTTATATGGGGTTCATGTTGATATATATACTGATCACAAGAGCTTACAATATATTTTCAGTCAGAAGGATCTAAATCTGAGGCAGCGAAGGTGGATGGAACTATTAAAAGATTATGATGTCGATATTTTGTATCATCCAGGGAAAGAGAATATAGTAGCTGATGCGTTAAGTCGTAAGGCTGTGATGATGCCTATAGAAAGGCAAGGGATGGTTAAAGATCTTCACCAGTTAGCTAGTTTGGGAGTTCGCCTTCTTGAAAATCCGGACAAAGAGCTTATCGTACATAATGCTGCGGAATCTTCATTAGTAGCTGAAGTGAAAGAGAAGCAATATGCAGATCCTATTTTATTACAGCTTAAGGAGAATGTTCAGAGTGGTGCAACCAAGGCATTTGAGCTTACGCGAGAAGGAGTACTTCAGTGCCAAAACCGATTGTGTGTGCCGGATGTAGACGGGCTAAGAAAGAAGATTATGACAGAGGCACATTTTTCAAGGTATTCCATTCATCCAGGATCAACCAAAATGTATCAAGATTTGAAAGATATGTATTGGTGGAATTACATAAAAAGGAACATCGCAGAATTTGTAGCTGAATGTCCAAATTGTCAACGAGTTAAAGTGGAACATCAAAAGCCCGGAGGCTATATGCAACGCATAGATCTTCCAACTTGGAAGTGGGACATGATCAACATGGATTTTGTTACAGGTTTGCCTCGTACAGCTCGGAAATTTGATTCTATATGGGTGATTGTGGATAGGCTTACTAAATCCGCACATTTCTTACCCGTTAAGACCACTTACACAGTTGAAGAATATTCGAAGCTGTATGTTAAAGAAATAGTCTGATTACATGGAGTGCCAATTTCTATTATATCAGATCGGGGAACTCAATTTACTGCAAACTTTTGGAAGTCTTTCCAACGGAGTTTGGGAACACAAGTGAATCTGAGTACAGCTTTTCACCCTCAGACGGATGGACAAGCAGAGCGCACCATTCAAACACTTCAAGATATGCTACGAGCATGTGTTATAGATTTTAAAGGCAGCTGGGATGATCATTTACCTCTTATTGAGTTTGCCTACAATAATAGCTATCATTCAAGTATCAAAATGGCACCATATGAAGCTTTATATGGGAGGAAGTGTAGATCACCAATAGGATGGTTCGAAGCGGGTGAAACTCTTATGTTCGGACCGGATCTTGTGTATCAAGCCATAGAAAAAGTCAAGGTGATTCAGCAACGGTTGAAAACAGCCCAAAGTCGACACAAGTCATATGCGGATAGTAGAAGAAGAGGGCTAGAGTTTTCGTTAGGCGATTGGGTATTTTTGAAGGTATCACCAATGAAAGGGGTGATGATATTTGGCAAGAAAGGAAAGTTGAGTCCACGATATATAGGCCCGTATAGGATTATTCGAAGATGTGGGCAAGTTGCTTATGAATTAGAGCTACCCCAGGAACTCTCATCAATGCATCCAGTATTTCATGTATCGATGCTTCGAAAGTGCATCGGAGATCCGTCCCTTATTACTTCTACTGAAGATGTGCAAGTAACAGAAGATCTTACCTACGAGGAGATGCCTGTTGCTATATTAGATCGTCAAGTTAAGAAGATGAGAAATAAAGAAGTAGCATCAGTGAAAGTACTTTGGAGAAATCAACAAAGGGAAGAGATTACATGGGAAGCGGAGGAAGCAATGAAATTGAAATACCCTTATTTGTTCAAAGATGAAAAAAAAGTGCAAGGAGTGGAACTGGGACACTAACAAGTAAGTTTTTACATATGCATAACATCTATATGATGACGTGAATATCAATTATGAATTCGAACTTGTTTCGGCTAAATAACTACATTCACATTTGAGGACGAATGTCCTTAAGGGGGGAAGGATGTAACACCCCGTACTTAATTACGTGCATTAGCCATTGTTATATGTGTTGGAGTATATGTATTGATCCTAAGTTAGGTATATATGAGTATTGATTATTTTGAGATGGTTTCAAGTGTATAGTTTGATTAAATGTGTATAGGAATCGACCTTATTTATACCGGAATTTGCCCGTCGATGTTTCCATACGAAGGTTATTGAATAAGCTTTCCGACGATATAAAGATTTTCAAAAACGGATAAGTTTCGGATATAAGCGAGCACGTTCGAAACTATAAAACGGTGGCCGGGATGTGAACAGTAAAATTGTAGGAAAATTTCCAGTTTTTGGGTCAACTTTGAATGATCATAACTCCCTCAATATAATGAACCGGGCGAGCTACCACATATCAAAATAAAGCTCTGTGAGTATTCTTTATAATGAAATTAGTTTCATCCAAATCCAACATCTGAGTAAGGAGTTATACTCATTCTATTTCAGCCTCTCAAAACAGATTTTTGTGAACAGTAAATTAGCAGGAAAATACTGAGGTCTGCCAGTTTTTTGGGTCAACTTTGAACGATCATAACTCCCTCAATATAATGAACTGGGAGATCTACCATATATCAAAAGAAAGATCTTTGAGTCTTCTTTCCAATTCAATTGGTTTCATCCAAATGCAACATCTGCGTAAGGAGTTATACGCGTTTTACTTCAGCCTCTCAAAACAGATTTTTAGGGTCAACTTCAAACGATCATAACTCCTTGTACAGGACGAACTGGGTGGCCTAATTTATATGAAATGAAAGACCTTTGAATTATATTTCCAATGATACCAATTTCACCCAAATCCGATATCGGAGCAAAGAGTTATGGTCTATCTACTTCAGCTTGTCAAAACGGTCCACCGGAGGACATATTTGACATTATTTAAATTTTAAAGGCACGTTGGTCATTTCCTATGATATTATGGACGGAAATATGTGTATATGTACATGTATATGAGTTCAAAAACTCATATCCATCATCAATCATAGGAGAGAACAAACCCTAGCCAAATTTGACCTTCAAATTACTTGTGATTCAACCGTGGAAAGTCCAAATTGATTCCGTAGTTGTGTTCATCGTCTCAAGGGCTTCGAGAAGCACCCCTTATTTGTGCCAACAGGACTTCATAACCCAAAGGGTCATTCTATGGTAAGGATGTAAATTATGTTGGTGTTATTTATATGGATATGTATATATATATATATATGCATGTGAGCATAAGAAGTACGTTATTTGATTGTTGTTGAAAGATGATTGGAAATGATGTTGGATCATTCTTGTGCATGGTTGGATTATGTTGAATTGTGAAGGGATGATGTGGTATTGATGATATGATATTGAAATGATGATTATATATATATATATACACATAAACCTATTGTTCAAGTTGGTTTTTGGAATGCTTTGCAAATATTGGTTGTATGGAATTATGGAAGAGAATTGTGGTGTGGGGTTGCTAATACTAGATGCCAAATATTTCATTGTAGATAAGTGATTTGTAAAGGCGGGAAGTTGTGTTGAATTGGTATCCGAATATACAACGAGGTATGTAAAGCATACTCTAACGATGTTCTTTGGCATGAAAACACCAATGTTCCATAAAGTAAGATTCCGATGGTTATCCAAACACATGTATTGTTCTACATTACCAATGAAGTTGTTTCCATTCTATAAAGTGTCAAAATGCTTCATTGATATACCAAAAGGCTCCTATTTCATTATTGTGATATTGATGATTCTGAAACATATTGTTGATGTACCAATGAGTCCTTATTACATCGTTATTGTATAGAAGGTCTATTACTTGATTCCTATTGATGTATCATTGTTCCAAAGGTACTATATTGGCATGAACACTAATGTAATAATCTCAAAAGCTTTTGAACTAAGTTATTAGAAAAAAAATCTCTTATGTGTTACTTGATATACGTGTGGGTGGTATCCCAAGGGCATAAGCCTAGCATGGGTCGATCCCAATTGATATGTACTGGGGGCAGCCTAATGGTCACAGTACGGTACAGTATTGATTATTGTTAGGTGGTTGGAGGTTCGGGAGGAGGAGGTAATGACGAATAATAATTGTAAAGAATGAAATGAACGAATGTATACCGTTCCACAAATGTGTTTGTATTCAAGAACCCAATTCAGATTAATAATAATGTACATGATCCTAAAAGTGTTTATGAAGTGTGGTTCACTTCTATTATGATTTATTCACATGTGTATGATTTTCTTGATCCCCCATATCACATATGATTATTTACAGCTTTACATACTCAGTACATATTTCGTACTGACGTCCCTCACGGGGGACCTGCATTTCATGCTGCAGGATCAGGTACTTCAGCTCATTCACAGCATAGATAGGAGCCAGGTCATACAGCTACTGTTGGTGAGCTCCAGTTTACTTCGGAGATTTCCGAGTCGGTTTCTTATATTTTTTTATTGTACAGGAGTCATGTGTGGGCGGGGGTTCGTCCCGACCCTAGTTATGTCATATATATCCTAGAGGCTTTGTAGACATAAAGAAGGGTAAAGTAATGGAAGTTTATATAGTGATGTTATATTCGTATATGGGGTGGCCCCGACGGCCAAGTATTATATATATGTATATATATTTGTGCGTGTTGTGCTGATACAGGTAATTAGACCCTTTTATATGCAGCGAAGTGCTGCCCAAATTTTTGGTGACATGTAAGTGAAAGTACAGGTATTTGAATGGGTTCTCCCGGGCCTTCTCGGCTTCGGGTGCCAGTCCGGCCCGATGGGATTTTGGGCCGTGACATTAAACATATTAGCTTGGTTCTTTTTCTTGTCTTTCTTAGGGGCACAATAATCCGTGGACTTATGGCCAATTTTGCCACAGTTGAAGCACTTTCCCTTGAATTTCTTCTTGGGTTGATTGTTTCCTTGCTCAACTTTCTTCCTTTTCTTAGAATTGTTTTGGTCATCTTCCACAATATGTGCTTCATTAATTATAGAATTCCCTTTGACCTTCTCTCGGCAGCTTTATTATCCTCTTCAATACGCAGTCGGACAATAAGATCTTCGACAGTCATCTCCTTGTATTTATGCTTCAAGTTGTTTTTGAAGTCTTTCCACATAGGTGGTAGCTTCTCAATGATCGTTGCTACTTGAAATGCATCATTCACAATCAAACCTATAAAACAGTTTATGTGAGTACTAAAAACATTTTCAATTTGTTTAACTAAGATATTTTTCAAAGATATACCTTCTGCTAAGAGATCATGGATGATTACTTGCAATTCCTGAACATGAGAGACAACCGATTTGCTATCTATCATTTTAAAGTCCAGAAACCTTGCAACAAAGAATTTCTTAATTCCCGCATCCTTTGTCTTATATTTTTATTCTAGTGCCCGCCACAATTTCTTCGATGTCTTATTTCCACTGTACACATTGTAGAGGTCGTCTTGGAGACTACTTAAGATATAATTCCTGCAAAGGAAGTCTGAGTGCTTCCAAGCCTCTACAATCATGAAATGATCTTTTTCCGAGGTTTTCTCGGGCACCTCAGGAGCATCCTCACTAGTGAACCTTTGAAGGCATAGAGTGATGAGGTAAAAGAACATCTTTTGTTGCCATCACTTAAAGTCAATGCTCGCAAATTTTTCAGGCTTCTCCGCAGGTGCCATTGGTTGTAGAGCATTTGCTCGACTTGTTAAGGCAATACTAGTTTCCCCCACAGTCGTAGCCGCATCTTGCATTTGACTTTCATTAGTCATTTTTTCTGTCACCACAAGACAATAAAATTTAGTATTTTCAGAATACTATTTATAAAGTTAAGCAACTTTAAACTATTCTTCTTGTTTCTAGTTAACTATGAAGTTTTTATGACTTTCAATCGTCAGCCGAATGATCTTTAACTTGTGATGAAGATTTTATGTCTTCGAATCACTAGTTAAGTTCAAACGGAGTATAAATCTTAAAGCTTTAATCTCCAAAAACAAGCAATACAGATTCTGCAGAAGATTATTCCTTAAGATTGTTATTTTATGATATTTACGGGTACAAGAATCTGTATTTAGGTACAACAACTTCAACACTAGTTCAAGTTTAAAACAAGAACATTATGAAGTACAAAAACACCCTCAACACAAAATCAAAGTGATATTTCTAAGAAGTGTGTTTTATTTTTTTTTTCAGAAATTAAGATGAGACAGAAATATAAAGCCAAGTCCCCCAACTTCACGGAGTGTCCTTAAGGAATAATTTCCCTCACTGTACCCGAGGTTTTGGAATCTTTCTCCCAGGATAAAATGGCTTTCAATCCAACTATAGTGGTACCTCAAATAATTGGATTCGTCGAACTCACTCAACGATTTGATTAATCACAAAGAATGTTTTGAAGACAAGAAGAGTTTTTATTTTAGAAAATTTTTCATTCATTTCTAAACCTGTGGATGAAAGCAGGTTTATATAGCCATTAGATGCCTCTTCTGAAAGGTGGCAATGGTTCACTTAAAAGGTGTATCCTTTGGAAGAGTCATGTCTGTTCATTCGAAACATTGTGTCTTTTCTGAACAGACACAACTATCTGAACAGTCACACCTTTTCCAAAACAATATGTCTTTTGTTCAAATATTGTGTCCCTCCATTTTTCATTCACACCAATTAAACTCAACAAACACTTAGCCGAAGCACAAATTATACACGTAAATATCAAAATATTCTCTTTAAACAGACACACTCAAATGTCTAGCAGTCCTCAACAAGCCATTATTATATTTTTTCAAAGGCTTCAAACAAGAGCACATAAAAAACCCAAACTCAAAGGAAACACAGACACTAAATTCCAAGCTTTCACACAAAAAGAAGCACAATCAACAAAACTAGATGGAGAAGTTGTAAGGAGTACTATTCTTATCCTCATCCTCTTCCTGACAAACTCAAAATATGTTTTTGATAGTTGAGAAGATCCACAAGGAATCATTGAATTTTTGATTTACTATTGAGCATCTTCTCATCACTCTTTTGACATTTGAAGAGCCAAAAGAACTCAAGAGGTAGTCCTACTGATAACCCTACAGACTAAACAATAAGCAAAATTTATGACAAGTAATATTGGAGCTAAAGACAATGGATCAAAAGTTGAAGCCAAAGGACATAAGGATGAAAAATAGTAGGTTAAAATAAGCACTAAAGCATGAAAGCAATTGATGAAAAAGAAGAAAAAAAAAAGAGTGCTTAAACTAAAAAAAAAAAAAAACATTCAAACTAGAACAATAAACCAACAGCTAACAAGCAGTATTAAGATAAAATAAGAAATTTAAAGAATTAACGCAAGAAATATGAAGCTAGGTATGAACATCAACTCAAATATTGACCATAAATTTATCATAAAATCTATGATTTTCAAAGTCTTGTACAATAAATAATTCCGGCAACATCACTTCTATGATGATAAAACGAAAATATAAATGCTAGTAAAAGAAATAACTTTGACAAAGAGGAAACTAAAAGAGGGAAGGTGTTTACCTTTTTTGGGATAGCTAGCTGGAACGATGACGAGTTGAGAAGATCAATTCTTCCTTGTCTCAAAAAAATAAAACTTGAGCCAAAATTTCATAATTCTTAGTTGGGGACGTTGAGTCCAAAATCCTAGCTGAATTAGTGAAATTTTCTAGCTCTTATAGGTTAGGAGAAATCCTTTTAAAGTGTCCAAGTCACTCAACCAAAATTCCCATGCTCAAAGGAGTCTTAGAGGAATTTTTAGCACAAAAAAACTCCTCCAACAGTGAAATCAAGTGGGTTATTTATAGGATGTGATTTGAATTTGAAAAATTGATTTGGGCAATGTGGGAATAGGATTATCGGAGGATTTTTTGGGAAATTTATTTGAGGATAAGAGATAAACAGGAATCGTACAGTATAACACAGTATGAATTGATGAAATCTCGGATAAAAATTGAGAAATCCAAATGGGCACTTGAAGAAAATCGCCTAGAACCTTCAATAGTACACCAATACGTGCCATGCACGCGAAATTGTATGGAGTGGTGATAGATCAGAGGCGGCAACATTCAAATTTGAATTTGGGTTCATTTTTGTTGTTGGTAATGTGTTTTGTTGTTGTTGTTCGGGTGTTGTTATTGTTTTGTTGAATGATGTCGGAATTTTTGTGAAGGAGAAAGGAGTTATAAGGTAGGCCATGCCGGAGCGCATCACCTGTAATGGGCTGAGTAAAGAATTAGGAAATTAAGGATTTTTTATTAGGCTATTTAGAAAATGGCCAAATAGATTAAGGACTTAGCCAACTTCATTAAAACATAGCCAAATTGAATTCAAATACGGCCAATTGCTTTGCAATTGTAACCAAATCAATCTCAATTATGGTCATGTTTAGCAATTAACTTAAGTTGAATAAAAACTAAGACGGATTGATATCTAGTTTAATTTTCGAGCTTCTTGGCTTAATAAAATCAAGTAAATACTTTTCAAATAATTCACTTTAAAAATTAAGTTACATATCTAAATCAAAATTTGTACGTTTGAATCAATTTTCAAGGTAGTTTTTGATTAAAATTTAATTTTTGAAAAAATAATTAATTAATTACGTAATAAAAATTATACGATCTCGTATATACGAATACCAAAATGTATAACCGCTACTCAAAATTACAAAATTAACCCCAACACGTCATTTTAAAAAAAATTGTTCGAATAAATATTTATTTTAATTTTATTTAAAAATTAAAAAAATCTTATAATTAAACCGAATAATGGAGAACAAAAATTAGGTTTCAACAATCATAACAATGGAGAAGCAGCACCAGTACTACCATCAACAAAGCAAATTTCGAGACCAATAAGAAAACCTTAACAACGTATATTCGTCCACATAATATAGCCATGGCAATGAATTCGAATTATTTAGTTGATAGTCATGAATTACAAGCAGCTACAATGTTGGGTAATATGATGACAACCAACAATTTTGGCGAAATGTTAAAGGTTATTACTTCATTGGAATCGGATAGGGTAGTATATGATTAGTCGATTTTTTATTTGCACGGCTTGTGATATTATGATGTCTTGTAGATACTCTAAGAGTAATGTAGTAGATGAAGTGTAAGCTGAAAAGGATAGTTGAAGGAAAAAAAATACAAAAATGTTAAACAACAGGCAAGTTATAGAGATGCTAAATGAGTTGTTAAGGATTCTTTAATTGGGAATTTAGAACCGGAACCTTACTTAATATTATAATTTCCCCTATTTTATGAATGATGTTATTTGTTTCTAACCCTAGCCGGTTGATTATGTGTATCAATACATATGGTTGTATTGATGCTACACTTACTGGACCTTCATTCTGGGTGTAGTCATATTGCAGGTTAGTTGGATTTTCTATAGCAGCGGTGCGGATCACTTAGTAACAGCTCCTGTCATCTCTATTCTGCATGGATGTTGTGTCGTGGATGTCCCTACTCCTTGTCAAGTGCTCTTGTATCAATTTAGACTAGGTTCTGTGGAGTTACTTGCAGTTGTTCCGCATTTAGTTTATATGTCAAATGTATTAAAATGAGTTACAGAATGAATTGATTTAATAATTGTATTTGAACTGTTGAGTTGTTATTGATATGTTAGACGACCTTGATTAACTGAATATTGTAGTAATTTGGTATTAATTTAATGGTGGAATATTCAGAATTCTCCTATCTGGGGTAGCTGTAGCTGTAGGTTGGCGTCCGACACGATTCGATGGATTGAGCGTGACAAGTAATCTAGTTTTGTATTAGTGTGTTGTGCTAGAAGTTAATATTGTTAATGCAACTACTGATTTTTATTTAACTAGGGGTGTCAAGTGGGCCGGGCCCGGTCCTAGTACCTAATCCGGCCCGGTTTGACCCGGCCCGGTAAGCCCTAGGGCTTTAGGGTTCCGGGTCCCGGGCCGATTATTTTGTTAAAATGGGCCCGGCTAACCCGGCCTGGACCAAGCCCGGTCCAGGCCCGCCGGTCCGGCCCGGAAAAATAAAAAAAAAAAGATATTTTGGATTTTGGGCCAAACTAGCCGTTGGCCCAACGGCTATATAGCCGTTTTTGGGTCCAAACGGCTAGTTTGGGCCCATTTATTTAAAAAAAAAAAAAAAAACTTTAAAAAATATTTTTTAATCCCAAAAAAAAATCTATAATTTACCTTACAACTTCAAATCATTTTTCACACAATTTTTCACTCTCTCAAATCTCATTCTCTCTCAAATCTCAATTCTCAATTCTCAAATATTCAATATATTTAATTTCTTAAAGTGTTCACTTTAATTTTTTAATTTTTCGTTTACAAAGTACGAGCGGAAGTTTCTAAAGTCGCAATCTTCGGATACTTCCAAAATTTGGTATTGTCGTTCCATCTCTTACGTTTAATTTTTATTTATTGTATTAATTGTTTAATATTTAATTTTATTATATTTGTGTATTTTGAATATTTTTAGTTTAATTTAATTTATATTATGGATAAATTAAGAAACCTCGCTACTAAAGGTGTTAAAAAATTTTGTCCCGGAAGCGATAGTGGTAGTAAAAAGTGAATTACTAGCAGTAGAGGTAGTTCAAGTAGTAGATATACCCATGTGTCTTCGCCTCCGGTACCGTTTGGTACACCTTTTGAGGAAGAAATAGGTGTAGGTGCTCACGATATGGATTATGTAGAAGCTCAGAAAAATTACGGTATAGAAGAAGAAAATGAAGTAGATGCGGTTAATTTAGACGAAGATAATGAAAATATTGCTGAGACACCCGCAGTAGGAGATGCTAACGTTAGATCTGAATCAGTTAATCTCCCTTCTCGTTCTCCCAGTGCCCCAAAACCTCGTAAAAGAACTAGTATTGCATGGCAATTTTTTGAACGTATATCAGATATTGAGGTGCAATGCAATATTTGTCAACAAATATATAAGCATAGAAGTGGAGGCAAGCAAGGGGGTATGGGTACGTTAATGAGACATATAGCTGAAGATCACAAAAGAGAGTTAAATATTGCAAAAGGTGGTGGGGATGTTGGTGGGTCAACGCAAACTAGAATGGACCCAACAACCGGTCACGTAGCGAAGAAGTATAATAAATTGAGGGACAGGGAAGAAATAACTAAAATGGTAGCTGTGAGTTGTTTGCCTTTTAGTTTTCCTTCTTCTGATGCCTTTATTCGTTATATACAAGCAATTTATAATCCTATGTTTAATGGTATTCCTAGAACTACTTGTCGGTCTGATATTTTTAGACTCCATTCACAATATTGTTTTTATTTATCAACATTGTTAAAAAATATTCAATGTAGATTGTCCCTAACTTCTGATCTTGGTCGTGCTGTAAATAAAAATGATTATTTAACCGTTACTTGTCATTGGATGGATAGTAATTTCGTGATGCAAAAACGTATTCTTGCTTTTTTATATGATGAAGATCGTAAACATACTGGATAATTTATTGCTGATTCTATTATGCCGGATATTATGGTATCGAAAATAAAATTTTATGTATTGCTTTTGATAATGCTTCTAACAACAAGACTGCTATAACAAAAAATAAAATCTACGCTATCTCCGTCCTTGCCTGAAATTTTTCAGATTAAGTGTGCATGTCATATATATAATTTAATTGTAAAAGATGGTCTTGACTTTTTTGAGCTTTATATTGAAAAAATTCGTCTTGACGTTGGATTTATTCAAGGAAATAATCGTAGATCGAGAATTAGATAATTTAAAGTTAAATGTCAAGAAAATGGACTTACACCGATTTTGATGCCTGAGGAAATTGATACTAGATAGAATTCTACGTATGAATTTTTAAAAACTTGTTATAAATATAGAATTCCTATTACACTAGCTTTTAACCAACATTGCGGTTCATTTGCTGATTCTGCTGATTGCATGCTACATAATTCTGATTGGGTTGTAATTAATGATCTTGTTAAGTTTTTAGAAAAATTTTATGTAGCTACGGTTGAATTTTTCGGTGCTTATTATCCTACTGTTTGTAATATTTTGGCATATATAGCCGATATTTCTGGTTTGCTCAAAGAATATAAAAATAAAGAAGGTTATAAAGAAGTTGTTGACGCCATGTTTACGAAATTTAAAAAATATTTTTTCCCGATTCCCCCTATTTACTTGGTTGGTGCTATGCTAAATCCGTGCATGAAATATAATCATATGTGTCACTTTAGTACTCTTATTTATACTAACTTAGAAATAAATACTAACCATGATTCTGAACAAGTACAACCTGATTTGTGGACGGCTACGGCTGATGCAAAGGATTACATAGAAAAATTATATAATCACTATGCTGATTTATTTGATTTAGTTATACCTACAAATATCACTCCAACTGTCGCTCCTCATCCTCCCGAGGAGCCATCATCTTCTAAAAGGCCAGCACATAGTGGTTTTTCTGATTCGTTTTATGATTTAAATTGTTGAAACAGTGTTGATGAGAGAACTTACACATCAACTTATCGGGAAGAGCTGAAATATTATCTTCGGACGGCACCAGAGGATCGCAGACGACGGATTAACACGTTGGATTGGTGGAGTAATGAAACACAATATCCTGTGCTTTCAAGATTAGCTAGAGATATCTTGAATGTTCCAATGTCAACCGTTGCATCAGAGAGCGCCTTTAGTCAGGGACGACAGCAGCTTGGAGACAACTGACACTCATTGGGAAGCAATGCAATGAATGTTCCAGTTTGCCTTAGAGATTGGATTAGAGCGGAAAGAAAAAACCAAGGAATGGAACCGGAGCCGAGCGACGAGATGAAACTTGAAGAAATTATGACTTCACGGGAGAACTCAGCAGAATCAAGTCCAATGCATGATTTTGCCCCCGTTGACTTCGACTATCCTATGCAAGTTCCCATTAATATTAACAGGAATGAGTTGGAAAAAATGATGCATAATTTATAGATTTTTCATCCATGTAAATTATAAATTTTGGATCATTTTGCAATCAATAAAATTCCCTAAATTCATTCACTCCTTAGTCCTTGTTTTTTATTTTTTTTCATTTAACGATTTAAAATTTTAAATTGAATTTCTAGTTTTTTACTTTAAATTAAAAACTTACTTCTAATATATTATTAATTTACTACCAAATATTATTAATTTATTAGATTAAGTAGCATATGTTTTGTATATTTGTGCATATATCTTCTATAGAAGTGTATATTTAACGTATACAAGTGTATATGTTTTATAAATTAGTATATAGTACATCTATATATATTGTAATGTATATATAATGTAGTATATTTTATAAGTAGTAGTATATATACATTGAATGGTGCGTATACACGTGTATATATCTTCTATAGAAGTGTATATTTAACGTATACATTTGTATATGTTTTATAAATTAGTATATAAGTATATCTATATATATTAGTAGTAGTAGTATATATACATTGAATGGTGCGTATACATGGAATAGAGTGTATATATGTGAATAGATCTTCTATAGACGTGTATATTTAACGTATACATATGTATATGTTTTATAAATTAGTATATAACTATACAAATATATATTGTAATGTATATATATTATAGTATATTTCATTTAAAGTATTACATATACATAGAATAGAGTGTATATATGTGAATGGATCTTCTATAGACGTGTATATTTAACGTATACATGTGTATATATTTTATAAATTAGTATATAACTATACAAATATATATTGTAAATTTGTAATGTATAAATATTTTAGTATATCTCATTTAAAGTATTACATATACATAGAATAGAGTGTATATATGTGAATAGATCTTCTATAGACGTGTATATTTAACGTATACATTACTTTATGTTTTATAAATTAGTATATATATTGTAGTATATACTTTTTTTAAAGTAGTACATATATATTGAATGGTGCGTATATATGTGTATATATCTTCTATAGACGTATATCTTTAAAGTATACAAGTGTATATGTTTTATAAATTAGTATGTAACTATATATATATACATATTGTTGTATATATATATATGTATATTGTAGTATATATTTTATTTAAAGTTGTACATATATATTGAATGGTGCATATATATGTGTATATATCTTCTAAAGTAGTATATATTTAACGTATACATGTGTATATGTTTTATAAATTAATATATATATATATGTATATATATTGTAGTGTGTATATATATATATATTATACTATTATAGCATATGTTTTATTTAAAGTAGTACGTATAGTAATATATAATTATATATTGAATGGTACGTATATATGTGTAATTGTTTATATATTTTTTTTAAAATATATATTGTATATTGGAGTGTATATAGTGTATATTGGATTTTTTATTTATTTTTTAAACCGGTTTGACCGGTTTTTAACCGGGTTTGACCTGGTTTTGGTGGGTTTGACAGGGTTGGGTTAAGTGGGCCGGGTTAGGGTGGGTTTTAATTTTTGTACTGTTTGGCCCGGCCCGGCCCGGCCCAAATAACGTCAAAACCGGCCCTCAACCCGGTTAAAATGGAAGGGCCGGTTCCGGGTTGGCCCAGACCGGCCCGTTTGACACCTTTACTTTGAACTGTATGTCATCATATTTTTAAAACAATTTTTTTTTAATTTTTAGAATAAAGAACATCAGTAACCCAAACACTTTAAATTGTTAGGTGTTTAATCTAGAGATGTGCTAAGACAATGTTATGTAGCTCTCCTAAAATATTATGCATAAAAGATAAATATATTCTTTCTAAGACACGTAAAATATTATGCATAAAAGATAGATATATTCCTTTTGACAGTAAAAGTACTTTCATTGAATTAAATTGTATTGTTGGGCAGAGAAACGAAAGTGAACAGGTTTATTCATTTATGTGCCATAGTTATGGTGAGATTTGCATATTTCATATTTTATAGATATCTAGAAATTATCCAGTATATGTACAAAGTGAAAGCAAGCATAAATTCGTATTTACTATGTTTTGCATACCCTTTCACTATTCATATTTAAATCCTTTGAACCTTTTTAGCCTGTTTCTTGGATAGACGCGTAATTAGTTTCATTGCTGATTAATCCTGAATTAGTTTGATCCAAAAAATTTCCAATGCACTTTAGTTAAAACTTTAAAAAATGGACAACTAATCAATGAGAATTGGTGTAGGGAGAAAAGAAAAAAAGTTAAAATAGTGCTCATGTATAAATTATTGAGTCGTTATAGTAAGGTAAGCAAAACAAAATAAAAAAAAATAAAAATATAAATTTGAGAAAAATTATTTCTTTTAAACAACGCATGAAAATAAGATGAGTGCATAAAGATAAGGAGAGCATAAAGAAAACATCGAAATTGAGAGACATAAGGAAAAAGATGCATAAATTGTTTGAAGTAAAAGTCTTAAAAAATGCATAGGGAGAGTAATCACTATTTTGACAAAATAATACCTATTTGTTTCTCAGCTGACATTACAATCAAAACATATGATACATCATATATGCATGTGGATTATTTTGTGAGAGTGAGCGTTATTGTTTCATTTATATAAATCAAAAACTGTTATATATTGTGAATGCATGAGAGAACATCTCTCTTGAAAAGTCAAGACACATAAATGATGAAAAGCGACATTACCATATTATTGCATCTCCATCATAATTTTAAATCAGCACTAGTTGCAGCAAAATGAAGCCCACGTATTCTAAATTGAAAGGGCAGTCAGAATGGATCTCCAACTCCATAATCTCATACCTTAAAAATAAAATTCACCAAAGACATTTCTAGTGAATTGAAGGATAAAGGAATTAAGGATCGCTAAAAGTCATATACAGATATTGCGGTACCTAATATTTCATTAGTAATGTTGTTAGCCATGAAAGAGTAAGAAGAAATAGCAATATCTATAGATCTACTTTGACATCATGTAGGAAACAATAACAAATTAATTTTTTTTGTCTCATGATTCCATCATTTTACGATATGAAATTATACAAGTTCGTAGCTAAAACATATAAGAATATTTATTTGCACTTCGCCAACATTCTATTGGAGCTAACAATAAAAACTAACAAGAAATATTCTATTATGTATCTATATTACTAACGAGGAAACTTAGTCGCGCTTTGCTCGATCATAAAATACATTATTAAATATATATTTTAATCTATTTTAATATATTAAAAATAATCAAAGAACCTTAAATTGTGAAATTTAATCGTGAAATATTTTGATTGTATACATTGATATCAAACACATGTTGTATTATATTAATATATAAAAAAATAATTTTTTCATCCCAAAAGTATAATGTGAACCTTTTCAGTGTTCGGATATTATAAATTTATGGTTGATTAAATCCACTTTGCTATCATGGTGTTCTAATGCATATTCGATCTATCCAAAATATGTTTATTTCATGAAATCTAAAATAATTGAAAGAAAAGCATCAATAATTTACACATAACTATTTAATAATTAATTTTCACATTATATATTACATATAAAAAAAAATGAAAATGAGATTATGCATAATTGTTCACATTTAACGTATACTATTAATTGTAGGGATAAAATGAGAAAAATTGATTAATTCTATTTTACTTTAGTAAGTGATCACCTAATATGAGATATTTTTTTTAGTAAAATGACAAATTAAAATGTAATCAAGAAAGTATTATTTATGAGCACTTTTTGTATGTACCGTATTCTAAAGAACCCAAAAGTCTTCTACTATATCTATTTAGTTTTTTTCTTCCACTACAATATTATTTTATTTTTAAAAATAGTTTCAATCTAATATGAGACCAAACTTTTTCATTATCCGATAGTTACTTATTTCTTACGCATTTTATATTTTTCTAATCATAATACATGATAAAAATATTTTCTTACTTCTCTTTAACAAAGGAGAATGACAATTTAATTTCACAATTTTTTTTTCTATAAATGCAATATGCAAAGAAGCAAATTTAAGTTTTAATATTAACTAAAAATTAATTTTTAATAATATTTCAAAAACTAAATAGGTGAATAAACGTATAGGTTCAAATCGAATCATCTAAATTAGTGAAGGGTTGACAATTATAGATAAAGATATCATAAATTTATACATCAATTTTTGGAGGTTATAAACATGAAAGATTACGCTGGCAATTATGATTATTATTAAGAACAAAACTAATAAAGATAATTAAAAATGGAAGTTAAGAGCTTTAGTGAAAGGTTGTCAATTATTTATAGAGAGAAGTATTATAAATTTACACATCAATTTTAAAGGTTATAAACATGAAAGGTTACATTGACTGCTCCAATAAGTGTTGTCTTATCTATGTTATGATAAATGCTAATAATTCTTTTTGTAGCCTCTTTAAATTCCTAAAACAAAAATTCACACGTTGCCTAATTTAAAGTCAAACTAATGTTTATCATTCCTTTTACAATTTTAAAATAATTTTGTTAATATAATATATTAAAAACTTGAGAAAAAAAACTCACAAAAAAATTATATATGATAATTAATTTCTTGATTGAATAAATAAAAGGAAATAAAAAGAACAAAGAAAGGAAAAGAGGTGATTAAGGAAATAATATAATTATCATTAATAGCATTAATGATGGTTGTTGATTTAAGGTGAAATTCAATGTCTTTTAAAATTAGAAAAAATCACAAAATAGATAAATAGGATTCTAGGTCTTAGAAATAGAAAATAGAGAAAGGTTTATGGAAAGTGATATAATGTTGTTAATGACCAAGTAAAAAATCAAGTCATTATTTATTAAGTATATATTAAATAAAAGATTTTAGTTACCTCAAGGCTGATTTACACATTCAATTTGTGAATTTATCCACACTTTGCGCGGTCATAAAAAAACTCATTAAATATCAATTTTTTTAATTTCGAAAATTAGAATTATTTTTCTTTTTAATCCATCCTTTATATACATATTGATTTGGATCACGTTAAATAATCATTACTAACCAAATTCTTTGATAATCTGTTATTAAATGGGATTAGTCAGAGGCAAAATTATTATATTAGATACAAATCCTGAATGAACATATATTAGCTTAATTAAAGGTGCAAATCTCTACATTTTAATTTGTTTCGATCTAGAAAATGTCATTTTATTATAATATAAAAAGGAAGAAGAAATACAAAGAAAGACATTAAAGGAAAATACGAGAAAATCACATATTAATTGGAGTACAATTTTTTACTTCAAGAATGGTGTGACATAGCCCACTCATCTACTACATGGTAGTATAAATTTCAATGCAAGTTCTTGGAAATGCACATAGTACACAAAGCAAACAACTGAAATATAAGTTAAAAGCAACTAACTAATCTGGAAGACACATTTTAGCAGCAAATGAAAAGACAATTCGCACAAAAGTTGCTAATGCACTTCCTAAATTTTTTATCCAAAGTAACAAAGCTCCTACTTTCTGCAACATAGCAAATGGTGGACCGTCTTCATCAATAGTATATCCAGCAATACCACCTTGATACATCTTAGCAGTGACTCGATTACAAATGATTTACAGCTCAATTTTGTTCACAAATTCATCAGCATGTCCAAGTTGATTGTTCATCGATTTCTGCAAGTTGACTTCTCTTTCTCTTTTCGCTCACTTCATACAATGTGTTTATCTCTAATCATCATCAAATAAGCATCACGTCGGTCCGCTCCTTGTAATTGTCTTCAAACACATAAATAAGTGGCAGCAGTGCATCCTTCGATAATTTTTCGATTAATATTTCCTCTAATTTTTTCTCTAGCATTCTGCTATTTCATAGAAATCTAATTTCTTGTTCAGAAATATATGCGGCACATTTGCACTTTTGTACCGCTCAATCAATTCTGCCTACGAAGTAAAATATCATTTAGATGCACTTTATTGTGAATAGGGAAGAAGAAGATAATGGTGGTGACAATTTATTCAGGAATAAAATAGTAATATCATTCACACTGTTTTTCAAGAGTGTCTTGGCGACATCTCCGACATAAAACAATTTAAAATGGAAAATAAACACATCAAATTAAAAATAAAAATCTGATTATCATGGCTTGGTAGGATGTAGATCCGCACAATTTACCCTTTCTCATCTTTGAGAAAGTTTTCTCTGAATCAAATAATTACAGTCAGCACGAAATGCGTTTATATTCCGTACAAAAATTTTCAAGTACGCCAAAAAATATCGTACCTTAATCTCCAACCTCAGAGGCTGAAATGATTCACTTTGAATTCAAAATTAAATTAACAAAAAGCACAAACAGGAAATGACATTTAGTAAAAATGAAGTAAAAAATATTAGTTAAACAAATAATCATAAACCTAATAATAAAAGTCATAAATAGGAGACAAAAATTGTGGTTAACTATCCCAATAAAATCGAATCAGGTCTAAAATGTGTGGGATAAATTAACTTATCATTTTTCAGTGACGAATATGAAAACTCATCGAAAGAGAAATGGAATCAGTGATAGAAGTACCCCTAGAAATTCGAGCGAGAAATTGAGAAAATCAGTATAGCACAACAATTAGGTGGAAGGAGAGATAAAGAGAGAAAATTAGTACTGCTAGAGGTTTTGCTTGTATAATAAATAGTGCAACCTCTATGAAGGGACTGCAAAAAAAGGAAATTTTATTATGATGAGGATGATTCATTTGTAGTTGAGTTGAAAAGGCAAACGTCTCCTTCTTAAACTGTTTTTGATAAATATGTAATTAATGTAGTACATAAATGAATAATTAAAAATTAAAGAATAATTAAAGATTAAAGAGAAAACATAAAAAAAATATTGGAAGAAAAAGGTCAAAATAGGAGAAAAAAGATAAATACTTTTCTTGGCTTGTGATGCATGTCATATCAGCATGCCTCTAATCCTCCTTTATATATATATTGATTAGTAGAAATGTGAAGAAGTAGGCAGCACTTCATGAGTATGTCTGTTTCATCTGTTTCGATCGTGATTTTGTTATAACACTCCTAACTAATTACTATAAGTTCTTTACGTATTATAAAATTAATAATATTTAATAAAAAGTAACATAGATATTTATGACATGTCTACTTCAGTGCTTCAACCGTAATTTAATTATATCACCCTTAATTAATTATTACAAGTCATCTAAGTATTAAAAAAATATTTAATAAAAAAAGTAAAATAAACATAAAATGATAAATTAACTCTTGATGTTTTAAATTAACTTGACATCTTATATGAGGCCCACTTAAATTTTTTTCACAAGCATTTTTATAGTAATTTTGCTATATCACTTATAATTAGTTATTATAAGTTATTTAAGACATGTATGCTTTGCTGCTTCAATCGTGATACTTGGTTGTCTCTCAAAATTATATCAGTGCTACTTAAATTGAAATAGAAGAAGAAGTATTATAAATACAATAGTTAAAACTTAAATCATTTTAAAAATAAAATTGACTATCAATGCCACAAAAGTTTGGATAAGGAGAGTAACATATATTATTTGAAAATTACATAAAAAGTATTATAAATTGCAATAGCTAATAGTTTAAAATGTTTAAAAATATAATTGATTATATAATATATCACATGGATTGAGATAAAAAATTTACATTATATTATATATATATATATATATATATGTATATTACTACTAATCTATAATATATTAAAGGTCTGAAGACCCTTTGAAAAGTTATTTGAACTTTTTGTCCTTCATTAAAAGTCTCCTCTTTAGATAGAATTGTCTTTTCAATATTTTCCTCAAATTATTATTTAGTTATTATTAATATTAGAACTTTGAAATTAACTAAAATCCTTATATGAGTTAGGAAAGAAAGTTCTAAATCAATTCAAATCTTACCTTATATGTATTAATAAATTAAATAAATGAGAAATAATGTTGATTTGAATTGAAAAGAACAAGAAAAAGAAGGTCCAAAGCAAAAAAGAGAACTAAAAAAAAGGAAAATACATAATTGGAAAGAAAATTTAATTGAATTGAAAAGGAAAAAGAAAACGTGTGGAGGAAAAAAGGAAAAAAAAAAAGAAGAAAGAAAAAAAAAACGTAAAAACAAAAAAGATTTACATTAAATAAATACAAATTGAATTGACAAAGAAGGAAAGTAAACTAAACCTAAAATTTCTTATAAATTGAGAATTCTTCCTTTCTACAATAATACGTCCACAATATAGTTTTTAAATATTTTTTTCTTTATTATCGTTGTTCGTTAATTTGATTGTGATTTAAGGTATGTTTTCTAAAATTTTTATTTTTGATGTTTACAATCTTGATAATATCTATGATTACAGAAATAAATTTGCTTGTAATTTGAGGTAAGTTCTTTAAAATTTTAATTAGTATGTTCTTGAAGTTTATAATAATAAATCATCATGTATTCGTGATAGACAATTGTTAATACAGAAGTTTTTAGTGAAATATTAATAGTAATTATGATTGAAGAGATAATTTTTCTTGTGATTTGAGGTAAGTTTTCTAAAATTTTAGTATGTTTTTTATGTTATAAAAATAACATAAAATTTTATGTTTTTTTATATAAATTTATAATAATCTATGTATCTATATAATATATTAAAAGTGTGAAGACCCTTAGAAAAGTGATTTGAACTTTTTACCTTTCATTAAAAGTCTCTGTAGTAGACAAAACCATCTTTTACTATATTTTAAAATTAAAATTCTAAAAAAATAGAATTTTTCATTTTTAACTATGTAAAATAACCATAATATACTTCAAGTTATTTTTCCTTATTTGAAACTAAATCAAATTTTACTAATACTGAAATTCGTTCTATAAAAAAATTAACCACAATTCTATTGGTTATTAACAGCAACACATGAATAGAGCTGACGGGTAGCTAGGTTTTTTTTTTTTTTTTTTCATTTTGCTTATTCTATCATTCTTTGGAAAAAAAACTTTCACTACTAATTGTAGTTTTAAAATTTATGCATAAAAAAATCATATGTGTAATGTAATCAACTTTATTAGATATGAATTTTACATGTTCTTGATGAAATTTCATACGTGTAATGTAATCAAGTTTACTACATAGAATTCTACGTGTTTTTTGTGAACATCCTTTATTTTAGGTTTTAAGTTATTCTTTGTTGTTTGATTTAAAATATCTTTTTACGTCCAAAAATTATATTAACAATGTTTGATTTGCTTTGCATGAATTTGTAGGTTTCTTGATGACGGATGACGATAATAATATAAATACAATTGATGGCCTTATTTTATTCAGTGAATGCTATGTACCAAGATAGAAACTTTTTTCATGCATTGAAGTTGAAGAATGTGAGGTATCTGATTAAGGATAGAGGGATTCCGATCATTCCATCATAATCTATATTGGTTTGAGACTTAGGAATTTGGTGATATGATTTGAAGACTTGATGCAAAATTTAATGAGTGTTTTGATATTCTACATACGATAGAAACTAAGATAAATCGATGTATATTCTCTCATAAATAAATTTTCTCTTTGTTTAGTCTAGAGTTTGTTACCTATCTTTATAGTAAAAAATTCACTTGCTTGCTTTCTTGGTATTCAGATAAGAAAATTATATTATCGGGATGAACATCAATTACTTAAAGATACTCAATTTTAGATGAATTGAATTTGCTTTGGTTATAATAAGAGGAGTCCCTAATACAATGGTTGTTGCATCTAAATATCATGTTTCAGTTTTGGATCGGGTGATTTCGAAGAGAAAAACGAATCTAAGAAGTATCCAATCTTTTTTGAATGTAAAGTCATGGTCCATGGGATGACTATGAGAAATTGTAGCTTTCAACAAAGGTATGAATTTATTACTACATTGAGGTATGAAAATATGTGATGAGTCTTTTAAGAGTTTTCTCCATTTTTTTTAAAGGTTACAAACATTTACTATTTATATTATAAATTAATAGTTTGAAATCTGCTGAAATTGTATGTTATAATTGCTTCATTATTTGAACCAGGCAAGAAATCATAATATTTTGATATCATTTTAATTTTATACAATTTTTCTCACTTTTTACCGTATGTAGAAAGAGGAGTTTCATAAATCTATAATAATAATAATAATAATAATAATAATAATAATAATAATAATAATAATAATAATAATAATCTATAATATATTAAAAGTGTGATGACCCTTAAAAAAGTCATTTGAACTTTTTGCCCTTCATTAAAACACTCCATAATAGACAAAATCGTCATCTACTATTTTTTAAAAATAATTATTATTAAATTATTATTTAAATTCTTAGGATAAAAAAAAAAGGAAAAATCCACACCTAAAAGAAATTAAATATAATGTGTAAAATTTTTTATTAGTAGTCATATGCAATTTTTTTAGGAGAAAGGTGATGTAAAGGGCAAAAAGACTTAAGAACCAAAATTATGTTTATTGAAAAGGAAACACGCATGGAAACTTTTAAGAAAAACAAATTTTACTAATCAAAATATATTTCTTTTTTTTCTAAACCTATGCAAAAGGAAAAAATTATTTGATTCAGGTATGAAATTGTATTATTTAATACTTCTAAATCAATTAGAATTTTACCTTATATAAAACTTCTAAATCATATAAAATTTTACCTTATATAATTTTTTTACCTTATATAAAAAAATTTCTATAATTCTATTTAAATCGTATTTTGATCTAAGTTTACTTGAAAAAAATTGATTTTGATAATTGATAATTAATTAAAGCTTTCTTCTTGCGTTCATGACTAGAGTTTTCTACCCTTCTTTGTTATATGAATTTATGATTTTTTTTTAATTTTTTATTATACGTATTTAGTTTAATTGTGAATAAATCATGAGATCTAACATATCATCATTACATTTGTTAATAAACTTTATTTATTGTGTTTTTTTTAGGAGGATGACAATCCATTCATTCTACCAGAATTTGTTTCTCCTACCATCCACCACTTTTTTAGTATTGGTTTCAAAATACAGTCATAAGCTGAATATTGTTTCCATATCTTTGTCGTCTTGAGAAAAATGACCGTCGACAGCCTCTTCATTTCTTTTCTTTGTTTATCTCAATTGTGGGGGATTTTAGCATATCGGGATATCATTAAGTCTTTCATGTAAATGGGTCTAGAAAAATGAGAAAGGGTTTATTACTATATTTTTTGTCTGTATGAAAACCTTAATTTGATGTTATTGTGATCTCCACAATGCGTTCATGCAAGTCATTGAGATATCAAAAGGAAGCAAAGTCAAATATGAGCTAGACAATAAAATCGGTCTTATTAAGGTATATAACACAATGATCTAAATTAAGTTAGCTCTAAGCGATCCTCTGAGGAGAAACATGATCATAGGGGTAATTTCAATTTCTTTTATCAATTTAAATAATTATAATTCCTTAATAAATGTTGTTTTACAACTTGCAAACATGTTTTTTCATTCAAAGTATTAGTTTAAAATTGGGACATTGCTCCTTTCTACTATCTATTTTTTTTAATTGTATATAAGTCAAAGTTGGAGTCTTCTAGCAAAATTATTTATTTTAAAATTAATGACACTTTCTAATGATTTTATTGTTTGCATATATTTATTAATGATACTATATTTTGGAGAATTTATTTCCTCTAGGTTTTGTGTTTGTAATATTAATTTTTTAATATGTAAGTCATTTAACTAAAGCATATTAAATATTATGTTGTTTTTTATTATAATTTTCTTCATAATCTTATTTTGTGAATGTTTGTAATGTAAGCTTTGCATAACATCATATTGTTCAATTTCAACTTTAACTATTTTCTAGGTTCACAAATATATTTTTAATTATAGAAATTTATGAGTTAAAGCTATAATTTTTGTTAATGGATCTTCATGATTTTCAGATTTATTTTTTTATGAACAAAAAGATTTATATTTATTTGTGTTTGATTAATAGAATGATTTGAATTTTATGGGCGTGGACATGTATTACATTATAAGGTATGCTAATACATCATGAAAATGATTATGAGGTAATTTTTGAATTTTTTTTCTTTTTGCAGGTTAGGAAAATTTTTCTATTAATTTGAATTTAAATTGTTGAGTTGTTACTTAATTAATCATATTCATCATTTACATGAATTTTCAATCTATGTTAAAGCACACATCAAAAAACTAATTTAAATAATAAAAAAAATCTAAATAGAATATTAATTGATTATAAAGGTCCTAGATTAAATGACATGAAAGTCACTCTAATGACATAATGCATTAAATTAAGTATATGTTTGAAAATACCTTAGATCAAAGGATGAAAGATTGGATAACTAAAAATTACACAAATTCACAACTTATGTTTTCAATATTACAAAAAATTCCAAACTCCCTAAACATATTACAAAGATCTCAACATGCTATGTATATGTTGACTATGTTATGTATATTAATAGGGAGAGAGAGTGAAATAATTAAAAAAGTGGGAGAGAGTGTAATTACTTCCAAAAGGGTTGATATTTATGCTATTTATATTTAAAATAAATCTAACAAATAAAACGTGTTTTAACTTCAACTATTTTCATGAACTAAAAAAAGGTAATTTTGTTTTAAAAGTATTTTTGAGAAAATACATTTAAAAGTACTTTTAAAGATTTTGTCAAATATTTATAGTTAGTCAAATACCAATAGTTGTTCTGTTTCTAAATTTATTAGTCAAACACAAATTGATTCTCATCGAAAAATAGATATCAAAGTAATTTTATAAAATTAAACCCATTGAAGCAAATTACATGCGTGGAACGCGTATGCTAAGACTAGTATATATAAGGGAGGATCTCTAACTTTGGTAGTACTCACATAATTTTTTTGTCTATTTTATCCTTAAATAAATATTAATGACTTTGCAAATTCTCAACCATTTTGGCAAATTTATTTGATTATATGGGCTTTTTAAATGTTCTACAAGTGACGAGTCATTAAAAAAGTGATGGTGACACCACAAAATATCTATTTATCCAATCAAATCAAAAATTAAATTTTAAAATTTTGTAGTGTTCTTTTATGTGGAAATAATACTAAGAGAGAATATGTAATTTTTTAATCCTCACAAAGAACTCATTTTGTCTTTTTATCCCTAATTGAAACTTTAATAACCTTATAAGCTTTCACCAATTGAAGGAACATCTACAAAAGTATTTTACTGAATTAGATTTATAAATAATTTAAATTAAATATGATATTTATTTATAAATTAACTTTACTGATATGATCATACAAGAGTTTGTAGCATCAAATATTTTTTTATATTATTTAAATACAATACTTTTTTATTAAAAAAATGTGCTAGCCAATATAAATTTAACTAAGAAAAACAAATGAAGTTAATTCAACATAAGGCAAAACTCAATTTAGATCATTAAAGACTTTCATTCAAAAAATTTCAATAAAATAAAAAGGAAAAGAGTTTAACGCATGCATTTGTTTGAAAAAGTTTTTGTTTAACTTACAAAATTTTTATACCCTCTATTTTAATTTATTTGTCTGATTTGTACTTTGCACAAAGTTTTAAAAAGAAATAAATATTTTTGAATTTTATGGTTTTAAACTAAAAATATTTAGAAAAGATCAAAATATCTTTTAGTCTTACGGTCTTAAACAGTTCTAAAGAAAGAAAGGAGACATTCTTTCTAAAATGAAACGAACTAAAGAAAATAGGATAAAAAATTGAAACAAATATGTGATTTAATATTCTGGAAATATTGAGAAATTAGTGAACTATTTTTAACTAATATAATATTATACAAAAGCAAATAAAAAATAGAGTAACAAAAAAAATCTTTATAAATATAAATGTTAATGTAGTTTGGACCCGGGCTCAGCACGGTTCAAATGAGACTAGTATATATATACACACACACTACCTTCATGCATAAAAGCCTACACAAAATACAAGTAAAAGCAAATTCAAATAATTATTACTAAAACAAACTTGTTTTTATTTTTTTGGTTAAGTAACGAACTTGAATGCAATAGTAATCGATAGTGATTTCTCAAAAAAGAAAATCAATATAGATTTATTTTATATTAATGGGTGGGAGCTCAATGGACCAACAAGTCTATAAAGAAAAGACCAACACTAAGACAACAATTATAAAATGCAAAACAGTAGTGTATGCATTTTAAAGATAAAATCACTATTATATGATTAGGGATAAAAATATAATTTTAATATAATCTTATTAGGTTATCGATTTAATCGTTAACTAAAACCTTCAAATTGAAAACCGAACTGATATTCCAATAAAATAATTTCTAAAGTCATTTTAAACTGTTAACCTAATAATCCGATACCGATAAACCAATAGTGATTTTTACGATTTGATTTATTGGTTAGTTCAATTCTTCCACACCCCTAATTGTAATAGATGAATAAAAAATATTTAAAAACAATAAATATTTTATGAAAATACTAAAAAAGGAAATTTTCCTAAAACAGAAAACTTTAGGAGTTGGCTTTTGGTCTTTGAATGTGGCGGTCCAATTAGACTTTTGGGTTGTTTTAGCGAGGTCCAAAGTATCTATTGTTCACCGACCTATACTAGGTTGTTAATGAGTAGATTATTGATCAAAATTATAATTAAATTAACTTAATTGATTTTAAAATTTCTAAAATTAAATCAAATCAATCAAAAAATAATCGTTGATTTAGTTTGATTTTTTTTTAATTTATAGTTTTAGCTAATGATAAAAATTAAAAATTTTAAAAAATAAATTCAATCTAATATATTCAAGTATTGTATCTCAATCTTAAAACAAGGTGTGTTCATGATTTGATTTTTAACCAAACCGCACCGCGATCCAAACACCGATTAAAAAACTCAAACTGATGTCGGAGTAGAGATTTAGGGTTGTTCTGAATAGAGAAAGGAGTTTCCATTCTTATTGGGATTCTTTTTCTTCTTTTCCGAATCAAATTGGGATTTGGGGATGGAAACTTTATTATAAGAATAAAGAGGAGTTGCAAATTTATCATAATTCAGACAAACTGAATTTTAGTGCAAAGGGCTGTGCTTTGAGTTGTTTCTTTTCAGTTCAATCCAATCATAATCATGGTGTCGTCGTCAGTTGCAGCAGTTTCATGGTTGATGCTGACTGAGAAGAAGGATAATGCAAAAATTCAGGAGTTTTTTGATTTATCCAATGGTATCACCCATTGCATGAATTTGGCAGAACTAATGGGAAAGGGCTGTTTGAGTGTCGGATTTCCTGGTTGACTTTTCACTGCTCATAAATATGAACACATGAATTTGTTTCATCTTTTTCCACGTCGCGTAATCAATCTCCCTATGATGCGTATCCTGGAAGGTTATGAATCTAAAGAGGAAGTTGGTGATATTGATTGTACTGCTTATGTTGAGAAAGCTGTGGTTTCTGTGGATCCTCTCAGCTCAACAGATTATATTTTGGCACTAATTCTAGGCTCTCCTACCACTTTTGCGTTTTGGAGGCCACGAGACACCTCTGATCCGTGTTATCATGGGTCCAATATTAATATATTTATTTATTTTTTTAATTTTGATAAATTTAAATAAAATTCTTTAATAAAAGAATTGGATATGTTTTTTAAAATTCATCCGAAATCTAGCATGAGTTCAACATATGTTATTTTAATATGTATTTAGATAATTTAAATTGTTAATTATTGTAATTTATAATTTTTTTTATGTAATTTTCAAATTAATATACGTTACTTTTCTTGTCCAAATTTTTGTGGCATTGATAGTCAATTATATTTTAAAAATAATTTAAATTTTTAATTATTGTGATTTATAATACTTTTCTTCTATTTCAATTTCAGTGACACTAATATAATTTCAAGAGTCGATCAAATATTTTATATCTTTTAAATTTTTTAAGTTATTGATTATTGTGATTTCTAGTATTTTTCATCTAATTATTTTAAAATATATAACATATTAAATTATTTTTAGATATTTTAAATTGTTAACCATTGTAATTTATAATACTTTTTATGTAATTTTTGAATAATATATGTTACTCTCCTTGTCCAGAGTTTTGTGTCGACGATAGCCAATTATATTTTTCAAATAATTTAAATTTTTTATCATTGTGATTTATAATATTTTTTCTATTTCAACTTATGTGGCACAATGCTTAAATGACTATAATAATTAATTAGAGGTGACAGTAAAATGTAATTATTATTATTATTTATTATTTATTATTTATTATTTTTATTATGTGTATGTGTTGATTCAAGAAGAATTTGAAAAAATTTAGAAATGTGTTGAATGTTATAAATGTTAATAATCCATTTGGTGCTTCTTGATTTCTCTATATTTATCTCTTATGTGTTTTTACTCTTTTGCCCTTTGAGTATATGTAGTATTTTTTATTTTTTTAAAAATCAATATCACGAAAATTTTTATTCATAGTATATATATATATATATATATATATATATATATATATATATATATATATATATATATATATATATATATGACTTATAATAATTAATTGCGGGTGATACATTAAAATCACAATTGAAGCAGCAGAAATCAGTCAATTTTTTATTATTATTAATTATTGTTATTTACAGTACTTTTTATTTCATTTTCAAATAATATATGTTGTTTTATATCTTCTTCTGTCTCATCTCAATTTATGTGGCACTAATATAATTTTGATAATCAATAAAATATTTTATGTTGACGTATTATTTTCTTATTCTTATTTTTTTAATACATAAATGACTTATAATAAGGAGTGATATAGTAAAATCATCATTCGAAAAATAAAAATTTAGTTTAAAATATTAAGAGTTAATTCCGCATTTTATATCTATTTTATTTTTCATTAAACATTATTTATTTCGTAATGCCTAGATGACTCATAATAATTAATTAAGAGTGATTGATTATGTTATTACTATAAAAATTAATATATAATTTTATCGTATTCAATAGTAATCATCAATAATTCACCGAAATAGTATATTAATTAAATATGGGATACTATATTTGCATGTGCAAAATATGATATTATTAACTATTATTGGATAGTGCATTATATTTATCTTTCACAATAATAAAATTTTACTATATATTTTTCTTTATTTATTTTTAACTTGATACATATTGAACCAACATAAATTCTAAGAAAATATTCATTAGAATTTTTTATTAAATTAAACTTATTTATTTTGTACTTTAAAAATTTAAAGTAAAGTTTAAATATTAGTATTTCTATATAAGAAAAAAATAATTTTAAAATTAAATTTACTAAAATAAATAAATAAATAAAAAGATTAATTTTCTGTATAAAATTCAATTAAAATAATAAAATCGATTTACTTTAAATATTTAGTTGTAATTAATTAAGATAATTTTTTATTTTGTCATGATTTATGATGCACCGATAAAATTTTGAGAGTTGAATAGAACTTTTATCTATTTTTAAAACAATATTTTAAATTGTTAATTATTGTGATTTATAATAATTTTTACGTAATTATCAAATAATATATTTACTCTTTGTGTTTCAATTTATGTGGCTTCGATACAATTTTGAGAATCAACTAAAATTTTTATATATCTTTTAAATATTTTAAGTTGTTAATTATTATAATTTGCAGTACTTTTTCTTTTATCTCAATTTATTTGGCATTGCTAAAATAATGAGAGTCAATAAAATTTTTATATGTCTTTTAAATATTTTAAGTTATTAATTATTGTGATTCGTGGTAACAAATTAGTTTTGAACATGACAGTCAATTAAATAAATAAAAATTTTTTACTTCCAATATGTAGTTATAGTTAATTAATATAAATTAATAGAATATATTAACTATTTAAACCATTATGATAAAATAATGAAATTATTATATATTGGAGCATGGTATGTAATTAAGTGGGAGTGGAGGGATTTTTTGGTAATTGCATGAGAGGAATAATAGACAAATTGTGCTAATAAAAATAGTAAGCAGGAATAAACAACTGATAATAAATAAAAAGAGTTTGATGAAATTTAAACAAGAAACAAGTAATTAAAAGAAGATAAGCAGGTATGAAAAATAGAGTATAGTTAAAGCAGATCTGTTATATATGGTGTAAAATCCTACTCAGTACTCGCTCCTTTGTTATCCTTAATCCACTGTTGTAGACAAGTTAATCCTTAATCCACTGTAGTAAATAAGTTATAAAGATCAAAGCATATTTTCTCCCAACAAAATAAATTATTTTTTGTCTTTTTTGATTTTTTTTTATTTATACCCTGTTCATCTCTTTCTCTCCAGTTTTAGGTATTTTAGTAATATCTTCTTTAATCACACCCCGGGACAATAACAATCGTCCCTTTTTAATCTTCTTTGAACTTTTCAAATCTCTAGGAATTTATAGAATAATTCATCGTTACTGCTAAAACACTGAGAGAATAACCATATACTAGGGGTATATTTATAATTAATTTACCAATACTATAAGATCGAACAACTGGCGGTAATTCGCACGGCTATCTAGATCTATAATATTTAAACATATGTACTAATAAGTAATTTGCTAATTTTACAAGATAAAAAAACTGATGGTAATTCACACGGTCATTCAGATCTATAATATTAAAAATACATCTGAAAGAAAATATGAACTTCATTAATTCAAACATAATTTACAAATTAGGAAGAAAAATACAAAGATTTATGTAATGACTACTTACATGTCTTAAAGAAGAACTGAGGTTTCCCTTTCGGAGTGCCCTGAAAGCTAGCGGCTATCGGAATATGAAGAAATAAAGACTAATATGCACTATATATATATATATATATATATATATATATATATATATATATATATATATATATATATCACGAGCCCCTAATTATCTAGTAGTTTTCATAGAAATGATCCAACATTTCTCTTTGTTCCGACATATAAAATGTTTAAATAACATAAATACCAACCCTTTTGCAAGTCACTTTCTCCCACTTTTCAAATTAATTTACTCTCTCTTCCTATTAATAGACATAACATAGTCGACATATACATAGCATTCTGTGTATATGTTGGGATCTGTGTAATATGTTTAGGGAGTTGAGATTTTTTGTAATATTAAAAACATAAGTTGTGTATTTGTAAGGTTTTGATCATTTGTATGTGAATGTCCAATATAGTTCAAACTAAGAAACTCAACTGCTCTTCGTGCGGCAATAAGAAATTGAGTGAAATTATATTTTTAATAATAAAAAATTAAATTTAAACAAAAAACTAATGAAAGTGTAAGAATACTCAGAAAAAAGTAGTCCTCCATTTGAAATATATATATATATATATATATATATATATATATATATATATATATATATATATATATATATATATATATCCGGGGGTCTATCGGAAACAACCTCTCTACCTCTTCGGAGGTAGCAGTATGGACTGCATACATCTTACCCTTCCCAAACTCCACTTTGTGGAAATACACTCAGAAAAAAAATAGTCCTCCATTTGAAATATATATATAAAAGTAAATTTACATTAATGTAGAAAGAATATATAAATTGAATCATCACCTCTCAAAATTCCTATTCGATTTTTTCATTCAAATTTTAATCTTTTGGGGAAGGAACAAAAATTAGTTAAGAGTCTATGTCCGGTTATTGACAAGGGGAAGAAAAGAGATACTATACTTCTAGTGCTTTATTGTTTCACCACTTTTGTGCAATATCTAAGTTTTATCAACCCGTCTCTCTTGTTGCGATAAAAATATTAAAATTAGTGAGAAAATGAATACACGACACTAATCACCTAATTTCGTTGCTAATTCACTAATACCATCATAGCTTTTCAGGAAAAAATATATATTATATAGATCATCATTAATATTAGTTTAAAATTTATAAGAGGAAAACTAATGAGAATTGAATGACATCAGAAAAAAGACGAACACATATTTTTTTATGGACTTAAAGGAGATATCACGATTTAAGAGTGTCTTAGATATGAAAAAAAGCTTTTCGCGAGAACTATAGATCAGTCAGCAGCTATTTATTTTATCATTTTCGTCCACTTTCAAAAAAATTCAGTTTTTATAATTTATGGAGCCAATGAAACAAATCAAGACTTCTTAAAACAAAAATTTTCTTCTCCTTTGATATATGAAAGATTGTCAAAATAATTACATTATTAAAGTAACTCTTTATAATGTATTAAAGTACATCCAAACTGTTTTATAAAGCACTTTTCAACAGTTTATGTAAAATGATTTATTTAGTTTAAATAGGAAAAAAAGAATTTGTGCTTGAAAATAAAAAGAGGATGGCATTTTTGTTAGAATTAGTGGCGACTTTTAGATCTTTTTTTAAAAGGTAGAACATGAATAGAATAAAAAAGAAAAATACTAAAAAGGAAGAAAAAGAAATAGAAATGATGGTCATGGAGAGGTGTCACACCACACTCTATTGCATTTTGGATTATAACTCGTCTATCTCAAGCATCTTTCTTTGATCGCATATTGGATCTGCATTGATAATATGTTATTAAATTTGTATAATAATTATAGGTACTAAATAAGGTAATAAACATTGAGTAGTTGCAAAAGATGAGTAATGTGCATTAAGAAATTTTAATGTCATTAATATTATTAAGTGTATTAATTTTAAATAATTGATAGTAGTTAAAGTTCTAGCTAGCTAGAGTAAGAAAAAAGAATTTTGCACCAAAAAGAATTAAAAAAGGAGACATGTATCAGATTAAGAACGTGACTTTTGAAGTTGTTGTAACGTATAATTTTAATTTTTAAGAGGTAAAGATGAATGAAATAAATTGATTTTAACCTCAATTTCTATAAATTATTTGGAAAATTATTTTTACATTAAAAATATTCAAATGTGAACATGTAAAAATATCCGTCCATAGACGTTGTGTTATCAATTCTCTCTCTCTTCAGTTGATACGATTTTACACATTTTTGTAATCATAAAATAGATACCGAAAATGTTGAGATTAATTAAAATGAGTAGTTTTTTAAAAAAGAAAAGTCTCGAAACTATTTTTTTTCTTTTTCAAGGTTTCATCCTTATGATGAAAGTTATTAAGTATTTGTTTATTACTCCTTGTCTTGAGACGGGATTATATCGGAAACAACCTTTCTACTTCTCCTAAAGTAGTGGTATGGACTGCGTACATCTTACCCCCCTCAGACCCCACTATGTGGGAATACACTGGGTTTGTTGTTGTTGTATCCTTATGATGAAAGTGTTAGACATGAATCCTATTTGAATATATCTACTAAATTATAATTAAATGGACCGTTGAAAATTCAACAATAATTAAGACAACTAAGAAAAAATTTATAAATATAACACGTTTAACATAATAAAGAGAGTTACAAGAGTGACTTTTGACTATTTTTTACACATAAAATATAAATTAAGGCTAGCTGTTCTTAGCCGAAAAATGTTTCACATCTCTTTTCATAAAAGCTAGCTTTGACATTTGATCTTAATGTACAATTTTTCGATAACCTAAACTACCACATGAAAAATAATAAGAAAGAAAAATTAGTGTTAGTCTAAAAGCTATGACTGAAGTAACACTAAGATGGAGTAGTATTTGAGTGGTTAACTTAGATAGAAAAAGTAAAATAAATTTCTTTTTATTTTTTCTAAAATCTCTCACCTTTTTGCTTCCATGGTGGATTTGAACCTGCAACCTTAAAATTGAAGGTGAAAAATATTCACTATCCGAGAAAGTGAAATTCTATAATTCTTTACACCAAATTGAGGTTCAATAATTAAATTAGTCTTTCCATGATTTTGTATATTGCTACTCATGATAAATTTCAATACAAATATAATGAAAAACATAAAGCAAAACACCTTCAAACCTCTCGATTTCTAATAGCTCCTTTGCTATTATCCAACAAATACTAAGAAAATCTATATTGCTGGAGGTTTAGGGAAAAGGGATGACAAATGTATATAGAGCATAAAATATTGAAGGATACGTGCTGCATCGAGGTATTTATGCTTGAATTTGGCAAAATGCTCATTGAACTCATTTAAATAATAAGCCTTTGTCGTGGCATAGAATAGATAAAAATGCTCTCCACAGTGTTGATTTACACGAAGATTTTCAATGAGGTGGCTCATGCAAAGTCCATGATGTGCACGATTGTAAATACGGAAGGAGGCAATGCTAATGTGCCTATAGGAGTTGACACATAGATCTGGATTATCTTCTACGATAGACTTCAACTTCTCGAAGAAGAAGGTCCAAGAAACATCGTTCTCTTTATCCACAACACAAAAGACAATTAGAATATGATTTTTGGTGTTATGTGTAACGACACTCAGCAACACACACCCCATACTTCCCATACAAATGTGTGTTATCAACGGTATACCTTTATTATATGAGCATATCCCCGTATGCAATTTTCAAAAGCTAAAAGTAGTACACGAACGATCCATATATCTTGTTAACTATGATAGAATAAGAAAAAATGGGATTCAATAACTTGACCATATGGGGAAAAGCCTGCAGCCAAGAATATTTGTGCTTCGGTGTCCCACAATAATGTTCTTTGCAATTACACTTCCTCTCCAACATATCCAATAGTTTGTATTGCAATACATCTCCCTAAGCACAATTCTCTGAATTTCTCTTATGCTTGGGCCTTTATCATCACGAAAATGATTTACACATAGTGAAACAATGATGTCAAATGAGATTTTCTTATGCCTGCTCATGGCGTGTTCAACACCATACTGGTAGAACCGAACATACTTGTATATGCAAAATCTGTTTGAGCATTCATACTTTTTTGCCAGCAACAACCAACCGCAACCATGAGATACATATTTCACCTTCAATAATTTCATACAACTCTTCTCTGTATAGTAAAAAAAATGCCTTAGCGATGCTCCATCTTATATCATTTTTAGCTCTATCTTATTAGTGAATATTTGATCACAATAGAAATTAGTTCAATCGGTGAATGAATAACTTGGTTGTGATCCTGTTCCACAACCTTCTTCAAAATCTTGCGAGTTCGATGAATTCCATATTCATAGAATCATCTTTCATATTCATTAGATAATCACCATCGTTCTCATAATCTTTCAAATTATCGTCGAATATCGGGAGCTGAGGTGGGGGTGGTGATGAATTCAATGGTTCTTCAAAGGGCCTCTCAACTACATTTATCCTTAAAATAGACTTAAATCCATCAACACCAACATCCATCATATAGAAAGACACACATCCGTTATTATTTATGATCGTAGGATTTACCTTTTCCCTCGAATACATTAGATAACTAATCACCACGTCACTCAGCGCGCAATCTAAATCCCCACTCTCCATTACGCTTGCAACCAAGTCATCGTATGAGCCATTACGGCAAATCGCAGTGGGCAATGTCACCTTAGTAAAAGATTTCCATTTTCAACATTTGGGAGTCTCCTTCCATTCTCCCATGAAAATCACTAGAAACCACAACATACTATGCAATAGACATCCTAGAATTAAGCTTTAGCCAATCATTAATTATACTATTAGTATATGTCGGGTATATGAACAATCGGTGCCTGTGCAGATATCCATACAAAATTGTGAAATTACAGATATTGCTTCTAATCAATGATTGTTGGGTTTATGGAATAGAGAAATAAAGTTAGAGTTGTCCAAGCTACTATAGTGTATTTTCTAAAGAGGTTTTGAGTAATGTGAGTGATTTGAAAGCTTTTTAAAAATGGTGAAAAGTGTGTTTCAGAAGATAACAAACAAATGGGGTAACAGTGGATGCAATGGACAAGATTATGATGTTTGTGGACTGATTTTGAGCTGATTGCTGGAATCATGACTGAATCAGAGATTTTGGAGGGAAACATAAGCTTCTATTTTAAGATTTTGGAGTTTTTTTTAATTGGAAAGATATGAGGATATTGAAATTTTGGTAGTCCTCGCAATGACTTTATTGGCATTTTAATTTTTTGTGAAATAAAATTATTACACATGGTAATTAATAGTGTCTTTTTTATTACATATTTTCATTTTCACCCTTATTCTTTTTGTTAAGACTATTCCACTTGAATTTTTATGTTCTTTTTTTCTTGCCATTTGTTAGATGACTATTTAGTTAAACCTCTCTTCATTTTAAATCAACAATAACTTTAACTCAAAAAAAAATTCAAGTTAATTTTTAATACAAAATAAAAGTTTGCAATAATTTTCAACTACAACCTCATACATAGTTCTTTTTAATATTATTCAGTTCTCAAAATATATAATTAAAATGGGATGAATACTATACTCTTATAAGGGGCATGAAAAAAAATAAGCATAATAAGTAAATGGACCGAATTGAGTAATCTATTAATGTAGTTTATTATCCTTCAATATCCTTATAGAACATTTTGTTAGTTAATATATATATATATATATATATATATATATATATAAAGGCTCTAAATTAAGATTATAATTGTTATAGTATAAACTTGAAATCTTTGATTTTATTTTAGATGATTCTATCGATGAAAAAATTATTTTGAATAAACTATTGTACACTGAAATTATGAGTGAAGTTAAAACTCAATAAATATCAAAATAAATTTATTTTTAGCTATAACTAAGAAATTACATACTACCAAATTTATAAAAGTATCAATATTTTTTCTATTTATGATCTTTATCGAAGTATAATAATTAAATATTTTAAATCGTACCATTATATAAAATATCAAGTTACTTGTAGCCTTTTGATATATTCTAATTCTCTGGTAATACTTTTTTCATCACAAATAATACTTCTCTGGTAATACTTTTTTCATCACAAATAATATTTCATTTAAAATTATCTAATTACATGATTAACAAATTTAATAATTATGAAAACTTATTAACAAGACTTGTTTAACATACCATTAGATAACACTAATTATAAAGTAAAAAATACATATAATATAAGTTATAGTTTTAAATTAAAATTACTATTTTTATACTTTGAATTTGGGTCCGGGTTTAGCACAACCTCGTGAAATAAGTTTTATATATAATTGTGGATGAAGGAGTGAGGGGGCTAAAGTGTATTATTAGAAACTTATGTGTTGGATTTGTTAACTTGAAAAGAAGAGATGATTATGTCATAAAAAGTGGGTATTTGACAATTTTTTTAATACTTATGTCTAAATTGCAAAGAAAATTTTAAAAGTGAGTATTTAGCAAACTTGCCCATGTATCATTGTCATTTTGAATGGTACATTATGTAATAGTTATGTGTCTACGATGTATCACTATAGTTTTTTTAATGGTATATGTAATAATGAAAATTTAAGAGAGGAGTAGTAATTAGCTTTTGTAGTAGTGAGATATATGTTGTTTTTATCAGAGTTATTTATTGTCAAATTATTTGGATTGTAGGTGCCAATACTAAGTGTTGGCTAGTAGACTATCGATTATTCTATGGAATGGGGCGGCTCAAGCATATTCATGGTTTAAGGCGGAAATCAAATGAAGGCCTTAAGATTTTGTAAAAAAATAACTTTCTTTTAATGAACTCTATTTTCAAAATTAGAATCGATTTTTTCTAATTACTTTTTTTAAGTAATAATATAATCAATATATTTAATCTTTCCTAAAACATAATACATTAGATATATGAACTTCTTCTAATAATTTTTTTTATATAAAAAAATTATTTTTTTTTATGAATAATATTTATTGATTTTTTAAAAATTTATTTATATTATTATAAAGGATGAGGCCCCTCAAATTTGGGGGCCTAAGACCACCTATTTTCTTACAAGGTAGCCGCCCCTGCTATAGAATTATATAGAGGTGTTAAATTCTCAAAACACTAATGCTAATTCACTCCTTACTATTGGACCATTCCGTGAGATCTCACGTCATTCAGGTGTCATTTATAGGAAGAAATTGGGCAACCCATAGTTTTTACGGCTGATACTTGCAGGCACTAAGTGAAATCCCACAAGGCCTATCCAATATATAACTCCATGAAAAATTTCGAATAGCATTTAGCTTTAGAATGAAATTTGTTGAACAAATTCTTCTAATTATCAGTTTACATAAATTTAGAAAAAATAACCGAAATAATTGCTCATCCGATCACTTAACCTATATATATATATATGTCTGTAGGAGTTTTGAGCTATAGGTGATAAAAGAGTTTTAAAATGAGGTGTAAGTGACACAAGTCTTAATAATTGAGTGGAGGTGACAAGTTTTTAAAATAACCCACAAGTTTTTAAATTTACACTTTGATCCAAATGTTAGTTAATATAACAAAAAACGAAGGGAAAAAAGGCGTGTTTTTCTCTCTCCTCATCCGTTACCATTTTTTGTCTCTTCGCGATATTTGTTGCTCATTGTTGCTGCTGCTTTATTCATCATCTTCCGATTCATTATCATTATCTTATACTTCATTATCATCTTCATATTCTTCTTGTTGACCATTGTTGTTGTTGTTGTTACCGCAACTGTTGCTCTTTGACCAATTTCTTAGGTCAAATTTTGTTTCGTACATCACTTTCAGCTTTGGCATTTACTTTGAGAGGAGACTTTGGTAAGTCAAATTATGCTTTAGTTGAATTTGTCATCTGGGTAATTGCTAGTGTGCTGTTTTTGCAACAATAGCTAGCACGCGAACATGAATGCAACATAAGAGAAATCTGTTTAAACAGATCCATCATCTGTGGCACCAGATATATGTTCTGTTGCAACAGTTGACTCATGTTGGATTCATAATTATGGCTCTAGGTGCCCGTAATATGAATCGTATAGATGGGTATTCTGTTGCGCCAGATTAGTTATCTGTTGCACCAGATTAGTTGTCTGTTGCAACATACAAGTAATCTGTTGCACCAGATAAGTAATCTGTTGCAACAAATAATTATTCTGTTGCAACACATGAATAATCTGTTTCGAATAACAAAATACAGCTCCTGTCACAAACCCAACAGATAACTCATATGTTGATCTCTTGCTGTTGATACTGGATTCAAATTATTCCTTAATTGTGGACAAGTCATTTGTTGAGAAAAAGAAATAGACAACATGAAAATTAAATAAGAATTAAAACGTCAAATGCATCGAACATAAATTTTTTACTAAACAAAAAAATACATAGGTAAAAGAAAAGAAAATGCTTAATTATTATTATCATCATTATCATCATTATTATTTGTATGGCCAGCCGGCCAATCTTCAATCGACAGCAGCAGCGCCCTCCTCATCCTGCGGATCTCCCGCAGCTTCCTTACCCTGATGGCGGCTAACTCCCACTGCATGTCGTGAACCTCCTTCTATAGTTTTCGCATAGTGTCTCGTAAAATAGCGATATCCCATACTGGATCAACCATATCTAGAAAAAATGCATAAGTTGACAAAACACACACATAAAAACAAAAGTAAAGAAAAAAGAATCCGAACGTAATACAACGTATATTTACACAAAATTGAAATCTTTTTTATTACAGTTCTATATTTGATTCTATATCATATATATTTCTCATTCTATATTTATTTCAAAATTGTTTAATGAAATGGTTAGTAATAATTAATGAGACATTCCTCCGCTTTCAGGCAAAAGTGAAGATAAAAAATAAGAATCGATCGTTCAAGTACTTCAAATTGAATGGAAAAATGACAGGAAGAGTGACATATAGAAAACTTACCAGAGACAGGTAAAAACTATGAAGTCCTTGAAGAGAAAGTAGTTGAGGGTGTCACAAGAGCAAGGAATAAATAGTGTGCAGTAGAATGAACGATTGAGTAAAGAGGGACCTATTTATAGAGGATTGAACTTGAATGTGTTAGGCAAAATGTCACAACTGTTCACCTTCATTTATTAATGACATTTCTTGCTTACTGTGAAAGTTATGACTTGATTAAATTAAGCGATATTATGATTAGTCATGACTTTTCAGCTTATTATTATTATTATTATTATTATTATTATTATTATTAATAACTAGTTCTTTCCAGGAACCGTTTTTATATTGAGTTGTGAAAATAGATTATATATCTATTGCATCAGATAACTCATATGTGAAAATAGATATTTGCAACAAATAGATAACCTGTTGAATCAGATAATATATCTGTTGCAGCATATAATCTATATATCTTTTTTTTTTTAAAATTATCGTCATGACATCCAAATTTTCTGACTTTTTAATTGACTGTTCACCTCCATTTATTAATAACTTTCTTGATTACTGTAAAAAGTTATGACTTAATTAAATTAAGCAATATTGCGATAAGTCATGACTTTCCAGAAATCGTTTTTATACTGAGTTGTGATAACAAATTATATATCTGTTGCATCAGATAACTCATCTATGACAACAGATATATCATCTGTTGCAAAAAATAGATAACCTGTTGCATCAGATAATATATCTGTTGCAACATAAAATCTATATATCTTTTTTTTAAGAACATTATCATCATGACATCCAAATTTTCTGACTTTTTAATTATATAAATTAATAAAACAGATTTAAAGGCGCAACTGTTCACCTCTATTTATTAATGACATTCTTAATTACTGTAAAAAGTTATGACTTAATTAAATTAAGCAAATTGCGATAAGTCTTGACTTTTCTACTTATTATTAATAATAATTAGTTCTTTGCAGGAACCTTTTTTATACTGAGTTGTGACAACAGATTATATATCTGTTACATCAGATAACTCATCTGTGACAACAAATATATCATCCGTTGCAACAATAGATAACCTGTTGCATTAGATAATATATCTATTGCAACATATAATCTATCTTATTTTCAAAACAAATTATCATCATATCATTAATCCAAATTTCCTCACCTTTTTATTATATAAATTAATAAAACAGATTTAAAAATAAGAATATTCTTGATGAGATTTTTACGGTTTAAATTATATTTTATTATTTATTTCCTTATTATTTTCTGTGAAAAAAATGACTTAATTAAATCAAATTGGTGAGTTTTTTATTATTGTGAAAAGTCATGACTTTTCAGCTTATTTTTATTATAATAATTAGTTCTTCAATTTAAATAATCTTTTTCTCAATTTAAAAATCGAAGACACCTGGTTTTCAATAACCGTTTCTTTAATAAAATAATAACAATTATTTTTATTTAGTTATGTCAACAGATTGTATATCTGTTGCATCAGATAACCCATCTGTTGCAACAGATATACCATCCGTTGCAACAAATCGACCATCTGTTTTGGGATCTTTTTTGATTTTTTCTAACAACTCATTCATCAGCCGCAACAGATGAGGAATTTGATGCATCAGCAGTGTTGTTTGATTTTATTTGTTGAATGTGTTTAGACAAAAAGTTACAGTCACGACTATTTACCTTTTCCTTAACAATCATCATATAATCCAAAGATGCGACTTCTTTTTAAATTAAATAATCTTTATTTTACGGTTATAAATTGTGTATATCATTTAGTTCCTTATTATTTATTAACGAATCATTTTTAGGAGAATCATGAATTTTCACCGCCCACCCCCTATTGCCATGAGTGCTCAATCCCTACCTCCAACCGTCAAAATATTGAGAATATTAAATAAATAGAATGATGATTAAATATTAAATAAGAATTAAAAATTCAAAGTTGACCAAATCAAACCAATACATACGCTAAAAGAAAGAAAAAAACATAACCTAATTATTATTACTACTATTATTATTATTATCATTACTATTATTATTATTATTATTATTACTATTATTATTGTCAATCGAATAGTTTTCATCTGGCAGCAGCAGGGCCACCCTCCTCAGCCTTGCTCCGAAGTCGGCCAAATCCCTCTGAAGGTCATCAAACTTCCTTTGAAGTTCCCTTAAGGACTCCATATGAATCTTCCTGTACGAATCTGGATCAACCATATTTGTACTATAAGTGTAGTAGAATGAACGAGTGAGAGAGAGTAAGGAAAGGAGGGCGGAGGGACCTATTTATAAATGATTGAATTGGAAGGGGTGACTAATAGTCAAACAAGAAGCCACGACTGTTCATATATCCCTTAATTAAATAAAACTAGTGACTTTTCGAATATATAAATTAAAAAAAAATGGATCTAAATACAATATTTTATCTTTTTATTGTATTTCGGAAAGAAAAGAAAATTGCTTAAAATAAATCTAATAGATGGGTAATCTTTTGCAAAATTTAATCCATCTATCATATAACTTACAACATATTAACAATCTGTTGCAATAAATGGATATATCAATTTGCTTTTCCAACAGATGTGGCGTCTGTTACAACTTGCTAGTCATTTGTTTACTCAATTTAAGCCATAGATGGGCTAGGAAGAATATGGTGCATGCAGATGGATCCACTATCATATATGTGTAAGTTAAGAAGTATTATTGATAAGGTCACCAGGATAACACACATAAAGTATAATGTTTTTGTGAATGCAGTTTTTAACCGATTAGGTACTAATCATCCAAACAAGATCCTGCATTATAAAGTTTGATGGATTTGAATTGACAAGGTTGAAGGCCTTATGAAGATGGTGCAGATACCCTGTTACGAATTACTGATGGTTGTTGCACATGTTTATGCGTGTCAAGTTTTGAGAAGGGATCAATATTTGGTATAATTGCAGAGAACCAATAGCGATCGGACTTAACTTTAAGTGTGCATTGACTCTAAGAACACCTTCAAACCCTCGCACTGCATCAAACAAAAATGGAAAACCAATAGAAATTTCCCTAACCAAATTTATATGGAAGGGTTGATCGAGAAGATGATTATACGCCAGAAGGAGCTGAAGGAGACTGCCTGCGAGGGAAGGGGTTGTTGATGAAAGACTATATCATCTGAGAGCTAATTGAAGAGGGGACATAGGGTAAAAAGTAAGACTTCTAGAAAATCAGGCCAATGAAATTATCTAAAAACAACATGAGAAATTTGAATCAAGTGCAAATATGAAAGTGTATCCGGTAATGTAAATTCGTCTGTTGTCTCTTTGAAAGAAAAATAATGCAGATTGACACTTTGCTAGGGAGCTACGACTAGGTAGCGTGGTCGAGATTATCACCTAGATAGAAAATAGTAGAAGTCTAAGAAAGTAGCCCAACGAGCATCGAGGGTTGAAATAATGTACAATAAGTCTAGAAAACTTGAGCCAACAACAACTGTAGTTAAAGTAAGGAATCTAAGCGAAGGCGACAATTTCTGAATTTTAAATTGCATCCCACGCCTTCTTATTTATGGTTACGATTAGGTACACTGCTGTTGACCTGATGAAAACCACAAACGTGATTGAAAGTAAAATTGAGTATCATCACATCTATAGAAATATAGTTATAATTGATTGTGTTTTATAACCTTATCATGCTTTCAACATTTCTTGGAGAAGATCAAAATCTTGCTCTAGTTTGTGAATTTCAATAATTTCTAAGCTTGCATCCAGCTTACTGATTCTGTATACAAGCTTTTTGTTGCCGCCTTCGAAGTTGCTCAAGAGTTCCTCATATCTTGTAAGCTCGATTAGGAACACTACCTTCAAAGTTGTGGCATTGAAGAAAGCCTTCAAAACACTTTATTCAGAAGCCTTAAAGGATACATGGAGGGTCGCTGTGTTTGTTTTAAATCAAAATGTGTTGATGCACACTCAAGATGTGATCCCAACAGTTGAACAACACACTTTTATCGAGCGTTGCTTAATGCATCTTGCTCAACCAATTTGATAAATTAATAAGCAAGGAGTTACATAACGTGTGATCTAAACCGACTCTACCAAGCCTATCAAACGTTACGTAACTCCAGGCTTATTATCCTATAAACAAAATTGACCGAGGTAGTGCACAAATCAATAGAGTTTAATCCCTCAGGCTTTCTTCTGATCGCTCTTCTCCAATTATAGATAGCAAGATATCTGCTATGCAAAAATCTACACCATCGCCATAAATGTTTGCCAGGGTGCAAGTCTTCAGATGGCATCATCAGTAATCTCTTAGTATCGAGTAATGTTGAGAGATTACTAGTCATGCCTTCTCAAGATATTTGTTACGGTAAGAATTTCTGTTGATGATAAGATATCTGCCATGCGAAAGTCTACACCGTCAGCGAAAATTCTTGCCAGAGCAAAATTCTTGGGAAGGCATTAGTAGTAATCTCTTAACATCAAGGAAGTCTTGTATGAAAGTCTTCAAAAGACAGTCAAAAATAAGAAAGTTTTCAGCGATGACTACACATAATTACGACATCAAAAACCTTACTAGATTTACTCCTCGTATAAAAGAAAAGGCAAAAATATTTTCATTTGCATTTGCATGTTATTTATTTAACAAACCAAACAAAGATGAACTAAATCTAGCATTTAATTCATTTTTGTTTGGTTTGTTAAATAAATAACATGCGAATGAAAATAAAAATATTTCTGCCTTTTTTTTGTACGAGGAGTGAATCGGATGAGGTTGTTGATGATAATTATGTATAGTCATTGCTAAAAACTTCCTTATTTTTGAATGTCTTATGAAGACTTTAGTACAAAACTTACTTAATGTTGAGAGATTATTAATAATGCATTCCCAAGACTTTCGCTCTGTCAAGAATTTTTGCTGACGGTGTGGACTTTTGCATGACAGATATCTTGTCATCAATAGAAATTCTTTCCATAGCGAACGTCTTGAGAAGGCAAGACTAGTAATCTCTAAATATCACTAGATACTGAGATAAATACTGAGAGATTACTGGTGATGCCATCTAAAGACTTGCACCCTAGCAAGCATTTCTGGCGATGGTGTAGACTTTTGTATAGCAGATATCTTGTCATCTATAATTGGAGATGAGCGATCAGCAAAAAGGCTGAGAGATTGAGCTGTTTGATTTGTGCACTAACTCAAGCCAATTTTTTTATAGGGTAATGAGCCTGGAGTTACCTAACATTTTATAGGCTCAGTAGAGTCGATTTAGATCACAAGCTACGTAACTCCTCGCTTATTAGTTTATCAAATTGGTTGAGCAAGTTGCATTGAGCAACGCTCGATAAAAGTGTGATGTTCAATGGTTGGGACCATATCTTGAGTGTGCATCAACACATTTTGACCTAAAACAAACACAACGACCCTCCATGTATCCTTTAAGGTTTCTGAAGAGACTGTTCTGAAGTCCTTCTAAAATGCCACAACTTTGAAGGTGGTGTTCTTAATCGAGCTCACAAGATACCATGAATTCTTGACCAACTTCAAAGACGACAATGACCATCTTGAATATTGAATAAGCAAGTTGGAAGCAAGCTTGAAAATTATCGAGATTTACGTACTACAGTAAGCCTCTGATCTTCTCTAAAAAATGTTGAAAGCATGCTAAGGCTATAAAACACAATCAATTATAACCATATTGCTATGGAAGTAATGATATTCAATTTGCCTTTCAGTCACATTTGTAGTTCCTATCAGGTCAACAGTAGTGGACCTAATTGAAACCACAAACAAGAAGGCATGGGATGAAATTTAAAATTCAAAAATTGCCGCCTTCTCTTAGATTCCTTTCTCTAACTATAGTTGCTATTGGTACAAGTTTTCTAGACCTACTGTACATTATTTCAACCCTCTATGCCTGTAAGGCTGTTTTCTTAAACTTCTACTATTTTCTATCGAAGTGATAATCCCGACACGCTAGCTAGTCGCAACTCCCTAGCAAAGTGTCCATCTGGTCTATTTTTCTTTCAGAGAGACAATAGAAAAATTTACATTGCCGATTACACTTTTATATTTGCACTTGATTCAAATTTGTCATGTTATTTTAAGATAATTTCATCGTCCAGATTCGCTAAAAGTTACGTTCTACCCTATGTCTCCTCTTTAATTAGCTATCAGATAATATGGTCTTTCATCAACCACCTATTTTACCTCAAAGGCATTCTCCTATTGCACCTACTGGCGTATAATCATCACCCCGAGCAACCCAACCATATAAATTTGGGCTAGCGCAATAACTATATTAGTTTTTCATTCTTGTTTGATGCAATGCTAGGCTTTGAAGGCCTTCTCAGAGTCCAATGCACCCTAAAAGTTAGTCCAATCACTATTGAATCTCTTTACAACGACACCAAAACTAGATCCCTTTACAATGCTTGACAAATAAACATGAGCAATAACTGACATTAAGTCTTAACAGGGCATTAGAACCATATTCATGGTCCCTCAACCTTATCAGTTCGAACCTACCAAACTTAACTGTAAAATTTCAGATATCTTATTTGAATTATCTAAGACTAATCGGTAAAAATAGACTTCACAAAATCAGTGTACTCTATGTGTGTTTCCATGATGACATTATCAGTAATACATACCTCTCACAAATGAAGTGGTTCCATCTGCATACAGCTTATTCCTCTGAACCCATCTTTACTGCAGCCTTTTGTGATAGTCAGGAAAAATTTGATCAACTTTCAGTTCCTTATATCTGCCACATTATTCATCAGAAAGAATATTATTCATATTTTCAATAGATGTAGAGTCTGTTGTATCAGATGTGGAAGATTTGGAGTCTGTTGTAATAGATTTGGAGTCTGTTGGAATACATCAAACCAGCCTTGCTGGTGGTTTGATTTGTTCCAACAGTTGCTCCGTCTATTGCAACATCAACAACAACATAAACTTTATAGAAACAACAAATAAAAAACATCAACAACAAAGAAACAACAATATTTGTTCCAACATCATCAACAACAAAGAAACAACATCCTTTGTTCCAACACCATCAACAGTACCACACCACAACTTTCAACAATGCCAGCCCCACCAACAACATTAATAATAACATAAACAACAAAGAATGAAGCAAAATACATACCAAAAAATGATACTATCAACAAGGCTTTTAAACTTCTCCCAACAGAATACTCTTTTCGTATATTATAATTAAAAATTTTGGTTCGTTTATTCAACACTTAAAAGTTTCTTCAAAATTTTTAAATAAGTATCATATGGGTAAATGGTAATTAAATAAAAAAAAGATGTAAATAACTTGCAAAGAAGAAGACGAGAATGAAAGAGAAATAGTGAACCTTACCTTAGCATCAAAAGGAGATCAAAATAAAAATTTTAGTTGAGAAAAGATATAGATCGGTTTGGATCCAAAAGGATCTTTATGAGAAAGATAAGAGAAAACAGAGAAAAGAGAAAAAAGTTTGTGAAACCCTAAGCTAAAGAGGAGAAAAAAAAATGATGAGAGATGAATAAAATAAACTTAGGACTGAAGCTGAGGAGATGATATAATTCTAGATGTATCATGTACATGGACGTGGGTTTCAATATTTGTTAATTAATATGATTAATATTCATTAATAGTTTGAGGGGCAAGAGGAAAACTTAGTTTAGTTACATTGAAAAGACAAGATAAGACTACTCAATGAACATATTTTTAAGTTATCCAAGAAAAAGAAACTCTTCATTTTTTACCGCATTTTGTAAGTAGTACTTACTACTTTATCTACTCGGACAGAAACTTGCTTTAAAATTGAAAGGAAAAAAAGATTTTCAAATAGATATGTCATCTATTGCAACAGATAGCAATATCTATTTAAAAATTCCAACAGTACAGTTATATGTTACAACAGATACAAATATCTATTTAAAAAACCCTTTCCATTTGATAATTAAATATGTCAACTGTTACAACAGATATTAATATCTGTTTAAATATCCTAACAGATCAGTCATCCGTGACGAGAGATGCAAATGTTTATTTGATAATTAAATATCTGTTGGTATCTGTTCTAACCGATGACTAGTGACATTGAAAAGACAAGATAAGACTACTCAATGAATACATTTTTGAGTTATCCAAGAAAAAGAAACTCTTTATTTTTTACCGCACTTTGTAGTACTTACTCTAACTAGTAACTCTTAATCGGATAGAAGCTTGCTTTAAAATTAAAAGAAAAAAAGATTTTCAAACAAATATATCATCTGTTACAACAGATACTAATATCTGTTTGAAAATTTCCAACAGATCAGTCATCTGTCATAACAGATTCAATTGTCTATTTGAGAATTAAATAAGATATGTCATCTGTTGCAACAGATGTGAATATCTGTTATAAATTATGTTCATCTCGACCCGGGTCGTCGATCGAACATTCTGAGTTGAAATGAGCTCTCATTAACTTAATGTTGGGATAAACATTACCTACATTGATTTAGGTGGAAGTAGGGATGAATGAATGAGCTCATAGGGTTAACTACAACTTCAACTGAGTCTTTTCAATTGGCGTTGGTATTTTGTTTATCCCGACCCGAGTGATCGATCGATCTCATTAACTTAATGTTGGGATTAATATTACTTACATTGATTTAGGTGGAAGCAGGGATAAATGAATGAGCTTATAGGGTCAACTATAATTTCAACAAAGTCTTTATAATTGGCGTTGGTATTGCGTTCATCCCGACTCGAGCCGTCGATCGATCTTATTAACTTAATGTTGGGATCAACATTACCTATATTAATTTATGTGGAAGTAGGGATGAATGAATGACCTTATAGGGTCAACTAACACTTCAACTGAATCTTTGCAATTGCTGTTGGTATTGCGTTCATCCCGACTCGGGTCGTCGATCGATTTCATTAACTTAATGTTAGGATTAACATTACCTACATTGATTTAGGTGGAAGTAGGGATGAATGAATAAGATTATAGGTTCAACTACAACTTCAACTGAGTCTTAGCAATTGGTGTTGGTATTGCATTCATCTCGATTCGGGTCATCGATCGATCTCATTAACTTAATGTTGGGATTAATATTAGCTACATTGATTTAGGCGGAACTAGGGATGAATGAATGAGCTTATAGGGTCAACTACAACTTTAACTGAGTCTTTGCAATTGGCATTGGTATTGAGTTCATCTCGACCCGGGTCGTCGATCGATCTCATTAACTTAATGTTGGAATTAACATTACCTACACTGCTTTAGGTTGAAGTAGGGATGAATTAATGAGCTCATAGGGTCAACTACAACTTCAACTGAGTCTTTGTAATTGGTGTTGGCATTGCGTTCATCCCGACTCGGGTCGTCGATCGATCTCGTTAACGTAAAATTGAGATTAATATTATGTACATTGATTTAGGTGAAACTAGTGATCAATGAATGAGCTCATAGGGTCAACTAAAACTTCAACCAAGTTTTTGCAATTGGCGTTGGTGTTGCGTTCATCCCGACTAGGGTCGTCGATCGATCTCATTAACTTAATGTTAGGATTAATATTACCTACATTGATTTAGGTGGAAGTAGGGATGAATGAATGAGCTCATAGGGTCAACTACAACTTCAACTGAGTCTTTGAAATTGGCATTGATATTGTATTCATCCTGACCAGGGTCGTCGATCGATCACACTGAGTTGAAAATCGTTCTCATTAATTTAATATTTTAAAAACTAGTACTCCCTCCATTTCATTTTAGTTGGCTGTCTTTCTAAAAATATTTATTTAAATTTAGTTGTCCCTTTGATCAAATCAAGAGGATTTTATTATGTTCTTCCAATATTATCTCAACAATAAATGATTAAACAAAGTGTATTTACTCAAATTCATATTTTCAATGCATAATTAATAGGGTTATTTTAGTAAAATAAGCCTCTATTAAATAATTTCTTAAGGGGTGTGCCAAGTCAATAAGGGTCAATTAAAATGAAATGGAGGGAGTATATCTTTTGTAATTTTAAAAAATAATTAAGATCAATTCGGACCAAATTAATAATTTCAAAACTTGTCATTCTTTTTCAAAATTACAAATCAACCCATACAAATCATTCATTTGTGGGAAAAACTTTTCCACATTTCAAATCTAAAGTTCTCTCTCCCCCCTTTGTCTCTCTCTCTCTCTCTCAATAATACAGACAACAACTACTCAATATATTGCTCAACCCTTCAAAACATATCGATTTTCTTCCCATTTTTGACCACATAGTTGTTATTTTTGACTTCATTCTCGCTTGAATCCATTGTTTTCTCTGTCTTCGTAGTTAACAGAGTTCGAGAAGAGATCTACATTTATTTTTTATTTTAAAAATTAGGGATTTTTAATTAATGATGAAAAAGAATACTTTTAGTTGTATTATCTGTGAGAATGGGTTAACAATTTTGTGTTTTGATGCTAAAAAAGTAGGAAGCACCCGAGAAAACCCTAGTTGTCTTAGTGTTTTGTTGACTGTCATGGTATTGTTGGTTGGTGTTTTTGGTGTTGTTGGTGGATGTTGTTGTTGGTGTCGATATTTGTGTTTTTGATGGTGGTGTCGGTGGTCTTGGTGTTGGTATTGGTATTGGTATTGGTATTGGTAGCATTAGTGGTGGTCTTGGGGTGGTGGAATTGGTTGTGGTGTTGGTGGTCCATCTGTTGCAATAGGTGGAATATCTGTTGAAAGATATTAAATAGGTCTTCAAACAGATTCCCCATCTGTTCCAACTATGGCTTATCCGTTGGAGTATTTTTTTTTTGTAATGTGGTGTAGAATAATTTTTTGAATTTTGTTTTACCTTTTTTTTTTAAAATTATGCAGACATCAAATGCAATGTATTTTGTGTTTTTCTATTAGTTGTAGTTAAAAAATGTCTCTCAAAAGAAAAGAAACTAAAAGTGGATCAAGTTTTAATTACCCAACAAAAATGGCTAGAGTATAGATAGATTCGGAGGATCTTCCTGAACAATCTCAATTGGTGAAAAATGAAGCGGAGGAAAGTGATAACTCCTCCTCACCAATGGGGCGTGAAATAATATCAAAATCCCAACATGATTTTGTCAAAACCATTAGTATCAACAGGTTTCGAGTTGCGATGCCGATGGATAGCCCTGACAAAGTAACTGGTGATCTTGTACTTAAATTTCAGTTGGAGAAACGTTTTAATGAATTAAGGAGAATTATGAAGAATTAAAACATAGACAAACTTTTTAACAAGAGCTGTTTTGCATACTTTCTCGAGCTGCCTAAGGACCGCACTCTCTATTTCCTAATGAGCATGGTTTATGGCCTTCTCAAGCACAGGATCAAGTACGTGGGGGAAGATAAAGATCCAAAGGAGGGCCAAAAAAGATGGATGAAATCTGAATCAACTACTGTGGCATGCCGGTTTGTTTTGGGATGAAAGAGTTTGCCATAGTGACGGGATTGAGACGTGATCGTCCAGAAGAACCTCTCATCAAGTCAACACCCCATAAAGGGTCCAACAAACACAAGGGAAAAATTATGGGCTGTTGGGCATTGTTGGATGTAGTAGCTACAAAGCGGCAGATTTGATGGCAGATCTCGAGGATAAAGACATATCAAAGCACTGCAGGGAGAAATTATGCTTAGTTTGGTTTGTCCATTCCATTTTATTGGCAAGAGATGCCAGGAAAGTCATAGAAGATGATTTATTGGCACTTGCTGATGATTTTGACAAATTCAACAAAGAGGATATGACAACTACTACTTGGCTGTCGAATATTTACTGACAAAGCTATCCACAGGGAAGATCACATTATACGGCTTTCCCTGGGCTTTCATGGTAAAATTGATCACTATTTTTACTCACCCATTAATTTATAATGACTATATACTTATTATGACTTTTTTTTGTTTGCTTCATGTTTACATTTTTCAGGCTTAGGCATGTGAAGCCATTCCTCCCCTCCAAAAGCAGTTCAAGGATTACTTGGATGAGGTTACTCATCCAAGGATCCTTAGGTGGTTGGCAGCTGCAAAAGAAGGCAAAAAAAAATACTAAGGAGCAGGATGGTGATATATTTATCCCTCTGGATGATGTAGTATGTCTTCTTTCAACTAAAATAATGTACCTCAAAGAAAGATATTGAAATAGATGTTCCATCTATTGAGATAATGGTTTGTCAATTGTAACAGATTATCTGTCAACTGCATTTGGTGCAATAGATAGGTAATCTATTGCGATAGATAATCTATATTTCACAACAGATTAACCATTTGTTGCTCTGGTTCTCTGAGCCAGACTCAATGAATTACCCATCTGATACAAATTATGAAATAAATGTATAATTTAATGTAACATATTGTCAATCTGTTGTGACAAACAGATCAGCTGTTGCGGCAGCTAGATCATCTGTTGCATAAGATGGCTGCGTTAATATTCATGTAACCTAACTAACTGTAAATTATTGTTATATAATTTAAATGCCTCCTGTATTTTTTTATAGGTTGTGCATCCTTGGATCGTGCCTACCGATGATGAGATGGGGATGACTTTTTTTCTTACTCTAGGTCTTATTGATGCAAAAGAAGAACCAACCGTGGAGTTAATTAAGAAGAAATTAGCTGGAGCAACATCCATAAGAAGAGCATTTGGGCAAGGTCTACCTAATGTTGAAGCTCTTCATGACCAACCTCAAACTGCAACAGATCCGGGTGCTTCTTCTGGGGGTGTTGTTGGTGGAGTTGTTTGTGATGGTGGTAGCCATCTTGCTGCTGCTGCTAGTCGTGATTATGAGCATGCTCAGCGAAAAATAAATACTTTTGAAAACACCCCTTGCACAGGTCTCTCTCACCCATACATCGATCCCTCTCACCCTTACAGTGATCCCTCTCACCCCTCCTCACCCTCATGTCCTTATTGAAAATACAAAGTATGCAAGGACAGAGAGGATAAACTCTTTGAAAAGCTAGAGGCTATTGCTGAAGGTACCGAGAAGTTAAAATCTAGGAGGGGTATTATACCATCCAACGAGGTGAGGGAGCTATGCACTCCTATAGTAGTGGTTAGGAGGAAGAGAATAAAACTTAGATAAATTCTCCCCGTTATGAAAACAACAAAAATTGCAAATTCTCCCTTTTCAAGAGTTATTGAAGTTTAGGGGCTGCTAAAGAAGGTGGACATATTCGCAGATCTTGGTAAGGAGAAGGAGGAGGAACTGCAACAAATCATGAATGGTAGGAGGAAGGTTTAATAAAAAAACACCATGCATTCATTTACTGCCAAAGACTTCAAGAATATGACAAATATGTATGTGTGGTACGAGGACAATGTAAGTTTACTTTTGCTAACCTAGCCTTCCAATCTACTCCATGAAGAAGAATCTACGTAGCAGATGTGTAATCTATTGCAACAACTTGGTATTCTATTGCAATATAATACTCATCTGTTGCATGAGTTGCGTTGGCTGGGTAATCTGTGAACTGATTCAGAGAACCCTCTGCATCAGATTTTTTCCACTGTGTTTTTATTCTTTACAATTACTAACCTATTTAAATTAATTGGCTTCTTATCCCACAATATGTTGATGAAATTCTCTGCCTCATGAGGGGCAGACAATTAGCATATTCGGATGCTTATGATGTTGCCGATAGGATAATAAACCTCAACTTCTACAATAATTTCAAGGATAGGTACACTGATCTTTATAAGAAAGCTGATCTGGTGGCTCGGGACTTGATCAGTTAGTTTCTATGCTCCAATGGGATGATGGAAAAATTAAATATATTAGAGGGAAGAGGCCATATCCGTACGACAAGAGGTGGACCAAGGCAATGAGAATCCTTACAGTCATGAACATGGAATTCAAATATTTTCTCGCTGTTGAGATACTACTCTACAAGGGAAATATTAAGGTTTATGACTGTAACTTAACTGTCTTTAGCAAGGACTACTTAACTGTCTTTAGCGAGGACAAGTTTTTAGCCCATATGTAGCCACTCTTGAAATTGTTGCCCAAGTTGTTGACGCAGAGTAAGCTGATGGATCATTTGCCGACTGAAGTCTTGATGAAGGAATCATGGGATTTTGAAGGTCAAAATAAGAACATCGAGCTCCAGAGAAATAGAACTGGTGCAGCGTGCGGGCCGTACTCATTTGCATACATCGAGTGTTTACTGACCGACACAAAAATAATCGGTATGTGCGACACTGTTGTGGGAGAGATGTAATGGGTCTGGGCTTATGGGGTACTAACTAAATGGTTGGAGCTAGTGTATAAATAATAAAATGTACAAAGACGGAGACGAACACGATAATAATTTTTTATTTCAAGCCACCTCACTTTACATGTAATGACATTAATTTTTATGTTTGTGGATGGTTAAATTTTTATAATGCAAAAGATAGTATATTTGTTGTAACATATATAATACCTGTTGTGACAGATTGATTATCTGTTGGAGTAGGTTGGTCGTCTGTTGCATTAATAGATGTTTCCCGGTCTGTCTGTCGCAACAGATATCCAATCTGTTGCAACCTATAATCTATCTGTTACAGCTGATAGATAGTATGTTGTAATAAATCAAGAAAGTAGGAAGACCTGCTATATAATTTCCAGCAGATGACCTAACTAAATGGTTGGAGCTCGTATATAAAGAAGAATATGTACAAAGCTGGAGACAAACATGATAACAATTTTTTATTTCAAGCCACCTCACTTTACATGTAGTGGCAATAATTTCTCTATCTGGCAAAAGTTGAATTTTTATAATGCAATAGATTATATATCTATTGTAACAGATAGTATATATGTTGTGTCAGATATAGTACCTGTTGTGATATATTGATTATTAGTTAGAATAGGTTGGTCATCTGTTGCATTATGTAGATGTTTCCAGTCTGTTTGTCGTAATAAATATACAATTTGTTGCAACATATAATCTATCTATTGAAACTGATTGGTAATCTATTGAAGCGAATAAAAAAAGTAGGAAGGCCTGTTATATAATTTCCAACAGATGACCTACGTGTTACATCTCATATTGCAACATATGTCTAAATCTGTTTGATAAGATATGTTGTCTGTTGCAGCAGATGTATTATCTGTTGTGATATTTGAATCTTGTATTCTATTTCAATTATCATGTTCAAAACTAAGAATTAAATTATATTCATAAACAACATAAAATAAATCGAAGCCTTCAAAAATTACATGAAATAAATAAAGTATAAAAAAATCATTATGGGCACAAATGATCTACTCTACAAATAAATCAACAAGTTAAACTAAGGAGGATAGGTTATTACATTGACGGACTCAAGCTATAAAGATCTAATCAATATGGACAAGTTTTTCTTCATCTGGTATTACAGAATTCGACTCTGGTCGTCATGGATCTTTAGTGTTGCTTGTGTATGGCTTCTGAGCTTTTGCTTCTCCGTATTTCCATACAAGATTAGTATATCTTTTACGGAGTAATCCGACATCAATTCCATCATTTGGTACTTGTAATCCATCGCTCAAATACTCGGCGTAAGCGGCAACAAAAGGACAACAATTCCTGCATTTTGAAAAAACAGATAATCCATATCTTGCAGTTCATGCAAGCATTGTGAAATTATGAAATGAAACTAAATCATGACACTTATAATTACAAGCTACCAATGGTTTGTTGAGCAAATTCCTTCACCATATTATATATCAAATAATCACCCATTTTATCTCGGTATGCTTCAATCGTCGACCAATCAGTACGAACCTTTTGATCCAAAAAGCCACTCATATCAAAGTAAGTAGGCAATATTTTGGCCAGTATTTGTATCTCAGATGAAGGCTCAAAACATCTCCTTCACGACATCGAGTCATAAACTCGGATGCGCCTATCTTTTAGAATGACGACAGCCAAAACCCAATGGAATTCATCACCACAATTGATTGGGATGTACACTTCATCGATCAAATGCCAAGGTAAGCCAGCCAAAATGCTAAAACCTTTAATGATGTTGATTAAGCATTTCTCATTTTGGAAAACTTCCGCTGTTGTTGACAATTCCTATTGTAGGCATTATTGATGTAAACTTTGTACAAATAATTGCCTATCGTGTATCTGTATTATTCTTATGTTTGCAACTTGGCCTTCTTTCAGAGGTAGTAAAAATGACATCGATGTGCTGCGCATATTATCAAATATTTGGGATTATGTAATGAAAAAATTAATACGCAGATGTAATTAAATAAAGTATTAATTAATAGTAATATGTATGACATTTAAACCTCCTTATTCTAGCAAGTTTGGGGATGACATCAAATAGAACCAATTCTTCATTTCAAAATGTGCAACAATAAATTCAAACATATCAAAACCAAGACTCGATTCATTCACTATGTAGCGTTCATCATTTCGTTTTCTATATAATAATTTATATGTGTTAATGTCACATTCTTACAACAAGAATTGTATAAACCAATATCTTTTAAAATTAATTTATGTACCTGCCATCATGATGCATTAACAACCCATCGATAATCCATTCTGAGTAGTCGTTGATCAATTGTGTTAGTTTTTTGGAGCCTCATCCGAGATGTTGAACCTTTCAAATAGATAATACTTCCGTTATCCCGAAATGACAGACTCTACTTTTTCTTCTTCTTTAAAAACAGTTGATGCATTATAAACTGTGATATTATGCTCTTCAGCAGTGGCTTCTACTGACATCCACCTGGAAAGCTAAAATTATCAATGCTAATTACATATATACAACAGATTATCCATCTGTAGAAACAAATAATTCTTATGTTGCAATAGATGGATCATCTGTTGGGATGAATTCGAACAGGTAAATTAGAGCAGTACGATAATTTTGAACAGATGATCCATCTATTGCAACATAAGACTCATCTGTTGCAACAAATAACGTATCTGATGCAGCATAAGACTCATCTGTTTAAAACAGACATGTTCCTGTTTGTTTGTTGGAACAGGTGATGTACATTCACTTTCTTTGGCTCATGCTGCTCTCTCGTGGCCCTTGCACACTGAACATCGGTGCAAAACAAAGACAGAGGCGTTGCAATTTTGCTTTTTTCGATGCTTGATGATGCCTTGAAAGTATCTTTACTTCTCCTCTTAGCCGACTTGATCTCTAGTGGAGTGTATAGATATGAAATTCTCTTTGATAAAATGACACCCCTCTTAGATGTCATTTTCTTTACAGAAGCAGTTAGTGCATTAATAGCATTAATCACTCCATCGTATTTCTCCTTGCAGTCTTGACATTTGCATGTAGAACATTCGCTAAATGTGGCAAAATCTATACAACCAGTATGATCATAGTCATAATGGCTTGTTGTTTCAAAAATGATAAGAGGAGCATCATTAGCCCCAACAGCAGCACCACTACCACTACCACTACGACTACCATCGTCAACAACAACAAGCCCACCCTCTATATTTGTTTTTCTTATGATGGATATTGCTCCAAATAATTTCATTTTTATTCCATCAATGACCTTAGGGTCCGATAAAGTTTGCACAAACTGTAAAGTAAGAAAAAATGACATTTTCAACTCTCGATTGGTTGGAACAAGCCACGGATGGATAATTTAAAATAAATCGGTACATATATTAAAATGATGATGAAATCATTTAAAATAATCTTTAATTAAAATAAAAATTTGATTAGAATTGGACTCACTGCTTCCTTGGGGGGATTAAAAAGATCAAGAAATTTTGCATTTTTATCAGTTTTGGCCAACAACCATCTTAAGATTCTTGGATAGAAAACTTCTTCCTGATAGTTTACTTGTTGTCTCAAATAAGGAATGACTTCAATTTCCCTAGCTTATAACATAACGCCAATAAATCAAAAGCATTATTGAATAAGAAAGGATGAATCATATCATGATAAAAGAAATATTTACCATGAAGGCCCATGGAAAGCCATATAAGTTGACTATCTTTGGCGTCCATAGAGTCAACAAATATTGGACAGTCATTTTGAAGCTTTCGTAACCCCAAGGATTTCTGTTAAATGCCTCAAGATCCTCGGAGAGATTTATCAAACCGGGGCTTATGTTGTTGTTAACGTCTCTCTCCCAAAGAATATTATGTACAAACCAAACCAAGCACAATGATTGCTTGTGCTTCTTTGGGAGTCCTTTACCTTTCAATGCTTCTATCAAATTTTTGTTTTTGAAGCTTGGACCAACAATGGACACCAGGTTCTCACGATCTCTCAACTTTTCTTTGCCTTTTTAGGTGTGCGGGGTACTTTTTTTTTGGGTCAGAGTAGGTTTAACTTGAGAAGGAGAAGGAGGATAATATTTTAGTCCGGTAACTATGGCAAACTCTTTCCAACCAAAAAAAATAAGCACGCCACAGTAATTTATCCACACCTCATCCATCTTGACATAAACCTACGCTTTAGGAGATTGTATACCATTTTCATCTAGAAACGAGCATTGTTGACCTTCGGCAAATCAACATATTGCCAAAACAGCTTTCCCTGAAATAAGCATCCAATTTTTTTTCTCAGAGTATTTTTTTGAAGGCATTGAAAGATTTTCGCATGGCTGACTTAACCATGAAATCACCCATTAAATCTATGGCACCATCGCATTGCATTATCACAGGATAATGATCAATGCTGAAGGTTTTGACCAACTTTTCGACGGAAGGGCTATTAGCATTTCGATCATCTCTTTTGAAATATTCCTCCTCCCCGTGTTTATTATCTTCTACTCCTGATTGAGATAACACTTGTAAAACAAGCTCATAGAGTGGTGGATGTAGCCGAGCTGCTGCACTTGTTCCTTTACTTGGACTTGATTTGATTTTTTCTTTTTGGAGCCATATTATCTTAAATTAACAGAAACTTAAAATATATTATAATTGATTAGTGCATCATTAAAAAAGTATAACAGTAAATCTAACATACACAATGATTAAAAAAATAGTTTCAACAGACAACAGATCTGTGACACCAGGTATGTTATCTGTTACAACATATAACAAACCTGTGGAAATAAATGAGTAAACCATTAGAAACAATGAAAACAGATATCCAATCTGCCCGACCCGGATGCAACGGATGAGTAAACCATTGGAAACAATAAAAATAGATCACTAATCTGTTGCACCAGGTATGTTATCTGATGCAACATATAACCAACCATTGCAACAGATGAGTAAACCATTAGAAACCATAAAATAGATCACTAATCTATTGCACCAGGTATTTTATCTGATATAACATATAACCAACCTGTTGCAACGAATGAGTAATCTGTTGGAAACTATAAAAACATATCACTAATCTGTTGCACGAGGTTTGTTATCTGTTGCAATATATAAATGACCTATTGCAACAAATGAATAATCCATTGAAAATAATAAAAATAGATCATTGATCTGTTGCACTAGGTATTTTATCTGTTGCAACATATAACTGACCTATTGCAATGATGAGTAAACCTTTGGAGAGAATAAAAATAGATCACTAAACTGTTGAAACATATCATTCATTTGTTAGAACATGAGTTATCTGTTGGATCAATAGTGCTTAGATTTTTTCCAAATAGGACTATAAAAACAGATCACAAATCTGTTGCACCAGGTTTGTTATTTGTTGCAACATATAAATGACCTGTTGAAATGGATGAGTAATCTGTTAGAAATAATAAAAATAGATCACTGATCTGTTTTACCAGGTACTTTATTTGTTGCAACATATAACTGATCTGTACAACGGATGAGTAAATATTTGGAGAGAATAAAAATAGATCACTGAACTATTGAAATATATCATTCATCTGTTGGAAAATGAGTTATCTATTAGATAAATATTATTTAGATTTCTTTCAAATAGAAGAGTCGTCGGTCGCAACAGATGAATGATCTATTAGATTATTTATTTGTTGCATCAATTTTCATAGTTGCATCAGATTTTAATCTGTTGCATCAGATGTTTTCATCTGTTGCATCAGATTTCTTCATTTGTTTTATCAGATATCTTCATCTGTTGCATCACATATTTCATCTATTTCAATACCTTTTTTTCCAAGACAAACAAAAAATCAACCCAGCAATACCAACACACACACACACACACACTAAGAACATCAACTGTGAATAAAAATCACCAATAAATTTGAATCAACAGTACGATAATAAGAAGAATAAATGCCAAAAATTAGGGTTTTATTCAGTCCACATTTCAATACTAGAAGAGTAGTTAGCTCAAGTTTCTCTGTTTCCTTATAATTTTTTACCTGTGAAAAAGGAAATGAGACAATGAAGAACTCAAAGTTGTTATCGCCGGAGAAGTCTTCACGTTGATTAACGGTTGAAAATTGAAAGAAACTCGCCTGACTATTTTTCGTTGGAGATTGAAGAGAGAATTTTGTAGAACTGTTTGTTGGGAGAGAGTTGAGAGAAGTTGTCGAGAGAGAGAGAGGAGATAGACTGGTTGATTTAGATTGAAGAGGGGTGTGGGTTCGATTGATTTGTATTTTTGAAAATATTAGAAAGTTTTGAAAATATTAATCAATTCCACAATTAACTTAATTAAGTTTTCAAATGATATTTGACCCTTTAATTTGGTCAAGTCACCAATCCTTCATTTAAGACTTAAAAGACACCTTTTCTTCAATTTAATTATGTATGTATGTATGTGTATATGTATGTATGTATATGTATATATATATATATATATATATATATATATATCCAGAGAAGATATCTAGGCATAGCAATTATGTAATAGGTCTGAAGTCTTTGGCATAGATATGAATTTTTTTAATATGGATATGAGAGAAGTTAGTACAAAAAGTACTAAACTTGAAGAGGTGGATATACCTCTAAATCTTGATTTACTAAATAAATGGACTATCCCCAGGGTAGATATAAAAATCATTTATAAATATGATTTCTTTGATAAAGTTCTTTATAAGCAAATTGTAAAAACTACTGAGCAGTCTTTAGCATTGAATGCAGATGAGCAGACTATTAGACTGTTAAATAAACGTGATATCGACATGTATAAACGCCATTATAATTTCATGCATATTAGAATGGGTCAGATTGCATTTAAACCATTAACTCTTAAAAGGCTACCAGAGATATTTCTAGCTGCACTTCCGGATGCTAGAAATCTAAATTTCAGATAGTCTCTTATGGGTTCAATTGAATCCACGATATCATATGGTCCAGTATATTTTAACACACAGCCAAATTTGCAATTATCTTTATCTGATGTGAATATTCTTGATGCTTTGACTTTGACTATAAAAACTCATTTTTGCAATTAAGCCCCTGGTTTTGAGCTGATCTGTCTTTCTTATAGTATTTATTACAGATTATTATCTACTCTGAACCCAAGATGCAAACTGATAGATGATGCATCAAATCAGACATTATTGGTCAAAACAAACTTTCCAAGATCCAAGGTCACCACAAAGAGACCTATATGATGGGATGAAATTGAATTTCCCAAAACATGGATCTTAAATTCGGTTACTTCTCTGTAACAACCTAAAAATTTAATGAAATATGTAAAATTTGTGATTTTATGTAATTTAACTATTTTACCCCTTCCTATAGTTGTATTATAACATTTATGGAGTGTGGGAGTGATTGACATAATTTTTGATGCATTTTGGTATCATTTATGCAATATTGTGATTTTTCATGGCTTCGAGAGCCTTATTTTGGACTTATATTGATATATTTTGATCCGTGCGATGGATGGTGGAACGGACTACGCCAGCAGCTCTGGAATATCACTTTTAGTCTAGGTATACCTTTGGTTCGGGTCCCAGTGTACCCGAGCTCATTTCGACCTATTGGTTGGAAAGTTGAAAAATTAGAAAAAGGGTGTGGGACCCACATTTGATCGAAACGATCTTGGATGGAAAATCTGACTTTTCCAGCAGATCTGGAATATTGATTTTAGGGTGTTAGCATATTTGGTATGATTTTACGGCTTTTAAATCTCATTTCGATCCTCGATTTGGAAAATTATAATTTCGAGTTTTGTGGGTCAACTTTGTGAAAATAATATTTTCTTGAAAATATGATATCTCCATCGTATTTGGAACGTCAAATTTAGTTTGGTTGCATAGTTGGTTTCCATAAATCGAACTCCAAACGAATTTCGGGCACCCCGTCGAAGTCCATTTTGACTTAAAGGAAAAAAATCTGTACAGCTATTGCAGAAAATCTGCAATAAATAGCAGATTTTTCACGCTTTTTGACCCATTTTGCTCATTTTCATCTTGGCTCTTGGGAGTTAAACCCTAAAATAGTTTGGAAGCTTAAAAGTGAAGCTTGTGGGAGTTTGGAAAGATAGATTAACATCTATTTCTTGGTTTTATTACGGATTTAAGGTAAGAATTCACCTATTTTCTTAATAATTTCTTGATAAATTCCTCAAAACCTTAAAAATCTTAGGGCATGATTTTAAACGAAAATTTCACTCTTTTCACTTGAATAATATTTTTATCTCATAATTACTAGTTTTTCATCAATTTAACCTTCAAAACAACTCCGATTCTTGATTTTAACCCATATTTCAAAGATTTTACCCGATAAAACTCAAAAATGATTTTTTTTCAATTTGAACTCCGTTTTTGACTCAATTTAATTTGGTTTTTAAGCTGTAGGTTCCTAAAAATATAGAAAATACGTTTTTGAAGTAAATTTTAAATTTTTGCCCTTTTTTTTCGAAAATCCATTTTGGGGGTCCGTTTTGACCCCGAATCAAAAGTAGTCAATATGGGTGTCGTTGGTTTTGTTTTGACTGTAGATTTCATATTTGATGTTTTTAGTAGAGTTCAGAATTATTCATGAAAAGTAAGGTCAGAATTATTCATGAAAAGTAAGGTCGCGGGTTCAAGTGTAGCGGACCGATTTCGGCTTTCGATGTAGGTTATGACTTAACTCTTTTATACTAGGTTGGGTATTAAATGATGATACAAAATACATGTTAAGGGTGGAAACTAATCATGAAAATGGTAATTTATGTGTTGTGCCCGTGTGGGGGTCTATATGTGATTGAATTGTCGAAATTGAGTTATGTGATATGTGTGACCATGTGGGGTCCTATATAATATTGATAGATTTAAATACATGTGAATAATTGTATTGTGTTGTTAAAATGCTTAATGTGGTACCATTGGTGTATTGTGATTATATTCATACTTTATTGGCATATGGGAAATGTGGAAATTCATGGATGATACGAAAATAATGAGTGAATATTGACTCATGTGGTTGTGGAAATATATCATTATGGTTGGTTGTGGAAATATATCATGTGGTTGGTTGTGAAAATAATCATTGTAATTGGTTGTGAGCATTACATCTTCATATCATACTCATTCATGAAACATTGGTACCACCGTAGCAACATCTGATAAATACTGGCAATACCTTTTTAAAAGATATGGTAACACCTTATAAAACCCTTTCTGAGAGATGTGTCAGAAAGGAGATATGAGATATGTGGATTATATATGGGTTTATGAACCCTCCATGGGTCCTACGCCGGGAAGCTTTAGCTCCGTAGGTGTATACGGGGATTGTGCGACGATCCTGGAGGTTGTGTGATGACTTCGTGCATCATTATCATCATCATCACATACATTGCACTTACTTTATTGTGTTTATGTTGTGCTGTATTTTCTTATTGAATTGTCATCTATGTATTTGTCTTATCTTCCTTTAATTATATTTGATGATCTTGTATCTACATGTTCTCTATTGTTCTATTTATATGTAACATAATGTATACTTGTGTTCTATATTTTGGTGTGTCATTGTTATATATGTGATATATATTAGAAATGATAGTGCAAGTAGTGTGGGCTACCTTGTGGGATATTTTCTGATTGCAGGTGACGTGTCCTTAGTGTATATTTTGTATGCTTTATTTACTACTTTGCTTGGTCGGCCTATGATACCTATTGAGTACAAGTGGATCGTACTCATGCCTTTTGCGCCCTTTTGGTGCAGGTCCTAGCTCGAGTGCATCTCAGATTTCTTGACTCGGGTGATTGTTGGAGCTTTCAAGTTAGCGGTTGGATATTCATGCGTCCAAAGTTTACCTCTATCTTTCTAAAGTAGTTATGTCTTTATTAGTATTAAGAGACAGATATTATTCATTTTGTGGTTATTTTTTTATGTATTTGCCTCTTGGATTGTATTAGTAGTTCTTACACTATTTACACCTGATTTTGGGCATGATTGATATTTTGAATAAGTTCTTTCCGCATTGTTATGATTACTTATGTGGTTTGGCTTTATTCTAGAAGTCTTACCTTGGGATATTTTTTTGTCTTTTCCTCTTTTCTTATTAGTTTGAGTGATAGGATTACTTGTAAAGGTATGCCATGACAAGTGACATCATGACCCTCATTTTTGGGTCGTGAAATTCTCCGAATCAAGTGACGGATGATGTGACAAACTCTGAGTTATCTCAGGTAACTCAAAATACAGATGGAAGGATTTGTCTTCAATTTGATAAAAAGTCTATGGTTATATCCGACATTCCTTTTCTATGCCTAAATTATTGCCTGCTATACATCATATATCTCCTATTGAGCCAGTTTATGGTCCAGCTAGGAATCGTGCAACATCTTTACATACTATTGATTATGCATCTATACCTGCATCTATATGCTTTGTAGAAAAGATTAAAATCAATCCTAAAACAAATATTGTTCAAGATAGTGATAATATCTTTGATAGGGATAACCCAACTCCTTCTGAAATAGAGTTTGATGTTATTAGTGTTTAATATGATTCCATACCAAATTGATTTTAGTCTTGATTCCCAGGCAATGAGTTATATAAAAAAAGGAATTTTTTGATAAAAAATGGAATCGATTTAGAATTTGATACATCATATATATCCTATTGAACTAGTTTATGGCCCGTCTAGGAATCTTGCAACATTTTTACATACTATTGATTCTGCATCTATACCTGCATCTACACGCTTTGTAGAAAAGATTAAAATCAATCCTAAAACAATTATTGTTCAAGATAGTGATAATATCTCTGATAGGGATAACCCAACTCCTTCTGAAATAGAGTTTGATATTAACAGTGTTTAATATGATTTCATACCAAATTGATTTTAGTCCTGGTTCCCAGGCAATGAGTTATATAAAAAAAAGGAATTTTTTGATAAAAAATGAAATCGATTTAGAATTTGGTTCTTTGAGACTTATAGTCCAGATGAACTAAATAATATTTCTCAAGAATTTTATGAAATGTGTGCTTTGCATAATCAGATTGTGTGCTTTGTACTGTGGTTCATAACCTCATATTTACCATTATATGTTAAGGTGTTGGAAAGATCTTATCAAGATGCGAGTGGTAATATTCTTCAAACTATTACCCTCCCCAATCACCTTTTGTATTACCTAATAATGCTGAAATTACTTTTTCTGCATTCCAAAAATTCATTGATAATGAAATTGGTAAATTGACTGTTGCAGAAATAAATAATTTGACTGATCAGAATAATTATTTAAGTCTTTATGTGAAAGTTTTGGGAGAACATATTTCTTCTCTTGATAAAAAAAACTTGATGAATTGATTGAGATGGTGATAAAGCTTAGTGTTAGTCCAAAGTCATCTGATATTTCTTCTATTCCCGAAAGTAAGATGGAAGACTTGACAACTAGGACTTTCATTCAGAGACCTCTAGCTATTGAGGGATTTAAAAAATTGTCTCCTTTTGAAAAATTAGAAAAATTGATTGAGAAGAAGTTTCCTGGTTTAAATATTAAACCCATTGATTTGTCTAATGCCTTTGCTGATAACATAGAATCTACTCCAAATACCGGAAATGAAATCTACTTTGAACTTAATAAGCTCAGAGGTATGATTATGAAGCAACCAAGGAAAAAATATACTGATATACCCCGCATGACTTCTAACTATTATCTGCGTTCAACTCCTCAAGATGTTCTGATAGAGGAAAGAGATTGGAATCAGACTAATACGTCGTATAGCAGAGATACAATTTATGAATGAAACTTGGATGACTTATCTGAAAGACAATTATCTGTCCTTGTTCGTTGAATGTTAATGTATTCTACTATAGCGAAAGCTACAACATTTGTCAAGAATCGTCAAAGACGTACAGATGTAACTATTTGTAAAATAATTATTGCTGGTTTTACTGGCGAACTTCGTGGCTGGTGGGATAATTTTTTAGATAATGATAGAAGAAATACTATATTTGAAGCTAGGAATTCCACCTAAGGTGTTTATAACCTAGGAAGAGCATTAACTGTGGGTAGAGAAGATGTTGTTTATACTCGTATGCTTACTATTATTGAACATTTTTGAGGTAGATTTACCAATCAATATGAAAATACTCGAGCACTCTTAAATAGTCTTAGATATAGGACCTTAGAAGAATTTAGATGGTATAAAAGACACCTTTCTAAGCAGGGTCATGGATTTACCCAAAAGTAAGTATGAACATTGAAAGGCGAAGTTCATAGATGACCTTCCTCTTCTATTTGCTGAAAGGGTTAGAAAGGAGCTTAGGGGCTCGGGTTCCTATGGTGAAATATCTTATGAAAATCTTACCTATGGTCAGTTGATAGTAGCCAGTACCCAACAAGGTTTAGCGTTGTGCAATGAGTTGAAATTGTCTAGACAAATTAAGCTTGATAATCTTAGAGAAAAATCCCAATTAGGAGATTTTTGTGAATAATTTAGTGTGGATAAACCGGCTTCTACTTCTCAGGAAATGGGTCAAAGATATTCTAAGTCTGATAAACCTTATAAGAAGAAGAGATCTAGACATAGATGAGAAAATTGAAGAAAAAGTATCTTTTAAGTCTTGAATGAAGGATTAGTGACATTGGCCAACTTAAAGGATCAAACATAATTAGGAAACTTGATTGAGTTAATTGTGGACTTGATTAATATTTTCAAAATTTTTTAATCTTTACAAAAATATAAATTAACCCAACCCACACCCCTCTTCAATCCAAATCATCGATCGTCTATCAAAAACTTCTCTCAACCAACAGTTCTACAAATTTCTCCTTTCAATCCCTGGCGATTTCAACCTCCGACGATAAATAGTTGAGCTTTGAGTTCCTTTTTGACTTCAACCTTCAATCGATGTGAAGACCTTGCTCTCCAGCCATAACAACTTTGAATTCTTTATCATTCATTTTCTTCTTTCATAGGTAAAAAATTATGGCCTTTTTAATTTTAAAGAAAACGAGGAACTTGAGCCAACTTCTCTTATTGGTTAACAATTTCAATATTTGTTGCATTAATTTGAAATATTGTCTGAATAAAATCCTAATTTCTCTTTGTTGATTTTTTTTAAGTTTGATTTTTGTTGTTTGTGTTTATACAAACAAAACAACAATTTTGGTATTTTTCATGTTGCGCCTGTTGCTGGGTTGATTTGTTATGTTCTTGTTCTTGGTAAAAATGGTGATATTGGTGTTTTTTATTGAACAAAATTATGCTACTATTTTTTTCTCCAATAGATTATCCATTTGGTGCAGTATATTAACCATCTGATGCAACAGATTTATCATCTGAAGCAACAGATCAACCATCTGATGCAACATAAGAACCATCAGATTAAAATTCTTATGCAATAGATTAAATATTTGATGCAACTGATTCACCATCTGATGCAATAGATTAATCTTCTAATACAACAGAGAAACCATCGAATAAAAAATCTGATGTAGCAGATTTAGCATATGATACAACAGTTTAACAATATGATGTAATAGATTAACCATATATTGCAATAGATTAACCTTCTAATGCAACAAATTTACTATCGGATATAACAGAGGAACCATCAGATTAAAAATCTGATGCAACAAATTAACCATCTGATGCAATAGAGAAACAACTGAATCAAAGATCTGATGCAACAGATGAATCTCCAGTTGGATAAAATCCTATCAAATCTTCCAACAAGACATGTCCAAGACTTGATTTTTCCAACTGATCATACATCTGTCGCGATATATGACCCTTCTATTGGAAGAAATCTAAAAGATATTGACCGTTGATAACTGTTTCAACAGATCACTCATATGTTGCAACAGATATGTGACTTATTGCATAGACTATTCATCTTTCTCAACAGATAAGTTATATGTTTTCTATTATCACAATAGATTACTCAGCGCTATTGCTGCAGGTTAGTTAACTATTTTGATAGTTCACTTATATGTTACAACAAATATGTGATCTGTTGCATATACCATTTATCTTTCTTAACAGATGAGTGATATGTTTTGTACTGTCACAACAGATTACTCAGTCATTGCTAAAGGTTATTTAACAGTTCCAACAAATTACTCATATATTGCAATAGATGATTTTGCAATAGATGTGTGATCTTCTGCACATACCATTCATTTTTCTTAATAAATGAGTGATATATTTTGTATAATTACAATAGATTACTTATTCGTTGCAACAAGTTATTTATCTGTACCAACAGATCACTCATATATTGCAATAGATGATTTTATAATAGATGTATAATCTGCTGCACATACCATTCATTTTTCTTAATAAATGAGTGATATATTTTGTATAATTACAATAGATTACTTATTCGTTGCAACAAGTTATTTAACTGTTCCAACAGATCACTCATATGTTTTAACAGATATGTGATCTATTGCATAGACCATCCATCTGTCTTAAAAGATAAGTGATACATTTTGTATTATATCAATAGATTACTCATCTACTGCAACAGGTTAGTTATATGCTGCAATAGATTGGTTATATACTACAACAGATATACTACCTAGTGCAACAGATCAGTGATCTATTTGAACAGTTATTTTACTATTTTGCTTGTTAGATTTATTGTTATCCCTTTTAAATTTGCATTAATCCACTATAATATATTTTTTTATGTTTTCATTAATTTTAGATAATACGGATTCCAAAAGAATAGAAATCGAATTAAGTCCAAGTAAAGGAACAAGTGAAGTCGTTTGGCTACATCCACCATTCTATGATCTTGCTTTACAAGCGTTATCTCAATCAGGAGCAGAATATAATGAACATTGTGAGGAGAAATATTTCAAAAGAGATGATCCAAATTCCAATAGCCCTTCCACCGAAGAGTTGGGCAAAACCTTTAGCATCGATCGTTATCCTATGAGAATGCACTGCCATTGTGCCACGGATTTAATGGGTGATTTTATGGTTAAGTCAGCCTTGGGAAAATCTTTCGATGCCTTCAGAAAAATGCTTCAAGAACAAAAATTGAATGCTTATTTTAGGGATAGCTACTTTAGGAAATATCTTGATTTCCCAGAGGACAACAATGCCCGTTTCCAAATAAAAATGATATATGAACTTCTCATGTGTAGGGTTATGTATGAAAACAAAGATAAGATGGATGAGGTGTGGATAAATTATTGTGGCAGGCCTGTTTGTTTTGGTTGGAAGGAGTTTGCCATAGTTACTAGACTAAAATGTTATCCTTCTCCTTCTTCAAAAGTTATATCTATTCTAACCCAAAAAATCACCCTACACACCTAAAAAGGTAAAGGCAAGTCGTGTGATTGTGATGAACTAGTGTCCATTATTAGTACAAGCTTCAAAAATAAAAATTTGATAGAAGCATTGAAAGGTAAAGGACTTTCAAAGAATCACAAGCACTCATTGTGCTGCGTTTGATTTGTACATAATATTCTATGGGGGAGAGACATTAACAACAACATAAGTGTTGATTTAATAAAGCTCTCTAAAGATCTTGAGGCGTTTAACAGCTATCTCGGGGTTATGACAACTTTAAAATGACTGTAAAATATTTGTTGATTCTGTTAGCGCCAAAGACAGTCAACTTATATTGCTTTCCATGGGCTTTCATGGTAAATATTTTTTTCTTTTATTATGATATCATTCATTTTTCTTACACAATAATGGTTTTGATTTATTGGCGTTATTTTATAGGCTTGGGAGTTTGAAACCATTCCTTATTTGAGACAACATGTGAACTACTAGAAAAAAGTTTCCTGTCCAAGAATCTTGAGATGGTTGTCGGCCAAAACTGATAAAAATGTAAAATTTCTTGATCTCTTCACCTCCCGAAGGGATGCAGTAAGTATAATTATAATTAAAATTTTATTTTTATTAATTTTTTTTGAATGATCTAATCATCATTCTAATATATGTAATGATTTATATTAGATTGTGCATCCGTCACTAGTGCCGACTAATTGAGAGTTGAAGATGCCATTTTTCTTACTTTACGGTCTGTACAAACTTTATCGAACCCTTAGGTCATTGACAGAATAAAAATATAATTGTTTGAAGCAACAACTATTACAGGACAAATAATTTTGGAGGGTGGGCTTGTTGTTGTTGATGGTATTAGTGGTGATGGAGCTTTTGGTGGTGGTAGTGGTGCTGCTATTGGTTCTAATGATGCTCCTCTTATAGTATTTAAAATAAACCATTATAAGTATGATCATACTAGTTATACAGATTTTACCTCTCCCAGTGAATGTTCTGTATGCAAATGTCAAGACTGCAAGGCAAAATATGATGTAGTGATCAATACTATTAATACATTAACTGCTTCTGTAAAGGAATTGATATCTAAGAAGGGTATCATTCTATCAAAGAGGATTTTATATTTATTCGCTCTGTTAGAGTTTAAGGCTAAGAGAAGAAGAAAAATGATTTCCAAGGCATTATCAAGCATCCAAAAAAGCAAAATTGCAACTCCTCTATCCGTGTGTTGCACTGAGAAATTTACAATGTCCAAAGAAGAGTAGCACGAGCTGAACAAGGTGAATATATATATCTGTTCCAACTAATAAACAAATACATATCTGTTTCAACAGATGACATACCTGCTCAAAATTATCAAACAGATATATACCTCTATTGCAATAGTTGACTAACTTATTGCACTAAATAAAGTATATGTTGCAACATATGTCATCTATTTTAGTAAATTAAACTGCTCTTCGTACCGCTTTTATTTGTACCAATAGATAACCTTTTTGCAGCAACAGATGAGTCATATGTTGCAACAGATGGTTCATCCTTTGGAAATTATCATACAGGTATTCCTTATGTAGAAATTTGTCCCAAAAGTTAATTCATTATTGTAGCAGAAATATAATCTGTTTGGGATAATTTAAAATAGGAGGAAGGCTTGTTTGATTTGCTAGAACAGATGAGTTATCCTTTTCCATTTTGTTGTATCTCCGTGATTAGCATTTACTAATTCTGGATTTCCAGGTGGATGTAGAAGCTACTGCTGAACAACATTGATAATAAGCTACTCTTTTTATGGAAATACAGAGAACAGAAAGTGCAAAAAATGTATTTAGTGGATCTTTATAGCTTGAGTTTGTCACAGTAATAACCTCACCCCTCCTTATGAATCCTTGGCAAAAATACTTATATGTTGATGCATTTTTTGAGATCTGTACCCATAATAATTTTTTTACATTTTATTTATTCGTTGATTTATTTCAGCTAATTTCTGAAGGCTTCAATTTATTTTATTTTGTCTATTAGTTTTTTTTTCCATAGATTTGAACTTATTAATTGAAACGGAATACTAGATTCAAATATTGCAACAAATAATGTATCTGTTTCTACAAACGACACATCTGTTGGAAAAATATTAAATATATTTAGACATATGTTTTAATAGGTAGGTAATCTATTGGAATTTATCAAACAGTTCTTCCCACTATTTCAACAGATAGACTTAGATAGAAACATCGGCATGATGCAACAGATGACCAACCTGTTACAACAGATAAACTATATGTCAGAACAAGTAGAATATCTATTACAACTGATGAAGAATATGTTGCATTATAAAAATTTAAACTTCATTCGACATAAAAAATTGCCACTACATGTAAAAAAGTGAAAGTGAATTAAAATAAAAAAGGCGGAACCCATTGACAGTGTTTAGTTCAAACACCTAAAATAAAATAGGCATCAAGTAGACAGTGTTCATTTTAAACACGTAAAATAAAATAGGCATCAAATGTGTCAGTTTGCCACTTTTGGCCCTGTTGGCTACTTACATGTAATTCACGTAGCCAAGGCTTGTTGAACCCCCATTTTTCCTCACTTGGCGTCTAATTTGGCCCCCAACGGTCATTTCTCCCCCATTGTCTTGTATATTCATGTTCCTAAAATTTAACCCTAAATTCCCAAATCTTCTTCTTCATCATCATCTTTTTTATGTATCCAAATTCTTCAAATTATTTCTATTTGGTCTTTCTTTTCTTTCTTCATCTTTTTTTTTCTAACTGAGCTTGACAATGTCGAACGCATCTTTCACTATTTTTTGTGATAAAGATTTTTGATATTGTAAGTGCGGTCATGAAGCTCTGTTGAAGACTTCTTAGACTCAACAAAATCCAAGTCGTAGGGTTTTTAGTTATAAGATTTTAAAGGTAATATTTTTTAATTTAATTAGTTGATTAATTATTGACTTGTAATTATTTTGTAATTGTGTTCTTATTTTTATAGAAATTGGGTGGATGTGAGTACTTTGATTGGTATGAAGAACGACACCCTTCACAAGTAAATTGTATAATCTGGGGTTTGTTGAAGAAAGTCAAAGCTTCTGAAGAGAAAGAAAATCGAGCTAGAAGATACTAAATTGTTGCCGTTATTTCTATTGGTTTGGTGTTGTTGGACACATGGATATTCAAGCCTATTTGCTAAAATTTTGATGGTGGTGTATTTGCTACTGGTTTGGTATTGTCGAGCACATAGGTATTCAAGCGTAATTATTGAAAAATATCAAATAGATTTAGGCATATGTTGTAAAATTTATGTCATCTATTGGAAATTATTAAGCATGTCTTCCAACGGTTGCAATAAACTAGACTTAGATTAGATTAGATAGAAATAACATTAGCATAATACAACATATGATCAACCTATTGCAACAGATAAACTATCTGCCAGAACAGATAAAATATATTTTACAATAGATTGACAATCTATTGTATTATAAAAACTCAACGTTCACCTAAAAAAAATTATTGCCACTATATGTACATGTAATTTAATGTAAAGTGAAGTGTGACTTGAAATAAAAAACTATTATTTCACTGGCTCTTTTATATACATAGGCTCCAAGCGTCCAGTTAGTACCCCATAAGCCCAAACCTCTTGTAGGTTTGCCACAACATTGTCGCACAAAAATGTCATTGGCTCAGACATTTCTGTGCCAGTCAGCAAACATCGATGTGTGCAAGAGCGTGCGAGCCACACACGGAATCGATATCATTTTTTGGAAGGTTCATGTCCTTGTTTCGACCTTCAAAATCCCATGATTTCTTTATCAACACTTTCTATGGAAAATGATTCATTAGTTTACTGTCCCTCAATAAGATGGGGAACAGCTCCATCAGTGGCTGCACGTTGAAAAAAAGAATGACCTCATCGATAGCAGGTTTGTTGTAGTCATAAACTTTGATATTTTCCTCTTTGAGTAGTATCTCAACAGCCCGATAATGTATGCCGTCCATACTCATGACTGGAAGAATCCTCTTTGCCTCAGTTCAACTCTTGCTGTATGGATTTGGCCTTTCCCCTCTAACATATTTTATCATTTTTTTTCATCCCAGTCCAACATAGAAACTAAAAAAATCAAATCCCACTCCACAGATTGACGCTTGATTATTGAGTTGATCGTACTTATCCTTAAGCTTTTTGTAGAAGTCGAGGTCCATTATCCTATTGACAACGTCATAAGCTTCCAAGTACGCTAATTTCCTTTTCCTCATGAAACAGAGAATTTCATCAACATACTGTGATATAAGAAGTCAATTTTTAAGTAGGTTAGTAATTGTAAAGATGAAACAGATGGTCCATCTGTTGCATAGGGTTCTTTGAATCAATAATCCAACACAACTTATACAACAGATGGATATTAAGTTGCAACAGAACCACTACCAATTGCACCAGAATACCCAGCTGTTGCAACAAATTTCACATCTGTTGCATAGCTTCTTCTTCATGAAGTAGATTATAAGGCTAGGTTAGATAAAGTAAACTTACCTTATCTTCGTACCGCATACGCATATCTGTCATAGTCTGGAAGTCTTGGGGGGAAGAGAGGCATGGGGTAATCTAGTGTGCCTCGCTTGGAATTCTTGGCCCATCGCAGATCCCTCTTCTCTTTGGTGCCAAGTTCCGTGTATATGTGCACCTTCTTGAATGACCCTTGAACTTTAATAGCTTTTAGAGAGGGAGGAGGTTTAATTTTTTTATTTCTAACTGAAGATTACATCACTAATTGCTTTTTTTCCCTCCTAACCGCCACTATAGGAGTGTATGACTCCCTCATCTTCTTGGATGGTATGACACCCCTCTTTGATTTGAATTCCCTGATAGCTTTAGAGATAGCCTCTACTTTTTCAAAAAGTTTATCCTGGCTATCCATGCACTCTTCACATTTTCAACTTCACATTTTCAACGAGAACACGAGGGTGAAGAGGGGTGAGAGGAACCTGTTAAAGGGGTGTTTTCAAATATTTTTTTTAGCATCAACATACTCATCATCACGTGTGGTAGCAGTATCAGAATGCCTGCCACCAACACCAACAACTCCACCAGAAGAAGCACCGAAATATGCCTCATTTGGTTGGTCATGAAGAGTCTTAACATTAGGTTGACCTTAACTAACTGCTCTTCTTAGGGTTGTTGCTCCAGACAATTCCTTTTTTATTAACTCCACTGTTGGGTCTACTATAGTATCAACATGACCTAGAATAATGAAAGAAGTCATCACCATCTCCTGCTCAGTAGGCACGATCCATGGATGCACAACCTATAAAAAAGACAGATACATTTAAATTATATAATATAATAATTTTCACAGTTGGGTTACATGTTAACACATTCAACTTCTGGAATAGATTAACAATATGTTACATTAGATTACCTATCTATTGCATAGTTTGTAGTAGATATTTAAAATTCATTTGAGTTAGGTTCAGAGAACCAAAACAACACATGGATAATCTGATGCAAAATATCAATCATCTGTCATAACATATTACCAATATGCTGCACCAGTTGTACAAGATGGGTAATCTGTTAGGTTATATGTTATGCAATAGATGATCTATATGTCGTAACAGATTAATAATATGTTACATCAGATTACCTATTTGTTGCATAATTTGCAGTAGATGGTTAATCAGTTAGCAGTCGGGTTCAAAGAATTAAAGCAAAAGATAGGTAATCTGATGCAATATATCAATCATCAGTCACAATAGATTATCCATCCGTTGCACCAGTTGGCACAGGATGGGTAATCTGTCACACCAGATGTACCATTTGGTGCATCAAATATAACATTTGTTGCACCAGATATAACATCTGTTCAATATATTTCATGGAGTAAAATTATTTTACTTGAAGAAGATATACTACATTATCCGAGGGTAAAAGAGATCAGCCTCTTTAATTTTTGGATTGATCTTTGCAGCCAACCACCTAAACATCCTTGGATGAGAAACCTCATCTGGGTAATCCATTACCTGCTTTTGGAGGGGAGGTGGTTTCAAATGCCCAAACCTAAAAAATGTAAACAGGAAGCAAGAAAAAAAAAGTCATACTCTAATAACTATATTCAATATAAATTAATGGATGAGTAAAAATAGTGATTAATTTTACCATGAAAGCCAAAGGAAAGTGGTATAATGTAGTCATTCCTGAGGATCGCTTTGTCAGTAAATATTGGACAGTCACATAGAAGCTATCATAACCAAATGGGCAAACTAAACTAAGCATAATTACTCCCTGTACTACTTTGGTATAGTTTAATCCTAGAGATCTGTCAACAAAATTCGATGCTTTTTAGCCACGTTGAGAAATGTCCAACAACCCATCAGTTTTTTCCTTGTGTTTGTTGGTTTTGATACTTGCCTTGGATCTTTTGTGGGGTGTTCTCTGGCGATAGGTGGTTCTTCTGGACAGTTGTATCATAAGCTCGTCACTATGGAAAACTCTTGCAAGCCAAAACAAACCGGCATGCCACAGTAGTTGATCCAGATTTCATCCATCTTTTTGCCCCCTCTTCCAAATCTTTATCATCCCTCACGTACTTGATCCTGCGCTTGAGAAAACCATATACCATCTTTATTTAGAAATGGGCGGGGGGTCCTCAGGCAGTACAAGAAAGTGTCCAAAGCAGTTCCTCTTAAAAAGTCCTTCTATGTATTTGTCTTCATAATTTTACTACAATAATTAAAAGGTTTCCCTAACTGACATTTAAGTATAAGTTCACCAGTTAGTTTTAGTTTATTTGTAGGGTAATCTATCGGCATCGCAACTTGAAACCTGTCAATACTAAAAGTTTTGACAGGATGATGCTGGGATGTTGATATGAATTCACGCCGCATTGGTGATTCATTATCATCATGTTGATGATCATCCTCTTTCTCACTCTCTAATTCCTCCCCTTTCTCACTTTAATTTTCTTCATCTCTATCTACAGACCGTTGTCCACCTCCTTCAATGTTGTTTTCATATCTCTCCTCGCTTTTAATTTTCCCTGGCTGAGATTGTTCAGGAAGCTCCTCTGAATCTCTCTGTACTGTAGATTTTTTGCTGGATGGTCAAATATGGATCCACTTTTACATTAGTTTCTTTTGGGAGACATGTTTTACCTACAAATAAAGGAAAAATAAAAGTTATGTTACAATTGATGTTTGCATAAATTTTAAAAAATACATTACAAACACTACCAAAATTGACACACCAACAGCCACCACCACAAACACCATCAACCAATGCCATAAATACCACGAATACCGACCCCATCGATAGCCACCACAAATACCACCAACCAATGCCACCGTAAACACCACCAACCAATGCCACCAACAGCCACCGTTAGTTCCACCACAATGATGATGACCAACATAACCATCACGACTACCAATACCACAAACACCATCCAACAATACCACGACAGTCAACGGAACACTGCAATAAAAACTAGGGTTTTCTCAAGTTCTTCCTATGATTTTACCATCAAAACTAAAAATTATAAACCCATTCTCAAAGATAATACAACTAAAAGTTTTCTTTTTCACCATTAACTAAAAAGCCCTTATTTTTTAGAAAAAATAAAAAATATAGAACTCTTCTCAAACTCTGTTACCTATGAAGATAGAGAAAATAACTGATACAAGCAAGAAAGAAGTCAAAAATAACACTTATATGGTCGGAAATAAGAACAAAATCTATCTGTTATGAAGGGTTGAGCAATTTATAGAGTAGTTGTTGTCTGTACTGTATTGTTTAGAGACGGAAAAGAGCGAGAACTTGAGATTTGAAATGACAAAATATTTTTCTCGTAAATGGATGATTTATATAGGTTGATTTGTATTTTGGAAAAGAATGACAAGTTTTGAAAATGTTAATTTGGTCCGAATTGATCTTAATTATTTTTTAAAATTATAAAAAATATGCATAAGTTTTAACCCTCTCATCAAGCAATTACCAAAAGACTCAATTGAAGTTGTAGTTGACCCTATGAGAACTTGCCCCTATTCCTTGACTAATCAATTAGGGTATTAGTCTAACATATGAACTCTATTGAAATTGTATAAAAACAAATGTTCAACCTGTTGCAACAGATTAACCATCTGTTTTAAATTATCAATCAGATTAAGTCATTTGTTGCAACAGATTACCCATCTGTTGTAAATTATCAAATAGATTAACTCATCTGTTGTGATATATTACCAATCTATTATAAATTATCAAATCGGTTAAGTCATCTGTTGCAACAGATTACCCATCTATTGTAAATTATCAAATAGGCGCGACCATCTATTGTAGTTGACCCTATGAGAGCTCACCCCTAGTCCTAGATTAATCAATCATGGTATTAGTTGGAAACATGAGGTAATAAGAAATGGTTCAGCTCAGAGTGATCTATCGATGCTTTGGTCGGGTGGAACGTAATACCATCTCACCATGCAATTGCTAAAAGGCTTAATTGAAGTTATAGTTGATCCTATGAGAACTCACCACTGGTCCTAGATTAATCTATTAAGGTATTAGTCTAACATATGAACTCAATTAAAATGGTATAAAAACAAATGTTCAATCTATTACAATAGATTAACCATCTCTTGTAAATTATGAATAAGATTAAGTTATTTGTTTCAATAAATTACCCATTTATTGTAAATTATCAAACATATTAATTCATCCATTGCAAAAAATTACCAATCTATTATAAATTATCAAATCGATTAAATCATCTGCTGCAACAGATTACCCATCTGTTGTAAATTATCAAATAGGAGCTGCCAATTATTGTAGTTGACCCTATGAGAACTCACCCCTAGTCCTTGATTAATAAATTAAGGTATTAGTTGAACACATAAGGTAATAAAAATTGGTTCAGCTTAGAGTTATCGATCGACGACTCTGGTTGGGAGGAATGCAATACCGTCTCATCATGCAATTGTCAAAAAACTCAATTGAAGTTAAAGTTGACCTTATGAGAACTTACCCCTACTCCTAGATTAATCAATTAAGGTATTATTTGAACACATGAGGTAATAAAAATTGGTTCAGCTTGGAGTGATCGATCAACGACTCTGGTCGGGAGGAACGCAATACCATTTCATTATGTAATTGCCAAAAAACTCAATTGAAGTTGTAGTTGACCCTATGAGAACTCACCCCTGGTCCTAGATTAATCAATTAAGGTATTAGTTGAACAAAGTAGGTAATAAGAATTATTTCAGCTTAAAGTGATCGATCGAAGACTCTGGTAAGGAAGAATGTAATACCGTCTCATCATGAAATTGTCAAAAAAATCAATTGAAGTTGTAGTTGACCCTATGAGAACTCACCCCTGGTCCTAGAAAAATCAATTAAGGTATTAGTTGAACACATAGGGTAATAAGAATCATTCAGCTCAGAGTGATCGATCGACAACTCTGGTCGGGAGGAACGCAATACGGTCTAATCATGCAATTGCCAAAAGAATCAATTAAAGTTTTAGTTTACCCAATGAGAACTCGTCCCTGGTCCTAGATTAATTAATTAAGGTATTATTTGAACACATGAGATAATAAGAATTGTTCCATCTCAGAGTGATCGATCGACAACTCTGGTCGGGGGGAACACAATACCGTCTCACCATGGAATTGTCGAAAAACTCAATTAAAGTTGTAGTTGACCCTATGAGAACTCACCCCTAGTCCAAGATTAATCAATTAAGGTATTAGTCTAACATATGAACTCAATTGAAATTGTATAAAAACAAATATTCAACCTGTTGCAACAGATTAACCATCTGTTGTAAATTATCAATCAAATTAAGTCATTTGTTGCAAAAAATTACTCATCTGTTGTAAATTATCAAATATATTAAGTTATATATTGTGATATATTACCAATCTATTATAAATTATCAAATCGATTAAGTTATCGATTGCAACAAATTACCTATTTATTGTAAATTATCAAATAGGCGCTGTCATCTATTGTAGTTGACCCTATGAGAACTCACCCCTAGTCTGGATTAATCAATTAAGGTATTAGTTGAATAAATGAGGTAATAAGAATCGGTTCAGCTAAGAGTGATGGATTGACGACTCTGGTCGGGAGGAACGCAATACCATCTCATCATGCAATTTACAAAAAACTCAATTAAAGTTGTAGTTGACCCTATGAGAACTCATACCTTGTCCTAGATTAATCAATTGAGGTATTGGTTGAACATATTAACTCAATTGAAATTGTATAAAACAAATGTTCAATCTGTTACAACAATTGTCTTTTTTGTTGGATATAATCAAATAGATTAAGTCATCTGTTGCAACATATTACTCATCTATTGTAAATTATCAAATAGGCACTGCCATCAATTATGACAGATTACCGAGCTTTGGAAATTTTCAAACAAAAATTGTCATCTATTTCAAAGTATGACTTAGATATTTTAAGATCCTTTTTAAAGTAATTTAGGTATTTCCTGTCCGAGATAAAAAAGATAAAATACTAAGACAGTAAAAAATATTACTTGAATAACTCAATAATCTCTTGAGTGAGTAGTCTTATCTGGTCTTTTCAATGCCACGGTCTCCTCACGCCCCTCAAAAGTTATTAATGAATATTTAAAACCCATATCTAGAATACTCTCTCCTTTAGCCATAAAGTAAGACTCAACTCATCTATCTTTCTTCTCTTCTTTATTTATACTCAATTCTCTTTCATTCCATTTTTCCTCTATTCTCTCTTCTTTTGGATGAGGATTCTTTCAAATCTCAAACGATCAATATCTTTTATCAGCTGAACTAGATGTTCTGATCCCTTTATATTTTTGACATTACAGGTATGGTTCACTATTGCTCTTTCCATCTTGTCTTCTTCTTTGTATGTCATTTAAATTAGATATTTACATCTGTTGCTATTAATGATTTACCCATTACCAGTTTCCTATTTATTAAGAAAATTGAAGGAAAGGTGACTTTTAAGTCTTGAATAAATGAACCTTTGTTTTTATTAAAATATGTGAAAAAGTCATATGTTGGGAGAACTTAAAAAGCCTTATTATCAGTATAGTTTTTTTATGTCTTTTGTTTGTTATTTTTGTGGTGCTGTTTTTGGGGGTGGTGGTCGTGTTTGAACATATGGTATTTGTGTTGTTAATGGTATTGGAATATGTGGTGTTGTTTTTTTGTTGTTAATGTTATTGTTGGTTTTGTTGCAATAGTTTCCTCAACTATTGCAATTGATGAATAATCTGTTGGAACAGACAGAGAAACTATTTAAAGAAATCAAACAAGTAGCAAGGCTAGTTTGATTTATTCCAACAGATGACCCATATGTTGCAATATGTCATCTATCTGTTGCAACAGATGCCTTATCAATTGAATAGATAGGTAATCTGTTGCATCAGATTAATCATCTATTGATTCATTTAATTTTGTGTTACCTTTTTGTACTGATAGAGTAACTATTTGAAGAAATCAAATCAGTAGCAAGGTTTGTTTGATTTATTCCAATATATGACCCATCTGTTGTAACAGATGCCTTATCGTTGAACAGATGGGAAATCTATTGCATTAGATTGGTCATCTATTGATTCACTTAATTTTGTGTTACCCTTTTGTAATGTTCTTTTTGTTCTTATCTTGTTTGACATCAAATGTTTTTTAGTTATTTGCAGATAAATGGAAGTGAAACTGGATCCACTTTTTCCCCACCAATATTAAAGGCTAGAGTAAAGATTAGTGATAGAACTATTTCATATGTGGGAGGTATTTATTACTGATCAACCTATCATGAAAACACCCAGCCAGTACAATGATTTTGTGAATGTTTTTTCTTTACCTATAAGGCGTTAATCCTTCAAAGAAGATATGATATTTTACAGATAAGATTTTTAGGTTCGAACTGGTAAGGCTGAGGGACCAAGTAAGTGGTGTCCATACCCTATTAGAATTTAATGACATTTTATGCTTATGTTTTTGTGTTAAGTTTAGGGAATGGTTCAAGTTTTTGGTGTCAGTGTAAATATTCAATAGTAATTAGACCAATTTAAATGGCAGAATTGACTTCTTGAAAGGCCTCCGAAGCCTCGAACTGCACCAAACAATGATGGAACCAATAGAAATTCCCCTGGTCTAAATGTATATGGATGGGTTGCTGGAGGAGACTATTATACAGTAAGTGTTTGGGAGAATACCTGTGCAGAAAGGGAGAGGTTGAGAAGGTCATATATCATCTCAGACCTTGATTAAGATAAAACACATAGTAGGAAGGAAAGTGTAGTGAATCTGGCCAAAGAAATTGACATGAGAAAAAATAAAACTGAATGAGCTTCAAATGTGAAAGTGTATCCAATATAAAAATATGTCAGTCGTTGAAGAAAAAAAAGAATGGTCAAGAGGACTGCAGCTGGTCACTTTGCTAGAGACTACAACTAGCGAGAGTGGTCTCAATGAAGATCTATAAAATGCAGGACCAGAACTCTAAGGGAGCAATTTCGTGAGCACGGAAGGTGGTAATATTATCGGTCAGAATTGAAACTTGAACCAACTACTCCTGAATTGAAAATATGGGATCAAGTGAAGGTGGCAATTTATCAAGTTGAACTTGCATCCCATGCCTTCTTTTTATGGCTCTGGTCAAGTCAAAGGCAGTGGAAACAACAAGGCATACGATTTCTTCCCAACTTCAAACCTTTTTGTTTCTACTGCTATTGACTTGCTCATACCCACAAACAGAAGGCATGGTATGCAATTTAGACTTCAGAAATTGACGCCTTGGCTACCCTTATTTTTAATTCAGGAGTTGTTGGTTCAGGTTTTAATTCTGACCGACAATCTTACCAATTTCCTATGCTCGCAGAGCTTCTTCCTTAGATTTCTGGTCTTGCACTTTGTGAGAGTTCATTGAGGTCATGCTCGGTAGTTGCAGTCTTTAGCAAAGTGTCCAGCTCCAGTCATGTTGACCATTCTTCTTTTTCTTCAATGATTGACGGATTTTTATATTTGGATACACTTCCACATTTGAAGCTCATTCAGTTTTTTCATTTCTCATGTCAATTTTATTTGCCAAATTCGCTAGAAGTTTTTTGCTTCCATGTGTTTTCTCTTAAACAAGGTCTGAGATGATATATGGCCTTCTTTACCTCTTCTTTCCCGCACAGGTATTCTCCTAAGTACTTTCTGCTGTATAATAGTCTCCTCCAGCAACCCATCCATATAAATTTGGACCAAGGAAATTTATATTGGTTCCATTATTATTTGCTGCAGTGTGAGGCTTCAGAGGCCTTCCAAGAAGTCCATTGCTCCATTAAACTCGGTCCAATCACTATTGAATATTTACACTGCCGCCAAAAACTTGGACCATTCCCCAATCTTGACACAAAAACATGAGCATAAACTGTCATTAAATTATAACAGGGTATCAACACCACTGTCTAAGAAACCCTTTGGGCTTATCAGTTTGCACCTATCAAACTAAACTGTACATGCAGGATCTTGTTTGAAGGATCAGTATTTAATTGGTAAAAAACTGCATTCAGAAAATCATTATACTTTATATGTGTTTATCATGGTAGCATGATTAATAATACATAACTCTCGCACATGAAAGTGGATGCATTCATCTGCGTACACCTTATTCTTCCTACCGCATCAAGACAAGTCAGGAGGTGTTGTTTATTCATCTACATGCAAAATAGCTGATGAATCAAATTCTCCATTTATTGTAATAGATGAATCAACTGTTAGAAGAAATCAAAATATCTCCTTCAATAGATGGTTATTCTTTTGTAACAAATAATCCATATATTACAACAAATATTACAGCAGATGGTAAATCTATTGTGATAGACTATCTGTTACAATAGATGGTAAATTGTTATAATAGATGGGCGATTTATTGCAACAGCTCAACAATAATGGTTGTTATCACGTCTCAAACTATTTTGAAAAGGTGAGAAGTATTAATGTAGAAATCAAAACATCTCCTTCAACTGATGGTTCTTCTATTGTAACAAATAATTTATATGTTACAACAGATGGTAAATCTGTTACGACAGACCATCTGTTACGACAGATGGATGATCTGTTGCACAACTCAATAATAATGGTTGTTATCACCTCTCAAACCATTTTGAAAAGGTGAGAAGCATTAATGTAAAAGAAAAATTTGTGATTTTTCAAAGAAAATAAAATGCCAGTAGTTTGAATATAATTAATACAATGGAGCTGAACAGTCGTGCCTTTTGGCCTGACACATCCAGATTCAATCCTCTATAAATAGGTCCCTTCTTAATATTTATTCTACTCCATTTTATTTATTTCTTGCATTTTTTGTTTTTGTATAACATCTTCAACTACTTCTCTTCAAAGAGTATATTCCTTTCTCGTTGAATTAAGTTTTTTTCCTGTATAAATCTAACAGTTGGCAGTATACATTGTATTATATTTTGACTCTTTTCTTTACTTTTGTGTCTTACGTCTTTTGTCAATTCATGCATGTTATAGATATGGATGATCCTGTTTGGGACATTTCTATTCTGTGTGAAAAGTGTGGGAACTTCAGAGGCAGGTTAATGACTTGCAGAGGGAATCGGTCGTCGTAAGAGAGATGATGTTCAGAAAGATGCAGAGGCTGAAGAAGGCCCTTCTCCCATGAGTTGATTGGCCAGCTATTATTAATGATGATAATAATAATTAGAATGTATTTTTTCTTTTAGCGTATATATTTTAATTTTTCTATATCGGATCTATACCTAATGTATTTTATTTTTCATTTAATAAAAAATTTATTTTTAGTCTACTTTGACTTTTTAATTATTATTCAATTTTTATTTTGTCTATTTCTTCTAAACATATATGTTAACATGTCAAAGGTTTGAGGTAAGGAGCAATTTTGAATCCAGTAGCAATAGCATTTTTGACTTTGAGTTCTTTCAACAGATGGACCATGTGTTGGAATAGATTGGTCATCGGTTGAGTTTCTGTCAACAGATTATCCATCTGTTGTGACAGATTTGTCATCTGTTGGAGAAAAACATTCTAGTTTGGTGGAACTGTGTTGTGTTCTTCCATCTTATGTCCATCTGTTTTCACAGATAGATAATCTGTTGAAAATAATTATGGTCTGCTGTATTATTTAGTTTATGTTTTGCCTCTTTTTATAGATGCACAAGTTATTAAGAAAGATATTTAATATATAATAAATGATACATAACAATGAGTTAAATATATAAAAGTCCACGACAAACAACAACATACATTTCTATAATTACAACGATCATGGTGGATTATGATCCGAGCATGTAGTTCTTTTGTGGTCGGCGCGCTTACATAGGTAGCACTTGTTTCTTCTTGATGAAAATTATTCTCCAACTCCACGCCTCCTCTTATATGGCTTTCTTCCTATTTGATAGTACTTGAGTTAATACATGGAGGAGGTATTAATCTCCCCAAAAGCTCTGTAGGAACAACCCAAGATTCTTCAGGAGGCACCAGAGTAATATGCCTACTATATGCCATTTCATATTTTTCCATCGAATAATATTGAGAGGAGTGCTCGTAAACTTTAGGTCCATATTTTGGACCGTATTGATCTCGAAGCGCTGCCATAGCATGTGGACAGGATATTTTTTCCAAGTCAGAAACTCTGCACGTACAAGATCTTTTTTGAAGATCGACCATGGCACCATCACCATGACCGGTTATATTGAATTTGTAATTTGCTATGTTATGAGATAATAACCTATTCCCAAAACTGATGTTTATTGATATTATTTTTTTGATTTCTAGAAAAAATGGGGTTCTTCTTGGGTCCTTAAACTGCACACACCTTTCGTTAAAAAATTGGCTACAATTCTTATTTATTTTTTCAAACAGAGCCTTGATGGGAAATTCTCTTTTATTGCCAAACAATGAATTCACCGATTCAGCTATGTTTGATGTCATAATATTGTACCTATACAAAAGAATCACTTAGTACAACATTATACTAAAGTTGTAACTCAAACAAAATATTAAATTCATAAGAATGTACCTATCTACTAGACAGAATGCTCGGCTCCATCTCTCGAAACCAACACATACGAGAAGTTCTTCTACCTTGGGATTCACATCCATTATTTGATTGAAATGGTCTAAAAAATTATCTCTACTATAACTTTAGTTGCTCTAGAAAAAGAGTCACGACCCTTTCATTGTGATAGTTGGTCCAAATGTTCTCTCTAAGATGCCTGATGCAATAACCAAAGTAAGTTGAAGTGAAGAAAATTGAACCCATCTTTGGAATACTTGGATGCCTATTCGAAACAAAACACAACTCTTCGGTATCTTTGATGTAGCTTCGCAGTTGTTCGAAAAAAATTCTATAAGAGGCATCACATTCTTTGTCCACTACACAAAAAATGACAGGAAAGATGTGATTCTCTATATCCTGCACCACTAATGCTATAAGAACTCCATTATACCTGCTCCTCAAGAAGGTACCGTCGATGGCTATGTCTTTTCTCAAATATCAAAAACCTTGAATCCAAGCACCAATGGATACTAAAAAGTACTTGAACCTTCCATTTTCATCAACATGCAATGTCGTCTTACTTTCGGGATTTGTGGATTCAATCATGTAATGGTAGGCATCAAGAACTGTATACCCATACTCGTATGTCCCCCTTAACCAAGTCCTTGGAAATCCCCATAGCCATATATATCTTCCAATAACTGACCAGAACACCCAATTTCATAAGGATTTGATTGGCCATAACCCTTGTAGAAGGGCCTTTGCCATCGGGGAAACAACTCTTGAAATATTCACCGAGGACCTTTGCCATGGCGTGAGGATGTTTGCCTGAGATGTGCTCCGAACCATATGTGCAATGCTTTTCATTTTCATGAATGACAAATCTATCAGAACTTACGTACTTCACCTCTTTCAACCACCACTTGCAGTTCAGATTAGCACATTTGTAGCAAAAGATACTGCTCGAATTAATCACCTTCTTTATTCTAAAATCTTATTTCAAGTAAGAAATAAACATAGTGGTAGATAGTTTATTCTTTTCCTTGAATGGCATTTCTTTGAAAAATTCGGTCCCATCGTTTTAAAGATAGCCAGACTATGTCGATAGAGAAGAACTTCCCACCGTACTGGTCGCATCAACAAGCGTAGGTGTTTGATCACCATCTAGAATATTTATGTCTAGATCATCCAACTTATCATCAAAGATGTCTTGTTGTTGTTCTTCTTCTACGTTCTGCTTCGTATTCTCTCTCATCTTCTCAACCACGTACACCCTTAACACCGGCCTGGTTGAATCACTAAGATAAGCACGTAACCGAACCTGATCGGTTATCGTAAAAGGCAGTACCCTCTGATTCTCAAAGGAGCTGTACATGTAGCTGATGACGAGTTCTTCTGGTTCACAATTCAGTCCATAATAGCTGATGATTAAGTTTACAAAATCATCATACAAAATATCACTTTGGACTATCATAGCTATCGTCTATAGCATTTCACCCTTCTTAAACGTCATACATATCGATTGCTCTTCTCAATCCATTGACCATGACAATCCACCCCTATTATTATTGATCCCTCTATTAGTGGTACCTAAATAAATTCATTTTTAAAAAAAAGTTAATAGCAATTTTGTAGTGTTGTAAATGAATCCCAGCAGATGCATAATTAGTGACAATAGATTACTTACCTATTGGGATTCATGTTACGCTCCTAAAGCTGATTTCAACAGATGATTCATCTGTTGTAATAGGTGAATCAAATATTGCAGCAGACTATATATCTGTTGCAACTGATGAAGCACCTATTGGGATGGATGTTATAGCACTGAGGCACCTTTAAAGTGGTTCCAACATATGAGTGACATGTTGTAACAAATAATTAACCTGTTGCGATAGATGACTTACTTATTGCAATAGACACGATCTGTTGGAATCGAGGTCAGGTTCTATCACAAAAGGTTACTAATATGTTGCAATAGATATTTATCGTCTATTAGAATCGAGTTCAGGTTCTATTCCAACAGGTTAATAATCTGTTGCAATAGATATTTACCTTGTTGCAACAGACAACACGTCTATTAGAATCGAGTTCAGGTTCTATTGCAACAAGTTAGTAATTTGTTATAACAGATATTTATCATGTTGCACCAGATAACTAATTTGCTGCAATAAATGAGTCATATTTTACCGCAGATGACCCATCTGTTCGATTCATGTTACGGCACTATAGAACCATAAACGTGAATCTAACATATGAGTCTTTCATTGAAACATATTTGTTTAAACAAATGGCTCTTATGTTGCATTCAAGTTCGCGTGCTATCTATTGTTGAAAAAACAACACAATAGCAGTTACCCAGATGATAAATTCAACTAAAAATCATAATTTGACTTACCAAAGTCTCCTATGAAGTAATGCCAAAGCGAAAAGTGATGTACGAAATAAAATTTGACCTAAGAAATTGGTCAAATAGCAACAGTAGCGGTAACAACAACAACAATGGTCAACAAGAAGAAGATGAAGATGATAATGAAGTAAAAGATGACGACAATGAAGAAGAAGATGATAAATAAAGCAGCAGCAACAATGAACAACAAAAATCGCTAAGAGAGAGAAAACAATGGATGAGAAGAGAGAGAAAGACATTTTTTCCCTCCGTTTCTCTTTATATTAGGTAAACATTTGGATCAAAGTGTAAATTTAAAAACTTGTGGGTTCTTTTCAAACTTTTCCAACTTTCTTAATCCATAATAAAGTAATTGTCACCTTCACTCAATTATTAAGACTTGTGCAATCTACACCTCATTTTATAACTCTTTTGTAACCTATAGCCCAAAACCCCTAGATAGATAGAGAGAGAGAGAGAGCAGGGGGGGGGGGGGGGGGAGGAGAGGGAGAGCGAGAGAGGGAGATTTCCTGTTTGTTTGATGTTATCAATATCTAAATTTTGAGTTTATTTCCTCTGATAAAATGGAATTATAAATTTAGCTATATTCAAGTCACTTCTCATATGATTACCTTGTTAAAATTGTCATCCAGGAATATGTCACCGATAGTTCGAGTAGACTAGCTCCTTAATCTTCTGTCATTTTCACATGAAGGTTTAAATCTACTTGTAAATATTATCCCTACTCTCTTTTTCCTTCAAATTATAATTAACAAGTACAAGTGATATGGCATACCGAGTGACGTCAATCTATTATCGTGTGTCGTTTAAACCTACCGTTGAAATATCAATGGCTATGGGCTTGACACTAAACAAATGCTGAGACAGAATTTTGAATTTATATATTATCGATTTTAAAAAAGAAATTTTAATTGGTTCTAGATACAAAAATTTAGTCAAAGCTGCTGAATTTTATGAAATTTTCATAATTAAAACTTTAGCTTTGCCTCTGACAATGAAGATGAAATCTCTTCAATTATTTTATGTAATTTGTTGCTTCAAAGGGTTGGGTGCTTTGATAATTTAGGCTCTATGAAAGATTATCTCCAAGAGTCTGTTTTACATAATTCACAAGAAAAAAATTTAAAGAAAACAAAAGCCAGTTGCCAAACTTTTGATTAGTATTAATAGCTCAAAAGGATTGTAATGCAGCATTACGTTTGGTCCCTAAAGTCTCTGTCATCCCATTTATATTGCACATGGATTATTATAAGACATGGACTAATGATGGCAAAGTGTGTGTGTATATAGTGCTATTAGCTAGTTACGGCGTTGTTGTAGACATGCACTTATCCTCATGTCTATGATACCAACAGGCCACTTAGCTAAAACTACCATTCGTGACTTGTTGAGAAAGTCGTTTTCCTAAATTGAGTAGGTGATCATTATATAATTGAATTAATGTCACATGCAGGTAGGCTATTTCAAAGTTTATAAGCTAATCCAACTCAAATGTTCCTTGTCTATTAATGCCTTTTATGTTAAGGCTGTAAATGAGGTGACATTGTTGTTATTTTCGTTTTTCTTTTTTTTTTTTTTCAAAGAAAAACACAATTTAGAGAAAAGTTTGTTGAAAAGAATTTCGCATGATTTTGAAAGAAATACCAGTTAATTAAAAGTAGGAAAAGCTGCCAAATTATCCTCTAACTAGACGCATAGCTCAAAAATACTCATTATAAAAGTTGCTCCGCAACCAAGGAGAAGAGGACAATTTTACGGGTAATTCTCATGGATAGTTATTTATGTTTTGAAAATTATCTATAAATATTACTTTTGTTTCGTTTAGAATAAAAATATCACTCAACTGTCTCTATTTTTCACAAAAAAAATACTTTATACAAACATTTCTTCTCTCCTAACTGGCATGTCATGTCATTAAAATTTCTTTTTTTATATATAATAAATAAATCTATTTAACTTATCGAACTTTTAACTAAAATTTTGTCCGATTTAAAAAAATAAATACACATGATATATTTATCATTGAAGAACAATTTAATTATGTACTTTAAATCTTATATGTTGAAGTATAAAATAGGATTCACATAGTTAGTTAACCACTTCCTAAAGTTAGTTAAAAACTGTTAGAGTTAGTTAGGAGTTAAAACGTTGTTAGAAGTTAGTTAGGAAGCTAAGTGGTTAGTTACTAGATCAGCTCACTCAATCCTATATATATATATATATACACACACATATATATATATACACACATACTAGATGGGCATGGCCCGTTCTGAGCACGGGCCCAACATATTACTTTACAAACAAATAAAGAGGGGAAGACAGATAAGTTTAGCGGAATTATAATTTTGCCATTTCTATGCCATCAGTTGATGTATCCATATTACAATTTTAGGAAGGATTTCACTGAATTTCTTCTCAAACTGCAAGTTTTTGTCAGTCTGTAGGGCGCATGGATAACAACAACTTTCGTGTTTCCTCTTGACACATCAATTTGACTGCAATATTCATGACAGACAGTTACTAAAATGTGAAAAATTCATACAAACTACAATGTAGAGTAGAGGCCATTAAATGTAGTATAACATAATAGAGCATACATGATGAACCATTTCTGTGAGGCCATTACCAAAGAAAGATAATATCACGCCAAGCCTTTTCAGAACGTTAGAAGCTTTAAACTGAAATGATATTTTAAATTTGGGGGTACGAAATTCACTAATTCCAATCTTCTGATATTATAGGTGTCTCTCCAACAAACGGTTTTTGAAATTGACCTTATTTACCAAAGCTGGCAGTCTGTCATTGACGTCAGGCATAAAGAAGTATGTGGAGAAAGGACGCCTATCTTTACCGTGCTTATACGGAACTAAATGAAAAGAAATTAGGTTCTCTTCCAATAACATTAGCCTGGAAAGAATAAAATTTGCCTTTTCATGAAATTGCTTTATGTTAAAGTCTGTACTAAAATAATAATCAACTTAATCCTTTGAAGGACTATTGGGCCTTTTACATGAAATTGCTTTATGTCAAAGCCTGTACTAAAAAAGTAATCAAGTTAATCCTTTGAAGGACCCATGAAAAACAATAGCAAAAACAAGAAGTTTATGCAGCAACACAGTGCTAGTGTTTTCTACAAATTGAAAAAAAAAAGAGACATGTATCAACTATAATTTGGATCCCTGACTACTTGCATTGATATCTTTGTCTTTTCGCCAATATAATTTACATTGGTCCATAATGTCCTTCGCTCTAGCTATATCTTTTCCATACATTTCCTTGATAACTCAATTCAATAGGTTAATTGATCTCTTGTACATATATGACATAATCACCCTAGAAATTACCTAAAAACATTGTTAATTTCTTCCTTATATATATATATATATATAAGTATAATAGTCACCTTAGAAAATCCCGACTTTAAATTGCTGCACTCAGTGAGTTCCTTTTCCACACTCACTCATACTTTAAAGGCAGCTCATGAACAAACTAATTTGTCGGGTCCGAAGTAGTCTAGAAAATCGATCCTATGAGCCTTAGTAATATTATGTGATTTTCATCATGTTTTACTTCACTGATTCTATTATCAATAATAGAAGTAGAAGCTTCAACATACTGTTTGGTTCGAAAAACATGAGTAGTATGGTAATATCGTTAGGTAAGTAAACACATACTTAGTGAGTACAACAGATTGATGATGAAAAAATTACTGCAACAACATATGATTTCAAATTATTTCACAAGCGATCGAACCAGAGCACAAAAGAAGACATGATGCTATGCAGTATGCATTGAGTTACATTGACGTATTAGATGAAACTCACCTATATTTCTCGATATAAACAGAAGAACTTGATTTTTAACTTATATGTTGGTCATTTTATATAAAAAAAGAGTTGAAATGGAATAGGACAGATACATGCACGTACTTATTTAAAGAAGTGTTTAAAGAACCTTTTTTTCAAATTGGCAGCATTTCTTCACCTTGGAGAAATCTTATCGACAACTTATTCCTTTGTGCAAAGCTTGAGATTTTCCATTTACCCTTCCATGGATACTCCATAACACAAAAAATGATGGAAGTTTCAAGCATGTGCCCATTGACCCTTGACCTGTCTCCGATTATTGAAAGTGAATTCGTTTTTCAATTTTTCTATTTTTTCTTCTGCCCTATGTTCTAAATTATTTCTGCAACAAGACAATAATTATGGTTGAGATTAGAAACATATTTTCAAAGAAGCAGAGATATAAGAAGTGACTGCTAGCTAATATGCCGCAACAAACCTAAACTAATTCACTACTACAATTGAATTAAGCTTGACTTAAACAAGTACATGGTAGAAAGACCATCAAGTATTGTCCACATAGAAACTAACATTGCCTGTTAAGGTTCCATCTTCCCTGTGTGAACAACTTTGTGAAAGACCACATACTTCATGTCAGTCAGAGTGCAGACAAAACATTCTCACGAATGGAGCTAAGTTATACTTGCAAACATAAAAATATATGTTGCAGTAAGATTTGCATACAGTTCAAGAGTATGCACGTATTCTCAGCTGTTTAACAAAACCAACATTTGTAGTGTCAACTTGTGTTCCCTTTTCATTTACTTCAATAAAGGACTTGTGAAAGATGCTACAAACATAAAGGTTACTGCCAACAGGGGAATCCGCCATTTCTGTGAGGCCATTACCAAAGAAAGATAATACCACACTAAGTCAGAACTTTAAAATCTTAAAACTAAAATGATATTTTAAATTTGGAGGTACAAAATTCATTAATTTGAACCTTCTGATATCGTAGGTGTTGCTCTAACAAATGGGCTTCAAAATTGACCCTATTTATGAAGATGGCAGTTTGTCATTGGTGTCAGGCAGAAAGAAGTACGTGTAGAAAGGATGCCTATCTTTACCCTGCTTATACAGAAGGCCCAACACCTTGACATTATCAAAAAATTTTACATATTGAATCTTCTTGTCACCTTTATATAGGTGGGAGCAACTGTTCATCTTTTGAAAGGTGATTTTGGAATCGAAGTTGTTTCTAAGGACTTTTCTCTCTAGAGTGATATCGATGATCTGGACCTTACATGTCCAGTTAGGAGTGTCGATTGTTATCTGGTCGATCCTGGATCTTAAGGCCATGTGTACTGCAAAGGTAGCTGCACACAAATACGGATAATAAGAGTTAGAGTTTTTTATGGATGTTGGTTGAATATTTTAAGACATGGGTCAGGATGTTACCAATTTGCTGATGGAAGTTACTACTTTGGGGTGTGGACTAAAGGGCTAAAAGATGGGCATGAAAAGTAAATCTTCATGTTTTAGTTCCCAAGGTATATCACCCAATAGTGATCCCTGTGATGGAGAGTTTGAGAAAATAAGAAGTGACAAACATGGAGAGGATGGAAGCTTCCATTCACAGAACAGGAATGTGCCATAACAAAAATATCTCTACAAAATCATCAAGATACATTACTGTAAACATCATATTTATTCTCATTAGCTACAGTACATAGTGGCGATGCACCCAAAGTCCTATTAAACATCTGTTGTTCAGTAATCATTGGTAAATCATGTATCAAGCAGATTTGAGTACTTCATAATACGAATTCATTTAACTCATCCATATCGATGGACAATAAATTAATATAATATGCACGTTTTACTTAAAAACTGAAAGTTTGTTCCAGGACCTTTATGATTCATGTACAGAAGATATAACCCGTTAAGGTTGTAACTCAACTGCATAATAATAACAATATTGAGAATATTGGAAGGCTCTACATAAGCTTGTTCACAAATTGGGACTCTACCTACCATTCTGCATCATATAATGTCCAAAAAGCAAATTTCTTGTATGCATATCTGATGTATCACCTTTAAATTCAGGAATTTTTCATTGAAGGATGCCTAATTGCCCCTCACATCTTTCTATTTTTATTTCTTCACAAGGAAATTAGAATTAACATTCATGTGAAAATAAGATCAACAATTAGACCGCAAGGAAAAATGAAGACTCTTAACATATCATCACAAGTTGTCTAGAGGCTTCTTATCCATTACTTTAATTTCTCAGTCACACTATTTTATTCATATTTTTCTGCACCCACACAATTTTGTTCACGTTGCATCTAAATGAGTTCTTTCTTGGTGTAATCAATGACCTTGTAGATGTAAAATTAAAAAACTCAGCGTGGTTATTGATGATAGGCGAATATACACGCCTATAGTGATATATTTTACCCATATTTTAGAAATGTTTTGAGAACAAATTATATATTTCATGCACTTTTAGTCCTTTTTCCTGTAAGTGAGCTAACGAACATGATTAGCAAAGTTTCAGGTATAAATGATGCAGAATTCAGCATTTTATGGATAACTTGACACCAAAGAAAGCTTCACGAAAGGAGAAAAGGGAGTCTTGGATGCCAAGGACCAAAAGTGGCACATGGAAAATCTGTCCCGGGCTAAAACAATAATTCTGAAGACTTTGGGGACTAGCAGTAACTTATTAGGATTAGGATAATGATACATTAACCTAGTAGGATTGGGTTAAGTAATTTATTATCTTAGTAGGAATAGGATATGGGTATTATAAATACCCTATTTTGGTAGAGATTTTTAATAATTCTCATTCTAATTTTAATACATCTTTCTATTCTACAATCAATTCTTCTTCCATCAATTACAACACATTCTACTCTTAATTCTCCTTCTATTCATCTATTCAATTCTTAATTTCTGCAACAAGAGAAACGTTACTTTGCCAGGAATTCACGCCTAACGCCTACCACACTATTACTACACGAAATCTTTATTGTGGTATAATAACAATGTCTATTGTGATTTCCTTCGCATTCATGGGTAACTAAACTCCTCTGTTGGGGTTATGGAAGCCATATGAGATACTATCTATTGCTATGAGTCTGTGAATTCGTGACACGTATGCTGCTTATATCATTATTCTCTTCATCTTAATCTAAATTCTTTGTGGTTGCAAACGAATAGAATACGCTAGTATAGCATTAACTTGTTCGAAAGAAAAGTTATATGTCTGGAAAAAAGATAATGTCAAGGTAATAGGGTCCCATCACCTATTAAAAAGTTAGTGCTGTAACTGGATTAACCTCTTGGAGAATTTGTACCGTTAGATACGCTTTAAGCTCGAAAGAGTTAAAGTGAAATAGTCCTTGTTGAGGTCGAAAGACGCTTGGATTTACCATCAAATATAATTCTCTATAAGCACATGCATGTTTGAATTTCGCTTAACTCATAGCCAATAGAGACGTAAACTCAGAAGGTGGACATAACCCCAACTCCTCAATTCTCATTGTTTTACAACATACTAAACAATCTTTCTTTTTACTTTGCTATTTTCAGTTTTTACTTTAATATTTTGGTTACACATTATAATCCCCCTTTTTACGAGACTTGTACTAAAAGTCTAGTAATCTTTGCTTACTTGTTGACCAAGCTATTCCCTGAGGGATCGATACCCAACCCAGTTGGGTTATATATTTGACAGCGACCGCTTTACACTCCCACGAGAGCTGTAGATTGAGCGTTATCAAAAATTGGCGCCGTTATCGGGGAATACGAGTGTCAATTAAGTTTGTGATAACTAGTAGACCCTTTGGTCAAAGATTCTCGTACTTTTACTTTTAGTTTTTGTTTTTGTTTACTGCAGGTTTTTATTCAGTGCATGCCCCATACTCGAAGTTCTGGTCAACCATTATTACCTATCAATCCTGAACCACAACGTATTGGCAGAATGGAGGCACAACACGAAATCGAAAGGATGGCTGCTCAACAGGAACAGGCGAGATTAGCTGCTCTTGCCGCCGCCCAAGTACACCAATAAAACCCTAGGCATGCTGCCGAGATTGCAACACCTGCCAACAAAAGAGATCATCAAGCTAGGTTCAGACATGAACGCCGAGCTATGCAACCAATGTTTGACGATGATGATGATGATCTTGATGGAGCCGGAGCCACAGGAGCCATTATTCCTCACCATTAGCTCCCGGAGCCAAGTTCAACATCACAAGCCCCATGATTCAGTTGTTGCAACTCAAAGGATTATTTGGTGGACTAGCAGGCGATGATCCGAATATGCATCTCATCAACTTTATTTCTACATGCAAGTCGTTTGACAATCCTGGTGTTGGTCAGAATGCAATTCGATTACGTCTATTTCTATTGTCTCTATCTGGGTAGGTAACTCTATGGTTGAACGGGCTGACTCCTGATTCTATTATAAATTGGAGGCAATTGAGAGACGCTTTCCTAGAAAGATTCTTTCCGCCATCCAAAAGAGCACAATTGAGAGATGAAATTAGCAACTTTCGTCAGCTTCCATCTGAAGCCCTTCATGAAACATGGGAGAGGTTCAAAACAAATCTAACGAGATGCCCAAACCATCATATGACTAATGTTCACCTAATGGAGATACTTTACAGAGCCTTGAATTCAATAACTAAACCAGTGGTGGATAATGTGGCTGGAGGATCTTTTATGGACCTCACTTTTGGTCAAGCAAGTAATATGCTAGATCCTATGACAAAATAAAGTAGAGCTTGGCATACCAGGGATTCTGAGGTATCAAGCCCCACTTTATCTATTGTCATGACTGCAGACCAAAGGAGAAGAGAAGAAGAATGCGATCAAGATATGGCGCATATGAAAACACAAGTGGATCTTCTTACAAAGCATTTATTATTAGGGAAGACTGAAAAAGTTAAAGCTGTTGCGTCGAAAGGAAAAAACGAATCTGATTCGGAAGAAGAGGCCAACTACTTGAACAATCAGGGTGGTTTCCGAGGGAATACCCAAGGAAACCAAGGTCGGAACTATTATGATAAATCTGGAAACAAGGACCAAGGTAGTTGGAAGAACAAGAATGAAAAGAGTGGTTTGTACGTTCCCCCTGGAAGACGTGACGCCACCACATCTAGTTCTGAAAGTATGGAAGACATGATGGCTAAAATATTGAAAGGAGTGGAAGCAACGAGCGCGGGAGTAACGGGGGTAGTTAATGATTTGTCCTCTATGAAACAATTAGTTGATTCACATTCCACTTCAATTAAGCAAATAGAGCAGCAATTGAGCCAACTTTCAACAGTACTCAATCAAAGAAAGGCTGGCACTTTACCTAGCGACACTGTGCAAAACCCAAGGAATGATGGGTCATGCATGGCTATTACTACCTGAAGTGGTAAGGTGCTGGAAACTTCAGCAAAAGGCAAGCAAGTGGTTGACGAAGTAGTGGACATTGATGATAAGGCAAAAGGGGATGATGCCGCAGCAGCTGATCCTGACGTCCATAACGTCACCCCTCACGATTTGCAACCTAAAAAAGTTGACAAACGGAAGCAAGAGGAGAAGAAAGCCATGGAGAGAACAATTCCATACCCACCACCACCTTTCCCTCAAAGATTGAAGAAGGTGGCGGATGACACGAAGTTCAGCAAATTCATGACTATGTTAAAGCAGCTGACTATTAATGTTCCATTGGTGGAGGCACTTGAACAAATGCCTGGGTATGCAAAATTTATGAAGGATCTTTTGACAAAGAAGCGGGCAGCAAGTTATGAGTTGAAAGATGATGTTCATCACTGCAGCGCAATCGCTACCCGATGAGGCTCGTAATGGCAGATAGGTTGGTAAAACGACCTGTTGGTATTCTATGTGATGTATTGGTAAAGGTTTCTTCATTCATATTTCCGAAAGACTTTATTATTTTGGATTGTGAGGCAGATTCAGAAGTTCCCATAATCTTGGGGCGCCCTTTCCTTGCTACGGGAAGTGTGCTTATTGATTTGAGAGCTAATGAGCTTTCATTCCGAATAAATGACGAAGTAGTTCGCTTTGATGTTTGCAAATCAATGAAACAACCCAAAGAACTGAATGTATTCTCGGTGGTTGATGTTTACTTTGATGATGAGAAAGAATTACTTGAAGAGGAGCAACTGATTGATGACCTATTGGCGACTTTGCTTATGAATGATGAGAGTAAGGATGCTGAAAATTGTGAAGGAGATATTTGTACTCTATCTGGATTAGGGACATATCGCCATGCTCCAAAGAAGCTGGACCTTGATCTAAAAAATCGACCCACACCACCAGCTAAGCTATCTATTGAAGAGCCACCCACGTTAGAATTGAAGGAGCTGCCAAGTCATTTAAAGTATGCATTCTTAGGAAGCGGAAACACACTTCCAGTCATTGTGGCAGAAGATGTGGGTGAGCAACAAGTTGCAGCTCTCATTGCTATTCTACGGAAGTATATTAGAGCCATTGTATGGACTATTGCGGATATTATTGGTATTCCACCTAGGATTTGTACACATAAGATTCAGCTTGAAGAGAATTGCACACCCACCATTGAGCATTAAAGACGTCTAAACCCACCTATGCAAGAAGTGGTGAAGAAAGAAATCATCAAGTGGTTAGATGCAGGAGTTGTGTATCCAATCTCTGATAGTACATGGGTAAGCCCGGTACAATGTGTTCCCAAGAAAGGAGGCATGACGGTGGTCGCGAATGAAAAGAATGAGCTTATTCCACTTAGACCCATCACCGAATGGAGAGTATGCATGGACTACCGAAAGCTAAATTCATGGACACTCAAAGATCACTTTCCAATGCCATTTATGGACCAAATGCTAGATTGATTTGCGGGGAAAGGATGGTTTTGTTTCTTAGATGGTTATTCCGGCTATAATCAGATTTGTATTGCTCCCAAAGACCAAGAGAAGACAACGTTCACATGCCCATATGGTACGTTTGCCTTTAAACGTATGCCATTCGGGCTATGTAACGCACCAGCCACCTTTCAACGTTGTCTGATGTCCATTTTTTCTGATATGGTTGAAGACACTTTGGAGGTATTCATGGATGATTTTTTAGTTGTTGGTGAGTCTTTTGAAGCATGCTTTGCAAACCTAAGTATGGCATTGCAAAGATGTGTAGAATTCAACCTAGTGCTGAATTGGGAAAAGTGCCACTTTATGGTTAAAGAGGGTATCGTTCTTGGGCATAAAATTTCTGAAAGAGGAATTGAAGTTGATCGAGAAAAAATTGAAGTTATTGAGAGCTACCACCTCCAATTTCTGTGAAGGGAGTTCGTAGTTTTCTCGGTCATGCAGGGTTCTATCGACGGTTTATCAAAGACTTCTCCAAAATTACTAGTCCATTGTGCAAACACTTGGAGAAAGATGCAAAGTTCGACTTCAATGAAGATTGTTTGAAGGCATTCGAATGCCTCAAAGGAAAACTAATTGAAGCCCCAATCATGGTAGCACTAGATTGGTCTCTCCCATTCGAAGTCATGTGTGATGCTAGTGGTGTAGCCGTTGGTGCTGTACTTGGCCAGAGAAAGGAGAAGCTATTTCATCCTATCTACTATGCGAGTAAGGTCCTAAATGAAGCCCAAAAGAACTACACTGTCATAGAACAAGAGCTCTTAGCGGTTGTGTATGCGTTTGAGAAGTTTCGTGCTTATTTGTTGGGTACTAAAGTGATAGTTCATACAGACCATGCAACTCTAAGGTATCTAATGACAAAGAAGGATGCAAAACCAAGACTAATTCGATAGGTTTTGCTGCTGCAAGAATTTGATTTCGAGGTTAAAGATAGACAAGGTTTCGAGAACCAAGTGGCTGATCATCTACCTAGACTCGAGAACGAGCATGTGGCGCAGCCTGAAATCAAGATTGATGATGCATTCCCTGACGAGGAGATCTTAGCGACGAGAATGGAAAAGTTACCATGGTATGCCGACTTTGCAAATTTTGTGGTGAGTAATGTGACACCTGCAAACTTATCCTACCATCAAAAGAGAAAGTTTATGCATGATGTACAACACAACTTTTGGGATGAGCCATATTTGTTTCGACGATGCGCGGATGGTATTATCCGTCGATGCATATCCCATGTAGAGGTGCCTAATATTTTGGAAGCGTGTCACACTTCCCAAGTTGGAGGACATCACACAGGTAATCGGACAGCAAGAAAGGTATTTCAAAGTGGATATTATTGGCCTTCGATATTTAGAGATGCCTATGACTTTGTTAGAAGATACGACCAATGCCAGCGACAAGGCGCTATTTCGAAACACCATGAGATGCCTCTTTCAAAAATCCTTGAGGTAGAGCTCTTTGATGTATGGGGTATTGATTTCATGGGTCCATTCGTAAATTCGTTTGGAATGAAGTACATCCTAGTTGCAGTAGATTATGTCTCAAAATGGGTGGAAGCAGTAGCGTTGGCCGACAATGAAGGAAAGCGTGTTGTAGCATTCTTGAAGAGAAATATCTTCTCTCGCTTTGGAGTACCACATACTATCATAAGCGATGGAGGATATCACTTCTTCAACAAGCTATTCAAATCCGTGTTGGCAAAATATGGTGTCAAGCAACATAAGGTAGCCACGCCTTATCACCCACAAACTAGTGGCTAGGTAGAGGTTTCCAATTGGGAGATCAAGCAAATCCTTGCGAAGACGGTAAATGCTAATAGGAAAGATTGGTCTTGGAAGTTGGACGATGCACTATGGGCCTATAGGACTGCATTCAAAACACCAATTGGCATGTCCCCTTATCAACTAGTTTATGGAAAGGCTTGTCACTTACCCATTGAGCTTGAGCATAAGGCATTGTGGGCATTATAGCGATTGAATGTGAATTGGGATGATGCAATGAACCTGAGAATGGAGCAGCTGAACGAGATGGACGAATTCCGTCTCCATGCATATGAAAGATCAGACCTATACAAGGAACGGATGAAGAAGTATCATGATCAGCGGATTGTTCGACGAAACTTTCAAAAGGATGATATGGTGCTTCTCTTCAACTCCAGATTGAAGCTATTCCCAGGTAAGTTAAAGTTCAAGTGGTCTGGTCCATACAAAGTTATCCAAGTCTACTCGTCTGGAGTAGTTGAGTTGGAAGACAATAATGGTGTTGTCTTCAAAGTGAATGGCCAACGAGTTAAACCCTATATCGGTCCTATTGATTCGGTAAATTATATGGACATCACTTATCTCGACGAAGTATAAGTACTCGAGGTAACTATGTCGTGCCGCGACAATAAATAAGGCGCTAGATGGGAGGCAACCCATTGTTTATCATTTTTTATTTTTTGTCTTTCTTTTGTTCTAGTACGTGTTTTGCTTTTCATAAATGAAAATCCAAAAAGAAGAGTCGTGCCACAACCAAAACTAAGGTTCTTGATGGGAGGCAACCCATCGTTCTAATCATTTTTATTGGTTTTGAGCAAATGTAGGTGCAAGAGGTATAAAACGAGGAGATCAGTTGCAAATTACGATTTGGAGGTATTGCATGTTAAAGGTGGTAAGTTAGGAATGAAGATGCGAAAGGCTATGGATTGAGCATTGCTCATGAAAATATAGGCATCGAACAAGTCTAGGCCTAGGTAAAACTAGGCCATGAACAAGGCAAGGCCCATACTATGGCCTAAGGTCTTGGAATCTAGTGTGCCATAGCATAGGCGCCTCCCATGCTCAAGTATGCCATAGCATAGGCGCCGCCTATGATAAAGCCTTTTGTCTCTGAATCTCATATGCAAAGTGAAAGGCGCCGCCTATGGTCACCAAATGCTAAGCTAAAGGCGCCGCCTATGCTAGACAAGGCTTTGCAAAAGGTGTTGCCTATGCCAAGCATAGGTAAAGCTAAAGGCGCCGCCTATAGTCACCTTTTGTCTCCAAATCCGATTTTAAATGGGTCAAAACCCAACCCAACTTGGTTCTATAAATTGGAGACTTAGTCTTAAAGAACAAACACATTGAAAACCTATCTTAGGCGCCGCCCATAGCATCCAAATCCTCTCAAAAATTTTTCTTTTGCTCTATTTCTTCACAAGAACATCTCCAAAGGCTTCAATCACGTAAGTACGCTTTTGTTCCTCATTTATTTTTCGTAAGTACTACGTTACTACGTCTATTATGAATTGCTAAATCTTGACGAAGTATTGGTGATGTGAATGTGTTTGAATTGTTGTTACACAACCAAGTGAGTGAACATATACATTAGGATAATCTTAACTTGTTTCCAACTTGAATTTGATTATGATGCACTGTCATACTTTTGCGGAATTGACATGGTCACGAAAATTGCATAATCTTGTCACTTGAATACTTACATGTTGGAATGACTTGTTCATCGGAATAAGAATTATAGTTGCCTACCAACATAGAAGGTTGTGCTTATTGTTAGATACTATACCTTGATTCAGTCCCTATGTAGTAGTCTTGATATATCCATCATGGAAGTATTGCCAAAATTACAAGAAGTATGACTGCTCTGATTTTATTGTTGGAATATAGCACCTAAAACGTATGTCGATGAAGTCTAAGTAATCGACCACTTTCACTTCACTAATTTGTATCAACAAACTAAGTGTGGGGTGGTACCCCTATTGCTTGTGTATAGATTGTATCCATTGAGATGATGCTAACATGAACACTGTGTTAAGTCTCAGGTACAATGACACCCAAAGCAAGACAAGGCAAAGATAAGGCTACCACTTCCCAAAAAGGCAAGAAAAGAGGCCGCAAAGAGCAAGGAGAATCATCCTCAATGCAATTACCACGCCGTATGTTTGGCATAAAATGGGTTCTTGAGGAGGAAGCGAAGGAATGGTATAGGAATAACAAAGAAAGAAAATATGTTCATGTGGACTTGATAAACAAGGAAAGCCTAGTGAAGAAGGAGCCGCGCATGTTGGCAAAGATCATGGCATTACATCTTGATTTCATCTTCCAAGATATGGGAGAATGCAATCTCGATTTAACAAGAGAATTTTATGCCAACTGGTCGCCGAAAACCACAGCCAGCGAAGTCAAGATTCGGGGCCAAGTTTTACAAATCAATGCGGATTTCTTCAACTCCTTTCTTGGCTTGCCTTCAGTCGATCCATCACCACTGAAAGAGTTGTACAGTAGACCTCCATATAGAGCAATTCGACACACACTTTATGGAAGTAGATCAATGGCAAGGTGGAGCAGACATAAAGACACTGGACGACACAACACCTTCCCATATGCTCCTTTGAATAGGGAAGCAAGGATATGGTTGCGTATTGTCAACTCTTGCCTCATACCAGGGACCCAGTACACCAAGATAACAAGAGATAGAGTGTGCTTGGTATACGCACTGATGATGAATGTCCCTATCAACTTTGGGGCAATTATTCGATCCACAATACAGAAAACTAGGCTACACAAGCGGTCCCATTTCAGTTTCGGCAATTTGTTGACTGCAATCTTGAGGAAGAAAGATATCAAAGAGGAACCGGTTGATCAGAGACTCCCACACAATCCAAAGAAGGTTGACCTCACAAAGGTCAAAGATGCTGAAACCACACATGGCGTCAACCTTACTACGGCAGAGAGACATGCTCGGGATGAGAGTTTCTTTTGCCATCTTTATGGCATGACTCGGTTCACAATGATGAGTGGTGGTCGAGTTCCAACTACTGCAGAGCTCCAACAGCTGGATCATGACTATCCAATGAATGTGCATGCAAGGGAGATGTGTGGAGTAGGTACATACTTTGAGGAACCGCTTGATGACGATGTGCCGACCGATGATTAGCGACGAATGTCAGACTCCGACGTGGAGGAGAATTCTGATGACAACGACTCCTATGATGATTCCGACGAAGGGGGTATGACCCCCAACATAGAGGAGGAGTCCGACTGACCAGGTTCTTCGTATTTATTTTCCACTGAGGGCAGTGTCCCGTCTAAGTGTGGGGTGGTGGTCTTTGCATGCTATACTTCTCTATCCACATTTGCATTTATTTATGTTTGTTTGTTTTAGTTTTTTTTTTGTTTTTTCGTTTTTTTTAGTAGTTAATTTTTTTTTTACTTAGCTTCGCATGAAATTATTCTAATAGGCAGCATGAGATTATAACAAGAGTTTGTGCTAAAATCATGACTATTGAGACGTTTAGGCTCTAATTGTGACTCACTATGTGATATTGTGTGGTTCAATTCCATCGTCTGTTGGGGCAAGAGTCTATACTACTCCCAATAAAGTCGACCATGTGCCTTGTGTGTGAGAGATAATAGTATATTATGTGCTTGTGGCTGATGCTAGAACTTGCCTGGTATGTATGTAAAGCGAAAATAAGGAGTGCAAGTCTAGGAGATGATTTAGGCATTTATTTGGCAACCTAGACTTGTTTACCTTCATTCTTACCTACCCATGGACATCATCCTAGTTAACCCCTTTTGAGCCTTTAGCCTATTTTCTTTAACAACCTCATATGTAAGCCTAATCCATTTTTTTCAAGACCATACTTTGATCCAAATTCCTAAGTGGTTTAAAGTGTAAAGTCATTTGACAAAATAAGAGGAAATTGGGTGAGTATGATGCTTTAGAATATAATGGTGCTTGAATTTGTTATGAAAAAGAATTGCTATCATAAGAGGTATGTTATGAAAAGAAAAAGGAAAGGAAAACTAAAAAGTTAGTTATGTTCAAAATTGAAAAACAAAAGAGGAGAAAAAGGGTGGTAGAACAAAAGAACATAGAAAGGTTGTTTGAAAGAAAAGTGTTAATGATACAATGTGATGTATTAAAGCGCTTAGGAACATAGTCACTATTTCTGGCCAAAATAGTCCTACCCGTCCCTTAGCCTACATTACAACCATCAAAAGACCTATTTGATCCTAAGCTTAGTATTCTGACATTTAGTGGAGCATTACACTAAGGGCAAACCTATGGCCATCAGTTGCAGCATATGAATTCTTTGTAAGAGCGAGACCAAGGATACTTTTATACCCATGTTTGAAAAATATGCTATACTTGTGAGTGATTATGGGTAATATATTGTGAGACACACATGGTTGATGAGTTTTGGGTAGTTGTGTATGATTCTTTAAGCCTTAACTTTTGAATATGAGTTGACCACCATCACGAGTCTATGTTGGAGGTTAAATTGTTTCTACTAATGATCAAAAAACTACTCTTTGTCGATAATTGTTGTGCTTGTCTTGACGAATATTTTGTGTTGTTGCTGTGAAATCCTAAGTTAATGTTTATAGGGACATGATATTTTGTTCGAGGATGAACAAAGCTTCAAGTGTGGGGTGTCGATGATAGGCGAATTTACATGCCTATAGTGCTATATTTTACCCATATTTTAGAAATGTTTTGAGAACAAATTATATATTTCATGCACTTTTAGTCCTTTTTCCTGTAAGTGAGCTAACAAACATGATTAGCAAAGTTTCAGGTATAAATGATGCAGAATTCAGCATTTTATGGATAACTTGACACCAAAGAAAGCTTCACGAAAGGAGAAAAGGGAGTCTTGGACGCCAAGGACCAAAAGTGGTGCATGGAAAATCTGTCCAGGGCTAAAACAACAATTCTGAAGACTTTGGGGACTAGCAGTAACTTATTAGGATTAGGATAATGATACATTAACCTAGTAGGATTGGGTTAAGTAATTTATTATCTTAGTAGGAATAGGATATGGGTATTATAAATACCCTATTTTGCTAGAGATTTTTAATAATTCTCATTCTAGTTTTAATACATCTTTCTATTCTACAATCAATTCTTCTTCCATCAATTACAACACATTCTACTCTTAATTCTTCTTCTATTTATCTATTCAATTCTTAATTTCTGCAACAAGAGAAACGTTACTTTGCCAGGAATTCACGCCTAACGCCTACCACATTATTACTACACGAAATCTTTATTGTGGTATAATAACAATGTCTATTGTGATTTCCTTCGCATTCATGGGTAACTAAACTCCTCTGTTGGGGTTATGGAAGCCATATGAGATACTATCTATTGCTATGAGTCTGTGAATTCGTGACACGTATGCTGCTTATATCATTATTCTCTTCATCTTAATCTAAATTCTTTGTGGTTGCAAACGCATAGAATACGCCAGTTTAGCATTAACTTGTTAGAAAGAAAAGTTATATGTCTGGAAAAGAGATAATGTTAAGGTAATAGGGTCCCATCCCCTATTAAAAAGTTAGTGCCGTAACTGGATTAACCTCTTGGAGAATTTGTACCGTTAGATACGCTTTAAGCTCGAAAGAGTTAAAGTGAAATAGTCCTTGTTGAGGTCGAAAGACGCTTGGATTTACCATCGAATACAATTCTCTATAAGCATATGCATGTCTGAATTCCGCATAACTCATAGCCAATAGAGACGTAAACTCAGAAGGTGGACATAACCCCAACTCCTCAATTCTCATTGTTTTACAACATACTAAACAATCTTTCTTTTTACTTTGCTATTTTCAGTTTTTACTTTAATATTTTGGTTACACATTACAATCCCCCATTTTTACGAGACTTGCACTAAAAGTCTAGTAATCTTTGCTTACTTGTTGACCAAGCTATTCCCTGAGGGATCGATACCCAACCCAGTTGGGTTATATATTTGACAGCGGCCGCTTTACACTCCCACGAGAGCTGTAGATTGAGCGTTATCAGTTATTGATTCCTTCTTTAGTCAACTATATGATAAATTTTTGAATTGCAAACTGAAAACAACACCATGAAACTTACTTCTTGTTGTCTTTCCTACCATTTTCATATGCAGCTGGATAATCAATTAATATAAGAGTTAAAGCTACATGAATTTCAAGAATCACAATAAGTAAACGTGGTATCTTCATTGTGCATACAACCAATAGTTAGAAAATATGAACACAACCCAAAGAAAAAGCAAAAAATAAGGAAAAATAAAACAAAGAGAAAAGGAAGAAGGTGGGTTTGAAATCTACCAGATAGAAGTTAGAATATGTGTTAGTCATGGTGTGAAAATTTGGTATCAGGGTAAGAGACATGTAGTAATTGTGTAATAAAATGTTTTAAATGTCCAAATTCAATGGTATACTTTAGACTACTATTTGTACGACATATTATTGTTGTGATGGTCCTAGCCCTTGTTGGCTTATATAATAGAGTAGTATATATATATATATATATATATATGAGAGATATATATATATAGAGAGATAGATGTATCATATTGATAAAAATACACTTGAATGAATGAGAATTAACAGCTTCTACTATTGAGTTTGATCTCTGCTTGCTTCTTCTTTCTCTCTTATTCATCTTCTGGTTCGTGGTTCTTTTTCATCTCTTTATCTTCTTAGTGTATGAATATAAAATCCATACTCTGAATTACTATATAGTATCCGAGCAATCGATCGCCTATCTTGCATAATCAATTGCGAAGGTGTTTATCTTTAATGTTCGAGCTCATGTTTTCTTTATCAATAGGGATGTTATATTTAACGAAAATATATTTCCTTTTTCCACTCAATCATTTACTAACATTTATCTTTTTCCAAGGACCTCTATTTATGTAGAAGAATGGCCAGAATGTACATTTATTTCACTTCATTAATCACACAATAGTCAACAACCTACTACTTTAGTACAACATAATGAACTCCTGCAGGCACCACATCAAGTACAAATACAAGAACCCATAGGACAAGATGAACCTCAACAAAATGCACAAGAGTCTGAAATACAACCGCCAGTAGTGATTCTATCACAAACACCTACTGTTTCTAGGAGATAATTTAGAGAAAAACAACCTCCTATCCGGTTAAAGGACTTTGTGTCCTTAAATATTCACAAAGATTATTTATATGGACTCAACAAATACATGTCTCATGTTAGTCTATCTACATCAGATCAATCTTATCTTAATAATTTATTTTCTATTACATAACCTACTACTTATACTGAGGCTAGCAAATATCCAAGGTGGATACAAGCTATGATGGAAGAGATCATTGCATTAGAACACAACAAGACCTGGGAAATTATTCAACTACCTCCAGGCAAGACTGTCATAAGTTGTAAATGGGTGTATAAAGTGAAGTTACGGCAAATGGTGAGGTTGAAAGGCTTAAAGCTAGACTAGTATCCAAAGGATATCATCAAAGGGAGGGAATTGATTTCAAAGAGACCTTCTCTCCGGTTAAGATGGTAACTGTGAGAAAAATCCTGTCCTTAGCAGTAGCAAAGCATTGGCATATACATCAAATGGATGTATACAATGTTTTCTTTCAAGGTGATCTCAATGATGAGATGACACGACCCAAATCAGGGCCTTGTCATAATAAGCATCTCAAGCCCAACAAGGACCGGAGATCACCTTGCTACCCATTCCCACCAACCATCATATACCTGAATTTGGATGAATTTCAAACATATAACACGATAGAGCGATCAATCAATACAAAGACTTTGGGATAGGTCCAAAACCAGGACCAACCCAAACAAGTCTAACCATCCAATGCTTAACCAACAACTATAACAAAACCAAAATAATAACCAAGTCCATATCTATATCATAACAAAATGGAACAATCATAAATTAAATATAGTCATATGGTATTAGCCTTAATACCAATGCCAAAGCTGAAACCACTGTCGACACTTCCCATACCAACCCATAGTAGTCTCACAAAGCCTCTATCCAAAGTCCAAACAACATTCGATCGGGACATGCCCCAGACCATAGCCAAAACCCATGCCCAAGACTAAACCAATGAAAACATAAGAAACCAAAAATAATAAATGGAGCCTTTCGACGTATGGAAGCTCACCACTTCAAGTCAACATAAGTTGTTCATGAGTCCAAGCATTGAGTAGAAGGTGTAGTATGACCAACACCTGTATCGCGTAGGGATACAACATCAGAGATGGTTAGCGGTTGGAGTGCTAGCATGTAACTCAAGGATAAGGATAAAATAATGACAACAGGTCAAATCCAATCCACCAATGCATATAGCCAGTACAATACACATATATATATATATATTATGTCGGGGTAGGAATAAGGTTAGAATGAACTTTGAAAATATTAACTAGGGAAGTGTAGTATGACTATCATAGAACAAGGCACCTACGGGCTATATGGGCCCAACTCCCCCTAGCTGAAAGGGAACCAGTGCGTAAAACCATATCAACCAGAGAATATCCATACCCTATATGCCTATATGGGGGAATCAAACCTCTCAGCATAATCAAGGTAACTTAACACCAATACATATAGCAAGGGGGACTCGAACCTCCATTTCATAATGATGCGGCTTGACCAATGGCCTTGCGTAATGGGAATCCCAAGTTCGACCAAGATCGGAGACCTCCCCCATTACCCAACCCAACCTCCATCCGCCTGCCCTGAGTTGGTTGAATTTTGAGCATGTTATAAAATAGTGAAATAGCTCACATGAAGACTCTGGGATAAGATCATAACCGTGACTGACCCAACTGAGTTCAACCATTTTGTACCAGCAATCCACCCATACCAAACCAATACCGGAACAAGGGCAATAAACCAAGACATAACCAAAGATGTTCCAAAACATAGTATAATAAATCCCAAAATGAAATAGGATGGAAAACTAATAATATTGTCCAATAATGTCAGCCCATCGACTCATTCCAATGCAAAGGCTGACACAAATATCAATTTTACCCATTCCAACCCATAAATGTCCCACAAAGCCTCTAACCAAAAGACTAATAAAATTCAGTTGGGACATGCCCCCATCCAAAGCCAAAACCCATATCTAGAATAAAACCAAAATGTCTAAAGTGTCCATAACATAAAATAGAGCCTTCCAAAAGGATGGAAGCTCACTACTCCAGTCCAAGTTTAGTCCCCATATCAATCACTACGTAGGAGGAATAGAAAGGTCAATTCCTGCATAGAGCGGGTATACAACCGCCAGTAGATGGGTTAGCGGGTGAACGCTAGCATGATCTTAGAATAAGGATAAAATAATTCCATTTATAAAACCAAGTAAAATCATCCATATCCATACAAACATATATATATAAATATGTCGGGAAAGGGGACTGGGTTTAGCATGCCTGTAAAAACTTCACATGGATTGTGTAGCTTTGCCTTCCTAAACCACCCACAGGCTATATGGGTTCAACCCCCTGCTGAAAGGGCCCCAATCGTGTAGTCGCATAACCAGGAAGGAAAGTCTTGGGATGAATAGTATATCCCCCTAAATATAGTGTGTCATCATGCACACGGTCACCAAGACCAATCTCATATCAGCAAATATGAGTTTCCAGTTTTGGTCCCCTCGGGACCTTCACTTCCACAACTTTGCTACATATTCCGCCATTATTGCCCAATTAAAACTAATTTCCAAATAACCAAACCATTATTCATTTATTAACCAAGATCATTAATATTGGTATCGTCATACTGACCCTTACTTGCAAGTATTATCCATAGCCAACCATATATAGGTTTAAGGGGACTTTTAAGTGCCCTTTCATTTACAATGTTAAACCACTTGGGGGAATTCATGTATCCTACAAGCATAACCCTTTAGCCATTTACCTTTCCAAACCATGTAAACCATGCACAATTCCTTTACCAAGTTTTCAAACAAGCAAGAGTTCCAATAAAAATAGTCAATGCCATGAACATATCTTTATAAGCATTTTGTCAAACAACACACTACGACCAAAACCAATCCCAATTACCATTAAACTATTCCATACAATACAATTATTCAAAACCACCATTAATGCATATAAAAACATAATTAAAACCATGGAAAACCATAACCAACCATTTAATATCAAAACCCCCAATTCGTATTTGAAAACCAAAGTCATATAATCAATGAAATCATAAAAGCATTCATAAAAAATGAGCCTTTAGATAAAATTAACAATGAGGAAAGAAAATATGCCTTAAACCAAGATGATGATGAAAATAAATATCCAAGACAAGCCCTAAATCAATCCTCTAGTTGAAACCCTAGCTTCCCTTGCCCAAAAGCTTTCGAGAGAATTTTAAAGTGTTTAGAAAAGTTTCTAAGTGTTAATGTATGGAATAATAGGTTAAATATCCTTCCAAGTAGGTTAGAAGTCGTAGGAACTTATTAGGATAAGTGGGGAAATATCCAGAATACCCCTTACTTAAGTTGCACCAAAATCGAATCACAGGGGTACGAATGACCCACACGAGACATAGCCTCCGATACGAGTGGTACCCTCCACTCGTACCCCTAGACTCAACCTTGGGATCCCACACTATCCAGCATAGGACTCATCCAACCAAGTCATATCCAAAGCATACAATCCATACCCTTTATTCATACCCCTAGCGATTTAAACCCAAGAAAGATATAGACACCGTCCATCATATGAGTTTGAGTCTTGTGTACGACTCATACCCTAGCTTATGGTTCATGGTAAACCACTCGTAATCAGATCCAACATAAGTACTAAGTCTAAGATTAAGTTAAGGAACTAAAGGATCTGTTACCACTATTACATCTCGCACACGTAAGTCATATCCATTCCAGTAACCAAAATCTATCCTACCAACTAACACTAGTCATCATACAACTAGACCATACCATTAGTACCCCAACATACGACTCGTACCCTCAAGTCGTATTGGGTCCAAAGACCAGAATTTCAGGAAATTTTCTAATGTCCAAAAACCAAGGTGTTTCACATAGGTTCATTTAAGAGACTCGAACCACTCGATCATAATTTACTTGCACCAGCTAGCGTGGTTTCCAGTGTTAGTCTTTTGGATTTTACTTTTATGACCCAGCTACACATCTCACTTTAAATCCCAATTTAAAATAATTATTTCACATACACAACCATTAAGCCAATTACTTACCAAAGGCACTTCATTGGTAACATCATAACAACACTAATTCCAAGTATACCACATGCCATTTCTATTATAAATCAACTGATCATTCTTTTGTCTTTGAGACTCGGACCCATTGTCTACAAAGACACTTATTCAATTCCAAGTTTAGGGAATCGAACCCATTGTCTAACAAAGACATAAATCAAGTTAGTGTTTAGGGACTCAAACCTATTTACCCAATTAACCACCAAGGTTACCATTTAAATCGTTACATGGCCAACAAGGCCTTCACAAAACTATTTACCAACCATTTATATTCAATAGGACAATTCCTTATTTCAAAACATCATTTAACATGTGACTAGTTTATTCTCTTAGGAATTTTCACAAATACTTTGAGGGCATATCATTACCATGACCAAAACCAAGGTAAAAATCATCAAGTTTAGGTTTACCCATGACCCATTTGTTAAACAACAATTACCAAGTACCTACATGTGCAAACCATCACCAAAAACATGTATAAACATAAGTTAAACAAAGAGTAAACAATACTCAACCATATGCAACAAAACCCTCAATTTTGGTTTTCAAAACCACTATTTAAGAATCATAATCACACTTTAAAACACATAGTATTTATGAACTAACAATGAGAGAAGAGACACATGCCTTATTCAAGAAGATTTACTGAAGAAACTTGACTCTTGAGCCTCTAGATGAACACCCTTGAAGAACCCTAGCCCCAATTTTCTTGAGAGAGAGTTTAGAGAGAATTTTGATATGTTTTGATCTTTCAAAGTATGTTATGAGAGGCCACAATATGTTTTAAGATGCGGGGAATTAAGGGTTTTAGGGTGAGAAATGTCCAAAATACCCTCAGCTTAAAAGCTGAAAATATAATCGCAGGAGGGTACAACCACACCTCTTCAAACTGTACCCCAACATACGAGTGGTACCTACTACTCGTACCCTAGGAATCAACTTAGACCCCTACACTTTCCAACATACGACCACAAGGGACAAATCGTACCCTAGCATACGACAAGTATCCTAGAAACGTACTCTAGGTAGAATAGAATCATCTAGGTAGACATAGGACATCATACGATTGGCATAATACTTCTAGTACCCAACATACGACTAGTATAATGCCTTCTCGTATCTCGAACAAAAACCAACCAAACCATACTGATTAACATATGAGTGGAGGGACCCTAAACCATACCACATCATACGACTAGTATGCAAAAGTTGTATGATGTCCAGAATCTCAACATAGGAAATTTTCAAAGGTTCCAAAGTGAAGGTGTTTTAATTCTCCCCTGCTAGGATTATTTGTCCTCGAATGTCGGGTAAAGGCAAGAACAAGCACTATTTAACACATTATTACACATCAAACTAATATTTAACCAAGTTAGAAAACAAAGATACAAGGAAATCAATCTTTCCCTTAACTAAGTTAGAAAACAAAGATGTGATGAAGGACACATACCTTCCGTACAAATTTCAAGAATGGGGAACAAATGCAGATACTTGGACTTCATTTTATCTTTCGCTTCCCAAGTAGCTTCCTCAACCTTATGGTTCCTCCAATGAACCTTCACCGAAGTCACATCCTTTGTTCGCAACCGACGAACTTGACAATCCAAGATTTCAATCAAAACTACCTCATAAGATAAGGAATTCGAGATACCCAACCCTTCCAAAGGAACAACCGATGAATGATCACCCACACACATTCTTAACATAGAGACATGGAAAATAGGATGAATGAAGCTCAAACTAGAAGGAAACTCAAACTCATAAGCAACATTGCCAACCTTCTTTAAGAAGAGGTCATAACTTTTTCTTCTTACCAAACCTCATTACTCCCTTCATGGGAGATACCTTTAAGAATACCCAATCGCCAACATTGAACTCCAACTCCCTACACGTCATGTACACATAGGACTTTTGGTGACTTTGAGTGACTTTTAATCTATCACGAATCACCTTCACCTTCTCTAAGGCTTGGTAAACCAAATTAGGGCTAAACAACTTACCCTTACCAACTTCATGCCAACCTATAGGAGATCGACATCTCCTACCATACAACGCCTCAAAAGGAGCCATGCCAATGCTAGAGTGGTAGCTTTTATTAAAAGCAAATTGAATCAAAGGAAAATGGTTTAACCAATTACCCCTATAGTCAATCATGCAAGCACGAAATATATCTTTTAATGTCTGAATTTTTCTATTCGCTTGCCCATCCGACTGCGGGTGAAAAGTGGTACTAAGGCACACCTTAGTTCCTAAACCTTTTTGAAATGACTTCCAAAGGTGAGATCAGAACGGAGTACCATGATCCAATTTTATAGAAATAGGAGCACCATGCCACTTTACTATCTTCGTAAGATACAACTCAGCATAATCCTCTGCTGAATAACTAGTCCTCATGAGTAAAAAGTGAGTTAAATTGGTCATCCTATCCATAATGACCCAAATTGAATCATACTAATTCTAACACCGAGGAATACCAGTAACGAAATCCATATTAATTGCTTCCCACTTCTATTCGGGAAATTCAACCTCTTAGTACAAACCACCGGGTCTCATGTGCGCAACTTTTACTTATTGACAGACCATACACTTAGCCACATCTAGCTTTATATTATTCCACCAGTATAACTCCTTAATATCATGGTACATATTCATCAAACAAGGATGAATAGCATAACGAGATCCATAAGCTTCGGCCAAAATCTTTTTTCTCAAACCATTGATATCAGAATCATAAAATTCACCTTGGTACCTCAAGATACCATCTCCACTAATCACAGAGTCAACAACCTTCTGCTGACTTATATTTCCTCTAATCTTCATCAAGTCAGAGTCCAACATTTGCTTTTTCTTTATCTCAACAACCAGAGATAAAGATATCAGAATCACAAAATTCACCTTGGTACCTCAAGATACCATATCCACTAATCACAGAGTCAACAACCTTCTGCTGACCTATATTTCCTCTAATCTTCATCAAGTTAGAGTCCAATATTTGCTTTTTCTTTATCTCAACAACCAGAGACGACTATGATACCTGATCCACAAACACACCACCATCCTCAGAGTCCATGAGACGAACTCCTAGATTAGCCAAATGGTAAATATCCTTCACCAACTCCCGCTTATCCTCATCCATGTGAGCTAGACTCCCCATGGATAACTTGCTAAGAGCATCAGCAACTACGTTAGCTTTACCTGGATAGTAGTGAAGAATCATATCGTAGTCTTTCAGCAACCTAAGCCACCTTTTTTGCCTAAGATTTAACTCTTTCTAAGTAAACTCCATACTGTAGACTCTTATGATCACAAAAGATGTCAACATGAACCCCATAGAGATAGTGACGCCAAATCTTCAGCACAAATACCTTAACTAATAACTCCAAGTCATGAGTAGTGTAGTTCTTCTCATTAACTTTCAACTGCCTAGAAGCATTGGCCACTACCCTACCATGCTGCATCAACACACAATAATGCCCAACACGCGAAGCATCACAATATACTATAAAGCCATCATTACCCTGGGGCAGGGTCAAAATCGGAGCTGAAGTTAACTTATCCTTCAACTTCTCAAAACTACCCTTACATGCATCTGATAATAAATACTTTACCTTCTTATGGGTCAATCTAGTCAATGGGACAGCTATAGCCGAAAAACTTTCCACTAATCTCTTATAGTAATTATCAAAACCTAAGAAGCTCTAAATATCGGTTGGAGTCGCAGGTTTAGGCCACTTCTTAACCATCACAACCTTTTGTGGATCCACTATGATCCCCTCACTAGAGATAACATGACCAAGGAAAGTCACAGCCGTTAACCAAAATTCACACTTTGAGAACTTGGCATACAAACATTGATCCTTCCAGGTCTACAACATGGCACTAAGGTGATAGACATGATCCACCACACTCTTAGAATAGACCAAGATATTATCGATGAAGAAAATTATGAACAAATCCAGAAATTGACGGAAGACCCTATTCATCAAATCCAAAAATATTGTCGGAGCATTGGTCAACCCAAAAACTATAACTTGAAACTTATAGTGACCATACCAGGACCTGAAGACAGTCTTAGGGATATCCACTTCACTAATATTAAGTTGATAATAACCCAACCTAAGATCAATCTTAGAGAAGCACTTCGCACATTGAGTTGATTTAACAAGTCGTCGATCCTAGGAAGAGGATACTTATTCTTGATGGTCACCTTATTAAACTAACAGTAATCAATACACATCTGAAGGGAACCATCTTTCTTATGTACAAAAAACACCAGAGCATACAAAGGAGGCACACTAAGACGGATAGAACCTTTATCTAAGAGATCCTTCAATTACTCCTTAAGCTCCTTCAACTCAGCCAGAGCCATTCTATAAGGAGGGATTAAATAGGATGAGTGTCCAGAACAAAGTCAATCCCAAAATCAATTTCCCTATCGAGAGGAATACAAGGAAGATCATCAGGAAAAACCTTGGGAAACTCATTAACTACAGTAACAGATTTTAGAGTAACCCAGACCAAATAATACAAACATTCATTGAAAATCAACTTTTGGGCTCTAAGATATGAGATAAACCTCCCCTTAGTTAATAAAGAACCCCATTCCCATATAATGACCAACTCATTTAGGAATTTAAACATGACCTTGAGGGTTCGACAATCTAAGAAAGCATAACACGAATGCAACTAATCCATCCCCAATATGACATCAAGGTCAGTCATATCTAATTCAAACAGATTCACCAAAGTTTCTTTACTACCAACAGACACCACACACCCCCTATGGACTCTTCTAGCAATAAAGAGTCACCTACCGGGGTAGAAATAGAAAAAGGATTAGAAATAAACTCAAGACCAAAACTAAAATGCACAGCCACAAATAGGGTCATATAAGAAAGAGTGGAACATGGATCAAGTAAATAATACACATCATGAGAGAAAAGTTTTAATATATCAATAACGACATCGGGAGATGCCTCAGAATCCTGGTGGGATGCAAGAGCATATAAACAATTCCAGCCAGTGCCGGTGCTAGAAGTAGAAACAGATGTAGAAGCAGTACCCTTTGGTACAGGGGCGAATGAAGAGACAACAGAAACCTTGTTAGACAAAAAGACATTCTAGAACGACAATCACGTTGCATGTGACCAATCAAACCATAATAAAAATACATATTCTTTCCTTCCTCACAGAACCCGCGGTGTGACCGCCCACAAAATCTACACGGGGGGTGGGATAGAGTCGACTGAGCCCCACTATCCTGAGATTTGGGACCCTGTACTTGGGATCCACCATCATGCTGAGATCGATGATCACCCAACAACATCAGGTAAAGAGTAATAGCTATGGAGAAAGAACCAGAACTCCCCAACTTCTTCTTTAGCCACCTACCACCATCTCTACTACCTTGCTCAGAAGGCCTAAATTTCTTCTCTTGTCTCTCACTAAACTCAACCTGCTTTCTTTCTCTTCTTCCACTTGTTGCATGTACACAACCACCTAGAGATATCCATGTCCTTGATCAGCAAAGCATCTATAATCTTAAGGATCAACTCACTAGACAATTCTGAAGTAAACTTACACTGTCTAGCCCTCGTACGAGAAACCAAATCCAAAGCATATCTAGACAACTGATGAAATTTTAAGGCATACTCCTTGACAGACATCTTACCTTGCCTCAAATTCACAAATTCTTCAGCTTTCACCTCCCTCAACTCCTGAGAAAAAAATGATCCAAGAAGGCACTAGAAAAGTCATCCCATAACACAGAGTCAACACTATCTCCCCTACACTGTTCCCATTCCTTATACAATTGGTATGCCACATCCTTTAGCTGGTAGGCGGTGAAATCCACACCCTCCACATCAGTATCATGCATAATATAAAAAATCTTCTCTATATCATTAATAAAATCTTAAGGATCCTCTTCAACCTTTGCACCAGTAAACATATGAGGATGCAGCCTCATAAATTGGCTAACCCCTATAGCCTAAAAAGAAGAAGTGACAGGAACACCATGCTCAGACTAAGAATCTACCAACTGAGTCAACAGGTTAATGGAGTGATGAAACTTAGTATTAGTAGCCTCACTTTGAGATTATTGAGTATGAGTGTCATACTCGAGATTAGGATAAGTGGGGATAGGTGGAACCCTACAAGGACAGTCAGATGCAACGATCCTTGACTAAGTCTGGACTCTAGAAGTAAAATGTGTCCTATCAACATTGTCCCCAGTCGGGACAGAAGAGTTTTCATAAACATCATATCTTCTCAGAGGCATGATCTAAAAGACAAGCAAATGAAAATCAGAAGAATTCAAGACCTTAGATTCTATAGATCGAAGTAATGCAAGAAAAAAAATGAAACATTCCTAAATATCTCATAGCCTCTCCCTTATGAGTGTGGAGTACTACACATCCTTAAAAGAAACTCTACTTGACACGACTTTGTGGACTCCTAATGACCATAAACCTAGACTCTGATACCAACTTGACATGACCCAAACTTGGGCCTTATTGTAATGGGCATCTCAAGCCCAATAAGGATGAGAGATCACCCTGCTACCCATTCCTACCAACCATAATATACCTGAACTCAGATGAATTCCGAACATATAACACAATAGAGAGATCAATCAACACAAAGACATTGGGATAGGTCCAAGACCAGGACCAACCCATACAAGTCTAACCATCTAATGCTCAACTAACAAACATAACAAAGCCAAAATAATAACCAAGTCCATATCCATACCATAACAAAATAGAACAATCATAAATCAAATACAATCATACGGTATCATCCCTAATACCAATACCAATGCCAAGGATGAAACAACTATCGACACTGCCCATACCAACCTATAGTAGTCTAATAAAACCTCAATCCAAAGTTTAAATAATATTCGATCAGGACATGCCCTGAATCATAGCCAAAACTAATGTCCAATACTAAACCAATGAAAACATAAGAAACTAAAAATAAGAAATGAAGCCTTCCAATGTATGAAAGCTCATCACCTCAAGTCAATATAAGTTATTCCCGAGTGCAAGCACTGAGTAGGAGGTGTAGTATGATCAACTCCTGTATCACATGGGGATACAACGTTGGAGACGTATAGCGGTCGGAGTGCTAACATGTAACTCAAGGATAAGGATAAAATATGCTAATAGTTCAACACTACTTGCAAGTCTACCATATGCCATTACTATTATCAATCAACTAATCATTATTTTGACTTTGGGACTCAAACCCATTGCCTACAAAGACACTTATTCAGACATAAATCAAGTAAGTGTTTAGGGACTCAAACCCATTTATCCAATTAACCACCAAGGTTATTATTTAAATTGTTACATGGCCAACAAGGCCTTCATAAAACCATTTACCAATCATTAATATTTATTAGGCCAATGCCTTAGTTCAAAACATCATTTAACACGTGACTAGTTTAAACTCTTAGGCATTTTCACAGAAATATTGAGGGCATATCATTAACATGATCAAAACCAAAGTAAAAACAATCAAGTTTAGGGTTACCCATGACCCATTTGCTAAACCACAATTACCACCCACCCACATATGCAAACTATCACCAAAAATATGTATAAGCACAAGCTAAACCAAGAGTAAACAATACTCAACCATATGCAACAGAACCCTCAATTTTGTTTTTCAAAACCACCATTTAAGAATCATAATCATACTTTCAAACACATGATATTTATGAACGAACAATGAGAAAAGAGACCATGCCTTATTACAGAATATTCATGGAAGAAACTTGACTCTTGAACCTCTAGATAAACACCTTTGGAGAATCCTAGCCCTAATTTTCTTGAGAGAGAGAGTTTAGAGAGGATTTTGATATGTTTTGATATTTTAAAGTATGTTATGAAAGGACACAGTATGTTTTAAGATGTGGGGAATTAATGGTTTTGGATGAGAAATATCTAAAATACCCTCAGTTTAAAAGCAAAAAATATGATCTCAGGAGAATACAACCACACTTCCTCAAACCGTACCCTAACATATGAGTGGTACCCACCACTCATACCCTAGGCATCAAATTGGACCCTAACACTGTCCAACATACGACCACAAGGCCAACTCATACCCTAGCATATGATACGTACCCTAGAATCATACTCTAAGCAAAATAGAATCATCTAGGCTAGACATAGGACATCATATAATTGGCATCATACTTCTAGTACCCTAATAAACAACTAATATGGTGCCTTCTCATTTCTTGGATAGAAACCAACCAAACCACACTGATTAATATATGAGTGAAGGTACCCTAAACTGTACCACATCATATGACTAGTATGAACAAGTCGCATGATATCTAGAGTGCCCAGCTTAAGAATTTTTCTAAGGGTCCAAAGCTAAGCTATTTTGTGGATCTATATACAATTGCCATAAGGATTCACTAGTCAGGGGAAGAATTTAATATGTATTCTAGTTAAATTCTTATATGGACTGAAACAAACACCTAGATAATGGAATACCAAGCTAACAGAAGCATTGTCTAGATTTGGTTTTGTCCAAAGCCAGTATGATCATTCCTTATTTATTAAAAAATTAGATCAAAGAGTAACTCTAATCTTAGTATATGTTGGTGATATGCTTATTAGTAGAGATAATTTAGAATTGATATAACAAACCAATGAGGCTCTGCAGTGTGCTTTCAAGATGAAAGACTTGGGAGAACTCAAATTTTTTCTTAAAATTGAGTTTGCTAGATCCAAGTCAGGGATTATCATACACCAGTGAAAAAATGCAATGGATCTTATATCTGAGATAGGGCTAGCAGGTGCAAAGTCATCTATTACTCCAGTTGATACAAACTCAAAGCTACTACAAAAGAGTATAATGTGTATAGAAAAGACAAATATGATCCAACAGAAGATCCTTCAACTGATCATAATGCTTATCAAAGACTTACAGGAAAACTACTATATCCAATAGTCACAAGACCTTATATATCTTTTGTTGTACAAACTCTGAGTTCGTTCCTACAATATCTTAAAAAATCATACATGGAAGCTGCTTTGGGGATTGTAAGGTATATCAAGCAATAACCTGAACAAGGACTTTTATTGTCAAATAATCACAAGAATGAGATTACTGCATACTGTGGTGCAGATTAGATAGCATGTCCAAATACTGGGAGATCAGTTACTACTTTATGATCAAGTTTGGGGATTTACTTGTCGTTTGCAAATCAAAGAAATAGGTTGTGGTATCAAGGAGTTCAGCACAATTAAAATATATAAGCATGACTTCTACCAATGCAGAGTTAACCTGGTTATTGGGATTACTAAAAGAGATTGAAGAAGAGATTGTACAACTAGTAAAAGTTTTCTGTGATAGTAGGTCAACACCATAGATAACAGTAAATTCTGTTTATTGTTAAAGGACCAGACATATAGAGATAAAAAGTTATTTTATAAGATAAAAATCAAGAAGGACTAATCACTACTCACTATATTACCACCACTGATCAACCAGCTGATATCCTTACCAATGGGCTTACAAAGGTTCAACATGAGTACTTAAAATCCAAGCTAGGTGTCTTGGACATATTTTCACCCCACCTATCTTGAGGGGGATTTTTAAAGTATAAAATAGAATTTACATAGTTTGTTAACCACTTCCTAAAGTTAGTTAAAAATTGTTAGAGTTAGTCAAGAGTTAAAACATTGTTAGAAGTTAGTTAGGAAGCTAAGTGGTTAGTTACTAGATGAGTTCACTCAATCATATATGTGTGTGTGTATGTATGTATATATGTGTGTGTATGTATGTATATGTATGTATGTATGTATGTATGTATGTATATAGAGAGAGATGTATCAAATTGATAAAAAACACTTAAATGAATAAGAATTAACACCCTCTATTATTAAGTTTGATCTCTACTTGCTTCTTCTTTCTCTTTTCTTCTTTTTTATCTGGTTCTTGGTTCTTCTTCATCTCTTTCTCTGATTAGTGTATGAATCTATGATCCATACTCTGAATTATTGTATTATATTTATTGTGTCTTTCTTACAAAAATAGAAAATAAATTATAGTTATTCTTTATCCGATATAAGATAAATTATAAGAAAAATTATTATATCACATGATAAAAATATTTGATAATCACGCAACTTAAAGGAAAATAATTCCTCTGATAATGCTATACATATTACTCATCAATGAATTAGTTGATGTGACCAAGTGTACATATATAACTAAAAGTTTGAATTATTTTATTTAATACTCTTCAAAGTTATTCTAATTTATTTATTTCACCACTTAATAATATTTTTAAAACTCAAGGTATTTATACGAATTGATACTCATTTAATATTTTTAATTATTTATTTCATTTACTAAAGATTCTTAAAATGTATGATGGTTTTCAAATTCTTATATATGTACTAAATGTACTATTTTTGAAGGAAAGAAAATTATTTAATCTTGACACAAATTAAACTTTTAAATAAATATTAACAAAATAATCTAGTCTTTACTATTACAAATGAATCTTTGAAATAGTACCCAATCAATTATCCCTTGCTTTTCGTTGGTTTAGGATGACGTGAGGATATAACCTGGTGTTTAATTATATTATAATAAAATATAGTATAATAAAAATAAAAAATAATTATTTTTTGTTTTCTGAAGGTTTTTGCCTATGTAATTTTGCGGATGTAGTTGGGGAAAATCCACAAAAAGAATCCATTTGTTTTGCTATCTTCTCATCAAAAGGATCTTGGTTATAATTTTGCAGGTGATAATTACCTTTAGTATTTTTCTATCAAATTTTGTTTGACCAAATAAATTCTTAGATTTTCTCCATCAAAAAATTTTGTTTGATAGAAAGGTTTGTAGGTTTTTATCGAATTAGTTTGGTTGAAAAACTTGAAGAGAATTAGATTATCAGTAAATTCTTTTGCAAATTCTCCCCAAAGAAAATGCGTAATTTAGATTTTTCTTGTAGTAAGACATGGGTTTGAATAAATGAGTTTGAATAACTAAACATGTTTACTATTAAGAAAAGGGAAAAAGATCAAATATGCCCCTAAAATTTTCGAAAATATTAAGATATACCCTCCGTTAAAAGTTAGCTCACTACGCCCTTGTCTTCCAAGTCTTGGGTCATATATATTTCTGTTGTCAAGTTTTGGATTATATATACTCCTGTTGTCAAGTTTTGAGTCATATATACCCCTATAGCCATTAAATTGCTTTTCTAATTTTTCAACCCTTTTTTTCCTTATTTTTTTTCTAAGAAGTTATATTTTCCACATCACTTTTTAATTGCCACATCCCATAAAATTAAACACATCCCTTCTTCTACACATTAACCATCCGACAAATGCTCTCATCTACCTCACACTCTCTTTGAATTTTCTCTAATTTTTCAGAATTTTTTTGTTGTATTTTTTGATTCTTGCATAACCCCAAGAATCATGAAGTAAAAAATGAAAAAAGTCAAGAACACACCATAAAAACTCAATGAATAATTGAGATAAAAATCAAGAATTAAAGTACATACGGACTGCAAATTATTTTAGTATCATCAATCGACTCCGTCTTTCGCACCACCATCAATTCTAACATCAAGAATAAGAAGAACAAGAAAAAATTCAAGTGAAAAATTGGGATGTAGAAATGTAAAAGAGGTAGTCCATATAGAGACAACAAAAATAAGTCATCAATTAAGAGGATATCTTTTATACGTATGTATGTATGTATATATGTTATGTATGTATGTATATATGTATGAGAGGAGCAGTTACGCAAGAATTTAAAAATACAACAAAGGGGTTTCAGCAAATTAGAGAAATCCAAAGAGATTGTGAGGTAGATGAGAGAATTTGACGTACGTTTAATGTATAGAAGAAGGAATGGATTTAATTATATGTGACGTGACAGTAAAAAAATGATGTGACAAAAATTTCTTAAGAAAAAAAAAAGAAAAAAGGGTTATGAAATTCCAACAAAACAAAAAACGGCGACAGGAGTATATATGACCCCAATCTTGGTAATAGGGGTATATATGGTCCAACATTTTACAATAGGGCTATATATGGACCAAAATTTGAACGATAAGGGAATTGATGAACTAAACTTTTAACGAGGGGTATATCTGAATATTTTCACAAAGTTTAGGGGGCATATTTGACCCTTTTACCTTAAGAAAACAAGATTTTAATAACATGGCATATCAAGTAGGATAGAAGAAGATTTTTGAGATGTTAAGTATTATTTGAGAAAAATAAGGATAGTTGGGTGATGTTTTTGTCCTAGAAAAATAGAAGTGATATGTATAAGCAATTATCAAAACATGAGTGACTATCTATGGTAATTATTCATGATTTTACCCTTCAGCTATTCAAAATGGGACAATTTTATCCTTGTTTTTTTTAGAAAATATTTTGGAGGAAAGGGTTGTGTAATAACAACATAAGATTTTTTAACAAAATTAATATTTTTTAACAACATAAGATTTTTGGCGGAGAGGGTTGTATAATAACAACATAAGAATTTTGGAGGAGAGGGTTGTATAATAAACAAAAAAGACAACATGTAATTTTTGGACAATTTTCATAAATCCCACTAGTTTTCTTCTTAATTACCTACCCCCTCTTTTGATTTTTATAATAAATTTTCTCTCTACCGGATTTTAATTTTTCATATACATAACTAAAAGTCAATATACATACGTATATTGTGTATCATAACTAACTTCCTTTACGTTAATTAAGAAAATAAATTAAGTACAATAATTATTCAAGATTGTACCTTATTAATGTGTGGTTAATGAACCCCTTAATTATGTAAATTTTTCAAAAAAATTATACACCTAAAAGAAAATTTACCACCTAAATCACCAAAAAATTTTAGATCCAAAGAAAAAGATCCTTATAAAATAAAGGGACACCTAAAATGTTGCTACTGCTGCTGTTGCTCCTATTGTTGCTGTTGCTACTGCTGCTGCACTACTGCTAGTAATAGTAATACTACTACTAGTAATAGTAATAGTAATAGTAATAATAATAATAATAATAATAATAATAACAATAATAATAATAATAATAACAATAATAATAATAATAATAATAATAATTAATAATAATATAATAATAGTAATAATAATAATAATAATGATAATAATAATAATAATAACAATATTATTAATAATGATAATAATAATAATGATAATAATATTAATAATAATGATAATAATAATAATAATAATAAAGTTTCCAAAAATACAAAAATAGACAAATTAATTTCTGAATTAAAAAAGGTTGAAATAACTCCTAGACAAGAAAATCAAAATATAAGAATAGATGCTTATAGATTACCAGACAAAAGTGATTTAATCAATAGGATGAAAGGTAAAAAGATATTCAGTAAATATGATTGTAAATCATGATACTGGCAAGTAAAAATGCACCCAGATAGCATAGAATGGACAACATTCACTTGTCCCAGAGGGCATTTTGAATGGTTAGCTATGCCATTTGGATTAAAAACAGTTCCACCCATCTTTCAAAGAAAAATGGATAATATGTTCGGAGAATACAAGAACCATCTATATTCTATTTCTCTTCCTAAATCTCTTGCTAATTTATGAAAGAGTTTTTTACCTAATTCTTCATCAAAAGTATTTCTACTAATTGTACAATAATAAAAGTATTCTCTTTAAAAGTTCTTTATATGTAGCCAACTTGAAATACTTAACTGTTCTAATTTTATTAAGGCATTTCTTTGTAATCCTAATAAACCACTATTCGGATCCTCCCCTATTAGTAAATTGTGTATTTTATTTGTAAAATTATAAAGGTTTGGTCCTAGTGATACTAATGCCTGAAAATCATGTGGAGAATTTATCTTGAAAGCTTCCCATACGGCTTTTGCCGATTCTCCTAAGTAGGTTTCCATATATTTATACATTGTTTTCATATCTGTTTCTGTATAATGTCTTAAATAATCTGCTACTACTATTTCTTTCCATCAGTCTATTACTGTATTCCACATTTGTGGATCATGTGCTGCTATATTTAGTATTTTTCCTTTATTACCTCCTTTCTATAATCTAATAGGTTCTTCTATTGGCATTCTTCTTCCTGACGGTCTTATATTTTCTTTAATTTCTGTATCTGGGTTTATTCTAACTGCTCTTTTTCTTGGTACATTACCCGTACTATAATCTATTAGTTGGGTTTATGGATTAGTTTGTTGGAATGGACTAGCATTTGTTGAGCTAGCTGCTTCCATTTCTGCTAATTCCTTATAACTTATCGTGGATATTATGTCTTCAACTTGTCTTTTGAAGGTTGTAGAGATAGTATCCACCTTTTTGGTTTTATATCCTAGATTATCATCCCATTTTGAACAAGTTTTAAAATGTTTTGTACGTTGTATTATGTTCATATTTCTTCTTACACCTTTTTACATTTAAATATTTTATATCTATGTTCTTCAGCTAATGCTTGTGCTTCTTCTATTGCTTTATCCACTTTATATCCTTCTTGTAGTATTTCTACTTTCATGAATTCTTGTTCTATGGTAGTTTTAGTTTCATTATCATATAACTCCTTTCGACTTGTGTAATTATAGTCTGTAAATCTTAATGATGTTTCTCTTTTACTAGTAGTATACACTAAATGAGTTTCAGGTTTAAATACCTTTGGCTTATTGAAATTTTCTAGATTCCATTCTAACCTTGCATATTTTTCTGGATTTATCTTTGTTGATTCTATTAATTTTATACCTTTATTATCCTTTATTTCAACTACATCATTTACTTTTAATTCAAACTCAGTATTACTACTTAAAGTCATTTTTCCTATAAAACCTATACTTATTAATAAATTATTTCCATTAATCATTTCTTCATACCCTTTAGTCTGAATTCCTATTTTAATATTTTTTTTCCAAATTCTTTTAAATTCCTTAAAAAGTCTGGGCTAATATAAAATATTCCTCCATTATTTGTCATATCAACTTCGGTTAATCCTATTATTGATTTTTTAATATCTAACCATCTATCATCATATATTACAGTTAATACTTTCGATCCTAGATTTCTTATAGTTAATCCTTTTATTCCTATGGCTATTAATCCCATATGCATTAACAACATTTTATTATTTCTTATTTGTATTAATGATTCGGTATTTACAAAATTTAAGGTTGTAAAATTTTCTCCTATAGCGGATATTTGCTCGTCTCTATGTTGTCTGTATAGCTGATTATCTGTGTAGAAATATTTAGCATTATATAATGTCTTAGGATTTAATAATTTTAATTAATTTTGCTGAAAATTTTGTAGATATTTGTCCACATCTATTATTTCATTTAATTCCTGGTCTTGTTCAATGTCTAGGTGTCTTCTAGATAGTATTTTGGAAATAAGATTATTTTCTACTCTATTGTCGGAAAAACTTACTATTTGTCTTTCCCCTTCGATGGCTCTTCTTGGTCTAGCTGAAAGAAAGTCCATTTTTGTGATTTTTTAATTATATTTTGCTTTTCTTGTCTAGGAGTTATTTCAACCTTTTTTAATTGAGTAATTAATTCATCTATTTATGTATTTTTGGAAACTTGAACTTCTTTGCCTTTAATTATACTATCTATTTTTATATGTAGTTCTAACAATAATGATATTATAATATTGTTTTGTTTTAATATAGTTTTATCTGCCTGACTTGAGAGAAGATACCTAGAAAATCCTTCTGGTTCGTCGTGATAGCTTTTCGATTTTTCTAATGCTCTATTGTAATTTATATCTTCTTCACTCATGAAAGTGAGATTTCTTCTCATCTTTGTATTATTATTTTTAGCTCACTTATTTCTTTATTTATGGATTCTACTTGTTCTACAATCTTTGTTACTAATTGAGTGGTTTTAATCTCTAGGTCTTTAGTTTTTTCTGTTAGTCTTTATTAGTTTTTCTATTTCTACTTTTGTAGGTATTTTTTATTAATTAAATTTAGTATTTAAGTATTGAAGTTTTCTATCTATTTTTAATTCTTGTGATTTTAAGTAGTCAAAATTTTGTTCTAGTTTTTCTAATGTCTTTTTCGGTTTATTTTGAGTAGCTTCTATCTCTTCTAATAGTCTTATTATAATTTTATCTTTTTCTTGAATTTTGTCCCTAAGGTTTATTATTAAATCTATTAAAGTATTATATTGTTTGTCTTCAGAGTGTAATATGTGCTCTCCTTGACTAAAGTTACACTTTATAATAGTATTGTCTTTTAATGCTCTATATTTCTTTTCAGGTTGAAGTCAGAGATCTAGATATTCAAGATGTTTTAAAGAAGCTATTTTGTTATGTTACCCTAAAGTGCTTGTAATTTTACAAATTTTTGTCTAATAAATTAATCTACTAGTGTTGTATTTAATATCTAATTCTAAGTTGTTGATATCTTTTATTAACTTTTCCTATTCTTCTATGAGTCTGCTATTGATGAACCAATTGTTATCTTTTGTTAAGATGGTTTCTATCCGGACTCATCTTTCATTTAGTTGCTTTAATATTTCTTTAAGTTCTCTTCTGTAGTTAATTTTGTCGTATAACCAACTTTGTCTTAGTAGAATTCGTCTTATGTATTCAAGAGGCATATATTATCCCAGAGGAACTTTATTTGTTTGTCTTTGATAATAGTATGTTCTGTAATAGGAATTTTCTATTTGTATGTAATTATATTCTAATTCTTCTTTAATGTCCTTTAATTGTTCTTTAAGATTTCTTGATTCTATCTTATCCAAAGTGTCTTGATTTTTGTTTAATTTGTCCTATATACTTTCTATAGTTGCTATTAATCTTAATTCATTTTTTCTTAACTCTAATCTATGATATGTTTCTTCTTCTATCCACTTATATAGGTGTGTTATTCTTTGAAATATGGGTAAATATTGCATTCAACTATCTCAATTGATGTGCTTTTTTCTTAATACATTCTTTAATCCAACGTATTCTAGTATTGCTATTTTCTATGTCTCTCTCACAAGCACTTAACTCCCAATTTAAGGCACTTACTAATTCTAGGCTTACTACTCTAGAATTATTGTATAATTTATATAACCTATTTACTTCTGTTATTAGTTCTCTACACTCTTCTATTTTCCTTAGTCTTTTAATAATATTAGTTTTAAGACTATATTCTCTATATAAATACCAATATCTAGATCTTATATCTTGAAAAGAAAGATGTTTTTTCATAAACTTGTCTAGTTTTAAGTTGAGTAATAAATTTATATTCTAGTTGTTCTATTATAGTAATTAAATAGTCAAGTCTATCAATATCTTCTTTGGTTTGATTTAATCTAGTATATTCTAAATATAAGTCTTGTAATTTATCTTTGGTTTGTTGATGTATGCGAGTATTTTGCAATGGTCTTCTCATTAACTAATGTTCCTAAAAACTTCTCTCTCTGATACCAATAATAAGAGGCAGTTAAAGTTAAATGATTTTTCAATAAATTATGAGAAGATTTGTTGGTTTAAATATGTTGTAAATCCTACTCAGTACTCTCCCTCTCTTGTAGTTTTATCATATTCAGTCTGCTTTTTTTCCTTTTTTTTTATCTTACCCCGTTCATCTCTCTCCCTTAACATTTTTTATTAATAACTTCTTCTTTAATCACACCCCGAAATATTCGTCTGACCATCAACTTCGTCCTTTAATTTAGGTGGACTTTTAAAACCAGGATTCCTAGGAATTTATAGGTTAATCTATCATTGTTATTAGGAAGTTAAGAGGTTAACCATATACTAAGGGTAATAATATTAAGAAAGCAATATTTATATTCACATGATGTACAAAATCATAAAAATTTAAACAAAAGTAAACATATTTTTTATGGGGAAAATAAAGCATATAATAAAGAAATACATGATATAACTGAGAGAGAGGTTTTCCTTTTGGGAACCCCCTAAGAACTTTGTGAAAACTTGATAAAAACCTTTATTAAATCATACTTAATATTATACAAACTTGGTTCCATACATAGGGTGGATTGGTTTAAGTGGAAGGGTGGTTTTAAACATGAAAGGAAGAGAAATATGTTGTGATACCAATAATAAGAAACAGTTAAAGTTAAATGGTTTTTCAATAAATTATGAGTAGATTTGTTGGCTTAAATATGTTGTAAATCCTACTCAGTACTCCCCCTATCTTGTAGTTTTATCATGTTTAGTCTGCTTTTTCCCTTTTTTTTTTTAATCTTACCCTGTTCATCTCTCTCCCTTAACTTTTGTTCTTAATAACTTCTTCTTTAACCACACCCCGGAATATTCATCTGGCCATCAACTTTGTTCTTTGATTTAGGTGGACTTTTAAAACCAGGATTCCTAGAAATTTAAAGGTTAATCCATCGTTGTTATTAAAAAGTTAAGAGGTTAACCATCTACTAAGGGTAATAATTTTAAGAAAGCAATATTTATATTCACATGATGTACCAAATCATAAAAATTTAACCAAAAGTAAACATATTTTTGATTGGAAAAGTAAAACATATAATAAAGACTTACATGATATAACTGAGAGAGAGGTTTCCTTTTCGGGAACCCCCTAAGAACTTTGTAAAAAAATGAAAAACATCTTTATTAAATCACACTTAATATTATACAAACTTAGTTCCATACATAAGGTGGATTGGTTTAAGTGGAAAGGTTTTAAACATGAAGAGAAGAGGAATATGTTGTGGGTTCGTTTAAGGTTTTTCTTCATTTTCTTTTCTACTAACTACTTAAGTCTTATATAGACATAAGTAAAAGAAATGAATGGACTCCAACATACTACGTGGCCTAAGAACAAATGGACGACACTTAAAAGATAAGATTCGTCAATAATGCAGGTCGGGTACATTTTGGGCTCCATCGTCATATGCATTATTATTTCTTTTTACAGACGCGTGCTTCAACAGTTTTTCCTTTTTCGGAGGGTAGTAATAAAGGAAGTACTCTGACACATTACAAGACTAATATGGGTATACTCGCATAACACTCTTTATCTTTATATCATGCCATACTTCCTGATGCTTATTCTTCCACGTATCTGTCTTTTCTACCATTTTCTTGTCTTTGTCTGACTAGGTGTCCAAGTTGTGAAGTGAGATAGAATCAAAACTCATGCCTGAGTCATCATCTTCGTTAGGATCCTGAGCATCTTGGAGATAAGCAAAGCTGCCATTAAATTCACCTCCTTCTTCTTTTGAACTTGGCCAATTATCTGGATTGTTCTAACTATCTATGTTGGGAACTACTCTGTCCATACTTTTGCTTGGGTTGTCTTTTCTAATTATATGTTTATCTAATTCTTGACTATTGAAAAATCTTTCTAAAGTCTATTTTATTATAGTCTCAATTTTTTCATTCTTCTTTTTCAAAATCAAAGTCTTTTTCAAAGTATTATAACAAGTTCTGGGTAATTTTTGTTTTGATGAAGAACAACCTTCATCTTCACTTTTTGGCAAAGTGACAGCCATTAACGGATTTGATGTGTCTTTACCGGTTACCGTTTGAACTGGACTAGCTGTACCTCTATCCAATACAGTGGATTTCTTAGCATTCAGTGGGGAATACACACCCTTCTCATCTATTTTGTGTTGATATGGAAAACTCGGAGTCTGAGTACTTGCATTTGTCTGAGAAATATTAATCTTGTCTTTCAAAGTTTGCACTTGTTCCTTATCTTTATGGGCATTAAGTCTCTTGAAGGCTTCTGTCATCATGTAACAGTGGTCACAAAAAATTATTTTGCCTGTGTCTTTCTAGATATGGTATTGAGGTATTTGATTCAGGTTTTATCTGAGGGATGGAGTTATATAGTAATTTGGTCCAAGTTATCCTCTAGCATAATCCATTGCTTCAGAAAAATCATTAAAATCTTTAAAAAGTGGGTGTTTAACCCCATTTATAGATTCTACTACTTCTATCTAAGTTTGAAAAACACCATTGGTTTTACCATGTATGAATACATAATATTTATATCTATTTTCTCTACTTTTATCTGAAAAGTATTGGCATAGAGAATTAGCTGCGGCTACGAAATGTTCAGTGTCTCTTTTACTATGTGCTATCCATAAATTATCAACTAAACCTATTTGTGGTTTGTCTAGAACATAGTCTGGTTTAACTCTAAATGATAAATTACATGATGGATATGAGATTAAATTAATTTGTCCAAAATAAATTCTCTCCATCATTTCTATAGAGTTTTGTGGTCTAAAATTGATGTTATCTAGTAGCATCTGAGCATAATAGTCTTGAGCTTGGGCTTTGTCCTTGTCTGGTGTTGGTTGTCTTGTTGGTCTCATGCTGAAATAAATGTTAATTAGCCCATTCTGTCTTAATTTGTAATCTACTCATCTAATTTTCTAAGTCGTTATCCTTTCCTTTTACGTATTCAAACCCAATATTTTTATATACCGATATTGTATCCATGAAATTAAGCCATTGTCTTCTACTGCTAGCTTTATCATTTATTTTTTGATGAAATTTAACTATTGCCTCACAGTCATTTCTTACTAACACTTCTTCTTTATTTAAGATGTATAATTTAAAACTATTTAAACCATATATTATTGCTAGTACTTCTAAGTCTATGCTACTCATGTTTCCTTTTTTTTTGTATAAACCTCTTTGATATGCACAAATCTTTTCTTTATTTTTAGTACTGTATTTATTGGGTTAGGCTTTTAGGATAGCTCCCTATCCTAATTTACTTCCGTCTGTCTGAACAATTAAATAATCTGATTCTAAAGAGATCTTTAAGTCTGGAATATTTTTGACCTTTTCTTTAATTGGTTGTACTAATTTAATGTCCTCTATATTAAAATATTTTTGTCCTTTACTGCCTGTTTTTGCGTATAGCGGTCCTGCTATTTTCCCTAAATCTTGAGTGAAATTTCTTGCGTAATTTACTAATCCTAAAAGTTTTTGTATATCTTTAATGTTATCTAATCTATCTGGCTTATCTAATACCTTCTTTGCTATGTAAGCTTGAAGATTTATTCTTCCATCCCTTAAAGTTACTCCTAAGAAATTAATATGAGTTTTGCATAGTTTCATTTTCTATTTACTAATTACTATTCCATATTTAACAAATAATGTAAAAACAGTATGTAGATGTCCTAAATGTTCTTGTATGTTTTGGGTAAATACTAAGTTGTCATCTACATATACTAATACAATTTTCTTGTATTCTTCGAACATATTATCCATTTTTCTTTGAAAGATGGGCAGAGCTGTTTTTAATCCAAGTGGCATAGCTAACCATTCAAAATGCCCTCCGGGACAAGTGAATACTGTCCATTCTATGCTATTTGACTTGCCAGAATCTTGATTTATAGTCAAATTTACTGAATATCTTTTTACCTTATATCCTATTGATTAATTCACTTTTGTTTGGTAATTTATAAGCATTTGTTCTAGTATTATCATTTAATTCCTGGTTTTATTCTATGTTTGGGTGCCTTCTAGATAGTATTTTGAAAATAAGTTTATTTCCTACTTTATTATCAGAAAAACTTACTCTTTGCCTTTTCCCTTCGATGGCTCTTCTTGGTCTAGCTGAAAGAAAGTTCATTTTTGTGATTTTTTAGTTATATTTTATTTTTCTTGTCTAGGAGTTATTTCAACCTTTTTTAATTGAGTAATTAATTCGTCTATTTCTGTATTTTTGGAAACTTGAACTTTTTTGCCCTTAATTATACTATCTATTTTTATATGTAGTTCTAACAATAATGCTATTATAGTATTGTTTTGTTTTAATATAGTATTATCAGCCTGACTTGAGTGAAGATACCTAGAAAATCCTTCTGGTTATTTACTATGGATAGCATAAAGTAAAAGAGACACTAAACATTTCGTAGCCACATGTAATGCTCTGATACCAATAATAAGAGAAAGTTAAAGTTAAATGATTTTTCAATAAATTATGAGTAGATTTGTTGGCTTAAATATGTTGTAAATCCTACTCAGTACTCCTCCTCTCTTGTAGTTTTATCATGTTTAGTGTGATTTTTCCCTTTTTTTCTTTGTTTTTATCTTACCCCATTCATCTCTCTCCCTTAACTTTTGTTCTTAATAACTTCTTCTTTAACCACACCCCGGAATATTCATCTGGCCATCAACTTCGTTCTTTGATTTAGGTGGACTTTTAAAACCAGGATTCCTAGAAATTTAAAGGTTAATCCATCGTTGTTATTAAGAAGTTTAGAGGTTAACCATATACTAAGGATAATAATTTTAAGAAAGCAATATTTATATTCACATGATGTGCAGAATCATAAAAATTCAAACAATAGTAATCATATTTTTGATAGGGAAGATAAAACATATAATAAAGACTTACATGATATAACTGAGAGAGAGGTTTCCCTTTCGGAACCCCCTAAGAACTATGTGAAAACTTGAAAAACACCTTTATTAAATCACACTTAATATTATACAAACTTGGTTCCATACATAGGGTGGATTGGTTTAAGTGGAAAGGTTTTTAAAATGAAGGGAAGAGGAATATGTTGTGGGTTGGTTCAAGGTTTTTCTTCATTCTCTCTTCTACTAACTACTTAAGTCTTATATAGACATAAGTGAAAGAAACGAATGGACTCCAACATACTACGTGGACTAATAACAAATGGCCGACACTTAAAAGATAAGATTCGTCAATAATGTAGGTCAGGTACACTTTGGGCCCCATCGTCACATGCATTATTTTTTCTTTTTATAGATGTGTGCTTCAATAGTTTTCTTTTTATTGAAGGGTAGTGATAAATGAAGCACTCTAACATATTACAAGACTAATGTGGGCATACCCACATGGAAATCTTTATATCATATCATACTGCCTGATGCTTATTCTTCGACGTATCTATCTTTTCTACCATTTACTTGTCTTTGTCTGACTAGGTATCCAAGTTGTGAAGTGCGACAGAATCAAAACTCATTCTTGAGTCATCATCTTGAGATCCTAATAATCTTGGGGATAAGTAAAGCTGCCATTAAATCTATCTCCTTCTTCTTCTGAACTTGGCCGGTTATATGGATTGTTCTAACTATCTATGTTGGGAACTACTCTGCCCATACTTGTGCTTGGGTTGTCTTTACTAATTATATGTTTATCTAATTCTTGACTATTGAAAAATCTTTCTAAAGTCTATTTTATTATAGTCTCAATTCTTTCATTTTTATTTTTTCAAAATCAAAGTCTTTTTCAAAGTATTATTACAAGTTTTGGGTAATTTTTGTTTTGATGAAGAACAACCTTCATCTTCACTTTTTGGCAAAGTAACAGTCATTAACGGATTTGATGCGTCTTTACCGGCTATCGTTTGAACTGGACTAGCTGTACCTCTATCTAATACAATGGATTTCTTAGCATTCAATGAGGAATGCACACCCTTCTTATCCATTTTTTATGGAGATGGAGAACTCGGAGTCTGAGAACTTGCATTTGTCTTAGAAACATTAATCTTGTCTTTCAAAGTTTGCACTTGTTCCTTATGTCTAGTATTTTCAAGAAGAAGGGCCTCTTTATGGACATTAAGTCTCTTGAAGGCTTCTGTCATCGTGGAACAGTGGTCACAAAAAATTATTTTGCTTGTGTCTTTTTGGATATTGTATTGAGGCATTTGATTCGGGTTTTGTCTAAGGGCTTGAGTTATATAGTAATTTGGCCTAAGGTATCCTCTAGAATAATCCATTACTTTAGAAAAATCATTAAAACCTTTAAAAAATAGGTGTTTAACCCAACTATAGATTCTACTACTTCTATCCAAGTTTGAAAAACACCATTGGTTTTACCATGTATGACTACGTAATATTTAAATCTATTTTCTCTACTTTTATCTGAAAATTATTGGCATAGAGCATTAGCTGCGGCTACTAAATATTTAGTGTCTCTTCTACTATGTGCTATCCATAAATTATCAAATAAACATCTCTGCGGTTTATCTAGAACACAGTCTGGTTTAACTCTAAATGATAAATTACATGATGGATCCGAGATTAAATTAATTTATCCAAAATAAATTCTCTCTATTATTTCTATAGAGTTTTGTGGTCTAAAATTGATATTACCTAGTAGAGTCTGAGCATAAGAGTCTTGAGCTAGGGCTTTGCCCTTGTCTCGTGTCGATTGGCTTGTTGGTCTCATGCTGAAATAAATGTTAATTAACCCATTCTGTCTTAATTTGTAATCTACCCATCTAATTTGCTAAGTCGTTATCATTTCATTTTATGTATTCAAACCCAATATTTTTATATACCGATATTGTATCCATGAAATTAAGCCATCGTCTTCTACTGCTAGCTTTATTATTTATTTTTTGATGAAATTTAACTATTGCCTCACAGTCATTCTTACTAACACTTCTTCTTTATTTAAGATGTATAATTCAAAACTATTTAAACCATATATTATTGCTAGTACTTCTAAGTATATGCTACTCGTTTTTCCTATTTCTTTGTATAAACCACTTTGATATGCACAAATCTTTTCTTCATTTTTAATATTGTATTTATTGGGTTTGACTTTTAGCATAACTCCCCATCCGAATTTACTTCCGTCTATCTGAACAATTAAATAATCTGATTCTAAAGGGATCTTTAAGTCTGGAATATTTTTGACCTTTTCTTTAATTTATTGTACTAATTTAATGTCCTCTATATTAAAATATTTTTGTCGTTTACTGCCTGTTTTTCTGTATAGCAGTCTTGCTATTTTTCCTAAATCTTGAATGAAATTTCTTGCGTAATTTACTAATCCTAAAAAAATTTAAAATCTTTAGTGTTTTCTAATTTATTTGGCATATCTAATACCTTCTTTGCTATGTGAGGTTGAAGTTTTATTCTTCCTTCCCCTAAGGTTACTCCTCAGAAATTAATATGAGTTTTGCATAGTTCTATTTTCTTTTTACTAATTGTTACTCCGTATTAAACAAATAATCTAAAAACAGTTTGTAGATGTCCTAAATGTTCTTGTATGTTTTGGCTAAATACTAAGATATCATCTACATATACTAATACAAAATTCTTGTATTCTCCGAACATATTATCAATTTTTCTTTGAAAGATGGGCGGAGCTATTTTTAATTCAAATGGCATAGCTAACCATTAAAAATGCCCTCCGGGACAAATGAATGTTGTCCATTCTATGCTATCTGGTGCATTTTACTTACTAGTATCCTGATTTACAGTCAAATTTACTGAATATCTTTTTACCTTGTATCCTATTGATTAATTCACTTTTGTCTGGTAATTTATATGTATTTGTTCTAGTATTATCATTTAACCTTTTGTAATTTATCACCATGCAAAACTTACCTCTTATTTGTTCGCTATGGTTACTTACCATGAAGGCAGCTGATCTATGTCTAGAAGTTGATCACCTTATAACTTCTAATTTCAATAATTCTTTTTTTTGTTTATCTAATTCTTCAGTGTCTTTATTATTTATTTCTATTGCTGCTGTCTTTATTATATATTCAGGGTTAATAATGTCTAGTTTACATATTATTTTATTAGCACCCCATTGTACTAATGGTTTTCCTCCAATTATTTACATTTCATCTAAGATTGCTACTATGTTATCTAAGTCTTTTGGACTAGTTATCATTCTTATTCTATTTATTACTTTCTGAAAATTATAAAATTGTGTTTCAATGATTATTAGAGTGTAATTCTTTTCCATATTTTCTAAATATTCACATTCTTCAATATTAATTTGAGTATAATCTTCTAAGTATTCCTCTTCTAATTCTTCCTTCTCTTCACATTGGTTTTAGAGGAACATTGGTCTCCATCCTTACAATTATCACAGGAAGATTGGGATTTTAAAATTAAATCTTGTTTAGATGTTCTATATTTTTTCTCTATTGTTGGATAATTATTAGTTTGTACTGGAGTATAAGTAGAGTTTCTAAATAACATTATACCATCTCAAGTTATTAGACATCTTCCTCTATTTTGTATTAGGAATTGCAGTCCAATTACAAAATCTTCTTTTATATTTAAGTCTCTTACTAGTATTTTATAAGCATTATAAGTTATATTATAGAATTTGTTGCACTTATTTACAAAACTTGTTCTTTTTCGATATAATAATTATAAATATTTTATGATCCATCCATTTGTACAATCGTTATTAATATTTTTAGGGTTTTGAGTATATGTTGTGGTATTATTCTTTTGTTTTCTATACCGCTCGTAATACTGTATCTATTAATCCTAAAGTTTCTATTTCTATATCTTGAATTCTTATTTTAGCATGTACTTTCATCGTCGTAAAATCCTTATCTTCATTACATCTTAAAGTAGTATTTTCTTCTACATTCAAAAGTTCTGTTTCTATTTGTTCTAAATGTACTATTCTTCGTGTTTCTAATTCATCTTCATTTATTATAACTTTTCCTTTTTATAGTGCTACTAATCTTTGTTCTAAATCATTTACTCTGGCTTATAAAGTTGCGATTCTTGAGTTTGTAATCTGGTTATTTACTTGTTTTTGTTCATTAATTATTTCTGGTTCTATTTTTATTTTTAGCTTATTTTCTATGCAATTTACACATTCTTCCATATAACATGTACATTTAGCTCTATTGTCTTTACTCGGGTACCAGTTACATATGCGGTATTGATTACTGTCTATTCTTTTTTGTCTTTGAAAATCGTGTATACAACTTTGTACAACATTCATTAGATTTCTTATTAATAAGTCATTTAAATTTAACTCGTCTGCTTCTTGTCCAATTTTATTTATTAAATTATCTTCTTCTGAGTCTGAAGAATCAGAGTTTTGTATGTCATCTATGTTTATACTCATTATGGAATATATACTTTCGGTATCTGACATATATTCGTCTACATTTAATAGGGTCTCTTGAAAGTCTTCTATTATTTGCAAATTTCTAGTTCTATTATTATTTCTTTTTGGACATATATTTGCTAAATGTTCTATGTTTCCACATGTATAACATTCTAATTTGTTTTTATAATTTCTATCATTCCTATACTTTCTAACATGTCTGTGTTTGTTTAGGTATGGCTTCTTGGCTGATGATTTACGCAAGTAGTATTTTTTACGATAGTGTGGTTTATTGTATTTTCTTTTATACTTTTTAGATTTCCCTACATCATTATCATAACTTTGAGTTGTATATATAATAGATTTGCAGAAGTTCATTTCGTTTTTCTTTAGTTGTTTTTGTATTTGAATATTTGTACACTTTTCTGTTAAGATATCCATTACATGTTGTATTTTATGTCCTGTGGTCCATTTAGCATGTGGATTTTGAACTACACCATCTCTTTTATACCATCTATCTTCTATTTCTCTTCCTAAAGCTCCTGGTAATTTATGAAAGAGTTTTTTTTACCTAATTCTTCATCAAAAGTATTTCCACTAATTGTACAATAATAAAAGTAGTCACTTAAAAAGTTCTTTATATGTAGCCAACTTGAAATACTTAATTGTTCTAATTTTATTAAGGCATTTCTTTGTAATTCTAATAAACCACTATTCGGAGCCTCCACTGTTAGTAAACTGTGTGTTTTATTTGTAAAATAATAAGGGTTTGGTCCTAGTGATACTAATTCCTGAAAATCGTGTGGAGAATTTATCTTGAAAGCTTCCCATACGGCTTTTGCCGATTCTCCTAAGAAGGTTTCCATATATTTGTACATTGTTTCCGTATCTGTTCTGTATAATGTCTTAAATAATCTGCTACTACTATTCCTTTCCATAAGTCTATTACTGTAATTCACATTTGTGGATCATGTACTGCTATATTTAGTATTTTTCCTTTATTACCTCCTTCCTGTAATCTAATAGGTTCTTCTATTGGTATTTTTCTTCCTGCCGATCTTATATTTTATCTTTAATTTTTGTATCTAGGTTTATTCTAACTGCTCTTCTTCTTGGTACATTACCTGTACTGTAATTTATTGGTTGGGTATGTGGATTAGTTTGTCGGAATGGACTAGCACTTGTTGAGCTAGCTGCTTCCATTTCTGCTAATTCTTTATGACTTATCATGGATATTATGTCTTCATCTTGTCTTTCGAAGGTTGTAGAGATAGTATCCATCATTTCGGTTCTATATCCTAGATTATCATCCCTTTCTGAACAAGTTTTAAAATGTTTTGTACATTGAGTTATGTTCATATTTCTTTTCTTACACCCTTTACATTTAAATGTTATATATCTATGTTCTTCAGCTAATCTTTGTGCTTCTTCTATTGCTTTATCCACTTCATATCCTTCTTGTAGTATTTCTACATTCATGAATTCTTGTTCTATGGTACTTTCAGTTTCGTTATCTTCTAATTCCTTTTGACTTCTGTAATTATAGTCTGTAAATCTTACTGATTTTTCTCCTTTACTAGTAGTATACATTAAATAAGTTTCGAGTTTAAATACCTTTGTCTTATTGAATTTTTCTAGATTCCATTCTAACCCTGCATATTCTTCTGGTTTTATCTGTATTTAATATCTAATTCTAAGTTGTCGATATCTTTTATTAACTTTCCCTATTCTTCTATAAGTTTACTATTGATGAACCAATTGTTATCTTTTGTTAAGATGGTTTCTATCCGGACTCGTCTTTCTTTTAGTTGCTTTAATATTTCTTTAAGTTCTCTTCTGTAGTTAATTTCGTCGTATAACCAACTTTGTCTTAGTCGAATTCGTCTTATGTATTCAAGAGGCATATATTATCCTAGAGGAACTTTATTTGTCTGTCTTTGATAAGAGTATGTTCTGTAATAGGAATTTTCTATTCGTAGGTAATTATATTCTAATTCTTATTTAATGTCCTTTAATTGTTCTTTAAGATTTCTTGATTCTATCTTATCCAAAGTGTCTTGATTTTTGTTTAATTTGTCCTGTATACTTTCTATAGTTTCTATTAATCTTAATTCACTTTTTCTTAACTCTAATGATGATGATGATGATGACGATGATGTTATTATTATTATTTTTTCAATATTTCTATTAGTGATGCTTAAGTTGTTCCTTCTGTGTTTTTGTTAGATCTTAGTACCTTTTTATTTTCCTCAGTTAAATTTGATAGCCATAATTTTACTGTTCCTAATAATGTTCTTTCAATGTATTCTGGTGTATCTGTTGTGTCTATACTATTATCTAGTAATTGTTTTGATATATATCCTAGCCATAGTTGTATCGTCTTGTTTGTATCTATTACAAAGTCCAAATTTAAGAAGTTGTAATTTTTATTAACTATTTGTTTTGGTGTCCATCTATATTCATTGTTTGGGTTGTACCTCTTAGGGTTATCTTTGTAATTATATGTTGGTTTTCTTATTTCTGATATACTAGATATTATTTATGATGTACTAGGTATTATATTTTTGTCGTCCTTTTTATCAAGAGTATTTAATTCTGTGTTTGTTTGTTCTATTTTTTTATTGACTGCTTCTTCTTTTTCCTTAATTTCTAGATCTTCTATTCTTTAAATTTCTAGCATAGCACAGTGCAGTTAGAAAGGTCTCTGGAAGTTCCTTTAAAGTTAAGGGTTTAAAAGCAATTTGCACTAAGCCAATATGCATAAAATTATTATGATGTTTAAATATATCAATATCATTTTTATTAAGCATTTTAATAGTTTGTTCATCAGTATTCAAAGCAATAGATTGTTTGGTGGTTTTTATTATTTGTTTATATTTGAATTTATCAAACTAATACGTCTTATAATGGTGATGCAGTATATGAATGGAACATAGATGGATTGTCTGATAGGCAAATCTCTATTCTTGTTCACCGTATGTTAATGTATTCTACCATAGCAAAAGGCACGGTATCTGCCAAAAATCATTCAAGACGTAATGATGAACCTATTTGTAAAATGGTAGCTGTTGGTTTTACTGGCCAAGACAACTTCTTAAACGCAGAAAAAAGAAATGCCATTTTTACTGCTAGGAATAACACTCCTGGCGAAGACCAAAGAACCAATCGAAATATAAAAGAATTTCAAATAGCTTAATGACTGCATAGAACCTTTTACGCAAACAACGGACCTGTCAGAGATTCAATAGACTTATGTTAAACCCATGTGTCTAGAAGTTCTAATTGTACAAAAAGTGATAATAATAATAATAATATCTATAATAATAATAATAATAATAATAATAATAATAATATCTATATATATATAAAAGTAAAACTAAAATATGACAAGATTCCAAGTGACAAAATATTAGAATAGCCACGTGGCAGTTTTTAGGACAATTTTAAAATATAGTAATAAAAGTTTTGAATTAAAATATTAAATATTTGAATTTGAAATACATTAACCTTTTAAAAAAAAAAAATCATTATCTTAAAATAGAAATCTTAATTGAAGAGTTCTAATAGACTTTTACTCTTTGAAACTTATCTCTTCTAAAATATAAATGCTATAAAATATATTTAAATATAATAAATTTACATATTAATAAAAGATAAAATTTTTATTAACATAATAATAATAGTTAGTAATAGTAGTACTACGTAGGATATGTAGTAGAAGTAGTAATAATATAGTTAGTATAAGAAGTAGCACTAAGTAGGATATAATAATAATAATAATAGTAATAATAATAATAATAATAATAATAATAATAATAATAATAATAATGTTATAAAACAAGAAAGAATAAATAAAAAGAGTAGAGAGAATAGAGAAAATGATTCTTATTTCTCTTCTTGAGGGATGAGAGATTATATGATTGTAAATACAATAAACAAAACTCCTCTATTTATAGGGAAAATTTATTCTTAGTCTGAGTAAAAGACAAATGCTTCAAATCCTAATAGATATCAAAGTATATCTTGATAGATCTTGATAGACATTCACTATAATATAAATACATTTATAACACTCCCCCTTGAATGTCTAATTGGTAGATAATATGTCTCGTTAAAACCTTACTAGAAAAAATACAGTAAGAAAAAAAATCTAGTGAAGGAAAAAGAGTACACATCTCTAATAATACGCATTTCGGCTGCCTCATTAAAAAACTTACAAGAAAAACCCAGTGGGACAAAACCTCATAAGGGAAAAAGAGTACAACGCGTATTAACTCCCCTTAATGAGAACATCCTTGACCTTTGCATCTCGATCTTGTGCAGCATCTTCTTGAAAGTTGCAATTGGAGAAGATTTGGAGAATAAATCAGTCACATTGTCAGTTGAACAAATTTGTTGCATGTTAATATCATCATTCATTTGTAGCTCATGTATGCAGAAAAACTTTGGCAAAATGTGCTTCGTTCTATCTCTATTTATGAATTCTCCCTTAAGATGTGCTATGTATGCTGAATTATCTCTGCATAAAATTATGGGTAGATTATCATATTTCACACCATATTTTTCTGGAATGAGATGTATCATGGACCTTAACTATACACATTCTCGGCTTGCTTCATGAATAGTTATTATCTCAGCATGATTCGATGAAGTGGCTACAATAAACTGCTTTGTATATCTTCAAGTTATGGCAGTACCACCACATATGAACACACAACCTATTTAAGACCCAGCTTTATGCGGGTCAGATAAGTGCCCAACATCATCATGACCAATAAGATCAAGACTACAATCTTTAGAATAAAACAAGATCATGTGTTTTATCCCATTTTGATGTCTCATAGTAGGACCAGAAATTTACCTTGCTAACAAATTGACTGAAAAGGCTATAGGCCTTGTAGTATTTGCAATGTACATGAGTGCATCAATTGCACTAAGACATGGTACTTCATAACCAATCCAATTCGATATATTTCAAATTTCAGCAAATAATCTATTACTTTGAAAACTCTCCAAGAGTTCCAATAATGTTCAAGCAATAAGCTTATACAATATAAGGATTATAAATAAGTTTCCCACAACCTTTTATATGCTTCAAGTATTTTGAATCCTTAAAAGTTTTTCACATAAGTTTTGTCAAGTGACAATATTCAACATTTCATGAGTAACATCTTAAAATATCTGAACTGCAAATCAAATAAGTTTAATACTTACCAAGATGCATCCTTTCATGTCACTTGAAAAATGTTTCTACATCAGCATGCTTAAATTAACATAGAATTAAGATCCTCGTAATCTTTCACAATATTGTGCCAATATTGTGTCAAATATATTGATGATATATCATATAGTATCGATTCACAATGTGACATAACATTTTGAGATCTCATCACTTCATTATTTTCAGGTACATGAACCTCTCATAAGGTTTCATGAAGTGTTATGTCGTAGAATCTTCAAGTGCTCATTGCCCTCTTATTATGATTATTTGCTCCTTATTTTTCAAGGACTATTTTATTTGGAACCGATCAGTCTACCACGCTTCACGCATGCATAAACTTTGTCCTTTAGGAGCACAAAATAAGAGTACTTGCGCTTAATATGAGATGCTTTCAGCATTTGACTTGAATTGTCTTTTAGATGAGGATATGGTAATAATTCCTAACATATTTCATAGCACTTATAATATCCTCCTTATGTTAGGATATCTAACATACATCCTCTACTTCTTTGAGGAATCCATATTTATGCATTATGGTGTATTCATTAATCGTATACCGCACATCAAAATTATTAGATGGAATAATTGGTTTCTGACCTTGAACCAATTGAGAGGGAAGAAATAATCATAATTTATTGGTCTAATGCATACAAATTCTATTGCAAAATATCATATTTTAGACCAATATATGAAGTTTTATTCTCATTAATAATGGTTTAGCTATTTATCGAAGGCATTCAATGCCAAACCATCATCATCAAGATAACTTTCTCGATTGCACAATCTGAAAATTATGTTCCAAACTGCAGGTTGACAATGAATGTACATGTGATCATCTTATTGATGCATCTTTTCAACATATCACATGATATATGAACGGGCCCTTATTCACCTTTTATAATTTTCAAATTTGTTGGTCCAACCAACTTATCATGAGAGCAAACGGTATAAGCAATTCTTGAAGAATCTTCTAGTTCTTCAATTCATGAACATCTTCGAGATGTCACAATCGTTCATATCAATTTATGAACTTTTATTCTAGTAAACTCCAAGTTTATCATGACATGTACTTTTTCTTTAGTAAATTTCAGATTTACTATTACATGAATAAATTTCAGATTTACTACTTTAGAAGTAGATTTCAAAATTATTCAACCTCTTTCGGAGGTGAGTTGTGATACAATCACAATCAAGTACACGTTTGCATTAATAAGTTTTTCATCCCCAGGAATGGAATATAATCGTGCCTTAAGTCTATCAAATTTTGATAGCTTAGAACCTTTTTCAATATATTACTACTTCAGGAGCAAATCGAGGCATACATATAATTTAGAAAAATTTTCTCTAACATATCTTATGATTATAATACGCGTGCAAAAATATCATCACTTTTGATGATCATTATCATATTGTCCCTCCACGCGTATATTTGTGCATTCAATAACTTGTCTTCTTTCAGACATATTATGCACTGCTACCACATACACCTCAAGAATGAAGTAAGTTGTCATATTTCAGACTTACATATATTGCTACCATATTTATGGAATGAAGCATATTCAATGGGTCGAATTTCATGACTTTTCACCCAATACCCATGATTTTGCCTTAGCCATCATAATATCATCAATATGGAATATTGAGATTCAAACTCAATATCTTATACATATAAAGGCATCTTAGGCATAAATCGATGGGACTTGAACCCAACATATTATCATACTTTTTGATAATATTATTTTTGAGGAATAAATTTAAAATACAAATGGTTCCAAAACAATTATTTTTCCTCAAATCCAATAATAATTACATTAATAGTAGCAAAAGAAAGATAACATAAAGAATTACTAACCTTGAAATCCTTCAGATTTATAATCTCACATATTTGCCAGAGTCTCATACTGATAACATAAATTAGTTAGAGGCTTGAAAACTTGTGTATCCACGTACGGACAAATCTCAATTGGTAAGATACTTCGTACAGATCTCAATTGGTAAGAGACTTCGTGCTGATAACGTGTTATAAAATAAGAAAGAATAAAGAAGAAGAGTAGAGAGAATAGAGAGAGTGATTCTTATTTCTCTTCTTGAGGGATGAGAGATTATATGATTGTAAATACAATGAACAAAACTCCTCTATTTATAGGGGAAATTTACTCCTAGTCTGAGTAAAAGACAGATGCTTCAAATCTTAATAGATATCAAAGTAGATCTTGATAGATCTTAATAGACATTCACTATAATGTGAATACATTTATAACAAATAATAATAATAATATTAATAATAATAACAATAGTTTTTTCTTCTTTGTTAAAACTTTGAAAAAAATATTTTCTGAAAAGTTCTCATCATGGTTTAAAGAACTCATTTGAGATCTTTTTCTTGTCGGAGATCCTAGACTAAAGTCAATTTTGTCATGATTCATTTTAAACCTGTGGAAAAATCAATTTCGGATTCTGTTGGATCCAAATCAGAAACAACACTAGCAATATTGTCACTATCGATTCTGATATTATTCATTCTAGAATTTTCTCTAATTTGGGAAGTAGAAGCTCTAGATGGAGAATTTACAATATAATCAACAGGAGGTATATAAGATGATGTTGATCTTGTTAATCTCGATGTAGATGAGATATGGAAATCATTAGCTCTATTCATTAGATGTAAAGAATAAAAAAATCTGATCTTCATAATACCATCAGCGGTCTATTCTACTTCTATTATCTCACTATTGAGATTATTCTAAGGAAGAGTTGCATCTTCAAGAATTCTTTCTTTCGGGAAGTCAATTTCATCCCATTTAGTAGGTTGTCTAATAACAACTTTAGACCTACCAAAGTTGGTTTCCATCATAATGGTTTCATTCTTGAAATCCAGCATGTTACACATAGAATTCAAAGTATAAAGAGGTTTATAGTACATTCTATAACAAATACATATAACCTCAGTACCTGGCATGTAATTATAATCGTGCAATTTAATGCTCAAAATCAAAGCATTCAATGAATTCTAATCATTAAGTGAAATTTTCAAATTAGGATAAGCATTAAAATAAACAGGTTCATAGGCCAAGCTTGTTTGGACAGTCCCTATGAAGGACTTTTTTCAATCTTGATTTCTACCATCTCGTAAAGATGCTATAAAGCTTTTTGGTAGACCTCTTAGGGTTAGTGGCTTAAAAGCGAGTTTGATTAACCCAATATGCATGAATATATAAGATTCTCTATATGGAGCTAAATCATTTTCAAATAATAACCTGAAAGTAGCATAGTTACTGTCAACGGTGAGGGTTTTCTCAGTGATCTTAACAATTTATTTAAGACCCAATTTTTCAAGAGTAACCATTTGGTATATTAGCCTGGGTTTAATCTCTGGGATCATCCACTTATTAAGCAGATCCAATTGTTAAGTCATATCATATTCCTCATTTTTACTGTTCTTAACAGTATTATGTTTCCTCATGATATTCATGATAAAAGAAGTGTTGAACATATAGCAGCTACGGATACAAGTATGCCATAGCTCTGATACCAAAGTAAGGATCGGATCTGCTCAAGTGATATTCCAGGAACATTTACAAGCAAAGCATAAACTTATAGTCATAGCTTTGATTCAAAACGGGTCCAAAACCCAACCTTTAATGCCCTCCTGGCTAACAGACCTTTCAATTAGATCTCCGGCATGAAGCCTAAACCAAAACTATTACTACAAGTCTATGAATTGCGACCTTAATATCATTTGGATTATTTGATTCTTATTTGAATAACGTATGTCATATTATACTAGTAACATAGTCAACCATAGTTCAACACTAAGTATTTAGCCTATCATTAGGATATGATAAGTACATAAATTAAAATTTAAAACTACAAAAATTTAAATACCTTTATAACAGATGGTTGTGCTCAGAACCAGAGCTTTATTTAAAACCAAGAAAAATATAACAAAAGCGTAGAGAGAGAGTAGTAGAGAGAGTGGTGGTTCTAAAACCTATTCCTCAAAATAAAATTAGGCTTCCTTATATAACCGATGCTCCAAGAAAACAACAAAAGAAAATTATTTGCCTTTACTATTTACATCGGCCCTTACTATTTATATATGGCCTTTACCTTTATAAAAAATTAGTGGATCTGCCATCAAACTGTGTCCCCTAATAATGCTATTACCACTAGGGTCTTTAATTATTTTATTTTCCCTTTGCCTTTTGCAGACGTGGAAGATTCTTTCAGTGTGTCCTAAAATCGAGTATTCATTCAGATTTAGTTCTTCATCACTCAAGATACTTTGGGATTCCCCAGCTAAGCATTCTCCTTCGTTTTCCATAGTATGACCTGTGAGGATATGGACATATCTAAAGGACATCCCTAATCGAGATTCCTTATTAGATCTCACTTGACTTCTTCCATATATGAAGCCAGTAGCTCTGATTTAGACATTGTTCCTTTCTTCATTTAAAGTTTATGAGTAATGTTCTTGAACGAACTGTGTTCTTCTTGTTCATATAATGGAGCTATCTCTTTCTGCTATTTATATCAAGTAACAACTATTTTTATTGTTTCAATTAATCGGTGGCCATGAACATTTCCATTTGTAGTTTGTTGATTTAACTTACTCAAGAATTTAGTATAAAAAATTCTCATTAAACATGGGAGATTGTCGAGGTTTGGTTTTACCTCAATGGATCATTTCAAGATCCAAGGAATGGAGAATTCGATAAAAAATACATTGTCGATATTTCTTCAAAATATATATCCTCTTTATGCATTTTGAGAAGTATTGGTGATACTTCTATCCAATCATTATAAAGACTATTGAAAGGTTTAGGCAAAGTTTTTGCCGAAGGACCATACAAGATCCACCATTGATCAAACCAATTTGGTATTCATTGTTTGTAGACATTTTCACAAACTTTGATAAATCATAAATAAGATCTCTCAGGATTCTTACAAAATAGAGTCTTATTGAAACTCTCAACATAATCCCAGTAATTATATTTAACTGTGATTTTTTGTTGTTCAGGATGAATATATTTCTTTTCTTTAAGGATACTCAATCCCCATTCCTCAGAAGTGAAAATTTGTTTGTGTTTTGCCCCGATTTGCTAAACCGAAATGCTACACAATATTCATGACCCCGAGGGACCACAAGCTAACCCATGACTTATATCTGTACCTGTACACTGTATAATATACTTGTAGAATGCGGAAACCATGAACAATAGGCCATAAGGTTCAACTGAATAGAATATCTGAAAAATAATAACATCCATATAGGGTAACAAATACCGAAAACAACTGAAAACTGAATCTAAAATCTAAACTAAATTTGAAAGCCTCTAAATACTGTCTGAAATAAGGAGTTGAAGGAACATGTCTCCAACTAACTTCGTCTAGCAAAACTGAACTGAAATAATGAATAAAATAAAATAATATCATCCTCGGATGTATGAAGACTCACTGCCACTCCGTGTACTGGAATGCTACTGCTACTACTGATCTGGAACTCATGACTGTGAACCTATGCTGCAACATGAAAGAAAGCACCATAGTGCAAATGCGTCAGTACAACTGGGAGTAGTAAGTATACGAGTAAGGTAAGCTAAAAGCAAAAGGGTTTACATGCATGAACAATGCTAACTGACTGACTGATATGAACGTAAGAGTACAAATATGCATACATAGTAACTAAAATAGTGAATACATGATATCTAGATCTGTACGCTAATACATGGTTTACTATTATCTAACATGACTAATACTAAAAGTTTGATAACATGGATGACCGTGTCTGACAGTCCTGAATCTATTGGAACTACCTGAGTTCCATACTGTAACTCAATTGACTGTAACTGACAGTCCTGGTATACTGAAATCTGAAGAACTATCTGAGTTCTTTTACTGATACTGGGACTGAAACTGTGAGAGGTAGTTTCTTAACCGACATGCCCCAATAATGCATATAGCTAGGTTGGGGTCCAATCTCTGCCCCGACTGGAAGGGTGTTAATACCGCGCCACTGGTAAGGACAGCTGTGAGTGACCCTTAGCTGGCAGGTACTCGAATAAGAATGGTGGGAACCCTAAACTATCAGGTTAAGCCATGTCATAAACCTTAATCTGGCAGGTTAATATTTCTCAACCTACGTAGGCTATGTAGTTCTAGAACACAAGGATGACTACTAAGAATCACACCCTAAACTGGCAGGTGAGTTCCCATCCTTGGGTTCACTCGATGCTAACTTCTACTCCCATCTGAAGAAACTGAACATGATCTAACTGGCTATACATGGACTGAGTAACTGACTTTCGTTGACTGATGGAATAGTACTAATATCTAAGAATTTATTGAGATCATGAGATTTCTGAGATTTCTTGAGTCATATGACTAACTGAGTTCTATAGATCATGGATTGACTGAAATTATGGTGATAACGTTCCATGGATCTAGGCACACAACTATATTTTTTAGGTACTAGTACCCCCAGGACTCGATGGAAGGAAATTGACACACATAACTTACTTGATCATAAAATGTAGTCCACAATTCACCATATCATAAGTAGGGGATTTCACACTAAGCATAGTTCTCAACATATTACGTATGGAAGGGAAATTCATGCAACATGTGTATACTTTCATAGCTTCAATATCATGCTCAATCCATATCACAACAACGACGCATATCAATCACGTGGAATTCATGTGAAATCATAAAGCATAGAGCATGGACTTGTCATTTAAGAACTATTAAATCATGGGACATGAATTATATCATCCTAGGGCTTTTATCAAACACTTTTCATGCATTCTTTAGCTTAGGTATGTTTTTATGAATTTCCCCATTTTAAACTACATAAAGTTTATGGATTTCAACTAACAAACACATATACTTCATGAAAACACCTTTAGATATCATCTTGAAACTTAAACAACATAAACATGTACATGGTCATATCAGAACAAGAAAATCATAATATAATATTTAAAACATGGTTCTTGAGCTCTATGAACGAAAATGGATCCATAGATGAACGCTATGCATACCTTAGATGGAAGATTCTTGATGATTGATGGAGAAATTTGCTTGAATTTGAATCCCCAATTGAAAACCCTAATGTGTTCTTGAGAGGATTTTGAGAGAAAGAGTATGTTTTGGTCAAACAAGGGATTAATTCCGTGCTTATGGAATATGTAGGGGTGGAAAGATGACCCAAATACCCCTCTAGATGCGTCAATTACGTTCTGTGAAAATTACCCAATTTGGTTCCCCAGTGCGATGCGGAGATATCGTGTTTCCCACCATTTATGACCTATAAACTCATCGCAATGTGGTGGAATCATGGAGAGACACTGAAAATTGACAAACGTCATTTTGGCTTATGGGCCGATGCACCATTGACTGAAAAGACACTGCTAAAACTTTAAATCGTCATAACTTCTTCACCGGGTATCCGTTTTAGGCGAATTTGGTATAGATGTAAAGCTTATTCAATTCTATACAATTTGGAGGTTATAAATCTGGAAAAATACCACCTATAAACCAAGTTATATTCATTCAAAAATGACCTATGTGAAATCACACACGAAAATTTGGTGGATTCAAAAGTTATTAGCTTGGCTTACTCTAAGTGACTCTTAAGAACATGCTTAACACATCAGAAGCTCTATTATCACTTAAATACTCATCTTAATTCATGTACTCCAATATGAATCACAGGATAGGAGGTTTCATATGTAGGAACAACGGTTCATTTTCTAGCTTAGAAATATACGGGGTATTACAATATCTCCCCCTTGAAAACATTCGCCCTCAAATGAGACTGACTGAAATGGAGATAGACGATAAACTTGAGTACGTGTAAGACATACACTACTGGAACATGATCTCATAACGGACATGACTGATAAGCTAAACATATCATGCTGGACATGCACATCTAATGTATGAGTAACTGATCATGAATGCATAATTGAGATTTCTGATAACTGAGTTCTCCCAATAAGAATGCATATTTGATGCATGATTATACACTAGACTGATACACGAATGCATGACTGAATATGCAATGGTACTTGATACCAGAGTTGTGATAAAATATGAGTGTGAATTGAATACCAAGTTGTATACAATACTGAATGGGAAACTGAATAAGCTTAAGGAGAACTGTTACCTTGAGCTTGATCTTTATTGGCAGAGAAGAGGTGAGGATACTTGTTATGCATGTCTGCGTCTGCTTCCTAAGTAGCTCCCTCAACGGACTGATTTTACCAAAGAACTTTGACTAGAGGGACTTCTTTATTCCTTAGTCTACGAGTCTTATAATCTAGAATTTCAACTGTAATTTCCTCATAGAAGAGACTGTTCTGACTGTAAATACTATGAATAGGGACTACGACTGATCGATCACCTATACACTTCTTGAGCAAAGAGACATGAAAGACTGAATGAACTGAGGCTAGATCTGAAGGCAATTCGAGCTCATAAGCTATCTTGCCTAAGCGACTGAGAATCTTGAAGGGACCAACATATCGGGGACTGATATTTCCCTTCTTACTGAACCACTTCACTTCTTTCATAGGAGAGATCTTTATATAGACATATTCATCGACTTCAAACTCGATATCCCTTCTACGAATGTCAGGCCCTATGACTGAGGCCTCACTAACTTTGAACCATCCGATTAGAGATGTGCACCTCCTACCATAGAGAGCTTCAAACGGAGCCATTTTAATACTGGAATGATAGCTATTGTTGTATGCAAAATCAATCAAAGGCAAGTGGTCATCACAACTTCCCTTGAAATTAATTGCACACACCCGTAGCATATCTTTAGGAGTCTGAATGGTCCTTTCTGCTTGACCGTTTGTCTGAGGATGAAAAACTATACTAAGATGAACTTGGGTACCAAGACCCTTTTGGAGTACTTTCTAGAGGTAAGAGGTGAACTGGGTACATCTGTTTGAGATGATAGATAATGGAACACCGTGTAATCTAACCAACTCCCTGATATAGAGTTTGGTGTAATCCTCAGCTGAATAAGAGGTATGGACTGGAAGAAAATGGGCTGACTTGGTCATTCTATCTACAATGACCCAAACTAAATCATGCTGATGACAAGTTTGAGGAAAACCCATCGCAAAGTTCATGTTCACTTCTTCCCACTTCTTAGTAGGAATGGTAAACTCCTGCATAGAACCACTAGGTTTTTATGCTCTATCTTAACCTGCTGACATGTAGGGCACTTAGCCATAAATTTTGGCAATATCTCTCTTCATCCCACTTCACCAATAGATCTCCCATAGGTCGCGATAAATCTTAGTGGCCACTGGATGAATAGAGTATTGTGCACCATGCACTTCTACATGATTTTACTACTTTAAATCATCTACACCTGGAACACAGAGACGACCCTGACAACGAATGACACCATATCCCCCTTTAGAGAAAACCTCTACTTTCTGATTCTGAACTGACTCTTTTAGCTTGACAAGGCTAGGATCCCTATCTTGCTTTTCTTTCACCTTGGAAACTAGAGATGACTCTGAACTATCCTGAACACATACACTACCCTCTGAAGAATTAACTAAGCGAACACCTAGTCTGGCAAGCTGATGGGTTTCCTGAGCTATTTTCTTTTTGCTATCCTTAACATGAGAAACACCACCCAAGGAGAGTCTACTGAGAGCGTCGGCCACAATGTTGGCCTTGCCCGAATAATAAAGGACACTCATGTCATAATCTTTCAAGAGCTCTAACCATTTTCTCTGAAGAAGATTGAGATCTTTCTAAGAAAATACATATTGGAGACTCTTATCATTTGTGAAGACATCTATATGAACTCCGTATAGATAATGCCACCAAATCTTCAAGGAAAATACTACGACTGCTAACTTAAGATCATGAGTAGAATAATTCTTCTTATGGGGCTTTAACTGCCTGAGGCGTAGGCTATGGCTTTACCATGCTGCATGAGGACACAACCCAAATCTATTCTGGATGCATCACATTATACAATGAACCCGTCTGAACCATCTGGAATAGCTAAGACTAGAGTTGAGGTGAGTAGAGTCTTCAATTCCTAAAACCTCTTCTCGCAAGGATCTGACCACTGGAATTTGACCTTCTTCTTAGTCAATCTGGATATAGGAGATACAATAGAAGAAAATACCTCAACAAATAGCCTGTAATAGCCAGCCAAACCCAAGAAACTCCTGATATCTGATAGAGAGACAAGGCGAGGCCAGTTTCTTACCACTTTGATCTTCTGAGGATCTACTCTAATTCCATCACCAGAAATAATATGGCCAAGGAATGCTACTGACCTCAGCCAAAACTCATACTTATTAAATTTAGTGAATAGCTGCTGATCTCTGAGAGTCTGAAGAATAATTCTGAGATGGTCTGAATGATCACGCTCTGTACGAGAATAGACTAGGATATCATCTATGAAGAATATGACAAACATGTCCAAGTATTGCTTGAACACACGGTTCATCAAGTCCATGAAAGCGTCTAGGGCATTGGTAAGACCAAAGAACATAACTAGAAATTCAAAGTGACTATACCGAGTATGAAAAGATGTCTTCGGGATGTCACATTCTCAAACTCTGAGCTGATGATAGACTGATCTGAGATTTATATTGGAGAAATAATTGGCATCCTGGAGTTGGTCAAACAAGCCATCTATTCTGGAAAAAGGATACTTGTTCTTGACCATAACTTTGTTGAGCTGACGGTAGTCAATACACATCCTGAGAGAATTATTTTTCTTGTGCATGAATAAAATTGGTACGCCCCACGGGGAAATGCTGGGTCTAATGAATCCCTTATCTAAGAGATCCTTCAACTGATCCTTTAGTTTGTTTGAGTTATGTTGGTGCCATTCTGTATGGCGGAATAGAAATAGGTTGAATAAGGTCAATGCCAAAGTCTATTTCCCTTTCGGGAGGAATGCCTGGAAGATCTTTGGGAAAGACATCTAAATATTCATTAACCACTAGGATTGATTCAATGCTATGAGATTTGGAATAAGAGTCTTTAACATGAACGAGATGATAAACACATCCCTTAGAAATCATTTTCCTTGCCCGAAGGTAGGAAACAAGCTGACCCCTAAAAGATGAAGTACTACCCTTTCACTCTAGGACGGGCTCATTCGAGAACTAAAATTGAACTATCTTATTTCTATAGTCAACTGTGGCATAAAAGAAATGAAGCCAATCTATGCCGAGAATGACATCAAAATCATCATCTCTAACTCAACTTAATCTACTGAAGTGGCTTTCTAAAATATCATAATAGGGCAGTTCCTGTATACCTACCGAGCTATGATGGTTTTACCCACTCGGGTAGAGACTGAAAAGGGCTCTGTTGAAATTTTATGAATGATTCTAAAATCACCTGCTCTATAAAGAGTAACAAAAGACAAGGATGCACCTAGATCTAGCAAAGAATAAACACGAACATAAAAAATCTATAACGTACCAGTAACAACATCAGGAGAATTTTCCTGATACTATTGGGTTTGAAGAATATAGAGTCTGTTTGGGCGTTGCCCACTAGCAGCACTTGAAGTGGCACACTGCTGATTTGGGCAACTTGACTGGGTTGTGGAATGATTCTGCTGACCCTGTAGACCTTACTGTAGACACTCTCTAATCCTATGACCAGGCTTGCCATAACTAAAACAAACGTCCCTACACAAGTCTGACACAGGGGATCAGTTCGGGTACAGCTGACGCTGCCCTTAGACTTAGAGCCTAGTGCTCGATCTCTGTTACCGTCTCTGAATTTCAAAACTGGGGCACTGGCGGAGGAAGGAGATGGAACTGTTGGCTTAGGCTGGAACTACGAATAATTTCCTTCTGATTTGGGTTGAGCAAAATTGAAACTGCCTAATCTTGCTCTCTTTTTTTGCCTTTTCCTAGTCCTAATATTTTGCTCCTCTCTTTGTTGAGTATGTGTCATGAGCCTAGCTAAAGTCATATCACTGTTCAGCATTACAGACCTACACTCATTTACCATGTTATCATTCACTCGTGACACCAACTTGCTCATCTTATCCTTGTGTTTGCAACCACATGAGGGGCATATCTGGATAGCTAAGTAAATCTGAGAGAATACTCTTTAACCATCATATTTCCCTACCTGAGGTTGATGAACTCAAGAATTTTTGCCTCCCTCAGCTCTTGGGGAAAGAATCTTTCTAACAAAGCCAGGACAATATCCTCCCACTCTATAGGACCTACACCATCTACCCTCTCAGACTTTCACTGTTTGTACCAAGTGTGAGCAGCATCCTGTAACTGGTATGCGGCTAACTCGAAACTCTAAAATAAGTAACTCCCATGATGTCTATGAACTTCTGTACTTGATCAATGAATTCCTAAGGGTCTTCATTAGACTTAGACCCAAAGAAAAATGGAGGGTTCATTCAGGTGAAGTCCCAAATCCTAGCTGCGGCTGAGTTGGCCACTGGATTGGCCAGAATTGGCCAGAATAACTGGTGGCCATTCATTTTAAGTAGCCACAGACTGAGAAAGTGTGGTGAATGCAGTCCTAAACTCCGCATGAGAAGCATGTTCGCCCAATGGATCTTTGGGCTGAGGAGCGGGCTGGTTTATTCTCTTTGGAGGGATATTCTGAAATAAGAGAAGAAAGGATTACTGAGAGTTTAACTTGAGATTAAACTCACTAGAACGACACGAATACTAAAAAAGAGGAAATTGTTCCTAAAACATCTCATAGCCTCTTGCACATAAATGTGGTGCGCAACATACCCATGCACAAGACTCTACTAGATGCGGCTTTCAGACTTCCTAGGACTCTATTGAACCTTAGGATTTGATACTAAGTTTGTAACAACCTGATTTGCTAAATCAGAATGCTACACGGTACTTATGACCCTGAGGGACCATAAGCTAATCCATGACTGATATCTGTACCTATACACTGTATAATATACATGTAGAATGCGGAAAACATGAATAATAGGCCATATGGTTCAACTGAATAGAATATCTGATAAATAATAACATCCATATAGGGTAAAAAATACCCAAAACAACTAAAAGTTGAATCTAAAATCTGAACTAAATCTGAAAGCCTCTAAATACTGTCTAAAATAAGGAGTTGAAGGAACATATCTCCAACTAACTTCGTCTAGAAAAACTGAACTAAAATAATGAATGAAATAAAATAATATCATCCTCGGATGGATAAAGACTCACTGCCACTCTATGTAATGGAATGCTACTGCTACTGTTGATCTGGAACTTGTGACTCTGAACCTATGGTGTAACATGAAATAAAGCACCATAGTGAAAATACATCAATACGACTGGGAGTACTGAGTATAAGAGTGAGGTAGGCTAAAAGCAAAAGGGTTTACATGCATGAACAATGCTAACTGACTGACTGATATGAATGTAAGAGTACAAACATGCATACATAGTAACTAAAATCATGAATACATGATATCTGGATCTGTACGCTAATACATGGTCTACTGTTATCTAACATGACTAATACTAAAATTTTGACAACATGGATGACTGTGTCTAACAGTTCTTAATCTGATGGAACTACCTGAGTTCCGTACTGTAACTGACAGTCCTGGTATACTGAAATCTGAAGAACTATCTGAGTTCGTTTACTGAGACTGGGACTGAAACTGTGAGAGGTAGTTTCTTAACCGACTTGCCCCAATAATGCATATAGCTAGGTTGGGGTCCAATCTCTGCCCCGACTGGAAGGGTGTTAATACCGCGCCACTGGTAAGGACAGCTGTGAGTGACCCTTAGCTGGAAGGTACTCGAATAAGAATGGTGGGAACCCTAAACTAACAGGTTAAGCCATGTCATAAACCCTAATTTGGCAGGTTAATATGTCTCAACCTATGTAGGCTATGTAGTTCTAGAACACAAGGATGACTACTAAGAATCACACCCTAAACTGGCAGGTGAGTTCCCATCCTTGGGTTCACTCGATGCTAACTTCTACTCCCATCTGAAGAAACTGAACATGATCTAACTGGCTATACATGGACTGAGTAACTGACTTTCGTTGACTGATGGAATAGTACTAATATCTAAGAATTTATTGAGATCATGAGATTTCTGAGATTTCTTGAGTCACATGACTAACTGAGTTCTATAGATCATGGCTTGACTGAAATTATGGTGATAACGTTCCATGGATCTAGGCACACAACTATATTTTTTAGGTACTAGTACCCCCAGGACTCGATGGAAGGAAACTGACACACATAACTTACTTGATCATAAAATGTAGTCCACAATTCACCATATCATAAGTAGGGGATTTCACACTAAGCATAGTTCTCAACATATTACGTATGGAAGGGAAATTCATGCAACATGTGTATACTTTCATAGCTTCAATATCATGCTCAATCCATATCACAACAACGACGCATATCAATCACGTGGAATTCATGTGAAATCATAAAGCATAGAGCACGGACTTGTCATTTAAGAACTATTAAATCATGGGACATGAATTATATCATCCTAGGGCTTTTATCAAACACTTTTCATGCATTCTTTAGCTTAGGTGTGTTTTTATGAATTTCCCCATTTTAAACTACATAAAGTTTATGGATTTCAACTAACAAACACATATACTTCATGAAAACACCTTTAGATATCATCTTGAAACTTAAACAACAATCATCAACATGTACATGGTCATATCACAACAAAACAATCAAAATATAATATTTAAAACATGTTCTTGAGCTCTATGAACAAAATGGATCCATAGATGAACACTATGCATACCTTAGATGGAAGATTCTTGAAGATTGATAGAGATATTTGCTTGAACTTAAATCTCTAATGGAAAATCCTAATGTGTTCTTGAGAGGATTTTGAGAGAAAGAGTTTGTTTTGGTGAAATAAGGGCTTAATTCCGTGTTTATGGAATATATAGGGGTGGAAAGATGACCCAAATACCCGCTAGATGCGTCATTTAATTTTAGTGAAAATTACCCGATTTGGGCCCCCAGCTCGACGCAGAGATATCGTGTTGCCCCTCCCCCCCCCCCGTTTATGACCTAAAAACTCACCACGATGTGGTGGAATTGTAGAGAGACACTAGAAATTGACAAACGTCATTTTGGCTTACAGCGCGACGCGCCACTGACTGAAATGACGCTGCTGAAACTTTAAATTGACATAACTTCTTTATTGGGTGTCCATTTTAGGCGAAGTTGGTCTCGACAGAAAGCTTATTCAATTCTCTTCAATTAGGAGGGTATAAATATGAAAAAATACAATCTATAAACTAATTTATACTCATTCAAAAATAACCTATGTGAAATGACACACAAAAACTTGGTGGATTCAAAAGTTCTTAGCTTGGCTTACTCTAAGTGACTCTTATGAACATGATTAGCACATAATAAGCTCTATTATCACTGGGATACTCATCCTAATTCATGTACTCCAATATGAATCACAAGATAGGAGGTTTCATGTGTAGGAACAACAGTTTATTTTCTAGCTTAGAAATATATAGGGTATTACAATATCTCCCCCTTGGAAATATTCGCCCTCGAATGAGACTAACCGAAACAGGGATAGACGATAAACTAGTGTATGTGCAAGACATACACTAATAGAACATGATCTCATGATGGACATGATGAATAGGCTAAACATATCATGATGGACATGCATATCTGATGTATGAGTAACTGATCATGAATGCATAACTGAGATTTCTAATAACTGAGTTCTCCCAATGAGAATGCATATTTGATGCATGATTATACACTAGACTGATACATGAATGCATGACTAAATATGCAATGGTACTTGATACCATATTTGTGATGAAACGTGAGCGTGAACTGAATACCAAGTTGTATACAATACTGAACGAGGAACTGAATAAGCTTAAGGAGAACTGTTAACTTAAGCTTGATCTGGATTGTCGGAGTAGAGGTAAGGATACTTCGTATGCATATCTGCTTCTGCTTCCCAAGTAGCTCCCTCAACGGACTAATTTTGCCAAAGAACTTTGACTAGAGGGACTTCTTTGTTCCTCAGTCTACGAGTCTGATAGTCTAGAATTTCAACCAAAATTTCCTCATAGAAGAGACTGTTCTGATTGTCAATGCTCTAAATAGGGACTTCAACAGATGGATCACCTATACACTTCTTGAGAAAAGAAACATGAAAGACTAGCTGAACTGAGGCTAGATTTGAAGGCAATTCGAGCTCATAAGCTACCTTACCTAAGCGACTGAGAATCTTGAAGGGACCGACATATCAGGGATTGAGATTTCCCTTCTTGCCGAGCCATTTTACTTCCTTCATGGTAGAGATATTTAGATAGACATAGTACTTTACCTCGAACTCGATATCCCTTCTACGAACAACAGCATATGACTTCTGTCGGCTCTGAGCAGCCCAAAGTCTTTCTCTGGTTAACTGGACTTTCTCTAAGGCGTCGAATACTAAGTCAGGCCCTATGACTGAGGCCTCACTAACTTCGAACCATCCGATTATAGATCTGCACCTTCTACCATAGAGAGCTTCGAATGGAGCCATTTTAAAACTAGAATGATAGCTATTGCTGTATGCAAACTCAATCAAAGGCAAGTGGTCATCACAACTTCCCTTGAAATCAATTGCACACGCCCTTAGCATATCTTTAAGAATTTGAATGGTCCTTTCTGCTTGACCATCTATCTGAGGATGAAAAGCTATACTGAGATAAAATTGGGTACCCAAACCCTTTTAGAATGCTTTCCAAAAGTGAGAGGTAAACTAGGTACCTCTATTTGAGATAATAGATAATAGATTGCCATACAATCTGTCCAACTCTCTAATATAGAGTTTGTCGTAATCCTCGGCTGAGTAAGAGGTATGGACTGGAAGGAAAATGGACTGACTTGGTCATTCTATCTACAATGACCCAAACTAAATCATGCTGATGATGAGTTTGAGGAAAACCTATCACGAAGTTCATGTTCACTTCTTCCCACTTCTTAGTAGGAATGGTGAACTCCTGCATGGAACCATTAGGTTTCTGATGCTCTATCTTAACCTGCTGACATGTAGGGCACTTAGCCATAAGAAGTAATAGTAATACTCTATAATAGTTAGTAATAGTAGTACTACATAGGATATGTAGTAGAAGTAGTAATAATATAGTTAGTATAAGAAGTAGCACTAAGTAGGATATAACAACAACAAGAACAAGAACAAGAACAATAACAACAACAAAAACAAGAACAAGAACAAGAACAAGAACAAGAACAACAATAAGAACAACAAGAACAATAATAACAAGAACAACAAAAATAACAACAACAAGAAAAACAACAACAATAAGAATAATAACAACAACAACAACAAGAACAACAACAAGAATAATAAGAACAACAAGAATAATAACAAGAAAAACAAGAACAACAACAACAACAAGAAAAATAACAAGAACAACAACAAGAATAACAACAAGAACATGAATAACAACAATAACAACAACAACAACAACAACAAGTAGTAATAATAATAATAGTTAGTAATAGTTGTACTACGTAGGATATATAGTAGAAGTAGTAATAATATAGTTAGTATAAGAAGTAGCACTAAGTAGTATATAAAAACAACAACAACAACAACAACAAGAACAACAACAACAACAAGAACAACAATAATAATAACAACAACAAGAATAAGAACAACAATAAGAACAACAATAAAAACAACAAAAACAAGAACAATAAGAACAACAACAACAAGAACAAGAATAAGAACAAGAACAATAATAACAAGAACAAGAACAAGAACAAGAACAACAACAACAACAAGAAGAACAATAAAAACAACAAGAACAAAAACAACAATAAAAATAAGAACAACAATAAGAAGATCAAGAACAAGAATAAGAACAACAATAAGAACAAGAACAACAACAACAAAAAAAATAACAAGAACAAAAACAAGAATAATAACAACAACAACAACAACAATAACAACAACAACAACAACAACAAAAACAACAAAAGGCTAAGTTAGAAGTTATGGCTGCTAAGACAACAGCATTTGAGAGCTTGTATGCGGGGTTAGAGGAGAAAGGGAGAAAAAAAGTTGTATAGTTTTGCTAAGGCTAGGGAGAGAAAGGGTCGTGACCTCGATCTAGTGAAGTGCATTAAGGAGAAAAAAGGTAGATTTTTGGTGAAGTATGTTCACATTAAGAAGATATGAAGGAAGTACTTTCATAGACTTTTAAACGAGGAGAGGGACAGAGGTATCGTGTTAGGAGAGTTGGAGTGCTCGGATGAGAACTGAGTTTTCTGTTATTGTAGACGTTTCATGGTGGAAGAGGTTAGAGAGGCTATTCATAGGATGCGGAGAGGTAGGGCGATAGGGACTGACGAGATTCCAGTGGATTTTTGGAAGTATGCTGGTGGGGCAGGCTTGAGATGGTTGACAGATTTGTTCAATGTCATTTTTAAGACTACGAGGATGCCTGAGACTTGGAGATGGAGTAAGATGATTCCATTATACAAAAATAAGAGTGACATTCATAGTTGTAATAATTGTAGGGGTATTAAGCTATTGAGTCACACTATAAAGATTTGGGAGAGTATGGTTGAACGGAGATTGAGAAAGGTTGTGTCTATTTTAGAGAATCATTTTGGTTTTATGCCTGGCTGCTCGACGACAGAGGAAATCCACCTGGTGAAAAGATTGGCGAAGCAGTATAGGGAGAGAAAAAAAGATTTGCACATGGTGTTCATCGATCTGAAGAAGGCGTATGACAGAGTACCTAGGGAGGTGCTTTGGAGTTTCTTAGAGTCAAGAGGAGTTTCGATGACATATATCAGAGATATTAAGTACTAGTACGAGAGACGTAGGACTCGGGTGCAGACGGTGGGAGGAGACTCAGGGCATTTTCCAGTCAAGACTGGTGTGCATCAGGGGTCAACTTTTAGCCCGTTCCATTTTATGTTGGTGTTAGACGTGCTGATACGGAGGATTAAAGGTATGGTTCTATGGTAAATGTTATTTGCAGATGATGTAGTGCTGATTAACGAAATGCGAAAGGGTGTGAATAAGAAATTGGAGGTGTGAAGGCAAACTCTTGAATCTAAGGGGTTCAGGTTGAGTAGGTCCAAGACAAAGTATTTGGAATGCAAGTTTAGTGACTCGAGTATGGAGGACGGTGTGGTGGTGAGGTTGGATTCCCAACATATTTGTAACAAGGATAGTTTTAAGTATCTTGGGTGCGTGATTCAGGGGAATGACGAGATTGATGAGGATGTATTTAAAGGTATTGGAGCAGGCTGGATGAAATGAAGGCTCGTCTCGAGAGTGTTGTGTGATAATAAGGTGCCCCTTAATCTTAAAGGTAAATTCTACAGAGTGGCAGTCCGTCCAGCCATGTTGTATAGAACGGAGTGTTGGCCAATCAAGAAATCATATATTCAAAGATTGAAAGTGGCAGAAATGAGAATGTTGCGTTGGATGTGTGGACTGACTAGAGGGGATAAAGTTCAGAATGAGACTATCTGAGAGAAGGTGAGAGTGGATTTGGTGGAGAATAAGATGCGAGAAGGAATGTTAAGATAGTTTGTGCATGTGATAAGGAGGGGCACAGATGCCCTAGTTCGGAGGTGCAAAAGGCTAGCTTTGGATGGCTTCAGGAGGAGTAAAGGTAGGCCAAAGAAATACTGGAGGGAGGTGATTAGGCATGACATGGAGCTGTTTCAGCTTACTGAGGACATGACCCTAGACAGGAAGGTGTGGAGGTCACTGATTAGGGTAGAAGGCTAGTATGAGTGGGTCGGTTGATGTTGGGCGTATTTACACGCCTAAACACCATAATTTACCCATGTTATAGCTAAGTTTTGAGGATAAAATATATAATTCCTGCACTTTTAGTCCAGTTTCCTGTAAGTGAGCTAACCAACGTGATTAGCATGTTTTCAGGTATTAATGATGAAGATTTCAGCACTTTGTGGACCTCTGGGCAGCAAAGAAAAGCTTCACGTGAGAAGGAAGGAAGCTTTTGGAAGCATATGGACTGAAGGTGACGCATGGAGAAGTTGTGCCGGGCAAAATCAGTATTTCCTAATACTTAGGGGTGCAGCAGTAACCTAGTAGGACTAGGACAAGGATGCAGTAACCGAGTAGGACTAGGGAAAGGATGTTATAAAAACCCTGTTTGCTGAATTTTTCAGCATGCATTCTTATTCATTCATTGTCATTATTTTTCTTTCATTCAACACTTAACAGAGAAAGCACGGCTCTTGTGATCAATGGAGAAGGAAAAACGTCAACCCTAGTTGACGCCTAAACCATCTACATCGCCAAGTTTATTCTAGATTTTGGTATGATGATGATGTCTATTGTGATTTTCGTTGCACTCATGAGTATCTAAACTTCTCTGTTAGGGTTATGGAAGCCTTTTGATATACTATCTATTACTATGAGTTTGTGAATTCATGCTGCGTATGCCACTTATATCATTACTCTCTTCATCTTAATTAAATTCTTGTGGTTGCAAGCATATAGAATAAGCCATTATAGCATTAACTTGTTCAAAAGAAAAGTTATATGTTTAGAAAAGAGAGTGTGACAAGGAAATAGGGTTACCAACCCCTGTTTACCCGTTAATGCCCCAACCTAATTAACCTCTTGGAGAGTTTGTACCGTTAGTCATACACTTTAGGCTCGAGAGAGTTAAAGTGAGATAATCCTTGATGGTCGAGAGATACTAGGATTTACCATTAGAATACAAATCTCTATAAGTGCATGCATGTCTGAATTCCGCATAACTCATAGTAAATAGGTACGTAGAACTCATAAGGTGGACATAACCCTAACTTATTATTCTCTGTGATTAAATCTTACTACATTAATCGTTTCATTCTTTATTTTGTTAACATTATTTCACGCCTAAAATCAAATCCCCCCTTTCAGTAGAATTTTCGACCAACAGTCTGCTAACAATTACAACACTTAGTGACCAAGTATTCCCTGTGGGATTCGACACCCAACCCAGTTGGGTTCTATATTTGACTGCGACCGCTTACACTCTTACGAGAGCTATAGTTTGGGCGTTATCATCGGTTATGGTTAGGTGTTAGGAGAGTTGGGTGTGGAAGGTGTCTTAGGTCGGTGAGTGTGTGTTACTACTACATGGGTATTCGTTTTTCTTATTTCTTATTTTGTTTGTTTGTTTTTCTCTTATTTCCTTTTCTCGGATATCTAGTGTTACTATTTCTTACCTTTGATATGCTACCTTGATATAATTTTCTATATCTTGAGTCAGGGGTCTATCGAAAACAACCTCTCTACTTCCTCGGAGGTAGCGGTATGGACTGCATACATTTTACCCTCCCCAGACCCCACTCTGTGGGAATACACTGGGTCTGTCGTTGTTGTTGTATTAAAATTTGAAATAAACCAATTCTACATATTTTGAGGTATGACTTCTTTTGAGAGTATTCTATATTTTTTTTATAGTTTTAATTGAATATACAAAAATCTAAAGTTTATTTTAATAAGCTTAAAGATTAAGATAAAGTTTGCTAAAAAATATTTAGTTTGAAATTTTTTATAACATTTTTTATAATTTTAAATTGAAATTATAAAATAATAAATATTATGTTTAGAGATATAAATTATTTAAATTAGTAGTCTTTAGATAAAGATAAGTTTGTTGAAAATTAGTTTGTTGAATTAGTCTTAAATTTTTGAATTTTAAATTTCAAATGGAAGTTAGGATTCTTTTAACTTTTGAATTGAAAACAAACTTTATACTAGATAAAGTTGAATTTAAATTAACTCTTTCTATATAAACTAATTTTTCAATCAAACTTCTCATTTCATTCTCTAAATTCTTTTGAACTTATTCTTTAATTATTCAATCAAATCCGTTTATTGCTCATACCACATTCATGGTTGATAATATGCTTACATGAATAGATCTATACACAATGTGTATATTATTAAAAGTTTAATTTTAGATTATATTATTATTAATTATAATAATTTTTGTAATTTTTTTCTATATAGAATTTCTATTATAGACAAAGAGGCTATAGATCATGCATATACTATTTTTCAAAATAATTACCAAGGTATGTTGTTTATACATGATTTGATTTATTAATAAATTTTTTATTATTTACAACTAACATTACATTTATCTTTTGTCAGAAATGTAACTAAAGAATCTAAATTTTCAAATATAAAGTTTTCGAAGATTTGATGTATATGAACATCACAAAAGTGTGAAGTTAATATTTAAAAAATTAACAAATATAATAAAAAACTATTTGTAAATCTTAAACAGAAGAGATAGGGGACAAATAAATAAACAATATAATAAAGCAAAACATGAAACTAGGGTTGCATATCGGTTGGTTCGGTTCGATTTTGAAAATTATCGATTTTATTTATTCATTATCAGTTTGTATATATGCTAAACCATTAAAGAATCGTTAAGATATCAGTTAATCAGTTATCAGTTTATTGATTTTTCATTGTTATCGGTTCAGTTATCGGGTTAACCGTTAACATTGAACATATATAATTTAAAGTCCAAAGCTAGTAAGCAAGCTACTTCGGACTGCCAGGCTAAGTTCTACTGCTTAGTGCTCACTGCCTACTGCTTAGGATAAAATAAATAAAAGAAATAAACCTAGCAATACTCGCTATACATTAACTCAGCAATGACAGTAAAAGTTCTCGTATGCAATGAAAAACTAAGTGTACATACATGATGCAAATATAGTCATGTGAGAGGCAATGATATAAGATTACAGTAACTAGAATTGAACATTTTTATTAGTAATGCTCAAAAAGGCTAAAGAAAAATTCAAAGATGAGGGGACCTAATAGTGACCAGTACTGACCACCCATGTCTTTTTATCCTGTTAGCTTCAGAATTTAATTTCTTCATACCATGCATGAGCAAGTCCAAAAAAATTAGTGTTCTACTAGTAGCTACCAAAAAGAGAAAAAAGTTAACAGAAAACAAGGAATACATGACTGTTTCCTACTGGGTAATGAGAGAATTTAGTTGGATTTGAGCCTTTGAGGGAAATAAAGTAGGCTAATACAGTCCACGATCATAACTTGTTGAGGAGTGAAAAAAAAATTGCATATCAAAAATAACTGATCAAAGTCCACGAGCACCACAAATAACACATACACAATGAATAACATTATCAATTCTTTCCTCCACTTCTCTCACACCCACTATCCAAAAACAAGTAAAGATCCAAATATTAAGCAAAGAAAGAACAAGGGGGGGGGGGGGGGGGGGGCAATAAAACTCAAACAAAATTCTTTCTTTGTTCTTCTCTCACACCCCACTACCCAAAAACAAGAAAATATTCAAACTTTAAGCAAAGAAAGAACTAAACTTTCCAATAATGCAACAATGGGTACAACCATCCAATTCTGCATATTATGGCTTCTTTCATAGAAGTACACAAACCATTTAACAAGATTTTAGTATCGAACACTTTATACAAAAGTATAACTAAAAGGAAAAAAAATGCCATTGTACCAAACAATAACATAAAGGGAAGCCCTATGCCACTGTATCAAGAAAAAACCTAAATTTAAAGGGGGGGGGGGGGGGTGAGGGGTTTAGTGAAGCACCAACAAAATAAATTATTTCCTCTAGTTCTACAACACCCCACTACCCAAAAACAAGAAAAGATTCAAATCTTTAAGCAAAATAAGAACTGAACTTTCTAATAATACAATAATGGGAGTGTCAGAATATGGTTTTGTTGAGCTATTTCAATACCATTAATGGCTACTACTAAGCCATTAATACAATTAAGTGAAGATGAAGTAGAATACTATCAACAACAACAGAAATTGAACATGCAAATGAGATGGAGAAAAAGGGTTACCTGAAATTTTTTTATCTTCAATTTTTGATCGGAGATGTGAGTAGCAAATAAACTCTTAAGTTAAATTTTCAGCTCAATTTAAAGTTCGATCTTCGACACAAGTTCGATTTTGTAAAAAACAATAATTTTTTCGTGACTGAGAGACTGAGAAAGAGTGAGATTGGAGATGTGAGTAGTGAGTAGTGACTGAGAGATAGTGAGAGACTGAAAGTGAGAGGCATGAAGTCGTGATTGTGAAAGAGGACTGAGGACTTAATACAATAATAACCTAACCTTATTGTGAGCTGAATTATGAAATGTGAATAATTGGACTTGGGCCAGTGGGTATGGGTGGAGTATGGGCCATATTAAAAGTTTTAGGCGGATAGCAGGACACTAGTACAGCCCAACACCTATTATTTTATCGGGTTATCAGGTGGCCTGATAAAAAAAAAAGTGGCCCGAACCGATAAACCAATAGCAGAAATTATCAAACCGACACCCAACCCGATATTCAAAATAATCGACCCATTAACCCGATAAGCAAATTAACGGTTTGGGTTAACAGTTTGTACTGAAAAAATGCACAGGCCTACATTAAACATAAAAGTTTTTTACAATTACATATTATTTTTTACTCATATAAGATTTGAGGGGGTGGAATAGGGTAATTAAGAATCTATATCTTTAAATTATGAATAATATTCTTAAAAAAATATGAAACATAAACGTTATTTTTACAATTATATGATTATTTTTTGTATAGATTTGATTAGAGGGGATGTTGAGGGGGGGGTTGATGGGGGTGAGGGGTGGAGATGGAGGTAGGGTAGGGTGGGGGTAGATTTTTTTTTCTTTTTTTTTATTTCATAATTGAGATATAATATGATACTCCCCCGTTTCATATTAGTTGGCCCCTATGGACTTGGCACACTCATTAAGAAAATATTGATTAGGAGATTTATTTTATCAAATTAGCCTTATTAATTATGCTTTGAAAATATAAATTTAATTAAATATGTTATAAATGTATTTATATTATGGTGAATGTTTATCAAGATCTAATAAGATTTAGTTTATATCTATCGGGATTTAAAGTATCTGTCTTTTAGTCAGAAAATAGGAGTATTTTTTCCTATAAATAAAGGAGTTTTTTTCATTGTATTCTCAATCTGATGACCCCTCAAGAATCCATCAAGAGAAGATATAAGAATCACTCTTTTTATTCTCTCTACTCTTCTTTTTTATTATTTTATAACATGTTATGAGCATGAGACTCTGCCAAATAAGGTGAGATTATAAATTTAAAGGTCAAGGTTAGTAATTCCTTATGTTATTTGTATTTTTCTATTAATGATATAATTATTGTTGGATTTAAGGAAAAATAATTGGTTTAGAACCATTTATCTTTTTAATTTAATCCTCAAGAATAATATTATCAAAGGGATGATGATATGTTGGGTTCAAGTCCGAATGATATATGCCTAAGACGTCATTATATGGATAAGACGTTGAGTTTGAATCTCAATGCATCATATTGATGATATTATGATGGCTAAGGCAAAATGATAAGTATTTGGTGAAGCATGTCCCATTAAATATGATCCATTCTTTGAATTGAATGTGGTAGCAATAAATCATATGTATTCCTCAATTTGCTTTTGTAGTAGCTATCAAAATTTTATACACTTAAGGCATGATTATATTTCATTCCTGGAGAATGAGAAGCTTATTAATGCAAACGTGTATTTGATTGTGATGGTATCACAACTCACCTCCGAAAGAGGCTGAATAATTGAGAAAAGTTATTTTGATATCTACTTCTAAAGTAGTAAATCTGAAATGTATTCATATAATAGCAAATATGAAATTTACTAAAGTAAAAGGTACATCTCATGGTAAACTTGGAGTTTGCTAGAATAAAAGTTCATAAATTGATATGAACGATTGCGAAATTCCAAATATGTGCATACTGAGTATGTAACATTTATTGAAGAATTAGAAAATTCTTCATTACTTGTAATGTTGCTTGTTCTGGTAATAAGTTGGTTGATCAACTAATATTGGGATTGGATCCCTTAAAATCTGAAAAGTATAAAAGGTGAATAATAATCCGTTCACCTATCATGTGATATGTTGAAAAGATGCATCAATAAGATGATCAAATATACATTAATTGTCAACCTACGTTTGACATTCATAAAGTTGCTTGCTCAATAAAATTGAGTTAAGAACATAATTTTCAGATAGCTTAATCAAGACAATTTATCTTAATGATGATGATTTGGCATTGAATGCCTTCGATAAATAGCTAAACCATTACAAATGAGAACAAAGCTTCATGTGTTGGTTTGAAATATGATATGTTGTATACAATAGCACCTGTATGCATTAGACCAATAAATTTTAATTATTTCATCCCTCTCAATTGGTTCAAGGTCAGGAACCAACTATTCCATCTTATAATTTTATTGTGCGGTATATGATTAATGAAAAAACCTTGACGCATAAAGATGGAGGATGTATGTAATACCCCGTACTTCTACCTAACTTAAATTCTTCCCAAAGATATCAAAAACATGATTTAAAGATGAATACACCTTTATACATGTGGTATTTTCAAGATTTTCATTGTTTATCATGCGAAAAATTGAATAAGCCTTCCATCGATACCGAATTCACCTAAATTCGATAACTGGATAAGAAGTTATGGCGATTTAAAGTTTCATTCGTAAAACACCTCTCAGTCAGTGGCACGTCGCGCTAAAAGCAAAAATGATATTTTTCAATTTCCAGTAGGACTCTGCGATTACACCCCAAGTGTTCATTGAAATGTCTTCATGAATGATTTGTGAGTACATAACCATTGTTAGGCATTTAGGCATGTGTCATGATTTATATATTATGCTATCAAGTCCTGTGGGTATCTAATACCCGACAATATAGTTGTGTGCCTAGAGCCTGTGTCATGTTTTCACGTTATTCTTAGTCAACCCATGTTCAGTATAATTCAATCAGTCATGTGACTCAGAAAAACTCGATAAACTCAGTAATCCCTGAAATCTCTGAAATCTCAGTACTTTAGTAATCTCAATAATATTCCATCAGTCAACAAAACTCAATAAACTCAGTCCATTTCAGCTCAGTTAATCATGATCAGTGTCTATTTAGAGGGGAGTAGGATTTAGCACCAAGTGAACCCAAGGATGAGGACACACATTGACAGTTGAGGGCGTGATCCTTAGAAGCAATCCTTGCATTCCAGAACTATGTAGCCAGCATTGGTTGAGATATCAACACTAACAAGTTAGGGTTGATAGGGTGGATAAACACTGTCATATGAGAGTCCCACCATTCCCCTTTGAGGACACTGTTAGATGAGGGTCACCCACAGTTTGTGTTTACCAGTGGCACGATATTGATACCCTTCCAATTGGGGTTACCGATTGGACCCCGACCTAGCTATATAGCTTTATTTGGGGCATGTTGGTTAGATGACTACTTCCCACAATTATAGTTTTCAAACTAAGTCTCAGTAATAGAACTCAGATAGTTCTTCAGAGTTTTAGGACTATCAGATACAGTCAACTCAGAACAGTACAAAACTCAGTCAGTTTCATCAGAACCTAGACTGTCAGATACAATCGCTCAATACCAGTTATATCAGTTAACGGTGACTCATGTTATCAGTAATCAAACTCAGTAGTCAGTACCATCCCAAATTCAATCACAATCACTTATTTATGTATTTATTCTCACATTCATGTTATTCAGTCAATTAGCATTGTTCATATATTTGAAACCTTTGCATTCAGCCTACCTCCCTTGCATACCAGTACATTCAAACGTACTGACGTATTTGCGCTATGGTGTTTTAAACCATAGGTTCAGAAACACGAGTTCCAGAGCATCAATTGCATTCCAATACTAAACGGTCAGAGTCAGCAGTGAGTCCTTATCCTTTGAGGATATGATCATTATTTTATCATTTTGGTACTTAGTTTATTTTAGTAGTTGGAGTTAGTTGGGGACATGTCCTATCAACACCTTATTCAGATAGATAAAGGTTTTTCAGACTATCATGATTAGACAATTATTTTAGTTGTTTTAGGTTTTTCATACCCCACCCAGATGTTATATTTTATTAGATATTATGTCTGAGTTTTGAACCTTATGGCCTTTTAGCCTTTATTTCTGTATTTATACTGTGTGTTATGAAATATTCGGGTACAGATATCAGTCATGGGTTAACTTGTGGTCCTTCAGGTTCATGAGCACCGTGTAGCATTTTGGATACCAGATTTGGGGCATTACAAACTTGCTATCAGAGCCTAAGGTTCAATAGAGTCCTAGAAAGTCTGAAAGCCACATCTAGTAGAGTCTTGTACATGGGTGTGTTGCGCGCCATATTTATGTGTAGGAGGCTATGAGATGTTTTAGGAATAGTTTCCCTTCTTTCAGTATTCATGTCGTTCCAGTGAGCATGAGCTCAAATTCAACTCTCAGTCTAATCTGTTTCTCCCTTTCTTCTACAGAACATGTATCTTAAAAGAAGAAATAAAAGTCAGTCAGCTCCTTAGCCCGTTCAAGCAGATCCCTTGGACGAACACGTTTCTCATATAGAGTTCAGATCTGTATTCACCACTCTTGCTAATTCAGTTGCTGCTCAGAATGAATGAACAGCTGTCATTCCGGCCAACCCAGTGGCCAATTCAGCTGCAGCCAAGATTCGGGACTTCACCCGAATGAATCCTCCATCTTTTTTAAGGTCTAAGTCAGAAGAAGATCCTCAGGAGTTCCTAGATCGGGTTAAATCATGGGGGTTACTTCTAGTCAAAGTACTGAGCTAGATGGATATCCGTTGCAGGATGTTGCTCACACTTGTTTCAAACAGTAGAAGTCAGGAAGGCCAGATGATGCAGGGCCTATTGAGTGGAAGGAGTTTGTCACTACATTCTTAGATAGATTTTTTCTCCAGAGTTGAGAGAATATAAGGTGTTAGAATTTATCAACCTCGTGCAGGGCAACATGATGGTGAAAGAGTATTCTCTTAAGTTTACTCAATTAGCTAGATATGCTCCTCACGTGGTTGCAGATAGTAGGTCCAAGATGAGTAAGTTTGTTTCTGAGGTGAATGATAGTGTGGTCAATGAGTGCAGGTATACAATGTTTAATAGTGATATGAACATATCCAGGCTTATGACCCATGCTAAATAGATAGAAGAGCAAAAGATTAAGATGAGAGAGAGGCAGAATAAGAGAGCAAGCATAGGTAGTTTCAACTTTGCTCAGTCTAAATAAGAAGGAGGGAATCGTTCTCAATTCTGTCCTAAGTCATCTGTTCCATCTCCTTCTTCAGCTAGTGCTCTAGTGTCAAATTCATAGATGGCAATAGAGATAGGGCGCCAGGTTCTAAGTATCAGGGCAGTGTCAGCAATGCCCGAACTAATCCCCTTTGTCAGACTTGTGGTAAGAACCATAAGGGTACTTGCAGAGCTGGCAGTGATGTCTGTTTTGGATGTGGCAAGCCAAGCCATAGAGTCAGAGATTGTCCCCAGTCAGGTTATCAGGGTCAGCAGAATCGTTTCTCAGCCCATTCCAATCGCCCAAATCAGTAGGGTGCCACTTCCAGTGCTACTAGTGGACAACGTATAAACGGAATTTATGCTCTTCAGTCTCAGAAAGATCAGGAAAATTCTCCTAATGCAGTTACTGGTATGTTACAGATATTTCACTTGCATGTTTATGCTTTGCTAGATCCAGGAGCTTTTTTGTCTTTTGTTACTCCTTATATAGCAGTTGATTTTAGAGTCAGTCTTAAAATTCTAGCAGAGCTCTTATCAGTATCTACCCCAGTGGGTAAAACCATCATAGCCCGACGGGTATACAGGAACTACCCGATTATGATATTTTAGAAAGTCACCTCAGCAGACTTAGTCGAATTAGAGATGACTGATTTTGATGTCATTCTCTGCATGGATTGTCTTCAATCCTACTATGCCACAGTCGACTGTAGAAATAAAATAGTCCAGTTCTAGTTTCTGAATGAACCTGTCCTAGAGTGGAGGGGTAGTACTTCAGCTTTCAGAGGTCAGTTTTTTTCCTACCTTCGGGCATAGAAAATGATATCTAAAGGATGTGTCTATCATTTTGTTTGAGTTAGGGACATTAGTTCCTAAACTCCCAGTCTTGAATTAGTCCCAATCGTGAATGAATATTCAGATGTCTTTCCCAAAGATCTTCCAGGAATTTCTCCCGAAAGGGAAATAGACTTTGGCATTGATCTTCTTCCAGATACTCAGCCTATATCTATTCCTCTATACAGAATGGCCCAACAAAACTTAAAGAACTGGAAGAAAAGTTGAAGGATCTCTTAGATAAGGGATTCATTAGGCCCAGTATGTCCTTGTGGGGTACACCAATCTTATTCGTGTGAAAGAAAGATAGTTCTCTCAGAATGTGCATTGATTATCGTCAGCTCAGTAAAGTCACGATCAAGAACAAGTATTCACTTCCCAGAATCAATGACTTGTTTGACCAACTTCAGCCATCTATTTCTCTATGATAGACCTCAAATCAGACTATCATCAGCTTAGACTCAGAGAATGTGACGTTCCAAAAATATCTTTCCGAACTTGGTATGGTCACTTCGAATTCCTAGTCATATCCTTTGGTTTTACAAATGCCCCAGCAGCTTTCATGGACTTGATGAAACGTGTGTTCAAGCAGTACTTGGATATGTTCATCATAGTTTTCATAGATGATATTCTTGTCTATTGCCGCAGTGAGTATGATCATGTAGACTATCTTAGAATAGTACTTCAAACTCTCAGAGATAATCAGTTGTTCGCCAAATTTAGTAAGTACGAATTTTGGCTAAGGTCAGTAGCATTCCTTGGTTATATCATTTTCGGTGATTGCATTAGAGTAGATTCTCGAAAGATTCTCGAAAGATTAAAGTAGTAAAAAACTATCCCAGACCTGTCTCTCCATCAGCTATCAGGAGTTTCTTGGGTTTGGCGGGCTATTATAGATGGTTTGTTGAGGAATTTTCTGCTATTGCATCCCTTATATCTAGATTGACTTAGAAGAAAGTTGAGTTTCAGTAGTCCGATCCTTGCGAGAAGAGTTTTCAGGAGTTGAAGACTCGACTTACCTCAACTTCAATTTTAGCTCTTCCAGATGGTTCAGATAGTTTCATAGTGTATTGTGATGCATCCAGAGTACGTTTGGGTTGTGTCCTCATGGAACGTGGTAAAGTCATAGCCTACACCTCCAGACATCTTAAACCCAATAAGAAGAATTATCCTACTCATGATCTTGGGTTAGCAGCCATAGTATTTGCCTTAAATATTTGGAGGCATTATCTATACGGTGTTCATGTAGATGTGTTCATAGATCATAAAACCCTTCAGTATGTCTTTTCTCAGAAATATCTCAATCTTCATCAAATCAGGTGGTTAGAGCTCTTGAAAGATTATGACATGAGTGTCCTTTACCATTCGAAAAAGGCTAACATAGTGGCTGACACTCTCAATGGACTGTCTATGGGTAGTGTTGCTTATGTCGAGGACAGTAAGAGGAAGCTAGCTCAAGGAATCCATCAGCTTGCTATACTAGGCGTTCACTTAGTCGACACACAGGAGGGCGATATATAGGTCAGAGTAGTTCAGAATCATCTCTAGTTTTCGAGGTAAAAGAAAAGTAAGATAAAGATCCCATTCTAGTCAAGTTGATAGAGTCAGTCAAGGATCAGAAGGTTGAGGTTTTATCTCAAGGAGAAGATGGTGTATTGCGTTGTTAGGGTCGTGTGTGTGTTCCAGGTGTAGATGACTTGAGGCTGCGAATTCTTGCAGAAGCGCATGATGTGCACTACTCTATTCATCTAGGGGCTACGAAGATGTACTATGACTTGCGGGAGATCTATTGGTGGAGTGGGATGAAGAGAGATGTGGAAGAGTTTATTGCTAAGTGCTCTATATATCAGCAGATTAAGATAAAGCATCAGAAGGCTAGTGGGTCCATGCAAGAGTTTAATATTTCTACTTGGAAGTGGGATGAAGTGAACATGGACTTCGTGACGGGTTTGCCTCATACTCGTCATCAACATGATTCAGTTTGCGTCATTGTAGACAGGATAACCAAATTAGCTCTTTACCTTCTAGTCCATACCTCTTATTTAGCCGACGATTATGCCAAACTCTACATCAGAGAGTTGTTCAGATTGCACAGTGTTCCATTATCTATTATCTCAGACAGAGGTACCCTTACCTCTCATTTCTGGAAAGCATTCCAAAAGGGTCTTGGTACCCAATTTCATCTCATACAACCTTCCATCCTCAGACAGATGGTCAAGCAGAAAGGACCATTCAAACTCTAGAAGATATATTGCGAGCGTGTACAATTGATTTTAAGGAAAGTTAGGATGACCACTTGCCTTTGATTGAGTTTGGATACAACAACAACTATCATTCCAGTATTAAAATGACTCTATCCAAAGCTCTCTATGGTAGGAGGTGCAGATCTCCAGTTGGTTGGTTCGAAGTTAGTGAGGCCTTAGTTATAGGGCCTGACTTAGTATTCGATGCCTTCAAAAAAGTCTAATTGATCAGAGAAAGACTCCGGGCTGCTTAGAGCCGACAGAAGTCTTATGCAGATGTGTGCAGAAAAGATCTCGAGTTTGAGATTGGTGACTAAGTTTATCTATATATCTCTCCCATGAAGGGAGTGAAGAGATTTGGAAAGAAGGGAAAGCTCAGTCCCCAATATGTCGGTCCCTTCAAAATTCTCAGTTGCTTCGGCAAGGTAGCTTATGAGCTCGAATTACCTTCAGATCTAGCTTCAGTCCATGCAGTCTTTCATATCTCCTTGCTCAAAAAGTTCATGGGTGATCCAGCAGTTGTAGTCCCTATTCAGAGCATATATATTCATAACAACCTCTCTTATAAAGAGATTCCAGTCGAAATTCTTGACTATCAGACTCGTAGACTGAGGAACAAAGAAGTCCCTCTAGTCAAAGTTCTTTGGCGGAATTAGTCCATTGAGGGAGATACTTGGGAAGCAGAAGCATACATGCGTACCAAGTATCATCACCTCTTCTCCGCCAATTCAGACTCAGCCCAAGGCAACAACTTTTCTTAAGACTTTTAGTTTTTTGTTCATATTTTAGTTACAACTTGGCATCCAGTTCATTTTCAGAATTCCATTATAAACTTGGTATCAATTACTATTGCATATTCAATCATATGTTCATGCATCAGATCAGTCATATATTCATGCATCATACATACATTCTCCTTCTGAGAGACTCCATTATCAAAAATCTCAGCCATGTACTCATGATTCAGTTCATTCATAAAATCATCCATCAGATATGCATGCTCGGTATGAATCTTAGAAATGTCAGTCATGTAGTCATGTTTCAGTTGTTCATGTTCAGTATGTACTTTAGATTATCGTTTCTCCCATCTTAATTAGTCTCATTTAAGGACGAATATTCCCAAGGGGGAGATATTATAATACCTCATACTTCTACCTAGCTTAAATTCATCCTGAAGATGTCAAAAACATACTTTAAATATGAATACACCTGTATACATGTGATATTTTCAAGATTTTCACTTTTTATCATATGGAAAATTGAATAATCTTTCCATCGATACCAAATTTGCCTAAATCCGATAATCGGGTAAGAAGTCATGGAGATTTAAAGTTTCAGTCGTAAAACACAATCATCTCAGTCAGTGGCGCGTCGCTCCATAAGACAAAATGACATTTTTAAATTTTCAGTAAGACTCCGCTATTTCAACGCCTCGCGGAAGGCTCTCAAATCCCAATTGTCAAAATCTAGTGAAGCTTCGCGATGACCCCAGGTCGTGCCATTATCCAATTTCCCAGTTGTTGAATTCTAGTGACACGGCATGATAGCACCGCGTCGCGCCAGGAGTCCAGGTCAGGAAATTTTTCAAAAAAATTAAAAAGATGCGTCGGGGGTTAAATGGGCCTTTTCCCATGATTTTAGTTCAGCCTTAAACACAAAATTTAACCCTACATAACTCACTCTATTTTTCCCCTATTTCTTCATACACTTTCAAAGCCAAGAAACCCTAATCTTAAAAATTCAAGGGCAAGGATAAAAAATCTCTCCAAGGATCTTTATGGAGTTACATTCTAAGGTATGTCAAGTGTTGATTCATGGGTCCCTTTCACCTACGAAGCTAGAGAATCTCTTTTCAAAGTTCAAGAATATGGATTTTTTATGAATCCCATATTAGGTTTGTTTTGTTTATGTTGATAATGACCAATTGAATTCTAATCCATGTTTGGTTATAAATTTTATGTGAAATTAGTTATTATATGAGTAGATTCATGTGAACCCATGATTAAACCCTTGAATTGTGACATTAGAATTGAATCATGATGTTTGCTTGTTGTGAAATGTTGTCTTCATATACTATGTTCATTATGTGCTTGATGAATTGACTATGTGAACTAATAAAAGAAGAAACCATGCCATGATTAGTTTATGTGCAAGTGTTTGATAAATTGTCCATGAGAATGGGTTAATGCCACTATATAGTATGCAACTATGTATTCCTCATTCATGTACAAGTGTTACACCCCAAATGTTCGTTGAAATGTCTTAATGAATGAATTGTGAGTACATAGCCATTGTTGGGATTTTAGGCTTGTGTCATGATTTACATATTATGCTATCGAGTCCTGGGGGTATCTAATACCCAACAATTTAGCTGTGTGCCTAGAGCCTGTGTTATATTTTTACGATATCCTCAGTCAAGCCATGTTCAGTAGAATTCAGTTAGTCATGTGACTCAGAAAAACTCGGTAAACTCAGTAATCCCAAAAATCTCAGAAAGCTCAGTACTTCAGTAATCTCATTAGTATTTCGTCCGTCAACGAAACTCAATGAACTCAGTCCAGTTTAGTTCAGTTAATCATGATCAGTGTCTATTCAAATGGGAGTAGGATTTAACATCGATTGAACCCAAGGATGAGGACACACACTGACAGTTGAGGGTGTGATCCTTAGAAGCAATCCTTGCATTCCAAAACTATGTACCCATCATAGAGTGAGACATCAACACTGACAGATAAGGGTTGATGAGATGGATAAACACTGTTAGAAGAGGGTCCCACCATTCTTCCTTGGGGACACTGTCAGATGAGGGTCACCCACAGTTTGTCTTTACCAGTGGAGCGGTATTGACATCCTTTCAATTGGGGTTACAAATTGGACCCCAACCTAGCTATATTACTTTATTTGGGGCATGTCGGTTAGATGACTACTTCCCACAGTTACAGTTTTCAAACTCAGTCTCAGTAATAGAACTCAGATAGTTCTTCAGAGTTTTAAGACTGTTAGATACAATCAACTCAGAACAGTACGGAACTCAGTCAATTCCATCAGAACCTAAATTGTCAAATACAGTCGCTCAGTATCATTTATATCAGTTACCAGTGACTCATGTTATCATTAATCAGACTCAGTAGTCATTACCATCTCGAATTCAGTCACAGTCACTTATTGATGCATGTATTTTCACGTTCATATTATTCAGTCGGTTAGCATTGTTCATTCATTTACCCTTTGCATTCAGCCTACTTTCCTTGCATACCAGTACATTCAAACGTACTGACGCATTTGCACTATGGTGTTTTATACCATAGGTTCAGAAGTACGAGCTCTAGAGCATCAGTAGCATTCCAGTACTCAGCAATCAGAGTTAACAGTGAGTCCTCATCCTTCAAGGATATGATCATTATTTTATCATTTCAGTACTTAGTTTATTTTAGCATTTAGAGTTAGTTGGGGACATGTCCCATTAACTCCTTATTCAGACAGGTAGAGGTTTTTCAGACTATCATGACTAGACAATTATTTCAGTTGTTTTGGGTATTTCATACCTCACTCAAATGTTATATTTTATTAGATATTATATCTCAGTTTTGAACCTTATGGTGTTTCAACTTTTATTTCTGCATTTATATAGTATGTTATGAAATGTTCATGTACAGATTTTAGACATGGCTTAGCTTGTGGTCCTTCGGGTTTATGAGCACCGTGTAGCATTCTGGGTACCAGATTCGGGGCATTACAATGTATGTTAGTTTTCCTAACATAAGGGGGAGATTTTAAGAAGCCATGAAATATGTTAGGAATTATCGTCATATCCTCATTTAAAAGATAATTCAAGTCGAATGTCGAATGCATCTCATATTTAAGCTGCAAGTGCTCCTATTTTATGTTCATAAAGGATAAAGTCTACACATGAATGAAGCATGGTAGACTAATCGATTCCAAATGAAATAATCCTTTTTAAATAAAGAGAAAATAATCATAATAAGAAAGCAATGTGCTCTTGAAGAGACTACGACATAACACTCATGAAACCTTATGAGAGGTTCATGTACCTGAAAATAATGAAGTGATGAGATCTCAAATGTTTTCATACTGTGAACCGATACAAAATTATATATCATTAATGATATCTTTGATACGATATTGGCGCAATATTGTAAAAGATTATGAGGATCTGAATTCTACGTTAATTTAAGCATGCTGATGTAGAATATTTATCAAGTGACATGAAAGGATGGATCTTGGTAAGTGTAAACCTTATTTGATTTAAAGTCCAGACACTTGAAGATGTCACATTTGACATGTTGAATATTGTCACTTGACAAAATTTATACAAAAACTTCTTTAAGGATTCAAAATATAAAAGTTTCTGGAAAACTTATTGGTAATCCTTATATTGTATAAGCTCATAGCTTGAAAATTATTGAAACTCTTGGAGAGTTTTTAAAAACAATAAATTGTTTGCTGACATGAGAAATATACCGAATTGAATTGGTCATAAAGTACCACAGCTTAGTATAATTGATGTACTAATGTATCTTGCAAATACTATAAGGCTTGATATAGCCTTTTCGATTAATTTGTTAGCAAGATTTCAATCCCGATCTTATTGGTCATGCTGATGTTAGGTAGTTATTTGACCCGCATAAAGCTCGTCTCAAATAGGCTATGTGTTCATATGTGATGGTACTGTCATATCTTAGAGATATACAAAGTAGTCTATCGTAGCCACTTCATCGAATCATGCTGAAATAATAGCTATTCATGAAGCGAACCGAGAATGTGTATGGTTGAGGTCCATGATACATCTCATTCGAGAAAAATATAGTGTAAAATATGATAATCTACCCACAATTTTATACAGAGATAATGCAGCATACATAGCATATCTTAAGGAAGGATTCATAAAAGGAAATAGAACGAAATACATTTTGCCAAAGCTTTTCTACATACATGAGCTACAAAAGAATGGTGATATTCACGTGCAACAGATTCGTTCAAGTGACAATGTGGCTGATTTATTCACCAAATCTTCTCTAATTGAAACTTTCAAGAAGATGCTGCACAAGATCGAGATGCAAATGTTCAAGGATGTTCTCATTAGGGGGAGTTGATACGCTCTGTACTTTTTTCCCTTACAAGGTTTTGTCCCATTGGATTTTTCTTGTAAGGTTTTTAATGAGGCAGCCTATATGTGTATTGTTCGAGATGTGTACTCTTTTTCTTTCACTAGATTTTTTCCCACTGGGTTTTTTCTGGTAAGGTTTTAATGAGGCACATTATCTATCTAGAAATTGAAAGGGAAGTGTTTTAAATGTATTTATATTATGGTGAATATCTATCAAGATCTAATAAGATCTAGTTGATATCTATCAGGATTTGAAGTATTTGTCTTTTAGTCAGAAACTAGGAGTATTTTTCCTATAAATGAAGGGGTTTTGTTCATTGTATTCTCAATCTGATGACCCCTCAAGAATCCATCAAGAGAAGAAATAAGAATCACTCTCTCTATTATCTCTACTCCTTTTCTTGTTCTTAATTGTTTTATAACAAAATACACTTTGTTTAGTCATTTTATGTTAAGGGTGGTATTGGAATAACATAATAAAATTGTCTTGATTTCATAAAGGGACAACTAAATTGAAACAAATAATTTTAGTAAGAGGGTCAACTAAAACGAAATGGAGGGAGTAGTTATTTTTTATAAGGTCATTGTTGAATGTTTAAGATAATATAATTTACCACTTGAAAGAGATATTCGATATCAAACATTTCATCCGCACATCACACGGGTTCATATACTAGTTACTTTTGATGGTTGAAATTTTATTTAATAATAGAAACTTAGAATGTATATTTATGTAGATTTTCCCAATTTTATTTCTGCTGATTCCTCAAGCACAAAGAAACACAACGCAAAGATCGCTGCTAAATTCTCTCCCGCGTGAATTGTGACCTTTCCATGTCAATTAGTAAAGCTGGAATGGCATTAAATGATGGTATTTGTTATTGAGCCTTTTCTGCGCAACAGCAAATCGGCCTTTATGATTGTCCTATTACTCTTTCAAAGATTCTCACTACATTCTTTGTTAAGAATAGGAAAAATGATATTGATCTGATTGGGTCTACCCTTTTATTGTATGGTTGGTAGTATTTAGGAGACTACCTGTTGTCATGACTAGAGAGTAGATCGGCATTGCGGGGCCAGGAGTAAAGCGATAGCGCCTATGCATTATTGGAGACTTAAAAATGAAAAAGACGCATAATAAATAAATAGTCTCAATTAAGCACTCTAGCTTAAGAGTATATATCTAGATATCTCAACTTGATATTAACTGATAATTAAATATTTCAACTTGCCACCACAATGCTTCATAGATGCTTAATGGTGATGTGATACATAAATTTTTAAGGTGTGTAGATAATTATTTAATAAATTGGAAGTTTTCAACTGACATAATGAAGACAAATTTTCTAGATGCGCATATTCAAAATTGAAAGTATTATATATATTAATAAATTAATGGGAAGCGGAACTACACTTATCGTGTGAAAAACTCCTGTCGACACCACTATAGTATAAACTTTAGCAATGTCGTTCAATTATACTCATGATCAATTTGTTGAGTATTGGACTTTTCCTATATTGTTGTGAAGGACAAACACATAACCAAAAGAAATTAATGGAAAGTGTTCACCTTTTATTTGGGACAGGGAGCGGCTTAATAAATATGGGATCTAAAGTAAAACTAATGAGAGGACTCAAAATTTTATTTAAAAAATAAAATTATATATTGTATATAATATCACTTGAAGTCTAATTTTAAAGTTTTTCATATACAAAATTTCAAATATTTTTTCTATTTTAATTTATATAGTAATTTCTGCTTTTAGCGATTTTAAATTTTTTATTTTGACCAGTACAATAAGCCATAATAATTACAATTTAGAATACTTTTTTATAAAAAATATGAAAAATTATTATGACATTTTTAGCCTTTTCAGAAGTACTTCCACTGTTCTTAGATAAGTGTTATTTTAGCCTTTTCATTTTGTTCTATAATAAGTGATATTTTAAAATTTCAAGAAGGAATTATCTTATGCTTCCTAAATTATTCTTGTTTTAATACATGAAGTTCTACACCATTAAAGAATCACTTCTTTATTTGAGATATTTAATTAGAATTAAGTTAGTAAAAACACTCCTTTTTTAAAAATAAGTAATTTATGAAAAGTATACTCAAACTGAAAACACCACTAATTTTTTTTAAAAAAATATAATATATACATATGTTATGAAATTTTGGGGCCCCCAATAAAGCATAGGCTTTAAAAGCTTTATGCTTCAACTGACTCTGAGTAAATTTATAGGTGGGCCAAGAGCACGAGTTATAACTTAAATTTGAATTAGTAGTGAGGGATCGTAAAACAAAAAATAAATTATATAAATAATGTAATTTAGAAAAAAAGTAAGCTTAAAAAAAAATCTAGAATGATAGTAAGAGCGAGGCAGTCTCCTTAGCCACGAGCTGCCAACCTGGCCGTGACCGAAATTGATATGAACTCAAACAACGAGCACAACGAAAAAATACATAAATAAAGAAAACTTAAGAATAATGCTAAATAAATTTTATTATTTATGGATACAAATAAGAGAAATCAAATGTTGTTACAATAGGTAGGTGGTGTCTAGTTATAAGGTACAAAGGCTATATTCGACCAATAGGAGAGTGCCACTCAAACCCTACAGTACCTCAGCCAATAACCAAGTGCCACTTGTCATTGAAAAGTTAGACAATGCTAGCCTAATATTGCATGTCTGATGAGGACCCCCGAGGGTCGTCTACAACCATGAGAGGGTGGATAAATATTAGTGAAATCATATGTTGTTACACTAGGAAGGGAATGCCTATTTATATTGTACAAAAGCTATTTTCAATCAATAGGAGAGTGTCACTTAAACCCTACAGTAGCTCGACTAATGACCAAGCGCCACTTGCCATTGAAAGATGTCATCCCATACCACATATCTGATGCAAACTCACTAAATGTCATCTGTATCCCTGAGAGCTCTGACACACTGGTGTTTTATCTATCCCTTCGTACATAGTCACCATTGCTGGTGGTCTCGTATCATTTAAATCTTATCCGAGTAGATGTTATTCTATTTTGATATCTCTTTCGAGATAATTCCATTATGGGTTGGCTCTAGTTATGCTTGACTCTATCTAGAACACTTGATAAACTGTTTACACCATATAGATAGTCCCTTTGCTTTTCAGTTGCAAGACTATGCTACGAGCAAAAAGAGGAAATGAACATAACGAAACTCCTTCCATTCATTGACTTACGAACCTCATTTTAAACATCGCATCACTTTGTTATCGTGACCTCGCCTATAAATCACGAACTCTCTACCACATGTTTGCAGGAGAAAAGGTGGCGTTTCTCCTTGGGAGTCACTTAAAGCTTTCTTTCAAAGCGTTGCTTCATGTTCTTTACTACACTTAAATATTTACCTTTTCCGTTAAAGACCCTTTTTTATTTTCCCTCTTTTTCCCGCTTTCCTAGATAACAATATTGCTTCTTTTTTGGATGCGGTTATGTTCTCCCATATAGCCCTATTTCCTTCTTATCTAGTTCGCATGAGTCGTTCTATGATCATGAGGGGGATGGTGTAACCTTTAGTTCCCCATGTAGCATATCCTTTTAGTCATTCTTTATTTTGTCGATGACTTTAGTCTCCCAACGGGTGGTTGACGAAGATCCCTACCCATCCGGGAAGTGGTTGTTGGGTTCAAAGTATAGATAAAGTGTGAATGGAAAATGAAGAAAATCAAGAGGAAGGAAAAATAGAGAAGAAAACACTAAAATAGAAAGTGTACTCTAAAATGAAAAGTCTACTATTTCTCCCACATTGGTGGGAGAATGTGACTTTCAAGTGTTTATATTAAGAAACACTCATTCCACTTGGTAAGTGAGACAAGAGATAAGAGATGTCTTGCATCGTCGGCGCTCGCTTGGCTCAGCTTCGGCTTCGGATTTGGATTTTCCAAATGATCGATCCATGAGATCTATTTTTTTGAATAAAATTTATTTGATAGAAATTTAATCCGAAATGAAAATAAAAATACAGTAAATTTTTTCTGTGTTTTGATCCTCTATTTATATGCATGCATGCAGTGTTTCGAACTGATGCTTCAAAAGGATTCACTGTTTCAAACTGATACTTTGAAAGGATGCAATCCTTCAAGGAAATGACACACTGATTCATGAAATGGTTTGCCTGTTTGAAAAAGATGCAATCTTTGGACGAACAGACATAATTTTCAAGAAAGGTCACACCTTTTAAATGAATCATTGCCACTTTTCAGAAGAGGCATATGAAGGCTATATAAATCTGTTTTTATCCACACGTTTAGATACAAAATTTCTGAATTACAAACTCTCTTCTTGTCTTCAAAACATTCTGTGTGATCAATCAAACTGTTGAGTGAGTTCGTTAAATCCAACAATTTGAGGTACCGCTATTGTTCGGATTGAAGGTCATTTTATCCTGGGAGGAAGATTCCATAACCTCGGGTACAGTGAGGAAAATCATTTCTTAAGGACACTCCGTAAAGTCGGGGGACTTGGCCTTAAAAATTCTATTTCATCTATTTTCTGAAAATCAACACACTTCTTAGATAGATTATTCATAATCTAGTGCTGAAAGTGTTAAGTAACTTCAAAAATATTCTTGCCTTAAACTTGAACTAAAGTTTAAGTTGGTATTGCTTGTATACAGATTCTTGTACCTGAACACGATAGAATAACAGTGGTTTCCCAGGTAACCAGAATGAACATTGATTCTGTTCGGGCGGCTTATGGTAGGCATTTTAATTTTCTGACGAAAGCCCCCCGCATCACCGATAGAATCACCACTCTCAGACCTGGTTTCTGTTTCGGGTACATTTCCCTATTTTTCTAGGCTTGGGTGACCCCATTATCGAATTAATTATTTCATTTTGCCTATCTTTCAACTGAGCCCGGGGCAACTTAGTCCCGGGCTATGGAAAATAATTGTTTGCCTCAGGATATTGGCGAATTTGACAGGTGAGGAATTAACTGTAACACACCTTCTTGTAATTTTCTCTCCTAGAATAGTCTGTAGTAGCATAGCTTAACTAGAACACTGTGGACCGTGATCAATACTGTATGATTTGGTCTACTCGCTTGGCCTGGATTGGTCCTCTCACTCTGTGGTCATCGTCACTGGGTATCTTATCAGAGAACCTCTCCCTTCTCCATGTAATACTCATATTTCAAGGGCACATCATCGGAGAAGTAAAATTGAAAAGATACAACAAAAATATAAATAAGACTAAAATTTGGTCTCAACTAACAGGTAAAATACTCTAACTTTAGAAGTGCGTATCTGGATACCTTATTGGCAGGACGGATCTAGGGGTCTGGGTAGGGTTTTCAAGATCCCAATAACTTTCGTGCAGATCTAGTATTTATATAGAGAAATCTGATAAATATATAAGAATTATAAGTTGGAACTCATAAACAAAGTATATTATTAGTTTAGCAGAGTAGAGAAATTTGTAAAAGTTCTTATTGACTTGTTGGTTGTGGGTTTCAATCCCCTTAATTTTTATTTGGTTTGATTTTATCTAACATGGGATTCAAATCCCCTTAGTTACTATTGGGTTTTATTTTTATTTAATATGGAAAACCCACAAACATTAAATCCTGAATCTGCCTCTGTTCATTGGTATCAACTTACAGTTAAACATTCGCATTTGTTTTCACAGTGTCTCATGGACATTTAATGGTGATGTGATATATAACTTTTGAAGGTGTCAAGATGATTATTTGTAATTATTGGAGTACTATTCAACTGACGCAGTCGAGATAAGTTTAGGAGTCTAGCCTATGATGGAGCCAACATTTCTATTAAGAGGATTTAAAAAAATAACTAAGCACGTTAACAGAACCTCAAAAATAAGCGGGTTGAATAAGATATAAGTGGGTTGAATAAGATATAAGCGGGTCGAATTTGATTTGACCGAGCTAGACAAATTTCAACTCTACCTCAACATGAACAACAAAATGGAGGAAGTTAAACTTCTTTACTTTGATCGTGCGCTCAAAACGTATAATCTTTAATTTTTTTAAAAAAAATAATTTTCATATTTAGAAACTACGTAAAACATACAATAAGTGATCAGAACTGTACTTTACATTTAAGTTGTTTATACATTAATATGATAAAACTAATATTAATTTTTCGTTAATTTTACGGAGAGAAGATTTAAAATATTTTAAACCAGTCAGAATAGATAAGTACAACAAACAAAAGTACATACTATTCCCTCCGTTTAAAAAGAATGTCGTACTTTTCTTTTTAGTCCGTTTAAAAAAAAATGCCCCTCTTTTTTTTGACAACTTTTTAATTTTAACTTTTCATGTGGCATATTTAAGACAAAAAAATTGAAGGACATTTTAGTGCATTTGACATATTTTTAATTTAGGACCACAAGATTTAAAAGTTTTCTTTATTTTCTGAAACTCCATACCAAGCCAAACTAGTCATTCTTTTTTAAATTGAGGGAGTATAATTTTGCGAAAAAATTAAAAAAAAAAAGAATCAACCATCAAATTAGTAACCATGAAAGTGTGAGAGAAGAGAAACCAAAAGGGGGACAAAACGTAAGTAAATAACTAGGGATTTAATCCAAAAATTAAAATAAAAGATTGAAAAAAAAATGGTGTTATTCAGATTCGAACTCACGCTGAATGAGAAATTCTGCACCTTTTCACAACTAAACCAAGCTTTAGCCTATTGTCAAGGGAGTTCAGTACTTAACATATATATGATAAATCAAAATTTTGATCATATATATACAATATAAATTTTTTGACGAAGGGGATTCGGATAAACCCTAACCTGCATGTAGATCCGCCAATGTGTCTAGCGTGCATAATCAATGTTTGATGTTTATTTGTCCACTATAGCCAAATTGAAAAGTTTGTTTATGTATTAATTAGTAAAGTAATGGGAACCAAATCTACACTTATGTGAAAAACTACTGTCGACACCACTATGCTATAAACTTCAGCAAAGTCGTCCGAGTGTATTCACGATCAATTTGGTGAGTATTGGAGTATATTGTTGTGAAGAACAAACACATAACCAAAGAAGATTAATCAAATGGGCATGGTACATGCATTAACGACGCGACATTTCGATACCACACATAGGCCTTTTATTTTATGCACAAGAGTGAGTTCCAAGAGACCTTTTCGTTTTTTTTAAAAAATATTAAGTTAATTCAACAGATCGCCTTGAATTGTCTGTGGTCACTGAGGAGTTTGGCATTGACCCTTATCTGGTTAATGGAACTTCAAAAAATACATGGGAGGATGACTGTGCTACGTCTCTCTTTGGGGGCCGGCTTAAGAAGTTTGACTTTTGACCCTTGATCTTGTTGAGTCAGGCCTGGTCTCTCTAGTTACATGCCAAAAGATAGTACACTTCCTTAGAGAGAACACTATTAATTAGAGGCATTCCAATTAGTTATTCTCAGCCAAAAAAGTGGAAGTGGGTCTCTTGGCCTAAGTCCGTACGGAATATCATGAGTAATGAATAGGTACAACCTACTAAGTTTACACTGGACATGCAGTGCATTCATCCTGAAAGTACAACCAAGAGTCCGCCAAAAATCCACCATCATACTACACAAAATTTTAGTGCATGCATCTGTTAATTGGATCAAACCATTCACTCTTCTTTTCTTTTGAGATTGGATGTGTTCTATTTGTTAGCAATTCATAAAAGGAAGGAAAAGAATCGTGCAGCTAGCTTCAACGGTAAAAGCAGCATCAGTACTTGCAAAATACATTGGATGAGCATGAAAATAGAAGATGACAAAAAGACACTCGAATAATAGACCGGTCGCATAAGACATAATAAAAGCGCGTCCTTTCGCTACTTTTCAATTTGGAACAGTCTCTCCTCCATAGCTTTTTTCCTTATTTTTCTTTTTTAATAGTATGTTATTTTTAGCTTTTGGGAGGCTGTCTCGTCTCTTTGCTATGTTTATACTTTAAGCGTTCAATTCATGAATGGTTGGATGGATTTATTAAATTTGTGAGCCTTGAGTAATTGGAAAGTTATTTTCATGTGATCAAAATGTCTTCGGTTCAAGCCGTGAACCTTGTGGTTCAGGTTTTTTTTTAAACCTCGGGCATAGCAGAAACTTTAATGCACCGGGCTACCCTCTTTTTAATTAAAAATGCATTCATATATATATATTTATATATATATATACACACGTAATATAAATAATATGATCACGTTGTATTCACCATTTAAATGTTGATTTCGCCTTAGTAAATGATGTGCTTCAAAGGCGAACTATGTTATAATAAGCGAGTTAAATTAAATCTGTATCGAAAAATTTATTACTATATACAAAGTATAAATTATATTTGAATTTGAACTGCCTGTTATATTTAGGGCAAATGGATCCGCTTGACGCGGTCAAATGGGTTCATCTCGTAAGTGAAGATGAGTTCGAGCTTCATTTAATACGTTACTAGATTACAGCAGTTCAAGGAGTGGCACATTTCTCTCTTGGAAATTAGTCCACTATGGCGACTGTGAGTGTACTTGACTTTTACACTATCACATGCTTGTTCACTATAAAAGCTTCTCATTCAAAATAAAATAAATATTTTAATTTTAATTTTTAGAAAGGATATGACTCAACTCCAACGCATCGAGAACATAACTCTAGATAGGAGTGTGTGGGGTAAAATAGGAAAAGCGCATACATGACATCATAGGTCGTATCGCCCCAGGAACAACATCAAGATGAGTCTCCCTCTGACACCGAGAGCATGAGAAACCACCTACCTTAATGACTCTACACTAAAGGACAAACGGGGACCAATGTGGGAGCTCAGGTGCACATGCGTTCCTCTGCAGAGGTGAATCAGATGGAACAGTAAGCTACCCCTTACCCCACAGCCTCAGCAAGTGGCATCCGATAATTGGTCACGATATAATGGGTCTCAGATGTCACTCTCTAATTGGCCATAGGCCCACCTTGTACCCTATAAATGGTTGTTCCTCCTCTATCGTAAAGGATCATTTGATTTCATTTCTTTATCTCTAAGTAATAAAATCCTTTAACTTTGTCTCCAAGTTTTCTATATTTTAGTTTTATTTCATATTCAGCGACGCCGATCGAGGCAAATTTGCAGTTAACTAATTTAGATTATATGATTTGCGCAATGACTCAAATTTGCTCTCTAAGTCCAGCTCGTTCGCTGTTTGTGTTATTTTCAATCTTGTTATTTTGCAAATATTCACCACAAATTCAAAGTTAAGCCTAACACATGCTCTTAACCCACCTATAAATTTAACTGTCCAAAATCGACAGTAAGCAGTTTGGTGCTCACCGAGGGGCTAGACCAACTGTTTGGGTTTAGCTTCTTCTTTTTGCTAGGCGTTTTTGTGTTTGTGCTTTGTGCAATAACATGTCATGGCTAACAATGCTAACAATGTGGTGGATACCGCCCTTTAGGAAATGCCATTGACTCAATAGACAGCTCCACGAGCTTAGGTGGATGGATGATCTCTTGAGATATAGACTCACCCTCATCATGAACACAAAAAATGCGAACATGCTGAGAAGGCCAAAAAGACTAATTGATCTTAAGGATGATGAGGATGAAATAAATGACATTGAAGAGTTGGAAGGACTGCTGAGGGATTTTGATGCATCCCATAAGGATTTGATGGCCCAGATAGAAGCACAAGATAAAAGGATGCTCGAACTTTATAAGGGATGGCTCAGATTATCTTGGGTGTTTTGAGAGAGAACGAGAGAGATGACCTAGATGAATAAAAGCATGAAATGACATAAGCAGATGATGGATCCAGGCTCAAAGACACGACCTCACCAGTAGTCATGATGGAATTATTGAGAAAAGAGATGAAAGCATAGTACTTTTAGCTCAAGTCTCAGATGAATTGCATAACAGAGCACCACCTATGATAAAATGACTAATTCCAAAAGTTACACTAAGGTGCCTTACATAGCTAGTATAGTAACTAGGTCAATCCAAAGAGGTTAAAGATGCTAGACATCTCGAAGTATAATGGGAACTCATACTCCCAAGAGCACTTGCTTTTCTTCACCACAGCAGTGTGCGACTCTGAATTTACAATGAAAGAAGCCTAGTCAGTCATAGTAAAAAATTTTGGTGAGATGCTTCCAGGAGGAGATTTGGTATAGCACTCGATCTTTCTAGAAAATTCTATCATTTACTTTAATATATTGGCCAACAATTTCATCAAGGCCCATGACAGAGACAAAAAGGTGATGCTACACCGAGGGGATATCTCTAAGATAGAGCAAGGAGACACGAATCTGTTGCAAGAGTTACTCCATAGGTTATAGAGTAAAAGAATACAACTTTTAATGATGTCGGATGACAGGGCAGTGGAGAGATTCTTTCAAACTCAAGGAGAGATTGATCGAACTTGAAGTGACGACTTGGGTTTATGCTCAAAATCTAAACAAATCAGTTATTCAAGTAGAGGATGATTGTAAATGAGTCTTGGGGAAGACCCCACAATTATAGAATGAGCCAAAACCACCAAAGAGTTCATTAAGAGTAGGAGATAAATCAACATAAAACCCACTAGGATAGAATGATTCCAAGGGCTCAACCCAAGAATAGTATTCCCCTACTCAATGGGCGTAAAGGCCAATAGTAATATGGGCAAAGGACCCTGAGTGTCAAGCCATTTCTGGTATGACAAAATGGAAGAAAGTGAGCCTCTATGAAGTGAACTTCAAGACCAAGTGAAGGTGAAGCCCATGGTATATGCCATTGATGAAGCACCCCTTTTTTTGGAGTACTACTTTAATGCATCCCTACTTGTTTAGTCTCAGTGATCCAAGATATTAAGGTCGTGAAGTTTCCAAAACCTATCAAAACCAACCTGAACGTGAGGGATAAAAAGTACTAGTGCAAGTTCCATGAGACTCAAGGGCACAACAAAAAAGATAACTGCCAACTTTGAGAATCAGTCATCAAGTTGTTGAATGAAGGATACCTAACATAGTTCCTGAGAGAACAAGATAAGGGAAACTAAGATAAAGAATCCGAAGGCAACAAGGCATCCATAAAATTTGAGGATCCTTTAAAAATGATAAACTGAGAACCGACTCTCCAAAATGGATGTCTTTCCACTCTTTTATTTTTCTTTTGATATAATATGTTATTCTTTATTTTGAATTTCACTATAATGTGAAGCAAAACTAGCGGGGTGAGAACTCCATGGAGGCGGTGAAGACTATGAAGTCCTAGAAGGACAAAATATACTATTTTTTCCTTCGCAAGTTCTTATCCTAAAAATGGTTTTTCTGGCAAGGTTTTCAATGAGGTAGAAGTAGGGTCATCTAGGTGTAAATTAGGGTAATTTTATTTGTAATGGTTGGTGGCCTATGAAAAGTAAAACCAAAATGAACTTGTGGAATTTGTTGTGTATTTTTGCTACTATAAATTTTGATGTGATACCGTTGCACGAGTAGGTGCCTAAGTTAGGCTATGACTCACTAGGAGAAAATAGGGGCCTTTAGGGTTGGGGGCCTATAATATTCTAGAAAACCAGATAGGAATATAGTCGAATAATGATTTCACCAATCCCAAAAATGATAAATGAGCCAATGACTTTGAGGTTTGTGAAAGGGACTAATGAAAAAGTAACCAACTCAATCATTGGACTCACTTCCCCAGATGATAGTGCCTGACTTGAGGCCTCTTTAGGAAGAACAATCATAGAAACCTTGCAAATTGATTATTCAATTATGAAGAATCTTGACCACATTATCACATGTTTAGACTAATATTCTCTAGCTAGAGGCATTATTAAAATCTATCAGTGTGAAATCTTTTTATTTTTTCTCAAAAAATAGTGCATTAAGTCAAAACCGACTATAAACAAAGAGTATCCTCTCTTAAGCTATGCTCTAAAGAACCTCGAAGACGTCCAAACTTATAGGTTCAACAAACTAGAAACTATAGGAATCCCTCTTGAGATAACAAGGTGTAAAAAGGCCCGAGATGCCTGAAGTTATGTTTAAAATCGACTTACTTGGATGAACTGAAAGACGCACTAAAATAAAACCAGTTATAACTTACCTTCATCGTAAAACCTTTTATATCAGAGTTTGAGTAGGAGAGCATCCTAAAACTTGGGATATCTTAAAGGACACCCTAAAAGGACTAGAGATTCCTAAATTTTTAGGGAAATGCTTTCGATAAAAGTTCCACAGAGTTGTGGAAATGGGTCAGTTATCATAAAAAAAAGGAGCAAGCAACTTTTTATGATTAGTATAGGTACAAACTGCTCGAAAAATATATAATTAAAAAGACAAAACTCTTGAAAGTCATAAAAAGTCATGATTTTCTTTTCATTATAAAAAGTCCCTAAAAAAGGTGACAAATTACATGATGCAAAGAAAGAAAAGACCAATACAAGATACAAATTGGCCCACAATAATCCATGCAGTCGGGTGAGCCAAATGCAGGAGTGATTTGAGGGTTGGCGACATAAGGGCTCCCAAAAAGCGCACATTACAAGGAATAATATTAGACTTATATGGAAGGGTAGTGAAAGTGCCCCCAAGGATCAAAAACCTTAATAATCAAAGCTAACGACATCTCAACATGCTTAAAAAGACGCTGACTACCCAAATAACCTCCAACGCATCCATCCATGTGTGACTATCCTTTGGAGAGGGTAACTTTATCAGGTTTAATCAGAAATTTGTTAGGCAACCCAGGGCCAAAGGACCCGCTTAGCTGACTCCAGGGGGAACAACTGCAATTTGGAACATCAAGATCACTAGGAGGAAGATGATCGATAAGAATCACACCCAAAAATCATCTTCTTTGGACTTAAAAATACTCTTTACCCCATTCTCATCTTGCATCTAGGAAAACACACTCCATAAAAAATTCTCGAATCAAAAGTAGAACAAAAGAAAGATTATATGAAAGACCATAAGCTACTCCTATCAGAATGAGAGAGTACCCCATAGAAAGCCTTGTTACTCCTTGTAAGAGGGTGAGATATCCAAATTTACAAGAGGAGGGTAAAGATGAATGAGAATCAAGTATGGAGAAGAATAAGGTATAGATAAATAGCATAGGATAACGACCCTTTTATAAGCCAATGCACAACATTTTAAATGAAGAGAAAGGGTCACAGATATGTGGACGAATGTCAATGCAAGATGTGACAGGCTATGGGAGCCAAAGCAGTGTCTGCGACTCTCCATTTCCCAAACACAACATTTCTATACCTACAACTATTTTGCATTCCCCAAGAAATTTAATGCAAAGAAAATAAATACACAATGGATAAAACACAAAGTGACCTTAAGCCTAAAAAAATTGTTCTAGTAGCTCTAGTATATGTTTTGCCCTTTTTTCTCTTTAGAAGGGTTGGAAAATATTAGTTTTGACTTTTTAAACTATTTCGAAACCTTAAAAAAAGTTCAAAAAATTTTCGCCACTTGAATTTTTAGAAAATATCAAGAAAAACTAAAAATATTACTTACAGTATTCAAACCAGAAAAAATGTTTTAAGTTTAGAAATTTCGAGTAAGTAGTTCCTATTAATACCCTTGGAAGGTTGTTAAGGCACCACGAGTATCCCTTAACTTGCGGTTATCCGGACTAATTGAAAATGACTTTTTTGACCAACTTTAAAAAGGGAAATTGATTAAGAAAAAAATTGTTTTCAATATTTGTGTAAAAAAAATTTTGACGACTTAGTGGAGATTCTTAACTAAATCTAAGTAAACTAAAAACAATTTGCATAAAAAGGGAAAAGGGGGAGACAAAAATACTTAGTCCATTAGCCCCAAATCCATAAATCCCTAAGCTAATTTAGGCTTTTGTCCCATCTTCACTTATCCTAATCAAAATACTTGAGTGTTTGGTCCATAACCTGTCCTAATCTAATCATTCGGGCTTTTGGCCCATAACCTGTCCTAAACTATCTTTTTGGAACTTTGGGGTCTAAAATTCTGCTTCACCTGTATTAGATTACAACTTTGACTTCGAGGTCCAATTGAATGAATAAATAAAAATGAGTCAATAATTAAAATTGAGATTTTTCAAGTCTCTTAGCGACCTCATCAATGATTTTTGACCTGTTGTCCTTCTTCTTCCATCTTTTTGCACCCACACGTCATATAATCGACTTTAGACTTGACTCAAAAAGGTGGACCCCATTGGTCCATTACGAAATTCAAGAGGAAAGGAGTCCATTTGAACTCCAAAACAGATTCACGCAAAGAAAAAAAGAAAAAAAGAAAAAGTATTAATATGTGTTCAAAACTTCTACACTTAATAAATAAATGATGAGATGAAAAAAAATAGCATTCTCAAGCATAAAGAAATCGTGAACTATGATATCAAAGAAAACTAAATTATCCAATGAAAATGAAATTAAACCATCTCTTAAATAATCTTGCAAAAAATTGAATCTAGCATAATATAATCAACTAGCCCTTGAAAGGAAGACATGGATCCACAAGCATAGTTATTTAAAATTTGAACAAATATTTTCTATAGATTAACAAATATTTGCATCAAATACTATGATATGATAAAGTCTAAGGCATGCTCTCATTAAAGCATAAGATGAGAAAATCTTTTTTTGGGGCATCTCAAATATGAAATACAGGAGATACTGATGCTATAACACTTTCTCAATACCAAGTGGAGTCAATCAACAAATTTGAAGTAAAATTCATGGTAGTATGTGAATAACAATGGGACATCTAAATGCACAAAAATACTTCAAGAAATAAATCAATAAGTGAGGTGAAGAAAATTGCATATCTTAAATGTGTTTGAGAAATTATATTCAAAGACAAGATAGAAAAAATAGTAAAAGATTAATTCTAAGAAAAAAATGTCCAATTGTGCCAACTCCTATTTTAGCTTTACACCATTTCAACAAAAGCTATAACCCCAACAACTTTTCAATCTAAACAAGATAAAATCAAAGATAGTTTTGACCATGAAAACGAGTAAATCATAATCACAAAAATATATCAAAAAAACTTATCATTTCACTGTGATATATAATCATGGAGAAAAATAACCTTTTAATCAAAAGAATTAAGGATCAACAAAGGAGTTCAATCTTAAAACTAGCACTTAAATTATAATTTTTACATGTTAATGATCCAACTATCAAGTGTATGGCAAAGTGGTCAACTTCAACCTTAAGCAGTGACTTACAAAACCATTAGGCCACAAACATAGCACACTATGATATGCCCTTCGAAATAATACCATCCCTAGGTACAAGTAACTCACTACTTCGAATCGACAAATAATTTCACAGACCCTTAACAATGCTAACTATTTTTCCAACATAAAATAAACAACTTTACATGATAAAAGCGAACGTATCCACTGATAAAATTTTTTTACAAGACATGAGTACGTATTTTAATCAAACAAAGATCGAAACTTTATCCATCTAATTTATTAAGGTAAAACAAACAACAGTTACTATTCTTTTTCTACAAAAAGGAAACAACTTTACAAGCTAAAAGTGAACATATCCATCAATGATGAATTTAGAAAAGGCATGAGTACGTATTTTAATCAGGCAAAGGTAGAAACTTTATTCATCTAATCATAATAATCAAAGAAGAAAGTCAAAGAAACACGTTCAACTATTGTTAGCTTATTTTACACCATGAATATAAGAAATAGCCAGAATATTGATATCATAACATCCTATGGCCTTCAAGGTCATCTACAGTAAAAACAATTATAACTACAAAACTACAAAGAAGGAGATCAAGTAGAAAACAATAACAAAACTAAAAGAGAAAGGTGCGTTTACCTTTTCTAGAGTAGTAAATTGGGACTTTTAGCTTTCTTCGGAGTCATGATTACCACCGGAAAGCAATCTTTGGAGAACTCTGATTAGCCTACCGATTGAAAATTTTTACTAAAAATATTTAACTCTTTGTACAAAAGTTTTTTTCACTCTTTGAGACTCGACCTTCTACAAAAATAGTAATAGTATTTATAGAAAAGGATGGAAATTCAATTCTTTGAATCCACCAATATGGAAGAAAGAACTTAGAGATGTTTTGGGAATTTAAAATTGAGGGTAAGGTTTGTTGGAGGATAAGGTGAGGTGGAATTGTGCAATCTAGTATAAATTTTAAATTCCAAATATAGAAAAAAGTACAAGGTTGGGGTGGAATTGTACAGTCTAGTATAAATTTTGAATTTCAAATTGAAAAAAGGATAAGGTTGATGTGAAATTATAGAATTTTTGAATTTTAAATTGAAAAAAAGGACAAGGTTGAGGTAGAATTGTATAATCTAGTACAAATTTGAAATTGAAATTTGAAAATTGGGATTTCAATGGGTAGATTGGCTTAGACTATTTATTAAATAGTCAAAATTAAATTGAAATTAACCAATCTCATTTAAATTTTGGCCAATTGAGAGTCAATTGGTCAATTATATTACAATTATGGCCCTATAACATAATTTTAGTCAATTGTATTTAAACTAAAATCATGTTGAAAATCAGTTGTCTAGTTGCATTATAATTATGGCCAAATTGATTTCAATTATGACTAAATTCAATAAATTGACTAAAATTGAAATAAGATCCAATACAAATTATTAACCGATTTAATCCCGTGATTCTTGATTAGATAAAACCAAATAAATTAATTTTGAGAAAAAAATTATATTCAGATCAAAGATTTTACCTATTTGTAATAATTTTCAAGATTCATCCCAATAATAGTCCAGTTTTGATAAAAATATTGATTCAAGTAATAAAATTTATACAATCTCATATATGTAAATACAAAAGAGTATAATCATCACTTAAATGACAAAATTAATCCAAATTAAATATTTTATAGCATATTTATCCGGATGAAATAAACATTCCAATTCTATTAAGAATCGAAGAAACTCAGGATTAAATTTAGTCATGGAGGGCAAAAATTAGGTGTCAACAGATGCCCCTTCCTTTGGGTAGGGTATATGCAAGTAACTCCAGGAAAAGTGAGTTTTATGTTCCTAATTTTTGTCTGACCATAAATTTATTTTTGAAAGAGGTTGGTTTCGCGCGAGTTTCATAGAGTTATGGCCAGACCTAAGTATCAGATTTCCTACATATCTCAGGTTACATAAGAATTTAAGTAACTTGTAGTTCATAACGCTTGATTTTAAGCATAATATTCAAAGAAGTTATAAGCTATTCCAATTTTTAAATTTTAGTAAAATCAGAAAACTAGGGAATAAGTGAATTGGGAGGAGGTTGGAATGCAGTCGAGTTTTTAACATATAACCCATCCTACATATTCCCGAGACTCAAAAAATCAAACCATTTGTAGTCCAAATCGATCGACAGAAAATATAGTCTCTTATTTTAGATGATCTTTGGCTCAGGATGAGTGACAAGATAATTAAGTTGCCAAAAAGAGGCTTGTAACCTCAGAACCATGAATGTGGATTTCTTCACATTCATAAGTATGAATTTTCCCAGATATAATTTCCACAACTCTAGGTATCCTATCACTCGAATTTGGAGAAAAGAGAAGGTTACCCCTGGCATGAGTTTAGAAATATTTTGAGAGTAAAGCTGAAACTGAAATATCCTGAAGAACCCATATGCCTTCTAATAGGGATGTAGTTGGATGCTCGCATCTAAATAGTTTGACATCTCTCAGTATACTATGTCCCATTTTGCTGCTAAGAAATAGTTTCAAGTTGTGATGCAACCTTTTTAGAGCCGTCCGCACTTGTGATTTTGATTTGATATTTTTATCTTCTCGGATGATTTCAACAATGCCTCAAACAAAAAATATTAGTAATAAACATAATTCATAAAAGGAGTATATATTTTTTTACCATATCTCTACGCGAGTTTTATTCGAAAAGTGAATTTGTCCCCTCATTAACTTGTTTGGAGGGAAATATATTGCAATAAAAAACACAACAACCCTCTTGGTTGTTGAATAAAATATATCTTTTGTCAATTAAATATGTTTTCAAAGTAGGGTGGCCCTTTTGGACACTGACGATACTTTATATAGAGCGGTCCTTACAACCGCTTAATCCTATGTTGAATGTGGTAACCCTTTTTGTCACCTATAATGATTATCTCATGTGGAATGATAACCTCTTTGGCTATTGAGAATGATTATTTGCATTTGATCTCGAGTAAGTATTGTACATCTTTTGTATCGATACAACTTATAGATTTCCCTTGAATCATCAATCTTTAGATAATCTTGTACATCATTTGATGTTGGATATGAGGTAAGTTACAGATATCTTTTGAGTTTCTATCTTTTGGGTTATCCTGCATATTATCCGACCTTGGATAAGAGATGACTTACAGATATCTCTCTAATCACTAGCTCTCAGGTATTCCTACACATTATCCGACCTTAGATACAATATTACTTATAGATATCTCTCAAATTGGTAGTATTTAGGTAATCCTATGGATAATCAATATTTGATATGATTCGGCTTATATATTACCCTTGGACATATCAATTTTGTAATCTCATATATTCTCTGGTAAGGATTTAGTTGTGACTTATGGATAACCTTCCAACTATTGATCTTTGGGAAACCTTGCACACTATCCGGTTAGGATGTCGTTGTGGCTTATGGATGACCCATGGACTATCAACTCATAGGCAATCTTGCATACTATCCTATTTCAAATAATGTGACTTATAGATGACCCTTGGATTGTTATTTTTTGGGAAATCTCATGTGTCGCTTTCTCTTAGATAGCGACTAAAAGACGTCCCTTCGAATCATGTCCTTTTAATGCATTCAGATGCTGATTCATAAAATGATGATATATCCTCGATGTCGATCTATATCATCGTTGACTGGTCAACAAATATAAAATGCTGATATATCCTTGACACCGGATTATACTATCTTCACGTGGTCAATGGATATTTGTGCTCCAAAGCATCTTCCAATGACAAACCTTATTATTTTGCATGGTGAGGGATTATGGAGACTTAGTTTAATCTCATGATGGACCTCTTCGTAATGAAATGATATGAAATTAACCTCTTGGCATGGCCCTCTTGGCAATGGAATAAAATAAAATGGTCCCCTCAATGATGATATGAAAGGGCCTTCTCCACAATGTCATAAAATGGAATGGACCTCTTAGCATGACCTTCTCGGCAATGAAATAAAATGAAATGGCCCTCTTAGCATGGAATGAAATGGATGACCCTCTTGGCATGGTATGATATGAAATGGAATGACCCTTTCGATGATTTGAAGAGAAGTTTCATCTATGCTCGTTTGTCTGTGTTTTTGCTTTCTACATGTAACTGTACTCAAGCTAGATTGTTAATAGACACAATGTCGCTCTTACTGGCGACCACAGTCAAACTCTATGAAATTTTAAATGAAAAATTCTCGGCATCATAATCGAAATGGCTTAATCCGCTATTCATTCTCTATTTTTAAAGAAATATTTAAATAGAAGACCTACCAGATGCAAATATATGGGTAAAATACCTTTTTTAGGGTCACTCAGATACTGTTTTCTTGACTGCAACACAAATTCTGAGGATGACTTTCTACTCTTCCTCCTATTGAGTGTTCCTTTTGACTGTGTATTTATTATTCCAACTTTTTTGACAGCACCTGTGCTCAAAGTAAATATTTAGTAGGCACAAAGTCTCTTTTTCTAGCGACTATTTTTTAGAAAAATTCAAAATAAAATATTCATAAAGAAGACAAGGTGCCTTTGTTTGTCATTCACGATCCCTTGAAATGAGATAGATAATTCAAAAGGTCCTTTATGAATGGGTGTTGATCCCGTCTTTGGGGCTACCCAAAAATACCATTCTTAAGCAACATATACTTGGTGTGTTTCCCAATTTTCTTGGGATTATTTGAAGAAGATCCCAATTTTTATGTATTAATCCTTGCAAACATAGAAAAATGGTTAGTTTTGAGCAAAACTACTCTGTATTGAACTCCTTTGATCCTTGGTTTGCTCCTCGTCATCTTTTGGGTTCTCCTTCATGTTGGGATCAAACCTAAATCCCCATTCTAATAGATGCCTAGGAAATCACTAAGTTAAAAGATTTGTATAGATTTTCGAAAGTAGTCTTAATTTTAAAAACTACTTTCAAAAACTTCTATAAAAGCTTTTAGAATATTTCCAATCATGTCATGTATTAGCTTAACGAATGTCTTTCTCTTGGTTATGACTATTTCTAATGTTAGATGGAAGATTTCCAGAGATCTCAGTGAGGTTTTCTACTAGAAGTTCTATCATAGCCGGAGATTTTTTCTACCTAGACTTTATTGCAGCTAGTGATTTCTAAAACTTGACTTCGATATCGAGTATGGGGAATTTGAATTATATCCAGTATCTTAGTGGAAAATTTGAGAGCCTCCTCAAAATTTCTGCCCCAGTTTAATACTATTTGAGATGATCTTGGCTTGAGAGGATCTGAAGTCTTCACGGGTCTTCATCTTCTTTATTGGATGATGATATTCCTCTTGTGAATTTTTGAGATTTCTTCTCAAAAATTCTGTCCCAGTTTTTATTTTCTGGGGTTATATGTCTAACAATTAGGGAACTTACGTATCTCGTTGAAGCAGGAATCAGGTCAAACATAGTTCAGGCCTACACCGAGGATGTATAGAAAATATAATGGCTTGACCAAAGATGACATAGGCCACCTACGTATCCATTTCTTGGGAATTTAGGTCATCACGTAGTTCATACATAAAAGAAAAGGATAAATTTCTTTAAGGGTTGACCAAAGCCGACATATGCCACCTACATATCCCTTTCTTGGTAATTCAAGTCAAACGTAGTTCGTACATGAAATAAAAGGATAAATTCTCCTAAGGGGTTGACCGAAGCCGACATAGGCCTCCTATGTATCCCTTTCTTGAGAATTCAAGTCAAATGTAGTTCGTACATAAAAGAAGGATAAATTCTCCTAAAGGGTTGAACGAAGTCAACATAGGACACTTACATATCCCTTTATTAGGAATTCAAGTCAAACGTAGTTCGTACAAAAAGAAAAAAATAAATTTTCCTAAGGGGTTGACTGAAGCTGACATAAGCCGCCTACGTATCTCTTTCTTGGGAATTCAGGTCAAACATAGTTCATAAATAAAGAAAAGGATAAATTCTCCTAAGGGGTTGACTAAAGCCGACATAGTCTGCCTATGTATTCCTTTCTTGGGAATCCAGGTCAAACGTAGTTCGTACATAAAAGAAAAGGATAAATTCTCCTAAGGAGTTGACCGAAGTCGACATAGGCCGCCTACGTATTTATTTCTTAGGAATTCAGGTCAGACGTAGATTAAAAGAAGGATAAATTCTCCTAAAGGGTTAACCGAAGTTGACATAGGCCACCTACGTATCCATTTCTTAGGAATTCAGGTCAAACATATTTTGTAAAAAGACCCATCTTCAGTTTTAACTAGCCCTGGATACTCTTATCCATCCTACTAAGATAAAATTAAGGCTTTTATGGATAACACTTTATGGGTGACATGACGCTTTCCATTGCGTTTGTCTTGATCAAATAAAAGATCAACTTTCTACTTTCCTTTAAGACAAATGATAAGATTCCTTTCCCATGTTTTTTCTAGATAGACATCAACCTTGATTTTCTTAACTTGGTCGTTGTCTCCCTTGTTAAGCACCTCAATATCTTCTAGGTTAGGTTTTCTCAATTTTTGAAGTCCTTGGTTCTTTTGTTGATTGATTTAGGACTAACATCTCTCATTCATCATCAACTTCCTTAATTTTTTCATTTCTCTCTTGAAATAACATGATATTGGTAGGTTTTAGATGTGTACTACATTTATCAAAACCCAAACAAGTTCTATAATATCAAGTAGATACAAAATAAATAATAAAGATTTTCACAATAGAAAAGGCTTATGAGTTTTGAGAATATAGTTACAAACTCTATTTATGAGCCACACAAGTGTGGGTTTAGCCTTTTGAAAAACATAAAAAGCAAAAACGGATTAGATAAACTTAAAGGGTGGATGTCAGACCTCGTCGGTACTGCCACCGACTTTGTAAAAAATGAAATTTTATTTTTCTATCTACCCTATTGATAGAGGAGTAATAAGTGGAGTGGAAGTCCAGTTCAACAATGTTTCCTCCTATTCATTTTCTTTGATTCTAGTTGTCTTGAAAAATTCTTCTATAGGACAATCTTACTTTTTCCTATTCCATCCTTGAGACCATTGCTTATAGGTTTTTAAAAATGACTGGTAGAGTCCAATTTTACTAGTAGTCATTTTTTCTTCCTTTGACAAAGCTATAGTCGAGAGAGGAATCTTTATTCACTTTGATCTAGTGAAATCGGGTAATTTTATACCAACACAGAGTAGTTTCTATTACTTGTAAAGTAAAAACAACTCAAAGGCTGACGTATTAGATTTTGTTTAATAATAAATGATGCAAGATAATAAGACAGGAAGTAAACACATAAAGTTATTTCTTCTCTCATGCGAATTAATCCATGGAGAAATAGTGACTCGAAAATTCAAGTGAACAAAATTTTTCTCATTGATATGGATAAGTAAAATTTATCAGGAAGGTTCAAATTTTCTTCTTTTCGACCTTATTTTTTCTTTCATGGAAGTGGGAAATACAGAATTTCTAAAGATAAGGGCCTGACCGAAAGGCTTCCTATGTATATCATGGGGGAAAAATCAGGCCCTACGTAGTTCAAATTCAATCAGTAAGTTGACTTTTGTGATCTTTATTTTGGCCACAACAATCTTCTTAGACATTTTCTTATTGTCCGCCTTAGCGTATCCTCTATTTGCTCTAATTCCATCAATTTCCTCTTGACTTGAGTAATTCTCCTATTGCTCTTTTTGGTTCTTCCTAAATGGCTTCTCTTTAGTCCACAGTCAACCATCCTGAATAGGTAGTGAGAATTTAGGAAGTTTTAAGAATGATTTTGGACTTTTTGTGAGAGACTTGGGAGAGTTAGAGTATGTTTGGTCGAAATTTTGTATAGTGAAGTATATTTCTACTTAGAGATGCTCTATGAAAAATATGGGATTGAATCAATTCACCTTTGATTCGAATCAACATAACACGTATAAGAACATAAAATAGTTATATCACACAAGCATATTGTAATAAACGTGCATCCTAATTGGGCGACCCTTTTAAGTTGACGGTTGGCCTAACGTATTTGAAGGAAGTATATGCTTTTTAAAAACAATCCATTATTCCCCAAAACCTTAAGGGGGAATAAATGGTTACAAAAGAGATACGATCTTTAGGGAAAGGAAAAATAACATGAGAAGAAGACCAATGTCCCACGCAGGGGGTAGTAGCTCCTAGGTGATCCTTCATCAACCTTTGCCCTCTTAGCTTTGTCCACTTCTATCCATATGCGACATCTATTGATGATCAAGTGATTCCCATATAACTGTGCTTTATACTCATAAGTCATTAGCCTTGGAAATCATGCAATCGTCCAAATCGATCAATCATCAATCTCTTGCCTGTCTTACTTTAATTTCTCCCTCAATTGGTGGATAATTGAGACATCTTTACACAAAAGTAAACAAAGTAAGTCTCCCCCCTACTCAAAAGTATAATAGATTGAATTAAATAACATATATTTCTCTAATACATACATATAATTCATCTTTAATTAACTCATGGATAATAGATGCATGATAGGTTTTCTAATGGGTCCAATACCCCCTTGGGTATTGGGTTATCCTAGGCTTATGCCATAAAAAAAGAGTTTTGGTTTTTGCTTTCTCCAAGGTGTCTAGTGTGGGTTTAAACCAGGTTTCCAAGCGGACGACTTGGATTTGGAAATAGAACAACCATCGGACGCCTAACGTGTAAATAAACCATTGTATTTCTAACACTTTATTTGGAATTGAATAATAGAGTTTGAGACATCTATGATACCCCAAACAATTTATATATTTCAAATGGGAAGCATGCCATGAAATGCAACCTTTTAATTTCGCAGAATTTAAACAAATAAGCACATAAATAGATTAAATATTAAAATAGCTAGTCAATGAAGCTAATTCAAATATTTGGTTAGAACCTAGTTAAAAATCTCCAGCGGAGTCACCATTTCTGTTTTGCCCTTTTTCGATTTCAAAGGGTTGGAAAATATTATTTTTGACTTTTTAAACTATTTCGAAAACTTAAAGAAAAGTTCAAAATAATTAAGAAATTACAGTGTCGCCACTTGATTTTTGAGAAAATATCAAGAAAAACTAAAAATATTACTTAAAAGATTCAAACCAAAAGAAAATCTTTTAAGTTTAGAAATTCTGAGTAAGTGGTTCCTATAAATACTCTTGGAAGGTTGTTATTTGCTAACTTGCGTTTATCCAGACTATTTGAAAAAAAACTTTTTTGACTAACTTTAAAAAGGGAAATTGATTAAGGAAAAAATTATTTTCAATAATTGCAAAGCAGATTTTGATGGCATAGTGGGGATTTTTAACTAAGTCTAAGAAAACTAATAATAATTAACATATAAAGGGAAAATGGGAGACTAAAAAACTTAAGCTATTAGGTCTAAATTAATAAACCCCGTCCTAAGCTAATTTGGGCTTTTGACCTATTTTCACTTGTCCTAATCTAAACACCTGGGCTTTTGGTCCTTAAACTGTCCTACTCTAATAATTCGGGCTTTTGGCCCACAACCTATCCTAAACTATCTTTTTGGACCTTTGGGATCCAAAATCTGCTTCACCTATATTAGATTACAATTTTGATTTCGAGGCCTAAATGGATGAATAAATAAATGACTAAATTAATAAATAAAAGTAAGGCAATAATTAAAATTGAGATTTTTCAAGTCTCTTAGCGACCGCATCAATGAATTTTGATGCATTTTCCTTATTCTTTCATTTTCTTGAACTCGTACGTCATATAATCAACTTTGGACTTAAACTTCAGACTTGACTCGAAAAGGTGGGCCTCATTGTCCCATTGCAAAATACAAGAGGAAATGAGTTCATTTGAAATTTAAAGCAGATTCATGCAAAGAAAAAGAATCAATATATGTTTGAAAATTCTACTCTTAATAGATAAATGATTAGATGAAAAAAATAACATTATCAAGCATAAAGAAATAGTAAACTACGATATCAAAGCAAACCAAAATTTTCAATGAAAATAAAATTAATCCATCTCTTAAATAATCTTACAAAAAATTGAATCTAGCACAATATAATCAATTAGTCCTTGAAAGAAAGACATGGATCCATAAGCATAGTTGTTTAAAATTTGAACAAATATTTCCTATAGATTAACACATATTTTCACCAAATACTATGATATGATAAATTCTAAGGCATGCTTTCAGTAAGAAAGAAAAGTGGAATGAGCATAAGATGAGAAAATCATTTTTTGTGACATCTCAAATATGAAATACAAGACATACTGATGCAACAACACTTTTTCAATACCAAGTGGAGTCAATCAACAAATTTTAAAAAAAATTTATGGTAGTATGTGAATAACAATGGGACGTCTAAATGCACAAAAATACTTCAAGAAATAAATTAATAAGTGAGGTGAAGCAAATTGTATATATTAAACATGACTGAAAAATTATATTCAAAGACTAAATAGAAAAAATAGTAAAAGATTAATTCTAAGAAAAAATGATCAATTGTTCCAACTCCTATTTTAGTTTTACACCATTTTCAATAAAATCTATAACCCTAACAACTTTTCAATCTAAACAAGAGAAAATCAAGGACACTTTCGACCATTAAAATGAGAAAATCATGACCACAAACATAGCACATTATGATATGCCTTTCAAAAATAACACCAAATCCCTAGGTACAGGTAACTCACTACTTCAAATCAAGAAATAATTTCACAGACCTTTAACAGTAGTAACTAGTTTTTGACATAAAGGAAATAACTTTACATGCTAAAGGCGAACATATCTTTCAATAAAAAATTTAAACAAGGCATGAGTATGTATTTTAATCAAGCAAATATCAAAACTTTATCCATCTAATTTATTGTGGTGAAACAAATAATAGTGACTATTGTTTTTTAACATAAAGGAAACAACTTTACATGCTAAAAGTGAAAATATCCATCAATGATGAATTTAAACAAGGAATGAGTACATATTTTAATCATCCAAAGGTCGAAACTTTATTCTTCTAATCATAATAATCAAATAAGAAAGTCAAATAAACACGTTCAACTATTGTTAGGTCATTTCATTTTACACCATGAACATAGAAAATAGACATAATATTTATATCACAACATCCTATGGCCTTTAAGGCCGTTTACAACAGACAATCCTAACAAACAAAATTACAACTACACAACTACTAAACTACGAATAAGGAGATGAGGAAGAAAATGATAACAAAAATAAAAGAGAAAGGTGTGTCTACCTTTTTCGGAGCATCAAAACAGGACTTTAAGATTTCTTTGGAGTCTTGACCACCACCAAAAAGCAATATTTCGAGAACCCCGATTAGCCTACTGTTTGAAAAATTTTACTAAAAAGTTTAACTCTTTGCTCAAAAGTTTTTTCCACTCTTCGAGACTTGACCTTCTACCAAAATAGTAGTAGTATTTACTGAAAAGGATGGGGATTCAATTATTTGAATCCACCAATGTGGGAGAAAGAACTGAGGAGTGTTTTGGGAATTTGAAATTGAGGATAAGGATTGTTAGAGGATAAGGCGAGGTAGAATTGTACAAGTTGGTAAAATTTTGAATTTCAAAAATGGAAAAAGGACAAGGTTGAGATGAAATTATACAATCTAGTACAAATTTTGAATTTTAAATTAGAAAAAGGATAAGGTTGTAATACCCTGTATTAATCTTAGTTTAGTTCAACTCATAGTGAATGCACAATAGGCTTAAGACCTTAAAATTTAGCTAAGTGTTGGATTGCCTCTTAACTTTGATACTTTTTAAAGTGACCTTTTCGACCCCGAGACGTAAGTTTTTAAGTTCATTCATGTTCAGAGGTGTTAGTATCATGTCATAGGTAAGTTTGGATTTTTCAAATGGGAATGAGGGACGTTTAGATTTTGTTTCCAGCAGCTCAACGCTATTGCACTACGTCGTGGTGGAATAGAGATGGCATCATTGGCGCATCACAGTGATGTCCTAATCGGCGTCCCAATTATGAATTTAAATTATTGAACGGTAGTCTTGTCTTTTCCCAGCACCTTAATTCATAAAAACATGGGATTAAACTGCTGATAGGGCATTATAAGCCCAAATTTCCCAATTTCTCTCTCAAATAAACCCTAACCTTTTTCCAAATTCATTAAGCTAAATCATTTTACTTTCAAGAAAACCAAGATCTCAAGTGTTACAATCCAAGGAAGCTCTTAAGAAAGTTATTCTCTTTCAAGATTTAAGTATTAAAGGAATGTGTGATATTCATCCTTGGTTTTCTTTCACCATGGAGTCCAAGAATCCTCTTTCAATGTTATATTATGAGTTTTCCATGTTTTAAATGAATTATCTCAATGAATTACTTGTTATTTTGATATTAAGTTAAGATTACAATTGTTTTCAAGGGGAATGAATTATAATATGGTATGGATGTCGAAGTTCCCATGTCATGTTCATGCGATTCAGGATAAATCCTCAAATTATGGTTTTTTGGTTATGTAATCATGCTATCTTATCATGTTTAAAAACATTCCCATGTTAAAGTATTAATCCCCATGTGTTTGATGAAATATCAAAGAGAATGATTTTGTAGAATGATATCCCCATTTGAAGTTTTTACATGCCTTTATTGTTATTTTTATTCAATTCTGGGAGTTATGAATACCGAAACTTAGTTATTTACCTAGTTTTTAGAATCTTCATAATGGTTTCTGATAAACAATAAGCATTATCAGTTCAGTCAGTTAAGCTCAGTTTAGTTTAGAAATCAATGTCTTTAAGTTGGGAGTAGGATAGCACCGAGTGAATATAGGACAACGGATTCCCCATATGTTAGGCAAAGTCGTTAGTAGTAGTCCCTTGTTAGTATCACATAGCTAGCATGGGTTATAAGGAGTCACCAGTTAGTTTAGGATTGACTACCTCCCAGGGGTCACCTATTAGTTTAGGCTTAAATCCACACAGGGATCACCCGTTAGTTTAGGCTTGATATCTTGGTTCTTCAGTAGCTTAGTGGATCCACATAGCCATTGTTTGTACCCATGGTACGATACTAACACCTTTCTAACTGGGGTCACAGGTTAGACCCCAATCAACTATGAATGGGGCATGTCGATTAGATGATACCTCCCACAATCTCAGTTCTGTATTCAGTACAGAATTCAGTTCAGGTTACTTGATTAAGGCATATAGACTATTAGCTATTCAGTTATCATATTTCAGTTTTATAGATTATTTAAAAAACATTATATGCTTGGTCTTGTACTTTTAGTATTTCAATTTACAGACTATTTCAGAATCATGCATTCTCAGATTTTATAGTTTTCACACCATCATGTATCCATTATATCATGTTATTCAGTGAGTCTTTATTTCATGCACATAAACCTATGAATTTTAGCCTAACCTCATCATCCATACCAGTACATTCAAAGTACTGATCATATACTCATTTTTTTATGATGTCTTATATCATAGGATCGGACGCTCAATTTCCTGACCAGGCCTAGATGGGATCAGTTAGCCAGCATCAACAGTAGTGGTGAGTCCTCATACTTCAAGGATGAGTTTATCTTTATTTAGTTGAGTCAGCAATTTAGTCAGATGGTCTGTTGCAATTAGTTGAGGGTTTTTCCCATCAAATCTCCAGTCAGTTAGCTTACCAGTTTTATCAGTCATGTTTCTCTGTTTTTGTAGACGTTTTCTTAGACTTATGACTTTACTTGTACTTTTCATTACTTAAAACCTTATGGATTTTTAAGCTATTTTCTGAAAATGTCTTTTTTAATAGTATATTATTCGGTGATCCTAGTAGGTACCAGCTTATAGGTTAACTTTGTTGTCACTTATGACCGTAAACACCATGTGGCCTCTAGGGTGTATTTGTAGGGCGTTACAAACTTTATGTTAGAGCCAAAGGCTTTACAGTATCCTAGGGTGTCTAAAAGCTAAGTTATGTTGATTCTTGTGCATGGGTGTGAAGTGCGCCACACTTGTGTCGTGAAAAGTGCGCCATACATTTTAGGAAAAGTTTCCCTTATTTCAGTATTCATGTCATAAGAATGAGCATGAGCTCTATTTGAACTCTCTTTCTAATCTCTTTCTTTCATTTACAAAAATGCCTTTTAGAAAGACTAACTTAAGAAGAAATGGAAATCAACCCATACCTCCGCCTGTTTAGGAAGATCCCCTGAATGAGCATGTCTCTCATGTTGAGTTCAGAGCTACATTCACTACTTTAGCCCACTCATTAGAAGTTTATAACAATTAGCAAGCTGCTTTTCCATCCAATCTAGTAGCTAATACAACCACAGCTAGGTTTTGAGACTTCACCTTTATGAATCCCCCCAAGTTTTTGGGATCCAAGTGAGATGAGGATCTACAGAAGTTCCTTGACATGGTTTGGAATGTGACTGATATTATGGGTGTTACGTATAGTGAGAGTGTAGAGTTGACTGCTTACCAGTTGCAGGATGTAGTTCACACTTGGTTTAAGCAGTGGAAGGAGGATAAAGGCACTAATACCGGTCCTATAGAGTGGGATGAGTTTGCTACCATATTTTTAGATAGATTATTTCCCTTAGAGTTGAGGCAAGCTAAGGTGCTGGAGTTTATTAATTTAAAGCAAGGAAATATGAGTGTGAAAGAGTATTCACTTAAATTTACTCAGTTGGCGAGGTATGCTCCTCATGTCGTATTTGATAACTAGTCTAGAATGAGTAAGTTCATTCCTGGCATATGTGATGGTGTGGTCAAGAAGTGTAGGACTGTGATGTTGATTAAAGATATGGACATATTTAGGCTTATGGTCTATTCTCAATAGATTAAAGAGCAGAAGTTTAAGGAGAATGAGGGGGAGAATAAGAGAGCTAGAACAGGTAGCTATAGTTTTTCTCAGACAAAGCCAGAGGGTGGTAATCATTCTTAGTTCCAATAAAAGTTTTCATCCCCAGCTCCATCTTCAACTAGTGCGCTAGTACCAAAGTTTAGGAATGACAATCAGGATAGGCGCTAGGTTCTAAGACCCAGGGTCCTGTAAATAGTAGATGCATTAATCTTCTTTACCAGAAATATGGTAAAAATCATCAGGGTATGTGCAGAGCTGGCAGTGATGTATGTTTTGAATATAGCAAGCCATGCCAAAAGTATAAGAAATGTTGATTAGTTGCTCATAGGGGAAGAGATTGACGCTAATAGGGTAAGACCAACCAGTCATCAGCTCCAGTAGGTCACCAGACTTAGCAAGGTACTACTTCCAGTGCCACCAGTGGACAGCGACAGAACAGGCTTTATACACTTTAGTCTCGACAGGATTAGGAAAGTTCTGCTGATATGATTACTTGTATATTGCAGGTCTTTCACCTCAATGTTTATGCTTTATTAGTCCCCGGAGCTTCTCTTTCTTTTGTAATCCCTATATAGGTGTTAATTTTGATATCAGTCCCGAGTCTTTAGTAGAGCCCTTCTTAATATCTACTCTAGTAGGTGTCTCTATTGTAGCTAGATAGGTATACAGGAATTGTCCGATCATAGTATCCTAGAAAATCACCTTAGTTGATCTTGTAGAGTTAGAGATGACTGATTTTGGCTTAACTAATGCTATGCTTCAGTTGACTATAGAAATAGAGTTATTCAATTTTAGTTTCCTCATGAACCAGCCATTGAATGGAGGGGTAGTACTTCAGCGCTTATGGGTCAAATTATTTCATACCTTAAGGCAATAAAAAATAATTTCCAAGGGTTGTGTTTACCATCTTGTTTAAGTCAAAAACTCTAATTCTGAGACCCCAAGTATCAAGTCAGTTTTAGTAGTAAGGGAATTTCTTAATGTGTTCCCTAAAGATCTTCCTATAGTTTCTCCTGAAAGGGAAATTGACTTTGAAATAGACATCCTTCTAGATACCCAGCCTATCTCTATTCATTCATATAAAATGGATCCAATAGAGCTTAAGGAGTTGAAAAATTAGTCAAAAGATCTCTTAGATAAAGGATTTATTAGGCAAGTGTTCCCCATGGGGTCCTCCAGTCTTTTTCATGCAAAATAGAGATATTCTCTCAGAATATGCATCGATCCACTTCCCAAAATTGATGAATTGTTCGACTAACTTTAGGGTGTCAGTTATTTATTTAAGATAGACCTCAAATCCGTCTATCATCAGCTCAGAGTTAGAGAATGTGACATTCTAAAAATAGCTTTCAGAACCCAGTATAGTCACTTCAAATTCTTTGTTATGTTATTTGGACTAAAGAATGCCCCAGTAACTTTCATGGACTTGATGAACTGAGTGTTCAAGAAGTACTCTGACATGTTTGTCATATTCTTCATTGAAGATATTCTTGTCTACTCCCGTAGTGAAAGTGATCATGCAGACCATCTCAAAATCATGTTGTAGACTCTTAGAGCCTATCAATTATTCTCCAAATTAATTAAATGAAAATTTTGTGTAAGATCAGTAGCTTTACTTGGCCACATTATTTCCAGTGATGGCATTAGAGTTGACCCATAAAAGATTAAATCAATGAGAAACTATCCCAGACCTATCTCTTCATTAGGTATCAAAAGTTTTTTGGGTTTCGCTGGCTATTACAGGTGGTTTGTTAAAGGGTTTTCATCCATTATATTCCCCATGTCTCAATTGGCTCAGGAGAAATTTAAGTTTTAGTGGTCAGATTCTTGTGAGAAAAGTTTTCAGGAGTTAAAGACTCGACTCGACTCATCTCAGCCCCAATTTTGACTTTGCCAGATGGTTCAGATAGGTTTGTTGTTTACTGTAATACTTCCAGGGTTGGTTTGGTTTGTGTTTTGATGAAGAGAGGTAAGGTAATAGCCTATTCCTCTAGACATCTTAAACCCCATAAAAATAATTATCCTACCCATGATCTTGATTTAGCAGCTGTTGTGTTTGCCTTGAAACTTTAGAGCCACTATTTGTATGAGGTTCTTGTTGATATGTTCAGTGATCACAAAAGTTTGCAGTATGTGTTCTTGTAGAAAGATTTAAATCTTCATCAGAGAAAGTGGTTAGAATTGTTAAAAGATTATGATATAAGTGTTTTGTATCATTAGGGAAAGACCAATGTATGGCAGATGCCCTTAGTAGATTGTCTATGGGTAGTGTTTCTCATATCGAGAATGATGAGAAGAAGTTAGTTTAGGAGGTTCATCAGTTGGCTAGATTAGATGTTTATTTGGTTGATTCAGCTGAGGGTAGTGTATGGGTTCAGAATAACTCAGAATCTTCATTAGTTGTTGAAATAAAGGAGAAACATGATAGGGATTCCAGTTTGGTTAAGTAGAAGGAGTCTATTAGAAACCAGAAAGTAGAAGTTTTGTCCCAAGGGGTAGAGGGCATGTTGCAATATCAAGGTAGGCTGTGTGTACCATTTGTTGATGGTTTGAGACAATATATTTTGGTAGAAGCACATGATGCACGTTATTCTATTCACTCAGAAGCCACTAAGATGTACCGTGATTTGCGAAAAATCTATTGGTGGAGAGGCATGAAAAAAGATATTGTAGAGTTTGTAGATAAGTATCCTAATTGTCAGCAGATTAAGGTTGAGCACCAAAGGCCTAGCAACATGATATAGGAGTTCAGCATTTCCACTTGGAAGTGGGAAGTGGTGAACATGGACTTTGTGATAAGGTTTCCCCATACGTGTTGTCATCATGATTTAATATAGGTTAGTATAGACAGAATGACCAAATCAGCCTATTTCTTGCTTGCTCATACTTTTTTTTAGCAGAGGATTATGCCAAGCTCTATATGAAAGAGTTGGTTAGGTTACATGGAGTGCTATTGTCTATAATTTCAGATAAAGGTACTTAGTATACCTCTAACTTTTGAAGAGCTTTATAGAAATGTCTAGGTACCCAAGTTCATCTCAGTACAACTTTTCATCCCCAGATAGATAGTCAGACAAAGAGGATCATTTATACCTTAGAGGATATGTTGAGGGCATATGTGATTGATTTCAAGGGAATTTGGGATGATCACTTACCCTTGATCGAGTTTGCCTACAATAACAGTTATCACTCCAGTATTTAGATGGCTCCGTTTGAGGCTCTCTATGGGAGGAGATGTAAATCTCCTATTGGTTGGTCTGAGGCAGGTGAGACTGCTTTGATTGGGCTTGATTTGTATTTGATGCAATGGATAAAGTTCAGTTAATAAACAAGAGTCTCCAGAAAGCCTACAGCTATAAGAAATCCTATGCGGATGTGCGTAGGAGAGATCTCGAGTTTGTAGTTGGAGATTTAGTCTATTTGAAAATCTCTCCCATAAAAGGAGTGAAGAGATTTGGCAAGAATAGGAAGCTTAGTCCCAGATTTGTTGGACCTTATAGGATATTGAGTCATTTTGAAAAGGTAGCTTATAAGCTTGAGTTGCCTGCAGATTTGGCATCAGTGCATTCAGTGTTGCATGTTTCTTTGTTAAAGAAGTGTATCGGTGATCCAGCTGTTGTAGTCCCTTTAGAAAGTACGAATATTCAGGATAGCCTTTCTTACGAAGAAATTTCAATTGATATTCTTAATCATCAGAATCATAGACTGAGGAATAAAGAAGTTTCCTTGGTCCAAGTTCTTTGGCGAAATCAGTCCATTGAAGGAGACACTTGGGAAAAAGAAGCAAATATGCATACCAAGTACCCTCATTTTTTCTCCGCAAACTCAGACTTAGCTTAAGGTAATAGGTTTCCTTAGATTATCTCTTTTCCATTCTAAGATCTAGCCATATAATCATCTTCATATCATTTCATGCATTCATGAATCAGTTCAGTCATGCATCATATTTCAGACTCAATTATTTTATCATGTTTTAGTCGTGCATGTTCAGTAAGTAATTTCAGTCCCTTAGTATTCTTAGCTTTATCAGTTTCATTCGATGACGAATGTTACCAAGGGGGAGATATTTTAATACCTCATATTAATCTTAGTCCAGTTCAGCTAATAATGCATGCATAAAAGGCTTAAAGCCTTAAAATTATCTAAGTGTTAGGGACGTAGCCTTATTTTTGGCATCTTGATTTTGATGATTTTTAAAGTGCTCATATCAACCACAAGACGTAAGTTTTTGAGCTCATCAATGTTCAAGGGTGTTAGTAGTATGTCTCGGGTAAGTTTCGAATTTTTCAGACAAGGATTGAGGAATGTTTGGATTTTGTTTCCAGCAGCTCGACGCGATTGCATTGCATCGCGGTGGAATAGTGAAGGCATCATTATCGCATCACGGTGATGACATAATCGGCTTCCTAGTTACGAATTTAAATTGCTGAATGGTAGTCTTTTCTTTTTACAGCACCCAATTCATAAAAACACGGGATTAAACTGCTGATAGGGCATTGTATGCCCAAATTTCCCAATTTCTCTCTCTAACCTTTCTCCAAATTCATTAAGCTAAATCATCTTCCTTTAAAGAAAACCAAGAACTCAAGTGTTCCAATCCAAGGAAGCTTTCAAGATAGTTGTTCTCTTTCAAGATTTAAGTATTAAAGGTATTTGTAATGTTCATACATGGTTTCCTTTCACCATGGAGTCCAAGAATCCTCTTTTAATATTAAATTATGAGTTTTCCATTTTTAAATGAATTATCTCCATGAATTAATTGTTATTTTGATTTCAAGTTAATATTATAATTGTTTTCAAAGGGAATGAATTATAGTATGTTATGGATGTTGAAGTTCCCATGTCATTTTCATGAAATTCAGGATAAATCCTCAAATTATGGTTTTTTGGTCATGTAATCATACTATCTCATCATGTTTAAAAGCATTCCCATGTTAAAGTCTTATTCCCCATGTTTTTGTTGAAATGCCAAATAGAATGATTTTGTAGAATGATTTCCCCATTATGGTTTTGAATTTTTTAAATGCCTTTATTGTTATTTTCATTCAGTGATGGGGGTTATGAATACCAAAAACTTCGTTGTTTACCTAGTTTCCTGAATCTTCAGAATGGTTTCAAATAAATCATAAGCATTATCAGTTCAGTCAATTATCTTAGTCAGTTAAGCTCAGTTTTTCTCAGAAATTAGTGTATTTTAGTTGGGAGCAGGATTTAGCACCGAGTGAATGAAGGACTGAGGATTTCTCATAAATTAGGCAAATTCGTTAGCAAAAGTCCCTATATTCCAAAACCATATAGCCAACGTGGGTTATGAGGAGTCACCCATCAGTTTAGGCTTGACTACCTCCTAGGAGTCACCTGTCAGTTTAGGCTTGACTCCACCCAGGGATCACCCGTCAGTTTAGTCTTGATACCCTGGTTCTTCAGTATCTTAGTGTATCCACATAGCAATTTTTAGTACCTATGGCACGGTACAGACACCCTTCCAACTAGGGTCACATGTTGGACCCTAATCATCTTAGAATTGGGCATGCCGGTTAGATTATACCTCCCACAGTCTCAGTTCAGTATTCAGTTCAGATTACTTGACCAAGGCATAAAGACTATCCGTTATCTAGTTATCAGATTTCTATTTATTTATTATTTCAAAAACATTATATGCTTGTTCTTGCACTTTCAGTATTTCAGTTTACAAACTATTTCAGAATCATGCATTCTCAGATTTTATAGTTTTTATGCCATTATGTATCAATTTTATCATGCTATTCTGTCAATCTTTATTTCATGCGTATAAACCTATGCATTTCAGCCAAACCTCATCATGCATACCAGTACATTCAAAGTACTGATCGCATACTCATTTCTTGTGCTATGGTGTCTTAGATCATAGGTTCAGACATTAAGTTTTAAGATCGGGCCTAGACGAGATCAGTTAGCCAACATCAACAACAGTGGTGAGTCCTCATACTTCGAGGATGAGTTTATCTTTGTTCAATTGAGTCAGTTGTTCAGTTAGATGGTCTGTCAGAGTTAATTGAAAGTTTGTCCCATCAACTCCCCAGTTAGTTAGTGTTGGAGGATTTTCAGAGATTTCAGGTAGTCAGTTAGTTTACGAATTTAATCAGTCACGTTGCACTATTTTTCGCAGATGTTTTCTCAGACTTGTGGCTTTAGTTATACTTTTCAATACTTCAAACTTTATGGCTTTTTCAGCTACTTTTTGTAAATGTCTTTATTAACAGTATATTATTTGGTGATCGCAATAGGTACCAACTTATAGGTTAGCTTTGTGGTCACTTATGACCGTAAGCACCGTGTGGCATCCAAGGTGTATTTCCGGGGCATTACAAAGGTTGAGGTGGAATTGTACAATCTAGTAAAAATTTTAAATTCACATTTGAAATTTGGGATTTGAATGGGTAAATTGGCTTAGGCTATTTATTAAATAACCAAAATTAAATTGAAAGTAGCCAATCTCAATTAAATTTTGGCTAATTGAGAATCAATTGGTCAATTATATTACAATTATGGCCCTAAATCATAATTTTAGTCAATTGTATTTAATTAAAATCATATTGAAAATCAATTGGCTAGTTTCTTGCAATTATGACCAAATTGATTTTAGTTATGACTAAATTCAATAAATTGACTAAAATTTAAATAAGACCAGATATGAACTCTTAACCAGTTTAATCCCGAGATTCTTGATTAGATAAAACCAAATAAATATTGCTCCAAATAAATTATTTTTAAGAACAAATTATATTCAAATCAAGATTTTACCCATTTGAATTAATTTTTAAGATTAATATCAATAATAGACCAATTTTGATAAAAATATTTATTTCAGTAACAAAATTTATACAATCTCGTATATGTAAATACGAAAACGTATAATCGTCACTTAAATGATAAAACTAACCCAAAATAAATACGTTATAACACATTTATCTGGATGAAATAAACATTCTAATTTTATTAGAAATCAAAGAAACTCAGAATTAAATTTAGTCATGAAGGGAAAAATTAGGTGTCAACAATATAAGCGTCGTGCAATTTTTCCATCTCTTACCCATAATAGAGTATTGTACCCTAAAGACGGAGGGACTATCTATATAGGGTAAAATAGGAAAATCATATGCATGACATCATGGGTCGGGTTTCTCTTGGAACAATTTCAAGCTGAGCTAGCCTCTAGAATTGAGAGGTCGAGAAGCCACCAACCTTAATGACTCTACACTATAAGACAAGTATAGATCAATGTGTCAGGGAGCTCAGATGTGAAAACTTCTTTTGCAAAAATAAACTGGTTATGGAATAGTAGGTTGGTGCCCCTACCCAATAGCCTCAATAGGTGGCATCCGATAATTAGCCATGGTACTATAGGGCTTGGGAGTCAATCAATTATTGGCCATAGGCCAACCTCGTACCCTATAAATGGTTGTTTTCCCTCCATTATAAGGGATCATTTGATTTCATCTCTCTATCTCTAAGCAATAAAATCCTTTAACTTAGCCTCAAAGTTTTTTCTATTTAGTTTCTCTATTTTGTTTTATATCATATTCATCGATTATGGTAAAGGTTGATTTGCGAGTAACTAATCTAGATCATACGATCTATGCAGTAACTCAGATATGCTCTCTAAATCTAACTCATTCGCTACTTACATTATTTTTAGCCTTTACTTATTATTTTGTAAACATTTACCACTAACTCAAATCTAAGCCATAACATTTTTTTAAACCACTTTGTCTCAAAGTTTAATCTATCTATTTCTCTATTTTGTTTTATTTCATATTTATTGACACTGGTTGAGACTAATTTGCGGGTAGCTAATCTAGATCATACAATTTGCGCAGTAACTCAGATATGCTCTCTAACTCTATCTCATTCGTTACTTACATTATTTTTAATCTTTACTTATCGTTTTGTAAACATTTAACACTAACTCAAATCTAAGACATAACGTGCTTTTTAACCGCCTACAAAATTAACTATCCCAACTCGATGCTAAACAAAACATATGGAGGTCAATGATTAAGATTTTGACCAAAAAATCATCCCTCATGTTTCAACCCCAACTATCACTATATTCTTATAATATATCACTTAACTTAAAGCATCCTTCAAGTTCTCCTAATTTTATCAAAAACATTCCTCAGTCAATATTGTCGTCTATATTAAATTAAACTTTTCTCTAGTCACGTGACTTCTATTTTTCTCCATTTTCTCTCAAAATACTTAATCTTGCCACCAAATGATCCTTTTGACTGAAAAAAGACACTTTTGGAAAGCTTGAAATAGGGTTTCTAATGGTTTAACGATTTATTCTTGGGTGAAGCTTCTATCTCTATAAAATTGACACCCCGCTTTTGAATCTGCGATACAGGTCTAACAGAGGTTACTAACAGTAAATTTTAATACATGTAGTTTTCTTGATTCTTTTTAGTTATGAAATTTACTTCTTATATTCTTCCTTTAAATTAAATGTGAAGATGAAGAAACAACTGGTGTTTCACATAAAAATAGCTTCTCTATTATTATAACAAAAATTGCTATATTGAAAGATTCAATGCTCGAGAGTCAAGCAATATATAGTGATTCCGATAATGAATCAAATTACAGAGAGTTTGAAGATTTAGAAGACATTTTATTTAATCAAAATATTGATCATTTTGTTGAAACCTTTACTGTCAAAATTGAAGAAAATGAGAAAATAAATGATGATAGTGAAGAGTTTATTAGCAACAAATTGTAAAAAAAAAATATGACGATTCAAATTGTGTTGTTTGCAGTGACATGGAATGCTTGAATAGTGATAGCGGTGCATCTAATAAAGATTTTGACTTTTCAAAGCATAATCCCAAGATAGATGATGCTAATTCTAAGTTAGCATTAGGGACAATATTTCAAAATAAAAAAGAGTTTAAGAAAGTTGTTACTACTCATGATATTAAAAAAGAAAGGATGATTGAGTAAATAAAGGATCGCTTAGCAAGAGAAAGTAGAGCATGTAAGCATCATCCATCTTGTAAGTAGGTAATTCTAGCTTAAAAAATACATAGGGATACAAATTCTTAGATAAAGACTTACATCTCCGAGCATACATATTTTTGTTGGAATGTCAAGAACAAGAATGTCACTTTCAATTGGATTGCAAATAAATATTTTGATAGAATCAAATCACACAAATAATGAAAAATATCAAAATTCAGAGATGAAGTTAGTAGAGAGTTAGGAGTAGATTATCTTTATGTCAAGCAAAAAAATCTAAAAAGAAAATTATTTTTCTAATTGATGGCAATTTAAATGACCAATTTAGCATGTTGTGAAATTATATTAATGAGATAGTGTGATCCAATCATGAAACATGAATTTACATGAAGTTAACACCAAATGAGACCCCTAACAATATGTCTAAATTCCAAAGATTATACATTTATTTTGCAACATATAAGATGGCTTTAAGGTAGATTGTAGAAAGGTAGTTGGTGTTGATAGTTGTTATTTGAAATATTCTATATACGATGCACAATTGCTTATTGTTATTGGTTTAGATGGCAATAACAACATCTTTTCTATAACCTATACCATAGTGGAAAAGGAGTGCAAGGATACATGACAGTGGTCGTTGAACTATTTATTGATTGATATTGAAATATAAAAACAATATCTATGTATATTCATGTCAAATAAGCAAAAAGGCCTTTTTGAGGATTTTGAGAAAGTGTCACCAAATGTTTCGCACAAATTTTGTACCCGGCGCTTGCACAATAATTTTAAAGCAGTGCATTCCCTGGTCATCCATTAAAAGATATATTTTTTGAAAAACGTCTAAAGAAACAACTATTGAAGAATTTTTTATACATATGTTGGAGATATATGAAGTGTATAAAAATGAGTATGAATTTTCTTGAGTAGAGTTACCAAGTGAATGATCCATATCTTACTTTTAACCACTTTCTAAGTATGACATTCTATTAAATAATGTGTGTGAGGTCTTCAATAATCTCATTCTTGATGCTAGATATAAGCCCATTATCAAATTTTTGAAGATCATAAGACATATACTCATGACTAAGATTGCATCCCACAAGAAAAAAGCTGAAAAATAGGCTAAGATTTGATTCAACAGTGATGAAGTTGAGTAATGCACTTTGGGTGACATGTGTCCAAATATTAAAAAGAAATTTCATAGATACATGAAAGAGACTTCTGGTTATATTCCTAGAAAGGCTAATTCATGAAATTAAGAAATCATAGGGTCTACTGATATTGATACTTGGGTTGTGGACTTGTATAACAAGATATGCAATTGTAGAAAATGAGAATTATCATAAATGCCTTTTAAACATGCTATTTGTGTTATATGAATGAAAAAAAATGAGATTGTATACAATATGTTCACGAATGCTACAAGATTGAGACATACAGAAAAGTATATATATTCATATTACCTATGAACGGGAAAGATTGATAGCCTAAATCATCTAATCTGTAACCATTACTGTCACCTTATTTGAAAAAAAAAAAGATGAGAGACAAAGATTAAGAAAGAAAGAAGTGGATGAGCTTGGAGCTTTGAGAACTAGGAATGAAAAGAAAAGAAAATTTAGTTGATTGTAGAAAGTGTGGTAGATCTGGTCACAATAAAAGAAGTTATTTTTTTATTTAATATTTTTTAAAAAAAACAACGAACTATCCTTCATCTTTGAACTCTATTACGGGTGAGAACAAATCAAGTTGGATGCAAGAATGCGTCTTTCTGTGACAAACTTCTAGTGAGATACATCTATAAATAATGGTTATCTTACTTAATGTAATGAAACTCAGTTAACTTAAGGTCCCCGTATTTCCTTTTCATGTTAGAAGAGGATAGTAGCAGGAGCGTGCGATTAAAGTTGCATAGCATGTAGATATTTAAAATCATTATCATTTTATTTATTTCATGATAACATGATTAATTTACGAATGACTCAAGTTTAGTTTGTAATGTGATGACTTCTAAGTTAATTAAGTTCATTTTATATGACTCAATTGTAAAGTTTCTGCACTTTGATTTTCTATATTTTGTGCTTAATTTAAATATTTTGGACTTTTTAAAATTTCTATACCATGATTTATAATAATTTGCACTTTTTTGTTGCATTATATGCATATGTTTTGGTTTCTGCACAATTTTTTAGTTTTTGCACGATATTGTTCTTGATTCTAGACACACTTAGGAACTCTATTAATTTGAAATCCTCATACAATATCCAATTTGACTGATTTAAATTCATTACTCTAATTAACATTTTAAAGCTAAAACATTAATATTAGTAAAGACTTTTTAGAATCATATTTAAACTCGATGTCTAAATCACAATCATACTTGAGTGCATTATTTTTTATTAATGTATTACATAATTTATCAGTTGTTAATGTATCAACGTGTTCATGTAGAAATTAGTTGAGGAAGTATTATTAGCTTGGGATACTTAATGGAGGTTGTGGTGCCCAATATGGATCAATTTAACTGAATAGTTTTTTGGTATCCAATTAGTGAGTGAAGGATACCTTTTATGTGCTTGTAAATTTTTTTGGATCCGTCTGAAAATGGGTGTAAATAATACTTGTACCAGACGAAGAACAAAGAGCAAGACTGCACGAGAAAAAAATATAGAGAAAAAGACTCACAAGCTCACATTTAGAGTTCATATAGCTTGATTTCTCCATTGAACTTCATTGCTCCTCCATGATTTCAACAATGCACCATCCTCCATCTCTACTCCAATACAATTCAAAAATATCTTTTTTCACACAACTTGCAGGTTAAAAAATGACATCTTTCCTCGTATAATATTTAGATATTAGGTCCAATGTACCAAAAAAATTGATTTGATTTCTTCATTGTTGACACAAGCAACAAAAAAATCTTTCTAAAAAATATAGTGAAAAGATTGAACCAACTGAAAAATTCTACGGTGAAAAAGAAACAAAAGCAACTCATTTCTCAATTCTCTGCTCATAGGAAGTAATCCATGATATTTTCTTCTCAAAAGAACAACAACAACTGTGATAAAAAAGACAAAAGCATATTGGCATTACAAAAAAATTATTAACAGTTAAACCATGATGACCTTCCGCTCATTTCTTTTTGCCTCTATCGTATTAGTCAAGATAGTGACTCCCACAAAAAAAAAACTTATAAAAAATGTTACCCTTTGACTTCACTAATGTTCCTACACCTTCTCTTGCATGCTCCAAATTATTATTACCCATTTCATCATTGGAATCATTTGAATTGTTATCTTCTAGCTTAATGTTGGAGTCCTCATCATCATCTTTATAACTAGCATCAGTAATCTCAATGGATATTGGCATAGATAATGAGTTGAAATTCAGGACATTCTCAAAATGTTGAGGACAAAAACTATCAAAGACATTCTCAAGTGATGAAAGACTTAGCTGGTGTAACTAGAATATTTGATCACACACATCTTTTTTCACAGCAAATTAAAATACAAACTAAATAAAATGCATTATGAGGTTGATGTGATTTTAGAAGAAATTATCAATGAACATGAATCCCAGAATAGGGAGACCATAGAACATATAGGTGATGTTCTCCTAAAGCTTCAAAAGAATAAAAATTTTCACTTCCTATTAAAAGAACCAAGTGCTATATCTTCAAAATACATACAAAGCACACTAAAGTTAATCTTTGTAATTTTCTTTTATTTTAAAGTTTGGTTCACTATTCATGATTCTTGAATTTGATTTGTCATGTACTAACTAAAAGACTGATAAAAATGTTTAGAGAAATATTAAAGCAACAATATATATAAAAATCAAAAGAAAAAACAGCAGTAGGACTATACCTAGTCCATAATAATAAAAGAGGAGTCTTTCATGAATTTTTCAAACAGGACAACCATTTAAGCATCCCACTATTCTAGTTAACTTTTTGTACAAAACACTACTAAAAACCAAAGTAAAGAAATCAACACAACACAAGAAAGACAACACAAAACATGGGAAATGAATTTCTAATATCCAATATCACTTGAATCCTCAAAACCTTGTTTGAAAGAGTTTTGCCATATCTGATTCCTTTCATCAAAAAGATTTAGTGAGAAAAGGATATAAATGAAAAGTCACATGAGAATAAAAAGATTCTTTAAACATATATGGCATATTGACAAAGGGATATTTTCGATCAACTTAGAAAAATTTGAAGGATGTTTTATGTTAAGTGAGATATTATAAGGACATACTGACAGTTGGGGTGAAACATGAGGGATAATTTTTGTCAAAATTTCTCAACAATTAGAGTAGATAGTTAATAAGTGTGTGTGCGTGCATATATATATTTTGAAAAACTTCTTACAATGACATTTTTTCACAAAATTTTAAGGATTTTCCAAGATACTTGACCATATTGAACTAAACGATGATGATTAATTAAAGGACTTAAACAATAAATTATTCTGAACATGAAATAGATTTTTCTTTATTAAAATAAACACTACAATATATAACTATATAAAATGCTTCTTTCTTTTTGGGGGTGGGCGTGGGGGCTAGTTTTATTCTTGGTCTTAATTTGAATTTTTAATTTTTTATGAACATCGCTAGTTAAATATCAGAGAAAAATCTATGAAATTATCCCAAAAACTAATTGTCAAGCTATTTGAATATCACACACCCAATGTTTCATATTTTAATTAGTCGTTCAATCAATACAATTTAATTCCCTGAGACAGATGTATAAATAGCAAACTCACTCGAGAAAATTGAAGGAAAGGTGTTTTTTATGTCTTGAATGAAGGATTGGTGATATTGACCAACTTAAAGGGTCAAACATAATTAGGAAACTTGATTAAGTTAATTGTGAACTTGATTAATATTTTTAAATTTTTTTAATCTTTTCAAAAATACAAATCATCCAACCCACACCCCTCTTCAATCCAAACCATCGACCGTCTCTGTCCTTTCTTTCGACAGCTTCTCTCAACCAGAAGTTGTGTAAATTTCTCCTTTCAATTTCTAGCAACATTAACCTCCGAAGATAAATAGTTGGGTTTTGAGTTGCTTTTTTATTTAAACCATCAATCGATGTGACAACCTTACTTTCCAGCCACAACAACTTCAAATTCTTCATTGTTCCTTTTTTTCTATCACAGTCAAAAAATTATGGCTATTTTAGTTTTTAAGAAAATGAGGAACTTGAGTCAACTTCTCTTATAGTATTGGTTAATAGTTTTAATATTTGTTACTTTAATTTGAAATGCAGTCTGAATAAAATCCTAATTTATAGTATTTCTTCTCTTCCCTTCTCTTCTCTTCTCTTTAGTTGTTTGATTTCGAAGTTTAATTTGTTGCGCTCATTGCTGAGTTGATTTGTTCTTGTTCTTGGTAAAAATGGTGATAGTGTTGTTGTTCTGTTAAACAAAATCGTGCTACTATTTTTTTTTCCAATAGATTATCCATTTGGTACAATATATTAATCATCTGATACAACAGATCAACCATCTGATGTAACAGAGGAACCATTAGATTAAAATTCTGATGCAACAAATTAACCATCTGATGTAATAGATTAATTATCTGGTGCAAAAGAGAAACTATCGGATAAAAAATATGATGCAACAAATTTAGCATATGATGCAACGGTTTACCATCTGATGCAACAGTTTAACTATTTGATGCAATAGATTAACCATATGTTGCAATAGATTAACCATCTGATGCAACATATTTACTATCAGATGCAATAGAGGAACCATCGAATTAAAAATTCTAACACAACAGATTTACCATCTGATGCAATAGAGAAACCATCGGATTAAAGATTTGATGCAACAGATGAACCTCCTGTTGGATAAAATCCTATTAGCTCTTTCAATAGGATATGTCCAAGACTTGATTGTTCCAACTGATCATTCATCTGTCACGACAGACGACCCTTTTAATGAAAAAAATCTAAATAATATTGACTATTGATAACTGTTCCAATAGATCACTCATATGTCGTAACAGATGCGTAACCTGTTTTACAGACCATTTATCTTTCTCAACAGTTGAGTGATATATTTTGTATTGTCAAAACAGATTACTCAGTCGTTCTACAAGTTAGTTAACTGTTTCAATATATCACTAATATATTGCAATAGATATGTGACATGATGCACAAACCATTCATTTTTCTCAATAGATGAGTGACATATTTTGTATTATCACCACAGATTACTCAGTCATCACTACAGGTTATTTAACTGTTCCAACGGATCACTCATATATTAAAATATATGTATGATTGGTTGCATAGACCATTTATCTTTCTCAATATATGAGCAATATATTTTGTATTGTTGCAACAGATTACTCATTCATTCCAACATGTTATTTAACTATTCCAACAAATCACTCATATGTTGCAATAGATGTGTGATTTATTGCACAGACCATTCATCTATAAAAAAAGATTATTGATATATTTTGTATTGTTGCAACAGATTACTTATTCGTTGCAACAGGTTAGTTATTTGCCGCAATAGATAACCTACCTAGTGCAACAGATATGTAATTTATTATAACTGTTATTTTACTGTTTTGCATGTTAGATTTACTGTTATCCCTTTTTAACGATGCATTAATCAACTATAATATATTTTTGTATGTTCCTATTAATTTTAGATAATATGGCTCCCAAAACAACAAAAATTAAATCAAGTCCAAGTAAAGGAACAAGTGAAGCAGCTAGGCTACATCCACCACTTTACGAGCTTGCTTTACAAGCGTTATCTCAATCAGGAGCAGAATATAATGAACACGGAAAGGAAAAATATGTTAAAAGAGATGATCCAAATGCTAATCACTCTTCCACCGAAGAGTTGGTCAAAACCTTTAGCCTTGATCATTATTTTATGAGAATACAGTGTGATGGTTCCACAGATTTAATGGGTGATTTTGGGATTAAGTCAGCCATGGAAAAATCTTTCGACGCCTTCATAAAAATACTTTGAGAACAAAAATTGGATGCTTATTTCAGGGACAACTGCTTTGAGAAATATCTTGATTTGCTGGAGGACAACAATGCATGTTTCCGAAAAAAAATTGTATATGAACTTCACAAACGTAGGTTTCTGTATGAAAACAAAGATAAGATGGATGAGGTGAGGATAAATTACTATGGCATGCCTGTTTGTTTTGGTTGGAAGGAGTTTGCCATAGTTGCTGGACTAAAATGTTATCCCCCTTCTCCTTATCATGTTATACTTTTCTAACCCAATAAAACACCCCTTACACCCAAAAAAGACACTGGTAAGTCGTGTGATCGTGATGACCTAGTGTCCATTATTGGTCCAAACTTCAAAAATAAAAATTTTATAGAAGTGTTGAAAGGTAAAAGAATTTCAAAGAAACACAAGCAATCAATATGCTTGGTTTGATTTGTACATAATATTCTTTAGGCGAGAGACGTTAACAACAACATAAGCATTGATTTAATAAAGCTTTTCGAGGATCTTGAGTCATTTAACAACTATCCTTGGGGTTATGAAAGCTTCAAAATGACTGTCAAATATTTGTTGACTCTGTTAGCGCCAAAGACAGTCAACTTATATGCCTTTCCATGGGCTTTCATGGTAAATGTTTCTTTCTTTTATTATAATATCATTCATTTTTTTAACTCAATAATGTCTTTGATTTATTGGCATTATTTTATAGGCTTGATAGTTTGATGTCATTCCTTATTTGAGACAACAAATGAACTACCAGGAAGCAGTTTCCTGTCCAAGAATTTTAAGATAGTTGTCGACCAAAACTGATAAAAATACAAAATTTCTTGATCTCTTCAACCCCCAAAATATTTAGTAAGTATAATTATAATTAATTTTTTATTTTAATTAATAATTTTTTTGAATGATTAATCATCATTCTAATATATGTAATGATTTATGTTAGATTGTTCATCCGCCGCTAGTTCTGACCAATCGAGAGTTGAAGATACAGTTTTTTGTTATTTTATGGTCTGTACAAACTTTATCATACCCTGAGGTCATTGACAAAATAAAAATAAAATTATTTGAAACAACAACCATTACAAGAAAAATAATTTTGGAGGGTGGGCTTGTTGTCGTTGATGATCTTAGTGGTGATGGAGCTGTTGTTGGCGGTAGTAGTGTTGTTGTTGATGCTAATGATGCTCCTCATATAGTATATGAAACAAACTATTATGAGTATGATCATACTGGTTATGATGATCATATTGGTTATACAGAGTTTGCCTGTAATGCCCCAAAGTTTCCTAACTAATTTTGTCATAAGAATGTCAAGTATTAGCTTCAAAATTGAATGATGTTTATTCCATGGGGAATTTTTAAGATTTTCACTTTTTTTTCAAGTGAAAAATTCAATAAGTTTTCCATCATATAAAAATTACCTAAATCCCATAACCAGATAAGAACTTATGACTATTTCAAGTCCAGTCGTAAAAAAAGTGCCATATTGGTCAGTGGCGCGCCGCGCCACAAGATAAAATGGCAATTGTCATTTTTCCAGTGTCCCACCATGATTACTCCACATCGCGCCAAACTTTTAGGTCTCAATCAAAGTGGCAATGCGATGGCTCCATGTCACGCTATTTTCGTATTTTCCAATTGTCAAATTCCAGTGACACAACACGATAGCACCGTGTCACGCCAGGGGTCCAGGTCGGAAAATTTTTATCAATTTAAAATACGTGTCCAGAGTTAATAAGGTCAATTGTCTACCCTTATTTAAGCCCTTTAACACGTGATTCAGCTATTTAGAACCCAAAATATACTAGTTTCTGTCATTTTCTCTCAAGAACAAGCTAGGGTTTCAATTGGGGATTCAATTTCAAGAAAGTCTCTCTGTCAATCTTCGCTAAATCAATAACTAAGGTATATAATGTGTTGATTCGTGGGTCTCTTTCACCCATGAAGCTCAAGAATCTCTTTTCAAAATCAAAGATTTGTATATTTACGAATGTTCATGATTTGATTGATTTGAAAAGTGATGTTCATGTTGTTGTTTGGTTTAATTACATGTTATAGACTATTAATTACAAGAATTGATTCTAGTATGTGAGGAATTACGTGGTATTCATGATAAACCCTTTAATTTACAAGTAGATTGATGTATCCTTTATTATTAGATGTGTTGATGATTGTATAACCATAGCATGCTCCCCCCATGTTTGATTAAATGCCTATGTGAAGGAAAAGTGTCATACTAGTATGATAATATGAAATCTCCATTCATGTACAAGTTATGTATGTCAAGTGTTTGACGAAATGTCTTAGCCAATGGATTATGTATTGTTGATGTTCGTCCTATACTAAAGAAAGTTATGCTTTGTCAGTTTCCTTCTATCGAGTCCTGAGGGTACTTGTACCCAAAAATATAGTTATGTGCCTAGAGTTCGTGTCATGTTTTCATGATATCCTCAGTCAAGCCATGATCCATAGAACTCAGTCAGTTATGTAACTCAGGAAAACTCAGTAATACAGTAATCTCAGTACTATTCCATCGGTTAATGGAACTCAGTCAATTTAGTCCAGTTCAGTTCAATAATTCATGATCAATGTCTATTCAGATGGGAATAGGAATTAGCACCGAGTGAACCCAAAGATAGGAACACACACTGTCAGATGAGGGTGTGATTATTAGAAGTCATCCTTGCATTCCAGAACTATGTAGCCAGCATAGGTTGAGACATCAAAACTATTAGATGAGGGTTGATGAGGTGGATAAGCACTGTTATATGAGCGGCCCATCATTCTCTTTTGATGACACTGTCAGATGAGGGTCACTCATAGCTTGCCAATACATGTGGCGCAGTATTGACACCCTTCCAATTGGGGTTACAAATTGGACCCCAACTCAGCCATAATGGTGTATTTGGGGTATGTTTGTTAGATAACTACTTTCCATAATTTTAATTACAGAATCAGGACTGTCAGATATAGTCATTTAGTCTCAGTAATAGAACTCAGATAGTTCTACAAAATTCAGAACTATCAGATATAGTCAACTGAAAAGTATGAAACTCAGCTAGTTACATCAGATTCAGGACTGTCAGATACAATCACTAATGTCATCAGTTATATCAATCATCAGAATTTAGTTATCAGTCATGTTAGTTATCAGTAAATTTATGCTATCAAAATCGCAGATATAGTTATGACGTATTCATGCATGTATTCTTACATTCATATAAGTCATTTAGCCAGTATTATTCATGCATATGAACCCCGTGCATTCATCCTACATTCCATGCATACCAGTACATTTAAAGTACTGACGCATTTATGCTATGGTGTCTTATACCATAGGTTCAGAAGTACGAGCTCCAGAGAATCAGTAGTATTCCAGTCTTAGCAGTCAGAGTTAGCAATAAGTCCTCATCTTTCGAGGACATAATCATTTATTTATCATCTCATTAATTAATTTATAAGTTGGAGTTAGTTGGTGACATAACCCATTAACTCCTTATCTAGACAATTATATTTTAGAGGTTTCTTAGACTACAGTATATTCAGATAGTATTTTAGTTTTGGGTATTCTAGTACCCCACTTAGATGTTATATTTTATTAGTCATGCAGTTTTGAACCTTATGATCTTTCAGCCTCTATTTACGAATTATATTTACTATGCTATATAGTGTACTGGTACAGATATCAGTAATGGGCTCGCTTGTGGTCCTTCAGGGTTGTGAGCACCATGTAGCATTTTGAGTACCAGATTTTGGTTGTTACAAACTTAGTATCAGAGCCTAAGGTTCTATAGTGTCCTAGGAAGGATAAAAGTTGCATCTAGTAGAGTCTTGTACATGGGTGTGTTGCGTGCCACATTTACATACAGGAGGCTATAAGATAATGTTTTAGGAATAATTTTCCCTTCTTTCAGCATTCATGTCATGCCAGTGAGCATAATCTCAAGTCAATCTTTCAGTCTAATGTGTTTCTTCCTTTTTTCTACAGAACATGCCTCCTAAAAGAAGAAATGGAAATCAGTCAGCCCCTCAGCCCGAAGAACTTTTGGGTGAACATGTTTCTCATACAGAGTTTAGAGATGCATTCACTACTCTTGCTCAGTCAGTTGCTTCTTAGAAAGAACGACTAACCGTTGTTCCAACTAACCCAGTGGCTAATTTAGCTACATCCAGGATTTGGGACTTCACCTGAATGAATCCTCTATCCCTTTTTAGGTCTAAGTCAGATAAGGATACTCAAGAATTCATCGATCAGGTTCTGAAGATTACAGATATCATGGGGTTACTTCTGTCAATATTGCTGAGCTAGCTGCATACCAGTTGCAGGATGTTTCCCACACTTGGTTTAAACAATGGAAATAAAAAAGTCCAGGTGATGAAGGGCCTATTGAGTGGGAGGAGTTTGTCACTGCATTCTTATATAGATTCTTCCCCAAGAGCTGAGAGAGGCTAAGGTGTTAGAATTCATCAACCTCAGGTAGGAAAACATTACGGTGAAAGAGTATTCTCTTAATTTTACTCAATTAGCCAGATATGATCCTCATGGGTTGCATATAGCAGGGCCAAGATGAGTAAGTTTGTTTCTCGAGTGAACGATAGTGTGGTCAAAGAGTATAGGTCTGCGATGTTGAATAGTGACATGACTTTAGCCAAGATTATGACTCATGATCAGCAGATAGAATATCAAAAGGTTAATATGAGGGATAAACAGAATAAAAGAGAAAAAATAGGTAGTTTCAACTTTGCTCAGCCAAAATCCGAAGGGGTAAACTGCTCTAAGTTTTGTCCTAAGTCATCAATTCCAGTTCCTTCTTCAGCCAGTGCTCCAGCTCCTAAGTTCAGGGATGGAAATAAAGATAGGGCGCCAGTCTCTAAATCTCAGGGTAGTGTCAGCAATTCCTAAACTAATCTCCTTTGTCAGACTTGTGGTAAGAACCACAAGGGTACTTGCAGAGTTGGTAGCGATGTCTATTTTTGATGTGGTAAGCTAGGACACAGAGTCAGATATTGTCCCCATTCAGGTTATAAGGGTTAGCAGAACAATTCCTCATCTCAGTTTAGTCGTCCAAATCAGCAGGGTGCCACTTCTAGTACTACTAGTGGGCAACGCCCAAATAAAATCTGTTCTCTCTAGTCTGGCAAGATCAGGAAAATTCTCCTGATGTGGTTACTGGTATATTATAGATCTTTCATATACATGTTTACTCTTTGCTAGATCCAGCAACATTCATGTCTTTTGTCACTCCCTATATAGCAGTTGATTTTGGAATCAGCCTCGAAATTCTAGTAGAGCCCTTTCAGTCTCTACCCCAATGGGTAAAACCATCATAGCCTGACCGGTATACAGGAACTACCTGGTTATGATATTTTAGAAAGTCACTTCAGCAGATTTAGTCGAATTAGAGATAACTACTTTTGATGTCATTCTCGATATAGATTAGCTTCATTCCTGCTATGCCACAATTGACTGCAAAAACAGAATAGTCCAATTTTAGCTTCCAAATGAACCCATCCAAGAGTGGAGGGGTAGTACTTCAGCTTTCAGAGGTCAGCTTATTTACTACCTTCGGTCTCAAAAAATGATATCTAAAGTATATGTCTATCATCTTGTTCGAGTTAAGAACACTAATTTTGAAACTCTCAGTCTTGAATCAGTCCCATTAGTGAGTGAATATTAAAATGTCTTTCCCCAAGATCTTCCAGAAATTCCTCCCAAAAGGGAAATAATCTTCGGCATTTATCTTTTTCCATATACTCAGCCTATATCTATTTGCCAAAAAGAATGGAATCTGCAAATCTTAGAGAATTGAAAGAGCAGTTGAAGGATCTCTTAGATGAGGGATTCATCATGCCTAGTGTGTCCCCGTGGGGTGCACCAGTCTTATTCATGCGAAAGAAAGATGGTTCTCTCAGAATATGCATTGATTACCATTAATTTAATAAAGTCATGGTCAAAAATAAGTATTCTCTCCCCAAAATTGATGACTTGTTTGACCAAATTTAGGGTACCGGTTATTTCTTTAAGATAGACCTCAGATTCGGCTATCATCATCTCAGAGTTAGAGAATGTGACATTCCAAAAATAGCCTTCCAAACCCGGTATGGTCACTTCAAATTCCAAGTCATGTCCTTTGGTCTTACTAATTCCCCAGTAGATTTTATGGACTTGATGAACCATGTGTTCAAGCAATACATGGATAAGTTCATCATAGTCTTTATAGATGATATTCTGATCTATTACCGCAATGAGCATGATTATGTAGACCATCTCAGAATTGTACTTCAGACTCTCAGAAATCATCAGTTGTTCACCAAATTCAGTAAGTGCAAATTTTGGCTAAGGTAAGTAGAATTACTTGGCCATATCATTTATGGTGATGGCATTAGAGTAGATCCTCAAAAAAATGAAGCGGTAAGAAACTGGGCCAAACCTGTCTATCCATCAAACATTAGGAGTTTCTTGGGTTTGGCTAGCTATTACAGATGATTTGTTGAAGGATTTTCATCTATTGCATCCCCTATGTATAGATTGACTCAAAAAAAAGTTAAGTTTCTGTGGTCAAATCCTTGCGAGAACAGCTTTTAGGAGTTGAAGACTCAACCCACCTCAGCCCCAGTCTTAACTCTTCCAGACAGTCCAAATGGGTTTGTAGTATACTGTGATGCATCCAGAGTAGGTTTGGGTTGTGTCCTGATGCAGCATAGTAAGGTCATAGCCTACCCCTCCAGAAAGCTTAAACCCCATGAGAAGAATTATCCTACTCATGATCTTGAGTTAGCAGCCGTGGTTTTTTCCTTAAAGATTTGGAGGCATTACTTGTACGGAGTTTATGTAGATGTGTTTACCGATCATAAGATCCTTCAGTATGTTTTTTCAAAGAAATATCTCAATCTTCGTCAAGGAAGGTAGTTAGAGCTCTTGAAAGATTATGACATGAGTGGCCTTTATCATTTGAGCAAGGATAATATAGTGGCCGACGCTCTCAATATACTTTCTATGGGTAGTGTTACTCATGTTGAGGACACTAAAAAGAATTTAGCTCAGGAAGTCCATCATCTTGCCAGACTAGGTGTTCGCTTAGTCGATTCAGAGGATGGCAACTTATGGGTTCAAAGTTGATCAGAATCAACTCTAGTTTTGAGATGAAAGAAAAGCAATATAGAGACCCAAGTTTAGTCAAGTTGAAAGAGTCAGTTAAGGACCAGAAAGTAGAGGTTTTCTCCCAAGAGGGAGACGGTGTATTGCGTTGTCAGGGTCGTCTTTGTGTTCCAGCTGTAGATGACTTAAGGCAGCGAATTCTTGTAGAAGTGCATGGTGCGCGCTACTCTATTCATCCAGGGGCAACAAAGATATACTGCACCTTTTGGGAGATCTATTGGTGGAGTGGGATAAAGAGATATCACAGATTTTGTGGCTAGGTGTTCTACATGTTAGCAGGTTAAGATAGAGCATCAAAAGCCTAGTGGGTCTATGCAGGAGTTCAATATTCCTACTTGGAAGTGGGAAGAAATGAACATGGACTTTGTGACTAGTTTTTATCAAAATCATCGCTAGCATGATTTAGTTTGGATCATTATAGACAAAATAACCAATTCAGCCCATTTTCTTCCAGGTCATACCTCTTATTCAGCCGAGGATTATGCCAAAATCTACATCAAGGAGTTGGTCAGATTACATGGTATTCCATTATCCATTATTTCAGACAGAGGTATCTAGTTCACCTCTCATTTTTGGAAAGCATTCCAAAAGGGTCTTGGTTCCCAAGTTTATCTTAGTACAACCTTTCATCCTCAGACAGATGGTCAAGCAGAAAGGACTATTCAGACCTTAGAAGTTATGCTAAGGGCGTGTGCAATTGATTTTAAGGGTAGTTTGGATGACCACTTGCCTTTGATTGAGTTTTCATACAACAATAACTATTATTCCAGTATTCGGATGGCTCCATTCGAAGCTCTCTACGGTAGGAGATGCAGATCTCCAATCGGTTGGTTCAAATTTAGTGAGGCCTCGATGATAGGACCTGACTTGGTATTTGATGCCTTAGAGAAAGTCCAGTTGATCAGAGAAATACTCTGGGCTGCTCAGAGCCGACAGAAGTCTATGTACGTAGAAAGGATCTCGAGTTAGAGGTTGGTCACTATGTATATATAAATATATCTCCCATGAAGGGAGTGAAGAGGTTCGACAAGAAGGGAAATCTCAATCCCCGATATTTTGGTCCCTTCAAAATTCTCAGTCACTTTGACAAGGTAGCTTATGAGCTTAGATTTGCCTTCAGATCTAGCCTCAGTTCATCTAGTATTCCATGTCTCTTTGCTCAAGAAGTGTATAGGTGACCCAATAGTTGTAGTCCCTATTCAGAGCATAGATGTTCAGAAAAGCCTCTCTTATGAGGAGATTCCATTCGAAATTCTAGACTATCAGACTCATAGACTAAGGAACAAAGAAGCCCCTCTAGTCAAAGTTCTTTGGCGGAATCAGTCCATTAAGGGGGATACTTAGGAATCAGAAGAAGACATGCGTTTCAAGTACCCTCACCTATTCTCCGCTGAGACAGATCAAGATCAAGGTAACAGTTATCCTTAAACTTTTCAGTTTTTATGTCTAAATTTCAGTTACTACTTGGTATCCGCCTCATGTTCAGGATTCTATTTTAAACATGGTACTAAGTACCATTACATATCTAATTATATGTTCATGCATCAGATTAGTCATGTGTTCATGCATCATACATGCATTCTCCTTGTGAGAAGACTCAGTTATTAGAAATCCCAGTTATATAATTAGTTTTGTCATGTATTCATGCATCATATATGTGTGATAAACTTATCAGCACTCTCAGTCATGCATTCATGTATCAGCTCAGTCATGAAATCATGCATCAGATATGCATACTCTATATGAATCTTAAAAATATCAGATATCTAGTCATGTTTCAGTGTTCATGTTTAGTATGTACTTTGGCATATCGTTTCTCCCCTCCCAGTCAGTCTCATTCTAGGATGAATGTTCCCAAGGAGAGATATTGTAATACTCTAAAGTTTCCTAACTAATTTTGTCTCAAGAATGTCAAGTATTAGCTTTTAAATTGAATGATGTATATTTCATAGGGAATTTTCAAAATTTTTAATTTTTGCCATATGGAAAATTCAATAAGCTTTCCATCGATATAAAATTCACCTAAATCCAATAATCGGGTAAGAAGTTATGACTATTTCAAGTCCCTGTCGTAAAATAGCGCCATATTGGTCAGTGGCGCATCGCGCCACAAGATAAAATGGACATTGTCATTTTCCCAGTGTCCCAGCATGATTTCTTCTCATCGCGCCAAACTTCTAGGTCACAAACAAAGTGGCAACGCGATGGCTTCGCGTTGCGCCATTTCCCTATTTCCTAATTGTCAAATTCCAGTGATACGGTCCGACACGCCATGTCGCGCCAGAGGTCCAGGTCGGTAAATTTTCACCAATTTAAAAGATGCGTCAAGGGTTAAAAGGGTTAATTTTCCACCCCTATTTAAGCCCTTTAACACAAGATTCAACTATTTGGAACCAAAAATATACTAGTTTCTCTCAATTTTCTCTCAAGAACAAGCTAGGGTTTCAATTGGAGATTCATTTTCAAGAAAGTCTCTTCTTCAATCTTCGGTACATCAAGAACTAAGATATGTCATGTGTTGATTCATGGGTCTCTTTCACCCATGAAGCTCAAGAATATCTTTTCAAAATCAAAGATTTGTATATTTCTGAATGTTAATGATTTGATTGAATTGAAAAGTGATGTTCATGTTATTGTTGGGTTTCATTCCATGTTATAGACTATTGATTACAAGAATTGATTCTAGTATGTGAGAATTATGCGGTATTCATGATAAACCCTTTAATTTACAAGTTTATTGATGTATCCTTGATTATTAGATGAGTCTATGATTGTATAACCATAGCATGCGCCCCCTATGTTTGATTAAATGCCTATGTGAAGGAAAAGTGTCATACTAGTATGATAATATGAAATCTCCATTCATGTACAAGTTATGTATGTCAAGTGTTTGATGAAATATCTTAGCCAATGGATTATGTTTTGTTGATGTTGGTCCTGTACTTAAGAAAGTCATGTTTTGTCAGTTTCCTTCTATTGAGTCCTGGGAGTACTTGTACCCTAAAAATATAGTTGTATGCCTAGAGTCTGTGCCATGTTTTCACAATATCCTCAGTCAAGCCATGATCCATAGAACTCAGTCAGTCATGTGAATCAATAAATCTCAGTAATACAGTAATCTTAGTACTATACTATTATTCAACGGAACTCAGTTAATTTAGTCCAGTTCAATTCAGTAATCCATGATCTGTGTCTATTCTGATAGGAAAAGAAATTAGCACCGAGTGAACCCAAGGATGGGAACACATACTGTCAGATGAGGGTGTGATATTAGAAGTCATCCTTGCGTTTCAAAACTATGTTGCCAGCATAGGTTGAGACATCAACACTATTAGATGAGGGTTGATATGGTGGATAAGAACTATTAGATGATGGCCCCACCATTCTCTTTTGGGGATACTGTCAGATGAGGGTTACTCACAGCTTGTCCTTACTAGTGCCGTGGTTTTGACACTCTTCTAATTAGTGTTACAGATTGGATCCCAACGCAACCATAATGGTGTATTAGGGGCATGCCGGGTAGGTAACTATTTCCCACAATTTCAGTTATAGAATCAGGACTGTCAGATATAGTCATTCAGTCTTAGTAATAGAACTCAGATAGTTTTATAGAATTCAGGACTGTCAGATAAAGCTAACTTAGAATAGTATGGAACTCACCTAATCCATCAAATTCAGGACTATCAGATACAGTCACTCATGTCATCTATTATATCAGTCATCAAAATTCAGTTATCAGTCATGTTAGTTATCAGTAAGTTCATGTTATCATGATCTAAGATATAGTTACGACATATTCATACGTGTATTCTCACGTTCATATTAGTCAGTTAGCCAGTATTGTTCATCCATATGAACCCCATGTATTCATCCTACCTTCCATGCATACCAGTACATTTAAAGTACTAATGCATTTGCGCTATGGTGTCTTATACCATAGGTTCAAAAGCACGAGCTCCAAAGCATTAGTAGCATTCCAGTCTGAGCAGTCAGAGTTAGCAGTGAGTCCTCATCTTTCGAGGACATGATCAGTATTTATTATCTCATTAATTAATTTATAAGTTGGAGTTAGTTGGTGACATATCCCATCAACTCCTTATCCAGATAGTTAAGTTTTAGATATTTTTCATACTACAGTATATTCAGATAGTATTTTAGTTTTGAGTATTCTATTACCCCACTCAAATATTATATTTTATCAGTCATGCAATTTTGAACCTTATGGCCTTTCAGCCTTTATTTCCAAATTATATTTAGTATGTTATACAGTGTATAGGACCAAATATCAGTCATGGTCTAGCTTGTGGTCCTTCGGGGTCATAAGCACCGTGTAGCATTTCGAGTACCAGATTTGGGGCATTACATTTCCTTCCCTAGTGAATGTTCTAGCAAATGTCAAGACTTCAAGGAAAAACACGATGTAGTGATTATGCTATTAATGTATTGACTGTTTATGTAAAGGAATTGACATCTAAGAGGGGTGTCATTCCATCAAAGAGGATTTTCTATCCATCCACTCCATTAGAGATTAAGGCTAAGAGGAGAAGGAAAGTAATTTCTAAGGCATTATCAAGCATCCAAAAAAGGCAAAATTACAACTCCTCTGTCCATGTTTTGCATTGAGAAATATGCAATGGCAAAAGGAGAGCAGCACGAGTTGAAGAAGGTGACTATATATGTCTGTTCCAACTAACAAACAGACACATATCTATTTCAACAGATGACACATCTGCTAAAAATTATCAAACAAATATATACATCTATTGCAATAGTTGACTAACTTATTACACAAGATAAAGTATTTGTTGCAACATATGTCTCGTCTATTTTAGCAAATCAAACAATTCTGTGTATCACCTTTTTCTACCAACAGATGATCTATCTGCTGTAATAGATGAGTCATATGTTGCAATAGATGGTTCATCCATTGGAAATTATCCTGTAGATTTTCCTCATGTAGAAATTTATCCCAAAAGCTGATTCATCTGTTGCAACAAAAGTATAATTTGTTTGGGACAATTTAAAATAGGAGGTAAACATGTTTGATTTGCTAGAACAAATGAGTTATCCTTTTTTATTTTGTTGTATCTCCGTGATTAGCATTGACCAATTCTGGATTTCCAAGTGGATTAGAAGCTACTGTTGAATAGCATTAATAATATGCTACTCTTTTTATGGTAATACGGGGAATAGAGAGCACAAAAACCATACATAAGAGACAATAAAGATCCACGATGACAAAAGTCGAATTCCATAGCACTGAATGAAGAACAACCTGTCCATATTGAGTAGATCTTTATAACTTGAGTCTGTCAAAGTAATAATATCACCCCTCCTTAGGAATTCTTGGCATCAATACTTAAATTATTGATTTATTTGTTCAGATCTGTACCCATAACAATTTTTTACATTTCATTTATTTGTTGATTTATTTCAGCTAATTTTTGAAAACTTTAATTTATTTTATTTTATCTATGAATTATATTTTTTCCTTAGATTTGAACTTATTAATTGAAATGAAATACTAGATTCAAATATTACAACAGATAATATATCTATTACAACATACGACATATCTGTTGAAAAATATCAAACAGATTTAGACATATGTTGCAATAGGTAGGTAATATGTTGGAAATTATCACACAGGTCTTCCTACTATTTCAATAGATAGACTTAAATAGAAATATCGACATAATACAACAGATGACCAACCCATTACAACAAACTATATGTCAGAACAGGTATAATATTTGTTACGAAGAATGGACAATCTGTTACATTATAAAAAATCAATTTTCATTAGACATAAAAATTGCCACTACATGTAAAAAAGTAAAAGCGACTTGAAATAAAAAAGGCGGAACCCATCGACAGTGTTCAGTTTAAACACCTAAAATAAAATAGGAATCAAGTAGATAATGTTCATTTTAAACACGTAAAATAAATAGGCATCAAATGTGTAAGTTTGTCACTTTTTGCCTAGTTGGCTGCTCGTGTGTAATTCATTTAGCCAAGGCTCTTTGAACCCCTATTTTTGCTGATTTAGCCCCCAACAGTTATATTTCTCCCATTGGTCTTATATATTCATATTCTTCCTAAAATTTAACTCTAAATTCCCAAATCTTCTTTTTCTTCTTTATCTTTTTTTCTCTATCCAAATTTATCTCGATTATTTGTATTTTTTTCTGCATATTTTTTTCATTTTTTCCAACTGAGCTAGACAATGTCGAACTTATCTTCCACTGTTTTTTGTGATAAAGATTTTTGATATTGTAAGTGTGAAGATCTATTGAAGACTTTTTGGACTCAACAAAATTCAGGTCGTAGGTATTTTACTTGTAAGATTTCAAAGGTAATATTTTCTTATTTAATTAGTTGATTACTTATTGTTTTGTAATTGTGTTGTAATTGTGGTCTTATTTTTGTAGAAGTTGGGTAGATGTTATTACTTTGATTGGTATGAATAACGACACCGTTTACAAGCAAATCGTGTAATCTATGGTTTGTTGAAGAAAGTCAAGGCTTTTGAAGAGAAACAAAATCGAGCAAGAAGATACTACATTGTTAGCGTTATTGCTACTAGTTTAGCGGTGTTGGGCACATGGATATTCAAGACTAATTGCTGAAATTTTCATGGTGGTGTATTTATATTTGCTACTGGTTTGGTGGCATTGAGCACATGGATATTCAAGCATACTTATTGGAAAATATCACATAGATTTAGACATATGTTGCAAAATGTAGGCCATCTGTAGGAAATTATCAAATAGGTATTCCCACTATTGCAACATATAAGACTATATCAGTACAATACAACAGAGGACTAACCTATTGCAGCAGATAAACTATCTGGCAGAATAGATAAAATATATTTTACAACAGATGGATAATCTGTTGCATTGTGAACAATTAAAATATCATCAGACAAAAAAAATTACCCCTACATGTATGTATATGCATTTATGTAATGTAATGTAAAGTATCAAACGTGAAGTGACTTGAAATAAAAAAATTGTTATTTCACAAGATCTTCTTTATACATAGGCTCCAAGCATCTATTTAGTACCCCATAATCCCAGACCTCTTGCATGTTTGCCACATCATTATCGCACAGAAAGGTCATTGGTTCGGCCATTTCTATGCCGATCAGCCTACATTCGATGTGTGCAAGAGCGTGCGACCCATACGCGGGATCATTTTCACTTTTTGGAAGGTCAATGTCCTTGTTTCAACCTTCAAAATTCCATGGCTACTTCATCAAAACTTTTCTTAGCAAACAATCCATTATTTTACTCTACCTCAACAAGATGGGGAACAACTCCAACAGTGGTTTCATGTAGGTAAAAAAATTGACCTCATCCAAGGCTGGTAAGTTGAAGTCATAAACCTTGATCTTTCCCCCTAGAGAAGTATCTCAACATCCCAATAATGTATGTTGTCCACGTTTATGACTCTAAGACTCCTGTTTGCCTTGGTCCTACTCTTGCTGTGTGGATTTGGCTTCTCTCTTCTAATATATTTTATCATTTTTTCATACTATTGGAACCCAAAAAGTAACGAATAAAATCCCTCGCCACCGGGAGTTGATGCTAGGTTACTGAGATAATCGTACCTATCCCTGAGATTCCTGTAAAAGTTGAGGTCCATTATTCTATCGGCAACATCAAAAGCTTCCAAGTAGTCTAATTGTCTGCCCTTTACGAGGCAGCGAATTTTTTAACATACTGTGATATAAGAAGTCAATTTTTAAATAGTTTAGTAATTGTAAAGAGGGAAAACATAGTGAAAGATACAATGGATGGTCCACCTATTGCAAAAGGTTCTCTAAATTTATTCACAAATTACCCATCTAATGCAACTTATGTAAAAGATGGGTAATATGTTCCAAAAGAACCAGCACATGTTGCACCAGAATACATATATGTTACAACAGATGAAAAGTAGATTAGAAGGCTTGGTTAGGAAAAGTAAACTTACACTGCCAATAATAACGCTCAAATTACACCTCTAATGCAAGAATATAAGCGATCATTGTCAATATATAACCAAACTAGGTTAGGGTCGATCCCACAGGGAATAGGGTCTGAATTAAAGTTGTATGCGGTTTAACCAACTGATAGCTAATAGTTTCCAAAAATTGGGGGTTTTAATGAGAGTTTGTAGTTATTTATTTAAGACTTCCATTTCAGTGTTTATGATCACTAGTTTATGGAAAACCAGAGTTATGTTCACCATGGCCGTTGGTAGTTGATAGATACTAGGTGCAATTCAATATCTTTGGAGTTGGTAGGAACAACAGATTATCCTTGCCGATGATCTATCTGAATGTCTCTCGACCTATCTAGACAATTTATTATCTAATTCTCTCAAACTTAAATAACTTATATTTTATGACCGAATGTTATCTCATGTAGATTAATCCTATTACAGTATTAATCATTAAATGAGAGCTTAACCTTCCCACTCCCTGTTGATAATTCGCTTCCTCTAGCTTATTTCTCTATTCGAGCAAACAAACCTAAGGCGTGATCTATTTTTTGTAACCAATAGATTTAAGTATAGAATAATGGAATTTCAAAGAGTTCCTAATACCCTTAGAATTTTTTAAGCACCTAGCTTTATGTCAACACCTAACCCATAGATCCCATAACTCGGGTTAAAGAGTTTAGCCACTCATGCTGTAAAGATCCAAGCAATAAATTGAATTAATACTTAGAGATATCATACTTACAGAATAGTGAAGAGCAATAATTGTTCTTTGATTCAATCCTTGAAGAAATCCCAAGAAAAATATGAATATTAATCTATCACTATTAATTGTAATTCCTATTCCCCAAAAAAAAACTCGAGAGTAAAACATAGAAACTAAGTTAAAAATATTAAGAATAAAGTTGCATGTCCGATGCCTGAGGAAACCTTAAACAAATCTTTAAATAGTATGTTCTAAATATGGAAACAAAATCAAGGTTACAACTTTTCCTCAGAATAGACGACGACATCCGTGATAGCTTATCAAGAATCTGACGAATTATCACGGATGTCGTCAACTCCTCTTCACTTTTGGCTCTTACTATCTAAGAATGATGACGACGACGATGGCTTATCAGGATTTTGATTGGCCTATCACAAAATGTCATCAACTCTTCCCGCTAAAACTCATCTCCTATTTAAGGCTGACGTTATCCTTGATAGCTTATCACTAGGTTGACGACTTATCATGAATGGTGTAAGCCATACTTGTCTTTTATTTTCTTCACATTTTAGCCTTTTTTCTTCCATTTTTTTTGGTTCTCCTGCATCTCAACATTTACTGCAAAATCAAAGTAAGACTAATAAAAAACAACTAAAGTTGCTCAAGACCTTGCAATTATTTTGAGTTTAAAGCCTCGAATGTTTTAGCACATGCTCACACATCAACACCCTCAACTTAAAACAATTGCTTGTCCTTAAGTAACCAAAACATAACTAAGAGAATACAAAGTACAATTTGGCAGCTAACTACTTATATGAGCTCAGAATAAATTCAGCTTCTCCAAGGTCAGTCAATTTAAAGCTCATTGTAGATGTTTTGAAGAACAACCATGCAACTTTCCAGAATCAAGATACGCTGAAGATGGATGCGGTCTTTTCAATCATCATATTATCTTTTTATCATCTTTAACACAACTTTCTCTTTTCTTATTCCTTTTTCACTGCACCAAACTTTTTATTCTTTTTTCTTATTCTACCTCTCTTTATGCTCATTTTGTATCACGCACCCCTATGATATCCACTCTCAACTTAGGTTGTTTGCCTAAGTCAAGGTTCACAGTATCCAAGGAGGACCAGGGCCAAAGCAGGTTCATTGTGAGGCAAACGGGAAGATGAGAGGTGTCATAGAAAGAAATAGGCATATAGGCTTAAATAAGGGATCAAAGGATATTATTCATATTGTGAAGGTTATTTAGGCTTAAAGTGTGTTACAATCGAGAATGGCCTATGATCTTTTCCAAACCCCTATCCTACAACCTGGGCAGGACTAACAGGGAAAGTCCTAGATTCGGCACACAACAGAAATTGAGTAAGACCTCACACACAAAAGGCAGACAAGTAAATCACATATCACTACTTATCCGATTCATGCAATTTGTTCAGCGAAAATTGTCAAGTCTCTAGGCTAATGCCATAAAAAGATGCATCGCGGTTACAAATGAATGCAATTCACATAGTTATAAATTCAGATCAATGGAGAGGTGCTCATAAGTCACAAAATAAGCTAACTGCCTCAAGTACCTGTATTACTCCTAATTATTTACCAAAAATTGTTACAACAACATCATACCCTACACCCTCAACTTAAAATTGAAAATAAAGCTAAACTAACGGTTAGAGTATAACTAAAATGACTCAAGCTCGGGGGTCATGGGTTTATGACCCTGCTACTGCATTATCTACTACCTTCTCTCCACTGAGAGCTTCTAGCCCTGCAGTGGTAGGGGTTCTGCTAGATGAGGCACCTACAGCCCTGGCTTTCAAAGCCTTCTTCCATCTCTTATTGTCCGATTGGGACTCCATTCTTGATTTCTTTGACTCCGCTTTTTTGGCCATAATTTTTGCCTTGTTTTTCACTCTTATTTCTTCCTCACTGTAAGGGTCTTCTTTCTTATCTTTGCCCTTGTTCTCACTCTTCTTCTTCTTCTTTTTCTTTGATGAATCTCCAGTGAGGTCAAGCATTGGAATTTCTTCCTCTGATTCATGTATAGCCAGATCTATCGGCACCATAAATTGGTCCTGCTGCAATACCCTAACATCGACCTTTACCTTATTCAAAGTTGCTCTGAATTTAGCTAGATCAGCCCCTAACATTTCTTTTGCCCGTGCATCAAATCGGTTCTCCAAATCTGTAATACGTCTAGGAAAAGTCACAAAAGGCTCAAGAGCATCCTTGATTCTCTTATCTACTATAGCGGCAAACTTTTTGGCAAAGGCATGTAGTTGTACCTCATACCATTTTGCTTGTTTGGCCACTTATCTGATATTGATTGGATGAAATACAAATCCTATTGATACTGTAGAAGCTGAGGGATTGGCTTCATTCTCAGTCACTTAACCTGCCTGTGCTAAAAAAGTTGGCTGCGCAGTCTCAGAATCTTGCATTTCCACATTAGGTGTTGAACCATCATATATAACTGGAGGGTCTGCTGCTACCTATGCACCTCTGTCAAGTCTCAGTCCTAGTTGATTTTGATCATACCATATGGGGTTATGAGTTTTTTTGGGCAGGGACGTCATCATCAACCCCTGCTATCTCTGGCACATTAGCAACTCAGCACAACTCTGTGATAAGACAAGGGAAAGGATAAGCAGTGTTGGTTCTCAACATTCTAATCTTCATCTCATCATCAATAATTTCCTTGAATTTTAAGGGAAGCTGCTGCACCATGCTTGCTACTAGGATAGCACAATCATCACCCAGAATGTTGTCTCCATCAGTGGGCATCAGCTAGATACGCACTATCCCCCACCAAAAAATTTTCTCTTGAGTCAAAGAGGACTTATAAATTCTCTCATTTGGGTTGGTCACCCATGCTGGTTCCCTTTAGGCTATGATGTTGGCCAACTACGGACGTTGATTTGCTTAATTTTTAATACGAGCATAGACTGATGGTGAAGTGGCCTAAGGAGTGAAGTCGAGGCCATGCAAGAACCTGATGATGGTTCTGATTGAGATATCAACCCTTACGCCCCTTACCTAAACTCTCTCCAATAGGGGTTGGTATACAACTATTTCTCTTGACCTACACATGTTTTCTAACTGAGTCTGGTAGTTCGCATAAAACTCTCAGACCAGTGTAGGGAAAAATGAGCTTCCCCCTTTTGTAGTCTGTCCCAAGCTGTACTCTTGGAACTTCTATTCCACTTCAGGATACCTACAGAGACCTTTGGTGATAATCCTCTTTTCTTCCTGAATCGGCCTTTTAGTCCTTCTTCTATCAGTTCTGCGGAGCCCAGCAGTGAAGATGTCATCTGCCTTGGGAATTTTCCATCTAGCATTATATCTTATTTGGGGTTCTTACATTTGATAAGTGTTCCCCAAATTGGATACTCCTCATCATTTTGTTGTTCAGTGGAAGGGGATTCAGATGTTGTTCCCTCAGACTTAAGCTCCTCAGACTCTTCATGTTCTTTCTCTTCAGATTCAGCATGTTTAGAATCATGCTACTCATGTTCAGAATGTTTAGATGCCTCCTGCTCTGAATAAATTGTTGTTTCAGTGTCCTAACTATCCTCCACCTCAGCTAGTGGGGGTGGTGGAGGCTGGTTAAGGCTTTGCTTCTTCTTTCGCTTCCTGAGCATAGGTTCTTCCTCTTCATAATCAGACTCCTTATGGATGAGCTTTCAGTGTACACTTTTTTGTTGTTTCTTCTTTGTAAGCATGGGGTTCTTTTCTTTAGGTTCCATTATAGGGTTCCTATAGCAATAGAAAAACCATTAGTCAATCCTCAAGAGCCTAAACACAAACACATTAATCATTTAAGCTTCACATCCTTTGAAAAGGGTCATTCATGCTTCAGGTTCCAGGTATGATAATATTTCTTGATAAGCTGTCATGACTGTGATTGCTTATCACAATTTTCATCATCCTTAGATAGAACCTGTGAAACTTTATCAACTTCTGATGACATTTCTGATAAGCCATCACAAATGTGATAGCTTATCACAAATGTCGTCAGCACTAAACAGAACTCACATCATTCTTAGTGGCCTTTGATGAAATTTTTGATAAGGCATCACATTTGTGATAGCTTATCAAGAATGTCATCAGCTCTTATCAGAGCCCCACTTTTGATTTTTACTCTATTTTTGGCCTCATTATTTCTTAAAATCCACTCGAGTTCTGATTTGTGAGCGGAATTTTAAGCCTTAGGCTTGCACAGCAAACCCTAGTTTCGAATTTCAACCCCTTTTCTAGTTGAACGTAGTTCAAGTCTCTTGGTAACTTGGTTTTTCATCCATCTATCCCTTACCACTTGAAAAGAAAAGTCAAATTTAGAGCATACCTGATGAGAGCCTTCGATGTGATTACACGCACAAGAGGAAGTAGGAAGAAATTCTTTATTTTAATTGGAAATCCACACACAAGGAAACTTGCTTTTTATTTTACTTGGAAAGAATTTTGAATAAGGAAATAAAATACTCTAAATATTAAAAGGAAATAGCTTTAAAAGGGAGTAAAAATAAGCGGGAAGGTGGAAAGGTTTGACTGGGCCCGAGTCGGATCTTTATAATTGGCCCAGATTTGGTTGTTAAGTTACTTTCTGACAACATTTTATGATGGCTTGTCACAGGTGTGATGACCTATCACGAATGTCATCAGCCTTAATAGAATTTCAATTTAAAATTTGCCTCTTACGACAATTCTGATAGCTTATCACAGTTTTGACGGCTTATCATGAATTCCGTCATGAGTTTTTCTGCTAATTTCATCAGTTTTCCACCTTCCGTGAGCTAAAACACTTTACTGGAATATAAAATTTTGAATTGCCTCCTAATAACGCCTGATTTACTATTGCGGCACGACTTAGTTATCTTGACTACTCAGACTTCGCCAAGACAACCTGTTGATACCTCTTTATCATCTTCATAAAATACATCAACGATTGATAAAACACCCATCTCTTTTTGCTGATTCATGGATAAGTGTATCTCAAAGCGTGCTTCTTTATCATTTAGCCTGAACTTCAGCTTATTCAGCTCTATGTCTACGATCACTCTCCCAATTGTTAGGAATGGTCTACCCAAGATGATGGGTACTTCAAAGTCCACCTCATAATCTAGGACTACAAAATCAGCAGGCAGAATAAAATCGGCTACCTTTACAAAAACATCATGCAATATGCCCACAGTTGCTTCACACACCTATCTGCCATCACCAACTGCATATTTGTTGGGGTAGGATTCCCCAAATCCGGTTTTTTGTACAAAGAAAGTGGCATTAGGTTTATATTGGCACCCAGATCACATAATACTTTGGTGAATTTCATAGAACCAATAGTACATGAAATGGTAAACGCTCCCGAGTCTGCTTTTTTTTACACTAAAGACCTTGTAGAGATAATACCATAATGGAGAAGATTGACCTCCATCTCATGGCTAACCTTTCATTTCATGGTCAAAAGTTCGTTCATGAACTTTGCGTATCCTGGCATTTGCTCAAGTGCCTCAACCAAAGGCATATTTATTGCCAATTGCTTGAGCATTGCCAGGAATTTGCTGGATTTTGCATCCTCGGCCATCTTTTTCAATCATTGAGGAAAGGGAGGTGGTGGTCTTAGGATAGTTTTAAACACTAGTTACTCTTCCTTGTTTCTTTCCTTCTCCAAAGCATTAACAGAACTATCCAGCTTCTCAAACTCTACTGGATTACTTTCTTTGGATTCATCAATAACTACCTCACCATCTACAGATTTGCCCACAGAAGGGTCAGGTAATATCTTACCACTCCTAGTGGTAATCGCCATACATGAGCCATTATTCCATGAATTTTGAACCATATCGCTTGTAATGTTCTGCTCTTTCTATGGTTAAATATAGCAAAAAGTTGGCTCATCTGCTGCTCCAACTTTTTTATTACAGTGAAGTATGAGTGCACCAAATGACTGATGGATGTTAGATGGGTCTTCATGGTGGTTACACCAGAGTTGGTGGCCTGAACTCCCTTCAATAACTTTTCCATTATGTCCTCCATGGACATCTTTCCAGAGTTAGTTGCAGCAGCTTCTTGATTTCCAGGAGAAATATATAAACCACTCCTGGCATTATTGCTTCTCCAGTTTCCCTGTTTCCTGTCTTTGTAACTAAGATTGTCATAAATGTTCCGACCTTTATTCCCTTGGTTATTGCATCGGAAACCTCCCTAAATATTAACATAATTCGCCTCTTCTTTAGGTTCCACATCCACTCGGTCTTGAGATGTTACAACTTTTACTTTTTCAGTCGTCCCTAATAATAGGTGCTTAGTGAGCAAGTCCATCTGAGTCTTTACATGGGCCATGTCTTGATCCCTATCCTTATCTCTCCTACGTTGTTCAATAGATATACCAATAGAAATAGTGGGGCTTGCTACCACAGAATCCCTGGTATGCCAAAACCAACTCTGTTTGGTCATCCTATTTAGCATATCTGAGGCATCATGAAAAGACAGATCAACAAACGAACCACCAGCACCATTATCTACTATTAACTTTATTACAGAGTTTAGGTCTCTATACAAAGTCTCCATCAAGTGTAGGTCTATCATATTGTGGTTCGAACAGTGTGTTAGCTTCTTCTTAAATCTCTCCTATGTTCATGCAAAGCTTCAGTAGGGAGCTGTCTAAAGTTGCTGATCTCGTCTCTTAACTGTACCCTCCTGGAGGATAGAAAAAATCATTCTAGGAATGCTTCTTTCAATTCCCTCCAGTGGGTGATGGAATCAGGCGTAAGCTCATTCAGCCACAATGTTGCCTCCCCAGACAGAGACAGCGGGAACAACCTCAATCGGATAGAGTTCTAGCACTCCTGGGTTATCAAAATATTTGAAAATGGTGACAAAATTCACTAGAAGCAGGTTGGGGTCATCCCCAAGAAGGCCTCCAAACAACTCCTTCAGATTAAGGAGTTGGATCATAGTGCTCGTAATGTTAAATTTGGCTCCAGGTGCCAATGGTGGAGGAATGATTGCACCCATTTCACCTGCCCCATCCATGCCATCATCATCATCATTCAGGTCATACTGGACTGTTTGGTACTCTTGTCTTCTTTGGAATGGACGGTTCCAATTAACATTACATGGCACTTGTGCAGCTATCTACTCTGCAGGACTTGGGTTACCAGGGTTCAATAACTCCTAGTCCCCCAAATCTTCATCCTTAGGGTTTGGATATCATGTATGTTGCCCGACATTTTGCACATTCACCTGAGCTCTAGCTAAGGCTGCCAGTTTGTCAGCCTCTTGCTGTTCTGCCATTTTTCCTATTCGTTATAGTTTCGAATTTAGTGGTAATAATGTTTATCCAAAACTTTTGGTGCTTGGCATACACTGTGAAATCCTGCAAATAAACAAAAACAACAAATAAACATAAATCTAGGAAACTTGACTAATAATCAATTAGCGCATACAAACTTCAGCTTACAAACATATTCCCCGGTAACGGCGCCATTTTTGATAATGTTCAAATTCACCTCTCATGCGAGAATGTAAGTGATCGTTGTCAATATATAACTCAACTAGGTTAGGGTCGATCACACAGGGAATAGGGTGTGAATTAAAGTTGTATGCGGTTTAACCAATTGATAGCTAATAGTTTCCAAAAATTGGGGGTTTTAATGAGAGTTTGCAATTATTTATTTTAGACTTCAATTGCAGCGTTTGTGATCACTAGTTTATGGAAAACCAGAGTTATGTTCACCATGGGCGTCGGTAGTTGATAGATACTTGGTGCAATTCAAGGTCCTTGGAGTAGGTAGAAACAAAAGATTATCCTTGCCGATGATCTATCTGAATGTCTCTCGACCTATCCAGACAATTTATTACCTAATTCTCTCAAACTTAAGTAACTTATATTTTATGACCGGATGTTATCTCAGGTAGATTAATCCTGTTATGGCATTAATCGTTAATTGAGAGCTTAACCTTCCCATTCCCTGTTGATAATTCGCTTTCTCTAGCTTATTTCTCTGTTCAAGCAAACAAACCTAAGGCGTGATCTATTGTTTGCAACCAATAGATTTAAGTATAGAATAGTGGAATTTCAAGGAGTTCCTACTACCTTTAGAATCTGTTAAGCACCTAGCATCATGCCAACACCTAACCCACAGATGCCATAACTCGGGCTAAATAGTTTAGCCACTCATGCTGTAAAGATCAAAGCAATAAATTGAATTCATACTTAGAGATATCATACTTATAGAATAGTGAAGATAAATAATTGTTCTTTGATTCAATACTTGAAGAAATCCCAAGAAAAATATAAATATTAATCTATCATTGTTAATTGTAATTTCTATTTCCAAAAAAAAACTCGAGAGTAAAACGTAGAAACTAAGTCAAAAATATTGAGAATAAAGTTGCATGTCCGATGCCTGAGGAAACCCTAAACAAATATTTAAATAGTTTGTTCTAAATATGGAAACAAAATCAAGGTTACAGGTTTTCCTCGGAATAGATGATGACATCCGTGATAGCTTATCAGGAGTCTGACGGCTTATCATGGATATCATCAGCTTCTTTTCACTTTTGGCTCTCGCTATCTAAGACTAACGACGACTACTACAGCTTATCAGGATTTTAACGGCCTATCACAAAATATTGTCAACTCTTCCAGCTAAAACTCATCTCCTGTTTAAGGCTGACGTTATCCTTGATAGATTATCACTGGGCTGATGACTTATCATGAATGTCGTCAGTCACACTTGTCTTTCATTTGGTTTACATTTTAGCCTTTTTTCTTCCATTATTTTTGGTTCTCCTGCATCTCAACATTTACTGCAAAATCAAAGTAAGACTAATAAAAAACAACTGAAGTTGCTCAAGATTTTGCAATTATTTCAAGTTAAAAGCCTCAAATATGTTAGCATATACTCACACAGGAATCCACATACCGTGTACACATATCTGTCATACTTCTGAAGTCTTCGGCGAAAAAGGTATGGATGGGGTAATCTTTTGCGCCTTGCTTGGACCGTCACAAATCCCTGTGTATATGTCCACCTTCTTGAATGGCCCTTGTACGTCAACAACTTTTGGAATGGGAAGAGTTATAATTTTTTTGGATTTTGGATTGGAGTGTACTTGGCTAATTGTTTTTTTCTTCCTCCTAACCGTCGTTGTAGGAGTGTATGGCTCCCTCACCTTCATGGATGGTATGACACCCCTCTTGGATTTCAATTGCTCAATAGAATTAGCGATAGCCTCTACTTTTTCAAAGAGTTTATCCTTGTTGTCCTTGAACTCTTCACATTTGCAATGAGAACATGAGGGTGAAGAGGGGTAAGAGGGACCAGTGTAAGGGTGAGACGGACCTGTGTAATGGGGAAAAGGACCTGTGAGAGGTGTGTTTTCAAACATATTTTTTTCTCAAGAATCAACATGCTCAACATCATGACTGAGAGTAGCATCAGCATGCCTACCACCAACATCAACTCCACCAGCAACACCCCCAGAAGAAGCACCAGAATCTACTGCAGTAGTTTGGTCATAAAGAGCCTCAACACTAGGCTAACCTTGCCTAATTGCTCTTCTTATGGCTGTTGCTCCAGCCAATTACCTCTTTATTAACTCCACTATTGGGTTTGATATAGTATCAACATGACCTAGAGTAATAAAAGAAATCATCCCCAACACCTACTTAGTAGGCACTATCCATGGATACACAACCTATAAACAAAAGACAGATACATTTAAATCATATAATATAATAATTTTCACAGTTGGGTTACTTGTTAACACAGATAACTTATGCAATAGATGATCTGTATGTCTAAACAAATTAACAATATATTGCATCAGATTACCCATCTATTACATAATTTGTAGTAGATGGTTAATTTGTTAAGAGTTGGGTTCAGAAAACCAAATCTACAGATGGATAATCTGATGAAAAATATCAATCGTCTATCTCAATAGATTACCTATCTGTTGCACCAGTTGGCAAAGGACGGGTATTCTATCACAATAGATGTCCCATCTGGTACATCAGATATAATATCTGTTGCACCAGATATATCATATTTTCAATATCTTTCATTGAGTTAAATTATTTTTCTTAAAAGTAGACGTACTGCATCATCTGAAGGGTTAAAGAGATCAATTTTCTTAATTCTTGTGTTGTTCTTTACAGACAACCACCTAAACATCCTTGGATGAAAAACCTCATCCGAGTAATCCATTACCTGCTTTCGGAGAGGAGGAATGACTTCAAATTCCCAAGCCTAAAAAATATAAATAGGAAGCAAGCAAAAAAAGCCATATTAACTATATTAAATATAAATTAATGGATGAGTAAAAACAGTGATTAATTTTACCATGAAGGCCCAAGAAAAGCCGTATAATGTGATCATCCCTGGGCGTAGCTTTGTCAGTAAATATTTAACAGTCAAGTAGAAGTTGTTATATCCCCAGGGATATTTGTTGAATTTATCAAAATCGTCATCACACGCCAACAAATCATCTTCTACGACTTTGTTGACGTCTCTTTCCAATAGAACGGAATGGTAAAACCAAACTAAGCATAATTTCTCCCTGTACTACCTTGGTATGATTTTATCCTTGAGATCTGTCATCAAATTCGATGCATTGTAGCCACATACAATAATATCTAACAACCTAGCTATTTTTTCCTTGTGTTAGTTGGTTTTGCTGGGTGGTCACTGGGACAATGCCTTCCCTCTATTTTATTATGGTGGTTTGGCTGTCCTGCTTGCCTTGGTGATAGGTTCTTATGGACGATCGCATCTCAAGCCCTTCATTATGGCAACGCATCTCAAGCCCTTCATTATGGCAAACTCTTACAAGCTAAAACAGACTGGCATGCCACAGTAGTTGATCCAGATTTCATCCATATTTTTTTCCTCCTCCTTTAAATCTTTATCATTCCCCACATACTTGATCTTGCACTTGAGAGACCATATACCATCCTTATTTAGAAATGGGCAGGGTGGTCCTCAGGAAGCTCATCCAAAGAAGCTCCTCTCAAAAAGTCCGTCTATGTTTTTGTTCTTCATAATATTTCTACAATAATTAAATTTTCTCCCCAACTGACATTTAAGTACAAGTTCACCAGTTAGTTCTACAGGCTCATATATCAAAATCGCAACTTGAAACCTATTAATACTAATAATTTTGACAGGATCATATAGGGATGTGGATATTAATTCACACCCCATTGGTGATCCATTATCATCATGTTCATGATCATCCTCTTTCTCACTCTCTAATTCCTCCTCTTTCTCACTTTCATTTTCTTCATCACCATTTACAGACCTTTGTCCACCTCCCTCAATTTTGTTTTCATATCTCTCCTCAGCTTCAGTTTTCCCTGACTGAGATTGTTTAGGAAGCTTCTCTGAATCCCTCTGTACTGTAGCCTTTGTTGTTGGGTGGTCAGAAGTTAATCCACTTTCACTTTCTTTCCTTTTAGGACACATGTTTTACCTACAAACAACAGAAAAACAAATTACATTACGATTGATATAAGAATAAATTTTTAAAAATACATACAAACACCACCAATACCGACACACCAACAGCTACCACCACAAACACCACCAACCAATGCTACAAATACCACGAATACCAATACCACAAATAGACACCACAAACACCACCAACCAATGCCACCAATAGCCACCACAAATACCACCAGTGCCACCACGATGATCACTAACACTACCACTATGACCACCAAAACCACAAACACCATCCAACAATACCACGACATTCAATGGAACACTGTAACAAAAACTAGAGTTTTCGTGAGTTCTTCCTCTAATTTTACCATATAAACTAAAAATTGTAAACCCATTCTCGAAGATAATACAACTAAAAGTCTTCTTTTTCATCATTAACTTAAAATCCCTTATTTTTAATGTAGAACTCTTCTCGAACTCTGCTACCTATGAAGACAAAAAAAACAATTGATACAAGCAAGAATGAAGTCGAAAATAACATCCATGTGGTCAAACATTAGAAGAAAATTGATTTGTTGTGAAGAGTTGAGCAATTTTTTGAGTAGTTGTTGTCTGTATTGTTGAGAAAGAGAAAAGAGCAAGAATTCGAGATTTGAAATGATGAAACTTTTTCCTCATAAATTGATGATTTGTATGAGTTGATTAGTATTTAGGAAAAATTTGAAAAGTTTTAAAAATATTAATTTGGTCTGAATTGATCTTAATTATTGTTTGAAATTATAAAAGATAAGCATAATTTGTAATCCTCTCATCATGCAATTGCCAAAAGATATACTTGAAGTTGTAGTTAACTCTATGAATTACCCCTAGTCCTAGATTAATCAATTTAAGTATTAGTTGAACATATGAACTCAATTAAAATTAAATAAAAATAAATGCTCAACCTGTTATAACAGATGACTTATCTGTAGGAATTAATCAAACAGATTAAGTCATTTGTTGCAACAGATTACCCATCTATTGTAAATTATCAAACAGATTAAGTCATCTATTACAACAGATTACCCATCTGTTGTAAATTATCAAATAGGCGTTGTCATTTATTGTAGTTGACCCTATGAGAACTCATCCCTAGTCCTATATTAATCAATTAAGGTATTAGATGAATATATAAGGTAATATAAATAGCTTCAGCTCAGTGCGGTCGATTGATGACTCTAGTCGGGAGGAACGCAATACCGTCTTATCATGCAATTGCCAAAAGGCTCAATTAAAGTTGCAGTTGACCCTATGAGAAATCACCCCTAGTCCTAGATTAATCAATTAAGGTATTTGTTGAACATATAAGGTAATAAGAATCGATTTAGCTCAGAGTGATCGATCGATGAAACTGGTCGGGAGGAACACAATACCGCTCATTATGCAATTGCCAAAAGGCTGAATTAAAGTTGTAGTTGACCCAATAAGAACTTATCCCTAGTCTTATATTAATCAATTAAGGTATTAGTTGAACATATAAGGTAATAAAAATTGATTCATCTTAGAGCGATTGATCGATGACTCTGGTCTGGAGAAATAGAAAACTATCTCATCATGTAATTGCCAAAAGGCTCAATTGAAGTTGTAGTTGACCCTATGAGAACTCACCCCTAGTCCTATATTAATCAATTAAGGTATTAGTTGAACATATAAGGTAATAAAAATATATTCAGCTCTAAGCAATCGATCGATGACTCTGGTCGGAAGGAATGCAATACCATATCATCATGCAATTATCAAAAGACTTAATTAAAGTTGTAGTTAACCCTATGATAACTCACCCCTAGTCCTAGGTTAATCAATTTAGGTATTAGTTGAACATATAAGGTAATAAGAATTGATTCATCTCAAAGCGATCGATCGATGACTCTGGTCGGGAGAAAGGTAATACCGTCTCATTATTTAATTGTTAGAAAGCTTAATTAAAGTTGTAGTTTAACCTATGAGAACTCACCCCTAGTCCTAGATTAATCAATCAAGGTATTAGTTGAACATATAAGGTAATGAAAATTGATTCAGCTAAGAGCGATCGATCGACGACTCTGGTCAGGAGAAATACAATACTATTTTATCATGCCATTTCCCAAAGACTCAATTAAAGTTGTAGTTGACCCTATGATAACTCACCCCTAGTCCTAGATTAATCAATTTAGGTATTAGTTGAACATATAAGGTAATAAGAATCGATTCATCTCAGAGCGATCGATCGATGACTCTGGCCGGGAGGAATGCAATACCATCTTATCATTCAATTGCCAAAAGACTCAATTAAAGTTGTAGTTGAACCTATGAGAACTCACCCTTGGTCCTAGGTTAATCAATTTAGGTATTAGTTGAACATATAAACTCAATTGAAATTGTATAAAAACAAATGTTCAATATGTTGGAACAGATGACTTATCTATTAGAATTTATCAAACAGATTAAGTCATCTATTACAACAGATTATACTTCTATTGTAAATCAACAAACAGGCACTGCCATCTGTTGCAACAGATGATTGAGCTTTGGAAATTTTTAAATAAAAATTTTCATCTATTGCAAAGTGTGACTTAGATGTTTTAAGATCTTTTTTAAAGCAATTTAGGTATTTCCTATCCGAGATAAAAAAAAAAAGATAAAATACTAAGGCGGTAAAAAATATTACTTGGATAACTCAAAAATCTCCTCATTGAGTAGTCTTATCTGTTCTTTTAAATGTTACTGTCTCCTCGTGCCCCTCAAAATTTATTAATAAAAATTTAAAACTCATATCTAGAATGCTCTCTCTTCTTTATTATCAGTTCTCTTTCTCGTCCTTTTTTCTCTCTTTTCTCTCCTCTTTCAGAAAAGGATCTTTTTGAATATTAACCAATCAATATCTTTTCTCAACTGAACTGTATGTTCTGATCCCTTTATTTTTTGACATTGCAGTTATGGTTCAATATTGCTCTTCTTTCTTATCTTCTTATTTATATGTTATTTAAATTAGATATTTACATCTATTATTATTAATGATTTACCCATTACCAATTTTCTATTTATTGAGAACATTGACGGAAAGGTGACTTTTAAGTCATGAATGAATGAACATCCCATTGTTTTTATTAAAATATGCATAAAAAAGTTATCTGTTGGGAGAACTTCAAAAGCCCTGATGTCAGTATAGTTTTTTTTATGTTTTTTGTTTGTTACTTAGGTGGTACTGTTATTGGGAGTGGTTGTCATGTTGGAACATATGGTGTTTTTATTGATAATGGTGTTGAAATATATGGTATTGTTTCTTTATTGTTGATATTGTTGGTGGTGATGTTGCAACCATTTTCTTAACTTTTGCAAATGATGAATCAACTGTTGGAACAGACGGAGCAACTGTTTGAAGAAATCAAACTAGTAGCAAGGATGGTATTATTTATTCCAACAGATGACCTAATTGTTGTATTATGTCATCCATCTGTTGCAAAAAATGCCTTATCGGTTGAACAGATAGGGAATCAATTACATCAGATTGGTCATCTGCTGATTCATTCAATTTTGTGTTACTCTTTTGTAATTTTCTTTTTGTTCTTCTCTTGTTTTTCATCAAATGTATTTCTCTTGTTTGCAGATAAAAGGAAGTGAAATTGGATAAACTTTTTCCCAACCAACATTAAAGGCTATAGTAAAGATGGGTTCAGATGAATAAACTGCTTGCTGATGGAACCACTTTACATGTGGGAGGTATGTATTACTGATTAACCTATCGAGAAAACACATATCTAGTACAATAATTTTGTGAATGTTGGTTCTTTACCTATTAGGAGTTAATACTTCAAACAAGATATGGCATTTTATAGTTAAGATTATTAGGTTCGAACTGTTAAGGCTGAGGGACCAAGTAGGTGGTGTCGATACCCTGTTACAATTTAATCAAGATTTTGCTAATGTTTATGTGTCAAGTTTGGAGAAGTGTAATCATTCAAATAGTTATTGCACTAACTTTGAGAGTTCAATGAACTTTTGCAAGGCCTCCAAAGCTTTGCACTACTGCAAAAAAGAATGGAAATGACTATAGTTATTGCTCTAGTCCAAATTTATATGGATGGGTTGCTCGAGGAGACTATTATACAATAGAAGGTTATTGTAAGAATACCTGTATGGGAAGGGGGAGGTGGAGAATACCATGTATCAACTTAGACCTTATTAAAGAAGAAACACAAAGCAGAAAGGAAAGTCTAGCAAAACTGGCTGATGAAATTGACATGAAAAATGAAAAAACAGAATGAGTTGCGAATGTAAAAGTGTATCCAAAAGAGAAAATCCATCAGTATTTCTTGAAAAAAAAAAAAGCTCAAGTGGAATAGAGTTGTGCACTTTGTTTGGGGACTACAACTAGCTAGCATGGCCTGAATAAAGACCCACAAAATACATGACCAGACCTCTAAAGTTTCAGCTTAACGAGCATGGAAGGTGGTAAGACTGTCAGTCAGGATTAAAACCTGAACTAAATACTCCTTAATTTAAAATAAGGGATCAAGCCAAGGTGGCAATTTCTCAAGTTAAACTCTCATCCCATGCCTCTTGTTTATTCGCTATGGTCAGGTCATAGGAAGTGGAAATAATAAGGCATGAGATTTCTTCCCAACTTCAGACTTTTTTGTTCTATTGCCATTGACCTGATCATAGCCATAAACAGAAGGCATGGGATGCAATTTAGACTTTAAAAATTGACGCCTTGGCTTTCCTTATTTTTAATTTTGGAGTTGTTGGTTCAGGTTTTATTCTTGACTGAAAATCTTACCAATATCCTGTGCTCGCGAAGCCGCTTTATTTGAGTTTTGGTCCTGCATTTTTTAAGTCTTCATTAAGGCCACGCTTGAAAGTTGCAATCTCTAGCAAAGTGACCATCTCCAGTCCTCTTGACCATTTTTCTTTTTCTTCAATGACTGACAGATTTTTATATTTTGATACACTTTCATATTTGAAGATCATTCAGTTTTTTTGTTTCTCATGTCAATTTCATTGGCCAGATTCTCTAGATATTTCTTACTTGCTTTCTGCTCTTCCTCTTAAACAGGGTCTGAGATGTTATATGGTCTTCTCTACCTCCCCCTTCTCGCACAGGTATTCTACCAAGCACCTTCTGTTGTATAATAGTCTCCTTGAGCACCCTATTCATATAAATTTGGACCAGGGGAATTTCTATTGGTTCCATCATTGTTTGCTGCAGTGCGAGGATTTGGAGGCCTTTCAAGAAATCCATTGCACCATTAAAATCGGTCCAATCACTATTGGATATTTACACTGCCGCCAAAAACTTGAACCATTCCCCAAATTTGACACAAAAACATGAGCATAAACTATCATTAAATTGTAACAGGGTATCGACACCACTGTCTAGGAAACCCTTCAGCCTTATCAGTTTGCACCTATCAAACTAAACTGTACATGCAGGATCTTGTTTGAAGGAACAGTATCTAATCGGTAAAAAACTAGATTCACAAAATCATTAAACTGAATTAAAATAATAAAAACCAAAAGATGAAGTTGTACCATCTCCCATTAATGCTCCAATACATTTCAAGATGATTAATAACAAGTACAAAGATGTATTTATAATGGAGAACAAGTCCCAAGCCATCTAGGATGTGCACTCTTTGTACTTGTTATTAATCATCTTGAAATGTATAGGAGCATTTAAAGGGGGCTGTTACAACTTTATCCCTTGGTTTTTATTATTCTAATTTAGTTCAATGATTTTGTCAATGCAGTTTTTTACCGATTAGACACTGATCCTTCAAACAAGATCCTGCATGTATAGTTTAGTTTGATAGGTGCGAACTGATAAGGCTGAAAGGTTTCCTAGACAGTGGTGTCAATACCCTATTACAATTTAATAACGGTTTATGCTCATGTTTTTGTGTCAAGTTTGGGGACTCGTTCAAGTTCTTGACACAAAAACATGAGCATAAATCGATATTAAATTGTAACGGGGTATCGAAACCACCGTCTAGGAAACACTTTATACTTATCAATTTGCACCTATCAAACTAAACTGTACATGCAGGATCTTGTTTGAAGGATTAGTGTCTAATCGGTTAAAAACTACATTCACAAAATCATTAAACTAAATTAAAATAATATAAACCAAAGAATGAAGTTGTAGCAGCCCCCTTTAATGATCCAAAACATTTCAAGATAATTAATAACAAGTACAAAGATGTATTTATAGTGGACAACAAGTCCCAAGCCATCTAGGATTACATGTGCACTCTTTTGCTGTGTTTGAAGTGGACCTCATGACACACCATCGGGATAGATTTGTAGGAGTTACATCATGAGAATTGGAGATATGGGCACAAGTCATGTAGAAGGCCTTGGATATGATTGTGGTAGTCGCGTCGCGAGCCCATTGCGATAGCTCTCTAGAATTTGCAACTGGAAATTTGGTTAAGTGTTGAGCATTTATCCTTTTACCTAAGACTTTGTGGTGTCTTTCCAATGTTTTTTCAGCCTCCAAATCATCTATATATCATCATATTACGCTCATACAACATCCTACAATAATAAACCATACGAATTAGATGTAAACAACAACTTAATATCCATCACAACAACTCAAAAACAAGGCCTTAGACTAGGTTGATCTCCATAATCTTCCACTACATGTTCCGACTCTTTACTTGGATCACTTGAAATTTGTACACTACCACAAAGTTATTACACATATACTAACACCATTGAAACCATTTAGAAAACATTGGACACAATAGAATCCAAAAAAGAGACTAGACAAGCACCTATCTCAAGCTAGTAACACGAGTTTCATTGATTGAACTCTAAGTGCTCCAATTAAACCCAAACTTGTTTGAAATACACTTTAAACATTGTAATGACAAACATTATTACCTAGATCTCATTTATATCAATATGAACACCTTAAGCACTCAAGTTATCCTCAAAATAAGGCGAAATGAGCTAGAATAGTAACACTAGAGTGCATAAATACACTCAACATCACCACCCCAAACTTAAATCCTTGTTCGTCCTCAAAAAACTCTTTAATATAAACATCATAAGTAGTGGAGACTCTAGACTTCTACTAAATACAGGACACTCAAGCTAGTACTACAATGACTACACGGAATGCAAGTTTCTCCACGAAGCATGTTATATACATAATTTAAAGCTCTTGAACACTACTCTAAAACATCCTAGCCTAAAGAATTGACTCACCTAATTGGAAAAATAATTCTTATAATTCAATCAAGAAAATCATACAAATCACCCATATTCATCAAACATGTTCCCCTAAACAACAAAGGGAGTTCCCCAAAATTACTCACAATAATGCAATGAATAACACAATGGGTACAAGAATCAAGTTACGCTCACTCCCACAAAGAATTCACTAGTTACAAACAATCAACCATAAGTTTGACCTTAGTTTAATGCTCCACTAATATCAGAATGTCAAGTGTAGGATCAAATAGGTTTTTCCCAGGTTGTAATGTAGGCTAAGAGACAGGTAGAAACTATTTGGGAATAGTGATTACCCTCTCTAATTACTTTAATACACTAAATTATACATTATAACCAAGTTTCAACAACCAATTTATACTATTTTTGTCTTCCCTATTCTTTTATTTTGCCCCATCTCTATTAGGTATTTTCACAAACACTTGGTGGGCGTATTATTTATTCCTTCAAGATTCAAATTTTTTTCTACAATCATGGGAATATTTCTAACACCATTTTTATCACTCCCAACCACCGCACATCAATTATAAACACCAATAACTCTTACCTTGGAGCATCAATTTCACCCTTTTCTTATTCAATTTCTCAACTCCTTACTAAATTAATTTTTTTTTATTAAAGCACTTCGGAGATTTTTGGATCAAATTATGGTCTATCAAAGAAGGGGTTTGGATACATATGAGGCTACAAAAGAAAAGGCTAAAGGCTCAATGGGGGTTAACAAGGATAATGTACAAAGGGTAGAACAAATAGAAGATATAAAGCAAGGCTATCAAAGAATTGCCTAAATTATCTCCTAAACCCATACTCGTTATTTTTCTTTACACACACACCGGGCAAGTTCTAGAAATCACATGAAACAACGAATATACAAAAATCTCACACTACATATGGCACATGCTTGACTCAAATAGGATCATCATAGTCTCCCAACCACACAATAGCAAGAATTCAAATTTAAGCCAAAAAGTACAAGAGTCAAAAACTTGAGCCTAGGTGTCTCAAAAGTAGTAATTCACTTATTCCACATGCTTTTTCAAAATAAAATACTTGCACCATGTAATCAAAAATAGCACCAACTCAAATATCTTACACAAAAAATTTTAAATGAAGTCAAAAATTAGGAATTTTCCCACCCCACACTTAAAAATCTACCTTGTCCCCAAAGTGAATTTAAAAAGTAAGAGATAAAAAAAAATTCCTGAGGCTTCTAGGACTAGCTAGTAGCATCCTTACATATACACGAGATCCTTGGGACCCCACACTCAGTCTTTGCCATGCTTCAAGCTCAAGTTTATTGTATTCAGACTTCACATTGACCTGCGACTCACCAAAAACAAAAACTTTGTGAAATAAAAATAAAAAATAAAAATAAATCATACCTACTTTACTTGGGTTGCCTCTCGAGTAGCGCCTGATTTAGTGTCGCGGCACAATCCAACTTAATTCAACCATATTCCTTCACCCTTTTACTCCCCTTTGAGAGCTATTTTCTCTTTTGTTTTTGACCTCTTGAGTTTGAACTCTCAAGGTCAATATTTATCTCAATTTCAACCTTTATTATGTTGGCAAACAGTGGTATTGGAGACTCAAGCCGCTCAATAAAGGTGTCATAAGAGGCCTTTAGCGGGCTAACCACCCTATACTCATCTATCTTAACAATAGTAATTATACATAAATCCTTATAGTAGGATAGCATGTTTAGTGTTTTATAAACTTTAAATACCGCCTCTTCATCCTCCAACATTATTTTTAGCGTGCCCTTTCTTATATCAATTAAAGCTTTACCCATCACTAAAAATAGACATCCCAAGATAATTGGTACCTATTTGTCTGCCTCATAATCAAGAACAATAAAGTTAGCAGTAATAAAGAATTTACTAACCTTTATGAGCGCATCCTCAATCACTCCTTCGGGATGGGATATGGTCTCGTTTGCCAGCTACAGTAGTACAGAGCTTGGTCTAGGCTTCCCCAAACCCAACATGTTGAATAAAGATAAGGGAATAAAGTTGATACTTGCCCCTAAATCACTAAGTGCCTGCACCACCTCACTATTGCCAATCTGAATGGGAAGAGTAAACTTACCTAGGTCCTTAACCTTTTTCGGCATCTTTTAAGTGACAACTAAACTACACTCTTTAGTGGGTGTTATTGCCTCCTGATCTTGCAATTTTATCTTATTAGCAACCACATCCCTCAAGTACTTAGCGTACTTGGACATACCCTACAAAACATCTAACAAAGGTAATTTAATGTAAAGCTCTCTGAACGTGTCAAAGAACTTCTTAAATATTACATCCTCCTTCACTTTAATTTGCCTCTGAAGGAAGGGTAGTGGAATCATCTTCTTCACTTCTTTTACAACAACTTTTTCTTTCAAGTACTCAGACTTTCTTGAATTTTTAGCAACTCTGTCATTTATCTGTGGGCTCACCACACCATCATCTACCTCTTTTGTTGCCTTGGGAGGTTCTCCTTGAAGCTCTTTACCACTTATTAAGGTGATTTTCATAACCTGCTTTGGATTTTCTGTATCTACTGGCAAACCACCTTGTGGTCTATTATTCATTGCTTATGATTATTGCCCTAACTGCAACCCTAAACCTCTTGTGTCCGCTTGCTGATTTTTCATGTATGCAGTTAACTATGCTTGAATAGCTAAAAGTTGCTTCAACATCTTTTCCATATTGCTAGTTGACTGATTTAGTTGGGCTTGTGGCTGTGGAATTTGTTGTTGTTGTACATTCTAAGGATGAGTTTTCCACTTCATATTGTTGGCGTTATCAAAATTTGGTCTTTATGCATTGCCTACATACATCACAGATTCTAGATTTAAAGCACACATGGCCGCTGAATGGCCACTATTTCTACAGACTTCACACTAACCTGCAGCTTGTTGGATGGTATTGACTGTGGCTACAGGTTGTGGAGCTCTAAATTTTAGGCTGCTAAATTGAGTGTATTGTGATTAAGAGCTTCTACAAAAGTATGAGCAAATACCTCATTGGACTGTTGGGGGTGTGGATAATCCCAATGAAGGTCCTTGAAACGTTCCCAAGCATGATATAGATTTTTATCAGGATTTTATTTGAAGCTCACTATCTCACTACAAAGTCTCATAGTCTTGCTTGATGGAAAGAATCTGATGAGGAACTTTCTGGCTAAGTCGTCCCATATGTGATCGAATTAGCTAGATCCACATTAAACCACCTTTTAGCTTTCCCCAATAGTGAATGGAGAAAAAGTATCAGCCTCACATAATCTATACTCACGCCAGTCAGAATGAATATGTCAGTAAGCTCAATGAAAGTCTGCAAGTGGACTTGTAGATCCTCATATGAAAGTCCTGCAAATTGTCTACTGTTGATGAGAACCTGCCCATATTATGTTTTAACTCAAAATTCTGCCAAGCAGTCAGTCTTTGAATTGGGGAAGTCAAGGTCATAGGAAGTGGGACTGCCACTTCCCTAACTGTCATGCGTGCTTGTTGTTCTGCAGCCATTATCGCGGGATTCTCTTGGTCTTCTATGATTTAAGGAATTTGGGGGAGAAGGATTATTTCTCTCCTTCATTGATGGTAAAGTTTCTCGAGTTTTGGGCTAGGTACCAACTCCTTATCCTTTACCAGATTACTAACCTAAAAATCAGTTTCCTGCAATCACAAAACCAAGATCAAGCTTAAAATACCAAATAAAACTAAAAGTAAAACTAAAACAAATAATTTCCAAATAATAAGTCCTCGGCAACGGCGCTAAAAACTTGACAGTGCCCAAGCGCACACGCAAGTGTATGTGGTCTTATGAAGTAGTAAAGTGGCCTAATGAAAGCTAAGTATCGTTCCCACAGAGACTTGATTCAACAATGGTTCAATTTCAATTCATAATTTAGATTAAGTTGGTGCAAGAGTAACCAAAAGAGAGTTCGGAAATTTATAACTAAAGAAAATAATGTGTAAAGTAAAGATCTAGAAACAATCAATAGAAGAAAACCTAGGGTTAAATCTCTTTCGACAATCATATTATGCTATTAAATTTCATTCGTTAACTTGCTTATCCTGGTTGTAGATTCATAGGTTTAATTGTATGATTATGGTTTCCTAACCTCTAATCCTTTACCTAAGTGGAATCTGACAACTATATCATTGAGCAGGGATGTAATAGTTCAATTAAGTTCATTAAGCTATATTTCTGCATGTGAATCAAGTAAGGTATCTAAGTACATCCCTGTCCTAGATACTAATTTGAATTCCTTATTTCATAAAGAAATACAAACCATACTTTGTTCATCTCCACATTCTATCCCCTATTCCCTCTCCCGAGATAAAAAGTTAGACAATTGATGTATTCTAAGAATCGCGAATTCTTAAAATAGTTAAATCAAAGATAAACACACAACCAATAATGATAAGCAAAGTAAATGAACTTAATTCAAAACAGTAATACTCATGTCATTGGCTTTAACCCCGGAAAAAGGGTGTTTAGCTAGGTATAGTCATAATCGTAATCACTAAGTTGTAATTAACGAATAAAAATATGTATGAACTAAATTAAAATAATAAAAACCAAAGGATGAAATTGTATCAGCCCCTTTTAACTCTCCAATATGTTTCAAGATGATTAATAACAAGCATAAAGAAGTATTTATAGTGGACAACAAGTCCCAAGCCATCTAGGATTCAATGTCCACTCTTTGGCCGTATCTGAAGTAGACCTCGTGATGCACCATCTGGATACATTTTTAGGTGTCATGTCGCGAGCCTTGGAGATATGTGCACAAGTCGCAGTGTGATCTTTGGAGAAGACTGTGGTAGTCGCGTCGTGAGCCCATCACGATTACTCTTTACAATTTGCATCTGGAAATATGGTTAAGTGTTGAGCATTCCCCCTTATACCCAAGTCTTTATGGTGTCTTTCCAATGGTTTTTAGCCTCCAAAACATCTATATATAATCATATTATGCTTATAAAACATCCCACAAGAACACACCTATAATGCCCCAAGTTTGTACCCTGGATGCAACACGATGCTCATAATCCCGAGGGACCACAAGCTAATCCATGATTGGTACCTACTGCAATAACTAAATAATAATACTGTAATTATGTGCAAATTAAGCAAAAACTTTCCATAAGGTTCAAATCTGAAATAAATACTGAGTAAGGTACATCAATACCCAAAACTGAACATCTGTATACAAATACTCTAGTCTGTAAAGCTTCTACTGTCTGAACAAGGAGTTGATGGGACAAGCTCCCATCTAACTATGACTACTGAAATAAACTGAGAACTAAAATACTAGAATGATAAATCTATCCTCGAACAATAAGGACTCACCACTAATCTGCTACTGATAGATCGGGCTACTAGGTATGATCAAGAACCCGTGCGTCTGAACCTATGATATAATACATCATAGAACAAAAGAAAGGCATGCGTCGGTACTTTGAATGTACTGGTATGCTAAGTGAGGTAGGCTCAGATACATGCATTCATATGTATGAACAATACTGACTGAATGGCATGAGTATAACTGAATAAGAGTACATGCATAAATACATAAACTATAACTGAGATCATAGTAACACTAGATACTGAGTTCTGAAGTACTGATTTACTGATATCTAAGTTTACTGATACCGGATTACTGTTAATTGAGTAACTATATCTTACAGTCCTGATTCTTATGGAACTATTCTGAGTTACATACTAAACTGAGTGGCTGTGTCTGACAGTCCTAATTTCTGTAGAACTAAACTAAGTTCTATTCTAAAGACTGAAACTGAGACTATGGGAGGTAATCATCTAACCAGCATACCCCTCTCTGGTCTGATTGGATTCCAACCTGTAACCCCAGTTGAAAGGGTGTCAATACCATGCCATGGGTAAAGATAAGTTGAGTCACCCTCATTTGGCAGGTGCTCTGAATGAGAACGGTGGTACCCTCAACTGCAGGTTAAAACACCTCATCAACCCTCAACTGGTAGGTTGATGTCTCAACCTACGCTGGCTACATAGTTCTGGAATGTAAGAACTACTTCTAAGGATCACACCCTCTGCTGACAGGTGAGTCCCCATCCTTGGGTTCACTCAGTGCTGAATCCTACTCCCAACTGAATAAACACTGGAATGATTTCTAAATTGTTCTAGGCTGGACTGAATTACTACTAACTTTGTTAACTTACTGAACTGAACTGAGTTCATTGGGTTCTGAACTGATTTCTAACTGAGTTTTGAATTGGTTACTTACTAAGTTCAGAACTAATTACTGAACCACTGATCGTGATATGAATAATACTATTTTGTAACTAACACTGGCTCTAGGTATACAACTAAATTATTGGGTATTAGATGCCCCAGGACTCCATAGCATAAAATTACGATACACAGCAAAAACTTAAAATGTGATAACTAATTATTTGGTCAGCATTTTATTCAATGGGGCATTTGGACAAACACTTGCATAAAATGAAGAGGTATGCATGCTAATATGATATAAGTTCACTATTTACCTCACATGTACAATTCATCGAATATCAAATTCACAACTTGATGGTTTTAGCATGAATTCACATGATACTACAGATATAATAAATAATAAAACATGAATCTTGCAACTAATCATGGATTAAGAACTCCATTAACATGATAGTCATAAACACATGCAAATCACATCATGAAATTCATTAAATTCATTAACTTGTATTTCAAAAAAGTTTCTTGAACTCCAAGGGTGGAAGGAAACCCTTGGATGAACACTTCACATACCTTGGTATTTAAATTTGCGAAGAATAATGGAGTGTTATTGAAGGATGAATCTTGAATTGAAGGTCCTAGGGTTTGCGTCTTGAGAAATTTTGAGAAAAATGAGTAGATTTTGCCTCTAAAGAGGCTTAATCTCGTGTTTTGGAGGCTGACATAAGGTGAGAAAAGACCCAATTACCTCAAAGGATGCGGATTTTTAATGATCGAAAACTGATTTAGCAATGCATAGACCGATGCATCCCATCATTGGCATTGATGCGATAGCCAATGCTCCGCATCGAGTTTGTGTCGGTTCACTACAATCTGCACTGGGGGCTGGAGGAAAAATATTCATCAGTGCATCGAGATCGCGTCGATCCACTGGTTTGAGCTTTTAAATATGTCTCAAATGAAGTTCATAAAATCCAAAACTTTTCTGGAAACACCCACTGACATTCCTGATCATGATTCAACCTAAAAATCATTACTTTAAGGTTGCAAGGATTGTGAAAAAGGATCGCCAACTTACGAAGGCTAAAATAACTCTAAGTATGAAACTTAGATGAATTTTTCTAAGTCTGGGACCCGGTAACAAGCTTTAAAGGACTGAGTTAAGCATAGGATTTTGCGGGGTCTTACAACAACACACGAATTAGATGTTCAAACAACACAATATCCATCACAACAACTCAAAAACAAGGGCTTAGACTAGGTTGATCTCCATAATCTTCCACTTCATGTTCCGACTCTTTACTTGGCTAACTTGAACTTTTTACACTACAACAAATTGTTCCACATATACTAACACCATTAAAATCATTTAGAATACATTGAACACAATAGAATCCAACAAAAGAGACTAGACAAGCACCTAGATCAAGCTAGTAACACTAGTTTCATCGATTGAACTCTAAGTGCTCTAATTAAACCCAAACTTGTTTGAAATACACTTTATACATTATAATGACACACATTATCACATAGATTCTCATTTATATCAATATGAACACCTTAATCACATAAGTTATCCTCAAAACAAGGCAAAATAAGCTAGAATAGTAACCCTAGAGTGCATAATACAGCCAACATCATATAACTCCCACACATGAAAGTGGATCCATTCATCTGCATGCACCTTATTCTTCTTACCCCATCAAGATATGTCAGACAGTGTTTATTCATTTGCACGCATGTGATAACTAATAAAAGAGAGGTGAAGAGTCGTGACTTTTTATCTAACACATTCAAAACAGCTGATGAATTGAATTCTCTATCTGTTGCAACTAATGAATCAACTGTTAGAATAAATAAAAACATCTCCTCTAATAGATGGTCCATCTGTCATAGTAGATAATCCCTATAGCAACAGATATTGCAATATTTGGTAAATTTATTGTGACATACCAGATAATGTTTATTCATCTACATGCATGTGATGACTATTAAAAGAGAGGTGAAGAGTCGTGACTTTTTATATCACATTCAAAATAGTTGATGAACTAAAGTCTCTATCTGTTGCAAGTGATGAATCAGCTCCTCTAACAGATGGTCCATCTTTCACAACAGATAATACATATGTTGCACCAGATATACCATCTGTTGCACATACAAACCATTTGTTGCAACAAATGGTAAATCTATTTTGATACACTATCTGTTACAATAATGGATGATCTGTTGCAATAGTTCAATAATAACGGTTGTTATCAAGTCTCAAATAATTTTGAAAAGGTGAGAAGTTTGAATGTAAAATAAAAAGGTGCGTCTTCCACAGAAAATAAAAAGCCAGCAGTTTGAATGTAATTAATACAATGGACCTAAACATTCTTGCCTTTTTTCCTAACACATTCAGATTCAATCCTCTATAAATAGGTCCCTCTACTTTTATTTATTTCTTGTATTTTGTCTTTTTATATTACATCTTCAACCACTTCTTTTTAAAGAGCATATTCCCTTCTCATTGAGGTAAGTTTTTTTCTGTGTAAATCTACCAGTTCGTAGTATACATTGTATTACATTCAGACTCTTTTCTTTACTTTTTGGTTTAATTTTTTTATCAATTCATGCGTGTTCTAGATATGGCTGATACTAATTGGGATGTTGCAATTCTATAAGACACTATTCGAGAAATTGATTCGTAAGTTCAAGACCTGCGGTGGGAGTTGCTCGCTATGAGAGCTTGAATGATCATGGAGATTCGCAAGCTTAGAAGGGATTTGCTTCTGCCGGCTGAAGATTGGTCGACTAGCAATAATAATGTTTCTGCTGATAATAATAATAATAATAATAATAATAATAAAAATGTATTTTTTTAATTTTATATCGGATCTATACCTAATGAATTTTTTTATTGTTTAATGGAAAATTTATTGTTGGTTGACTTTGAGTTTTTAATTCTTATTTAATTTTCATTCTGTCTATTCCTTCTTCTAAACATGTTAACATGTCGATTGACTGTTGGAACCAATTTTTACATTTGAGTTCTTTCAACAGATGGACTATCTGTTGGAACAGATTAGTTGGGTTTCTGTCAGCAGATTATCCATCTGTTGGAGAAAAACATTTCATTTTGATAGAACTGTGTTGTGTTCTTCCAACTAATGTCCATCTGTTGCCACAGATGAGTAATCTGTTGAAACTAATTATGGTCTGCTATATTATTTCATGTTTTTCCTCTTTTTCTATATCTAATTTATTGTATTTTTTTGTTTAATGAAAAATTTATCGTTGGTCGACTTTAGATTTTAATTCTTACTTAATTTTCATTCTGTATATTCCTTCTCCTAAAATTGTTAACATGTTGACTGTTGGAGCCGTAAGGAGTAATTTTGAATCCAGTAGAAATAACAATTTTAGAATTTGAGTTCTTTCAACAAATACACCATCTGTTGGGTTTCTATCAGCATATTATCTATCTGTTGGAGGTAAATATTCCAGTTTGATGGAACTGTGTTGTGTTCTTCCAGCTAATGTCCATCTGTTGCCACAAATGCGTAATTTATTGAATATAATTGTGGTCTGTTGTATTATTTACTTCATGTTTTGCCTCTTTTTCTAAATCGAATATATTTTATTTTTTGTTTAGTGAAAAATATATTATTGGTCGACTTTGGCTTTTTAATTTTTATTGTGTCTACTCCTTCTTCTAAACATGTTAACATATCGACTGTTGGAGGTAAGGAGCAATTTTGAATCCAGTAGTAATAGCAATTTTGGTATTTGAGTTCTTTCAACAGATGGACCATCTATTAGAACAGATCGATTGGGTTTCTGTCAGCAGATTATCCATCAGTTGGAGGAAAATATTTCAATTTGATAGAACTGTGTTGTATTCTTCCAGTTAATGTCCATCTATTGCCACAGATGGGTAATTTGTTGAAAATGATTGTGGTCTGTTGTATTATTTAGTTCATATTTTACCTCTTTTTATTGATGCACAAGTTATTAAGAAAGATATTTTATATATAATAAATGACAACATTACGTTCACAACAATGAGTTAAATATATAAATGTCCACAACAAACAACAACAAAAGGTTTTGCAATTATAACGATCATGGTGGATTACGATCCGGGCATCCAATTTTTTTGTGGCCAGTGCGCTTACATACGGAGCACTTGTTTCTTCTTGATGAAAATGATTCTCCGACTTCATGCCTCCTTTTATATGGCTTTCTTCTTGGTTTGATAGTGCTTTAGTCAAGATATAGATGAGGTATTAATCTCTCCAAAAACTCTGTAGGAACAACCTAAGATTCTTCAGCGGAGTAATGTGTCCACTATATGTCATTTTATATTTTTCTACCGAATAATATAGAGAGGAGTTCTCATAAATTTTAGGTCCATATTTTGCACCGTATTGAGCTCGAAGCGCTGCCATAGCATGCGGACAGGGTATTTTGTCCAAGTCAAAAACTCTGCACTTATAAGATCTTATGTAAAGATCGATCGTGGCAACATCATCATGACCGGTGATACTGAATTTGTAATCTGCTATTTGATGAGATAATAATCTATTCCCCAAATTGATGTCCGTTGATATTATTTTTTCAATTTCTAGAACAAATGGGGTGCTTCTTGGGCCATTAAACTGCACACGCCTTTCATTAAAAAATTAGTCATACTTTTTGTTTATCATTTCAAACAAAACCTTGATGGGAAATTCTCTTTCATCGCCAAATAATGAATTCACTGATTCAACTATGTTTGATGTCATAATATTGTACCTATACAAAAGAATCACTTTGTGAGACATCATACTAAACTTGTAACGCAAACAAGACATTAAATTCATAAGAATGTACCTATCTGCCGAACAGAATGCTTGATTCCATCTCTCAAAACTAACACGTATGAGATGTTCTGCTACCTTGGGATACACATCCTCTATTTGATTAAAATGGTCTAAAAACTCCTCTCTACTATATGCTTTAGCTGCTCTATAAAAAAGGGTCACAACTCTTTCGTTATGATAGTTGGTCCGAATGTTCTCTCCAAGATGCCTGATGCAACAACCAAAGTAAGCTGAAGTGAAGAAAATTGAACCTATCTTTGGAATACTTGGATGCCTATCTGAAACAAAACACAACTCTTCGGTATCTTTGATGCAGCTTCGCATTTGTTCAAAAAAAATCCATAAGAGGCATCACATTCCTTGTTCGCTACACAAAAAGCTACAGAAAAAAGGTGATTCTCCGTATCCTGTGCCACCGCCGCTAGCAGAACTCCATCATAGCTGCTTCTCAAGAAGTTACCATCGATGGATATGCCTTTTCTCAAATGTCGAAAACCTTGAATCCAACAAAAAAGTACTTGAACCTTCCGTCTTCATCAACTTGCAATGTCGTCTTATTTCTGGGATTTGTGAACTCAATCATGTAATGGTAGGCATCCCGGGCTGCATACCCATGATCGTGTGTCCCCCTAACCAAGTCTTTCGCTATCCCCATGGCCGTATATATCTTTCAATAACTGACCAGGAAACCCAATTCCATAAGGAGTTGATTGGCCATAACCCTTGTAGAAGGGCTTTTGCCATCGGGAAAATTATTCTTGAAATATTCACCAAGGACCTTTGCCGTGGCATGAGAATTTTGTCCTGAGATGTACTCCGAACCATATGTGTGATAATTTTAATGTTTATGAATGACGAATCGGTTAGAACTTACGTACTTCACCGCTCTCAACTACCACTTGCAGTTTGGATTAGCACATTTATAGGAAAAGACACTGGTCGAATTAATCACCTTCTTCATTCTGAAATCTTTTTTCAAGCAAGAAATAAATAAAATAGTAGATAGTTCTTTCTTGTCCTTGAATGACATTCCATTGAATAAGTCGATCCCCGCATCTTGAAGATTGTCAGACTATGTCAATCGAGATAAACTACCCATTGTATTGGTCGCATCAACGGGTGTAGGTGTTTGATCATCATCTGAAATATTCATGTCTAGATCATCCAGCATATCATTAAAAATGTCTTGTTGTTCTTCTTCTTCTATGTTCTGGTTCTCATTCTCTCTCATCTTTTCAACCATGTACACCCTTAACACTGGCCTGGATGAATCACTAAGATAAGCATGCAACTGAACCTAATCGGCTATCTTGAAAGGTAGTACCCTTTAATTTTCAAAGGAGCTGTACATGTAGCTGATGACGAGTTCTTTCGATTGACAAATCAGTCCACAATAGCTGATGATTAAGTTTACAAAATCATCATACAAAATATCACTTTGGAATATCATAGCTATCATCTCTAGCATTTCACTCTTCTTTCAATGCCATACGTATCGATTGCTTCTCGATCCATTGACCATGACAATCCACCCATATTATAATTGATTCCTCCATTAGTGGTACCTAAATAAAGTCATTTGTTAAAAAAAGTTAATAGTTATTTCATAGTGTCGTATATGAATCCTAACAGATGTGTAATTTATTGCAACAGGTAAGTGATCAGTCATAATAGATTACTTACCTATTGGGATTTAATGTTATGCTCCTAAAGCTAATTTCAATAGAAGAGTCATCTATTATAACAGGTGAATTATGTGTTGCAACATACTATATATCTGTTGTAACAGATAAATCTCTTGTTGGGATAGATGTTACAGTATTAAAGAATCTTTGAAGCTGATTCCAACAGATGAGTGACATGTTGTAACAGATAATTAACGTGTTGCGACAGATGACTTACCTGTTGTAATAGACGGCACATCTATTGAAATTAAGGCCAGGTTCTATCACAATAGGTTACTAATATGTTGCAACAGATATTTATTGTCTGTTAGAATCGAGTTCAGGTTCTATTGCAACAGGTGACTAATCTATTGCAATAGATATTTATCCTGTTGCAACAGACGACACGTCTGTTGGAATCGAGTTCAGGTTCTGTTTCAACTGGTTACTAATTTGTTGCAACAGATATTTATCATGTTGCACCAGATAACTAATCTGTTGCAACAGATGGGTCATATGTTGCAATAGATGGCCCATCTATTCTATTCATGTTACGGCACTATAGAACCAAGCATAAACATGAATCCAACATATGATTCTTCCGTTGAAACATATCTCTTTAAACAGATGGATCTTATGTTGCATTCATGTTCGCTTGTTGAAAAAACAACACTAGCAGTTTCTTAGATGATAAATTCAACTAAAAATCATAATTTGACTTACCAAAGTCTCCAATGAAGTAATATAAAGTGTAAAGTGATGTACGAAACAAAATTTGACCTAAGAAATTGGTCAAATAGCAACAGTAACGGTAACAACAACAACAACAATGGTCAACAAAAAGAAGATGAAGATGATAATGAAGTAGAAGATGATGATAATGAAGCAGAAGATGGTGAATAAAACAGCAACAACAATGAATAACAAAAATCACTAAGAGAGATAAAACAACAATGGATAAGAAAAGAGAGAAACACACCTTTTTTTCCTCCGTTTTTCGTTATATTAGCTAAATATTTGAATCAAAGTGTAAATTTAAAAAATTGTGGGTTATTCTTAAACTTACCCAACTTTCTTAATGCATAATAAAGTAATTATCACCTCCACTCAATTATTAAAATTTGTGTCACCTACACCTCATTTTCAAACTCTTTTGTCACTTTTAACTCAAAGCCACAACTCACTCGCCATGAAGTAAGTCTCCAGCATGGGTCAGCATATATTAGACAGCAGACTGCGGATTATTAGTTGTTCTGGTTTGGATATATTGAATATATTATAATAATATATTTTTTGTTGAGTTTGTGTTAATCAACGTTTTATTTTCCCATTGGTACATTCTTTTATCCACATCACCCTAGAGGATCTATGATTAGTTCTTTACTTTTTGGTGTGAGTTGAAGCCCGAACTACTGATGGATGGTAGAGATGCCAAACCAATTAAACCACTTGCTCGTGTTGCCAATTCTTTTTTGTTTCTCCTTTAAGATTGGTTTTCAAATCTACACCTACGGGTACCGATAGGGGTAGAATCATAAATTTATACACGAAATTTTAAAAAATATTAGTGTGCTCTAATTTGAACTTCAAATATAGAGTAATTTTTTAACCTCATTTGCCGCTTCTTTAAGACTTCCCTCATGTGAAGTAGGGGATACAATTGTTCATTATATAATCAAGAGTATTTGTTTTTCCCTATTTATGAAACACAATTTTTCGAGAAAAAATATACAATTGAACCCTCTTGCCTTTTTTTAAGCTCCTTGTCATTCACACAATTAGTTCCGATTCAACGTAAAGTTGGTTTACTAAGGAGAGCTACTTTCTTATCAAAAGGTTCATGGTTTTCAAAGCTCAATTCGAGACCTTCAATTTAGGATAAATTTAGGGTACACATTTTTTTTTTTACAAAAAATATCAAAGTTAATTTTAAAAGATAAATTAATGAATAGATCACCATAATAACAAGTGGTGTCATTTTTTTATATTTATAAATATTTTTATTTTGCATATCTACAATTAGATATTTTATACTACTAAAATAATTTAGATAAAGCAATATCCCGTAGTACCATTTAAAGACATGGTATATCCGCTGGGGAGAAAAGTACCCCAACTATTCAGTATTCTACACAACTCTTGGTGGTTAGATGTTCCTAACAGATCCCATTTTATCAGAATGCCCACAGGCCACAACAGACCCCATTACCCCACCATTACAATTGGTGTTGGGTGATGCAAAATCATCTAATTTAAAGATGATATTGAAGATGATGATGAAAATGATAAACAATAACAATTGTATTATTGATAATGATGATGACAAAGCATTTAAGGTTCAGACCTACCATTGGCTAACGAACAATATATTATCCACACATAAATCCTAGCTGTGTGCGAAAACAGCAAATATCATTTTCTCACTTGTCTGGACTATTGTCACGCTGGTAACGGCCAAGTAAAACACTAACAAAAACGTTAGGTATATATACCTGCAGTATAAAGAACACAAAAGGGATAATATATAAATACCTCTTAACTTGTTCGAGAATTTCTCGAATGATCACTCAACTAATCATTAAGTATTATCTTAGAATATCATTTTCTTTGTGGAAGAAAATTGAAATGAAGAAAAAAAGTAATTTTCCCAGAATAACAACAATTTGTTGAGTGTCCATTTAAGAAATCTAACTCTAACTTCTCTTGAAGTTTCAATTATATATACAACAACAACAAACTCAGTATATTCCCACCTAGTGGCTTCAATTATATATACGTTGAAACAAAAAGGATAACGTACATAAATTTGTTGATGCATACGGACACCAAAAGTGCGTTCTTTTTACTTTACTAATTAAAAGATTAACGTGCTTATGCGAATATTATGATGAGAAAAATTAGAATCTAGCTATAACTGTGTACCAACACATTTTCCTTTAACAGAAGTTGTGACAATTCTAAAAGCTCTCAACACATCTAATTTAAACTTGACCATGTAAAATAGGAACTAAATAAGGTTTAACGCAATAAAAACTGTAACGTCGCTAACATCTTGACCACGGTTGTCTAGTCAGATATATCATAATTATCTCTCACTTATGTATAGATAATCTTGCAAAATAAAAACAGAAAGCATTATCCATATCATCAACAGCAGAAGAGCTTGAAATGTAGGACACACTACTTTTCCAGCTAGTAACTAACATAGACATGCACTTAATACATATATAATCAAGCATCAATTAACTAATACGAATAATATCCAAAAATACTTCAAAAGCCAGCCATATAATAAACTGATATGAACTGATTGAGCAACTAACAACTCCAGCATGTGGTTATCGTCCCCCACCACTGGTTTATCACTTGCTCCATTTAATTGATTTAAGTTTGGGCTACAGTGAAATGTGAATGGAAAATAGTGGGAAAAAAATAGAGAAAATGTGAAAATGTGTGCACTTTATAAAGAAGTGTTTTGCCACATTGACGGGGGAAAGGAACATCTTTGTGCTTAAATATAGAAGCACTCCTTCATGTAGATAGTGGGATAAGAAGAAAATAAGCCTCATGCTGTCGTTGCTGCATGGCTCGACTTTGGATTTAGATTTGAAAGATTATCATTTTAGACAAAATTCATTTGAAACTTGAGAGAATGATCTTTTAATCAAAAAAAAATTTGAGGCAAAAATATTCTCCATTTACGGACGCACATGAGCATGTACGGATACATGTCACAGCGCACCTCAACGGGACGCAGCCCTTCAAGGCAGTGTTTGAAAACAAAATCAGGACATACAAGCGCATATGGCGATCTATGGGCGTATCTGGCTCCGCAGATGCCAGCGCATGTCGGGGTTGAGTTTCCGTTTTTTGCCAAAAGTTAATTTGCGGCCACATGTGGCCATCTGCGGTCGCGAGTTAGCCCGTTGCTCCCAAAAAGTGTGATTTTTCAGTCATTGTATCTTTTTAAAGCTCCACCTTTTGGGTATAAATACCTCATTTTTTTCTCAGGTATAGGCACGAAATTTTGAAGTAAAAAAGTCTTTTCTTCCTAAAAACTAAGTGTGATTTGCAAATCATTGAGTATGTTTGTAGTTCGACAGAGTTTGAGGCACCACTATTTCGTCGAAGTGATTCACTTCATCTTGGGAGGATATATTCCATAACCTCAGGTACTGGAGGGGAATAATTTCCTTAAGAAGACACCTCGAATTTGGTGGACTTGAATCTTTCATTATTTATCTCTTTCTAAATATTTCGTTTTGCTATTTTCTAGAAAATAATTTAGAACTTCATTTTTTGAATGTTTATAGGTTGAGTTGAACTTATTGTTAAAATTCAAAGTTGCGAATATAGAGTTCAAGCTTCTTTTGATTGTTCATACTTTAGTTTGAACATGTGTTTGAAGTTGTTGTTGAGAAAAATACAGATTTTACTAAATCCCAAAAACAACAATCTTAAGAAAATTACAAGTACCTGGTTAATCAGCATTTGGTCTGATTTTGTGGAGACTAAATCTTTTAATTTTTATTTTCACTGTTTAAAGAATATAAAAACTTTATCGAGAAATTAGATTGAAAATTTTGTTCCAAGAATATAAAAACTTCACTGAGTCATTAAACACTTTGTATTAGTTTTTGGAATTTAAAATACCTTTAAATTTTTACTCTGCTTGAATTTGCTTTTAATTTTTCGATTGACGATTTGAAGACATAAAAATTTCATCATTTACAAGAAACAAGTTGTTTAAAGTTTAAGTCTTTATTGTCAATATTCTGAAATACTAAATTGATTTTCATAGTTTGACAACAAAATGACAAATGAAACTGAATAATAAATTAATTAGGTTGTGAATGGTGTTGTTGTAATGGCAATCAATATTGTATCATAAAGCCGTTCAGATATTGCCTAGCAATAACATTGGTAGATCTATCAAAAAAAAATATGGTGTTAACTTCAAAGAATGACAGCAAATTATGTTCTTTTGGTTGAACAAACTTAAAATGAAAAGGTTCACAAGTAAAGATCCTCATGTTTCTGAAGAAGAAATATCTAAAAATTAATTGTTTCGTTTGAAAGATTTTGTGATTTGTCTCAAGATAGAAGAAGAAAGTAAGTTGCATGAGAAATCAACAACGATGGGTGTAAATCTTTTTAAAGATGATGCTACGCATAAGAAGAAGAGAAAGAGATCTTCTGAACAAGAAAAAAAATAGAACAAGAAAAGATTCAAAGGAAAGTGCTACAATTTTAGTGAATTTGGCCACAACGATTTAAATTATCAAGTTCTGAAGAAGAATAAGAAAAAAAAAATAAACATGTTAGAAACAACTGATAAAATTAAAAAATGGTGTTTTATGATCTCTGAATGCAATCTAATTGAAAATTCATATGAATGGTGGTTTTATTGAGGAGTCAATCAACATGTTTACGCGAACAAAGAAGCTTTCACCTCTTATGATATTGCTAGTCCCAAAGAAGTGATCTTCATGGAGAAACTATATTAGCTACGGTTGAAGAAAGTGTCAAAAGTCTTTCGACAAGGTGTTGACTCTCAATAATATTCTCCATGTTTCTATTATTAGGAAGAACTTAGTATCTACAATATTTCTAGTTAAAAATGATTTTAATTGTGTGTTTATTTTGGAGAAAGTTGTAATAAGAAATAATGAAATGTATGTAGAAAAGGGTTACCTCAATGAAGACTTTTTCAAACATGATGTAATGACTATTGAAATGAATAAAGTTGAGACTTCTTCGTACTTGCTTGAGTCAAATAAATTAGGTTATGAACGTTTAGGACATGCCAATTATAAAATCTTGCATAAACTAATTAGCTTAAAAAGTTTGTTCAACTTTGAGTGCAATAAATGAAAGTGTCAAGTATGCGTTGATTTGACGTACCCTAAGCATCTGTATAAGTCTGTTGAAAGGGATTTAAATTTCTTATACTTAACTCACACAGACATTTGTGATATGAAGTCAATACCATCTCATGGTGAAAAAAATATTTCATAACTTTTATTAATGATTGCACTAGAATTATTTTGTTTATTTCTTGAATAGTAAGAATATGGCTATAGAAGAATTTTAGACAATATAAAACTTAAGTTGAAAATCAATTGAATAAAAAGATTAAAATGATAAAAAGTGATATAGGGGGGAGAGTATGAATCTCCTTGTACAAAGATATATTAGAAGAATAAAATTGTCTATCAAACTACTATCCTGCATTCGTTTTAATCGAATGGAATTTCATAAATAAAAAATCAAATGTATAAGGAAGTGACGAATGTCTTACTTATAAGTTTAGATTTACCACAAAATTTATGTGTGTGGAAGGGGGAGCTTTCCTTATAGCTAATTGAATACTCAATAGAGTTCCTCATAGCAGGACATAATCTATTACATACGAGAAATGAAAGAAAACAAAAGTCAGCTTTAAATATTTCAAAGTATGAGGGTGTCTATCAAAAGTCTAAGTTCTTATATCCAGAAGAGTGAAAATGAAGTCAAAGAATGTGGACTATGTTTTCATAGCTAGACATAGCATGTGCGATTAGAAAATGAGTTGATACACGAGTAATCTCAATCAAACTCATTGAATGACAATGTAAAAAGTTTTGGGATATTTAAAACATATTCAAAACTATGCTTTGTATTATAACAATTATCCAGCTATAATTGAAGGATATAATGATGCAAATTAGATCACCAGATCAAATGAAGAAAAATCCACGAGTAAATATGTATTTACTCTTTGTGGATGAGTAGTCTCTTGAAATCAATACAAACGGGCATGTATTGCTAACTCTATAATAGAATCTGAATTTATTGTGCTCAATAAATTAGGTGAAGAAGTTGAATGGCTTTGAAATTTCTTGAAAGATATTCCTTATTAGCCTAAACCTTTGGCACCAGTATGCATACACTATGATAGTCAAGTTGCAATAGGTATGGCAGGAAGCAAGATATATAACGATAAATCTCGATAAGATGTAGACATAATACCATTAGCGAACTACTCTCTAGTGGAACTATCACGATGACTATGTGAGGTCAAAGAATAATGTGTTAGATTTACTTTAAAAGGCCTAACTAGAGAGGGAGTTTTAAGATCATCAAAGGGAATTGGTTTATGGTCTATGACAAGTCATCATGGTGATAACTCTACCTAGCAGACTAGAGATTCCAAGAGCTAGATTTAGGGGGATCCAACAAAGTTGTGATTGATAGTTAAACATTGTCAATTAACTCTACACGTTCCCTTAATAAAAACATTATTCAAAAAACAAAGTTAAGGCTTATAGTTTGAAGATTTTTAATAGGGTCTAAGTCTGCCTGGTATGACCAAATAGTTTCATCAATAGGATTAAATATTTAGAAATTACCTATGTGAGGGTGAAGTGGAAATTGTTTCGAGGAGAATAATAATAAAGGTTTATTTTTTAAGCTCTCAGAAAATCAGAAAGTATTCATAGCTAAAACAAATAAACTGTGAGAATCATAAATGGTAAATGCTGGTCGTGTGACTTGTGTTGACTAGATGTACATAAAAGTTTGACAGCTTAAAGATATTCATTTATTGATTGATCGAGTGCATTCGATGCAAGTTCACGGCAGAAGTTTAAAGGAAAATCTACTTATCCAGATGTAATTAGTCTTTGCTTGTAGATCACACTTGTCCATATTTTTTATTTTTTTTATGAAATAGTCATTCTCCATTAATCTGGGAGATTGTTGGGTTCTAGTGAAATGTTAATGGAAAAAGGAGTGAAAAAATAGAGGAAACTTAAAAATATATGCTCACTTTATAAAAGAGTGTTTCTCCCACATATGTGAAAGAAAGGAGCATCATTGTACTTAAATATAGAAGCATTCCTTCATGTAGACAGTGAGGCAAGAAGAAGACAAGTCTTGCATCATTGTCATTGTTGCTCGATTAGGTTGGACTTTGACTTCGACTTTGAATTTGAATTTAGATTTGAATTTGTCAAATAATCGATGGAGATATTATATTTTTAGATAAAAATTATTAGAAACTTGAGAGTTAATAATTTTTTAATCCATAAAATTCTGATAAAAAAGTATTTTCCATTTACGAAAGCAAATGAGTATGTGCGAACATATGTCACACGCACCTCGAAGGGACGTGACTCTTCGAGGCACTGGTTGAAAACAAAACTAGGAGATGGGTTCATCTTGATCCGCAAATCCTAATGCATGTCATGGTCGACTTTCTATTTTTTCTTTCAAAAATTGACCAGTAACTGCATGTGGCCATCTACAACCGCAGATGTGGTCCACAAATGAGCTTGATACTCTAAAATAGTGTAATTTTTTAGAACCATTGCTTCTTTTCTGAAGCACCACCTTTGGGACATAAATACTTAATTGTTTTGTCAGGTATAGGCATAAAATTTTGAAGTGAAAGAACTCTTCTTCTTCCTAAAATCTCAAGTATAATTTGCAAATTGTTAACTGCGTTCGTAGTTTAACAAAGTTTGAGGTATCACAATTTTTTTGAAGTTCTTCATTATATCCTGGAAAGATATATTTCATAACTTCGGGTACCTGAGGAAAATAATTTCCTTAAGGACACACTAAGAATTCGATGGACTTGAATCTTCTAATCTTGATCTCTTTCTAAATGCTTAAGTTTGTTATTTACCAGAAAATAGTTTGAACTTCATTTTTTATTGTTCATAAGTTGGGTTGAACTTATTATTAAAGTTCAAAGTTGTGAACACAGAGTTCGAGCTTTTTTTGAATGTTCATACTTTAGTTTGAACTTGTGTTTGAAATTCTTATTGAAAAAATGGAGATTTTACTAAACTCGAAAAACAATAGTAATTTATAATTTTGGCTCAACATTATTCAGTGTTATCACCCTAGCTTATATTACGGTCTATTTCATTCATTTATTTGAATAATTTGCTTTTCAAATGAACTGATCTTTAGCTACTGTCCTTCAATGAGATGTTCTTTTAGTTTTTATTCTAAGCAATTAAATTTATGCCTAGCAGAACATAAATTCTTTAAAGGAGCGAGACATAAATTTTGGGATATTATGATGCAAAAATATAAGCTTATTCAAGTGAATAATGTTATTTTTTTGAAGATTCAAAAATTAATGACCAGCATAACATTAGAGAAAAAGTGCAAATGACTCTCAGCTATGAAGGTCCATTCGATTTTTAAATTCATTATGTGTCCAATTTTTTTTTGGAGTTATTTATACAAAACAAAAGAAATATTTTAATAGTTTTCCCATATGTTGCAAAAATTCTATGCAATTTATGCAAAAGTTCTATGCAATTTACTATTTATTAAAATATTTTAATTTCTATTTTCCTATCATTTTATGTACGCTACTAAGGAAAAGTCAAATCGACCTTCGAAGGTCGGTTAATAAAGAAAATTGACTTAAAAACGTAGGTCTAGAAAGTGTTAGTCGCAAAAAAAATCAACCTCATGAGGTTGATTTTAAATTTTTTATTTTTGAACATACCGACTTCAAGAGGTCGTTTTTAAAAATTAAGTATGCTTATCATTGTTTTGCAAAAGTTTACCTTCATATGTCAGTTTTTGCAAAACAGAAAAAAATTAAAATCGACCTCCCAAGGCTATTTTTCAAATAAGAATTTATTTTTATTTTTTTGGAAAAAATTAACCTCGGGAGGTTGGTTTGCATTATCTTTCAGGTTTCACTAAAAAATCGACCTAAAGGGGTCCATTTTTCAGACGTCTAAGAGGTCAATTTTTTAAAGTAGATTTTAGGCAGTTTTTTTTAGTAGAGATACTTTTGGTGCTAGAGAAGAAGATAAATGATTTCTAAAAAGAGAGAGAGAGAACTCTTTTGTCTTAAGTTAACCAATGTTATTTCAGCTGCAACTAGAGGTTTTTACAAGAAATATGAGTTGCTAGGAAAAAATCCACGGAAAAGGCCTTACGCTGTGGGATCAATAGGATAGATATTTATTTTTCGACAACAACAACATATCCAGGATATTTCAATAGGGTTTGGGGAGGGTAAGTGTCGTAGTTCATACCACTACCTCAGAGGTGAGATAGAGAGACTGTTTTCGATAGACCCCCAACTCAAAATAAAATAGTCTAGACAAGTAATAGTAAAAGGACAAGAAACAATCTATCAGTAAGCTAAAGTTGTTTCATGTCATGTCTAATAACCTCCCTCCAATATTTCTTTGGTCTACTACCTCTCATAAATACATCCCTGACCAACCTTCCACACCTCTGCACTAGCGGATTCAAGCGCTTCTCATCACATGAACGAACCATCTCAACATCGGTTATTTCATCTTGGCTTCCACTGAAGCCATTTCCAGCTTATCTCTAATAGCCTTATTTCTAACCCTATCTTTCTTAGTACACCTACATATTCACCGTAGCATTCTCATATCTATCACCTTAATATTTTGGATGTGAGATTTCTTTAATAGTGAACATTCCACCCCATACAACATAGATGGTCTAACCACCACTCTATAAAACTTTCATTTGAGTTTGCAAGGTACCTTCTTGTCATAAAATTTTGAAAGCAAGCCTCTATTTCATCCACCCTACTAAATTCGATTAGTGAAATCCCCATCGGTTTCTTTATTTCTTTTAATCATAGACCCTAGATACTTAAAATTATCTCTCTTCTGGATGACCTAAGTATCAAGCTTTATAATCGCAATAGCCTCATGCGACACCTCTCTGAACTTACATTCCAAATATTTCATCTTGGACCTACTCAACCTAAACCCTTTAGGCTTTAAGGTTTGCCTCCAAACCTCCAACTAAGCATTAACTCCACCATGGGTCTAATCAATTAAGACTACATAATCGGAAAAAATAAAAAACCAAGGCACCTTACATTGAATTTACAACATCAAAACATCCACCAGCAATGTAAATAGAAATGGGCTAAGGGTCGATACTTGGTGTGACCCCATTAAGATAGGAAAGTGCTCTGAGTTCCCTCCCACAGTCCTAACCCGAGTCTTAGATTTGTCATACATATCCTTAATCGGCCTAGCTTACATCATAGGTGTACCTCTAGCCTTCAAGCACCTCCACAAAAACTCCCTAGGACCCTATTATAGGCCTTGTCTAAGTCAATGAACACCATGTGCAAGTCATTTTTTCTCTCCCTATATATATTGTTCCACCAGTCTTGTAACATATGGATATTCAATTGTCAGTGTCTTGACATAAACCAAAACTAATTCTCATAAATAGTAATAATTCGTTGTAATTTCAACTTTACCAGTAATTCGCAAATCTTAATAGTGTGGCACAACAACTTGATATCCCTATAATTATTGCAATCCTTAATTTCACCCTTTATCATATACAATGAAATCATTGTACTCTATATCCAAGCTTCAAGTATCTTCCTTGTCTTGAAAATTATGTTAAATAACCTTGTCAGCCATTCCATACCGGCCCCTCTTGTACATTTTCAAAAATATACTAAAATCTCATTTAGCCCGATCGCTCTACCCTATGCATCATACAAATAACACCTTTAACCTCCCACATCAACACGCCTAGAATAACTAGAGTCGTGAAGACTCTTAGAGTGCTCTAAATCTTCTAACATAATGCTAGTGCCCCTTCCCTTGTGCTTATAGAAGTAAAACTACTATCTCCTCCTAATAAGAGCCTCCTCTACCAAAACATTAACATCCGCATCCTTAATACACTTCACGTGGTCAAGGTCCAGAGCCCATCTCTCCCTAACCTTAGTTAGATTGTATGACATTATATCACCACCTTTACCCTCTAACAATTTGTATAAATTTTTAAAAGTTGCATTCTTAGAAGTTGTAACAGCCGACTTTATCTCTCTCTTATAAATTATAATGCCCCGAGTCTACACACTTGATGTCATATAGTGCTTACGACCCTAAAGGATTACAAGCTAACCCATGACTGGTACCTGCTGTGAGCAATGACTAATAATACTGAAAATATATGCGGAAGTGTAATTAAATGTGCCATAAGGTTCTCAAAATACTAAAATAATAACTGAATGTACAGATAATAACATCTCAACAAACTAGATATCTAACTATGCTAGTCTGAAAGCCTCTAACTGTCTAAATATGGAGTTGATGGAGAAATCCCCAACTAACCCCGACTGAAATAACTACTAAGCAAATGAATTACTAATATAAATAAAATTTCTTCTAGAAATATAAGGACTCACCACTGTATCTGCTGCTGATATCCTGAGCTGCTAAGTATGGTAAGTACCCTAAGCGTTCGAACCTATGATATGAGATATCATAGCGCAAAGAAAGAGTATGCATCAGTACGTGGAACGTACTGGTATGCCAAGTAAGGTAGGCTGATGTAATGGGTTCATATGCATGAGATGATAACTGACTGAATGAACATCTTGAAGTAACTGGACGAGAGTACATGCAAAACTGTAACAACTGAACATGCTGAATATGTAATACTACGCATATAACATCTGTCTGAATTAGACTGAAACTAAGGTACTGAGTTTTGATAACTGAATACTAATAACTGAAATTTTAAACTAATACTGAAGTACTAATTTCTAATGGCTAAGTAACTGATAATAGATAGCCATAGTACTATAGAACTGTCTGAGTTCCTTACTAAGTACTGAGACTGAAACTATGACTGTAGGAGTGTTTATTTAACCAACATATCCTGATTTATAAATTAAGTTGGGGTCCAACGTGTGACCCAAGTTGGAAGGATGTTATCACCTTTCTAAGGGATACTAACAAGGCTATGTCAACCCTAATCCGGAAGAAAGACTGATGAAATATAGTTCTATAATGGCAGGAGGACGACTTACCATATGTTGTCTATGTAGTTCTATAATGGAAGGACTGCTACTAAGGGTCAAACTTTCTGTTGGAAGGAATGCCCCAATCCCTGGGTTCGGTTGGTGCTGAATCCTACTCCCAACTGAATCGACACTGAACTGATCACTAAACTGTAATAGGCTTGACTGAACTGATCGTGTTGACTGACTAGACTGGACTGAATTTTGCTAACTGACTGCTTACAATTGTTCTTGACCTTTACTAGAATAATTCTATAACTACTGAAACTAAGTAAATAAGTAGATTTTGGGTAACAAGTACCCCCAGGACTCGATAGCATTAATAATAGAATATAGAAAATCTTGGAAACATAACAATAGTCATCTGGTCACAATTCATTCACTAAGATATTTTGTCAAATACTTGGAGGTTATGAAATTGTACACGAATGAGAACATATGCTAACATGTCATGCTTACAATATTCAATTCATATGGACATTCTATCAAACACTTTGGGAGCATGATTATGATACATAAAGAATAACATATGGGCATCATAACTTTAATATGACATCTTGCGAATTCATGGGTTTTGACATGAGAGATTTATAATTCAACCCACATGCTAACATAATTTCATGGAAACTCATAAAAGATCTTAACTTGAAACCTATACAACAACATAAAAATGAGCCTAATTCAATTCATAGCATGGGAATCATAATTCATGTTTTAAAAAAGGTTCTTGAACTCTAAGGGTGGAAGGAAACCCAAGGATGAACACCTAACATACCTTGATTGTTAGTTTCATTAAGATTGTGGTGAATTCTTGTGACTTGATCTTGATCTTGATAAAACTAGGGCTTGTTCTTGAGAGGATTTTGAGAATAAAGAATGAAATTTACTCTTTTGAGAGTTAAATCTCGTGTTTTAGCTGAATTGGGTAAGGGAAAAGGACCTAAATGCCCTTGGAAACTCGAATTTTTAATACACAAAAACAGCCCAGCGATGCAATTGGTGACGCGCCTCATCGATGGGATCAAAGCAATCACTGACTTGTCGCGTCGATAGGTGAAACGTGATAGCCAATGCAACGCATCAAGATCGCATTGGCTTGTTGTTTTGCCCATCCAAACATGACCCTAACGAAGTTCGAAAAATCCAAAACTCACCCAATAGGACTTATTAACATCCCTGATCATGAATCAATTTAAAAATCAATATTCTAAGGTCAAAAGACAAAAATAAGATCATCCAATTTCGAAGGCTAAAAATGCTTCTAAGTATTAATACTTAGCTGAGTTTTTTTCTAAGTTTGGGACCCCTTTTGGCATGCTACATAGGACTAAAATTATTAGAATTTTGCTAGGTCTTATAATATCTCCCCTTTGGAAATATTCGTCCTCAAATGAGACTAACTGAGCTGAGGGGAATTGAGGAACTGTACTTACACTGATATGCATAACTAAAGCATGACTTAATTCTGGAGACATGACACATGACTGAACTATTTCATGAATGCATGAATGATGTGAGAATGTTATACAGCTATAACTGGGCATTGAATAGAGTAAATCTATGGAAGACTGTTACCTTCGGCTGAGTCTAAGTTTGCGGAGAAGAGGTGAGGATACTTGGTTTCCATGTCTGCTTATACTTCCCAAGTAGCTCCCTCAATGGACTGATTCAGCCAAAGAACTTTGACCAAAGAAACTTTTTTATTCCTTAGTCTACGAATCTGACGATCTAGGATTTCAACTCATCTACACTCTCTATAGGGACTACAGCTGATGGGTCACCACTGCACTTCTTTAGCAAGGAGACGTGAAACACTGGGTGCACTAATGCTAAGTATGCAGGCAACTCAAGATCATAAGCTACCTTACCAAAATGACTGAGAATCCTATAAGGACCAACATATTAGGGACTAAGCTTACCATTCTTGCCAAATATCTTCACTCCCTTCATGGGAGATATTTTTAAATATACAAAGTCGCCAATCTCAAACTCGAGATCTTTTCTTCTCACATCTACATATGATTTCTATCGGCTTTGAGTTGTCTTAAGCCTCTCTCTGATTGACTGCACATTCTCTAAGGAATCAAACACCAAATCAGGCTCAACTATTATTGCCTCACCTACTTTAAACCAGTCAATGGGAGATCTACATCTCGTCCCATAAAGTGCCTCAAATAGAGCCATCTGAATACTGGAATGATAGCTGTTATTATACGTGAACTCTTTCAAGGGTAAGTGGTCATCCCAACTACCTTTAAAGTCAACAACATACGCTCTCAACATATCTTCTAAAGTTTGAATGGTCTTTTCTGCTTGACCATCTGTTTGAGGGTAAAAGGTTGTACTGAGGTGAACTTAGGTACCAAGACCCTTCTGGAAGGCTTTCCAAAAATGAGAAATGAATTGTGTACCTCTATCTAAAATGATGGATAATAGGACACTGTACAATCTGACCAACTCTCTAACATAGATCTTGGCATAATCCTCGGCTGAATAAGAGGTATGAACTGGAAAGAAATGGGCTAATTTGGTCATCCTATCCACAATAACCCAAATCAAATTGTGATGATGATGAGTATGAGGCAAACCCATCACGAAGTCCATGTTCACTTCTTCCCACTTCTATCTGGGAATACTGAACTCTTGCATAGACCCACTAGGATTGTGATGCTCATTCTTAACCTGTTGACATATGGAGCACTTAGCCACAAACTTTACAATGTCTGTCTTCATCCCACTCCACCAATATACTTCCTAAAAGTCGCGGTATATCTTAGTGGACCCCGGATGAATCGAGTAACGCGCCCCATACACTTCTGTAAGAATCTGCTGTCTCACATCATCCATACATGGTACACATATTCTACCCTGAAAAAGCAACACATTATCTCTCCTTCGGGGGAAAACCTCCAACTTTTGATCTCTGACTGAATCTTTCAACTTAACTAAACTAGGATCTCTATCCTGCTTTTCTTTTACCTTAGAAACTAAAGATGATTCCAAACTATTCTGCACCCAAACACTACCCTCGGCTGAATCAACCAAATGGACACCTAGCCTGGCAAGCTGATGAACTCCCTGAACTAACTTCTTCTTACCATCCTCAACGGGAGAAACACGATCTATGGATAGCCTACTGAGGGCATTATCCATTATATTAGCCTTGCTAGGGTGATACAGACACTCATGTCATAGATTTTCAATAATTCCAACCACCTCTTCTGACGCAAATTCAAGTCTTTCTGAGAAAATACATACTACAAGATTTTGTGGACTATGAACACATCAACATGCATCCCATAAAAATAGTGCCTCCAAATCTTTAAGGCAAACACAACATCTACTAGCTCAAGATCATCGGTAGGATAATTCTTTTTATGGGGTTTAAGTTGTCCAGAGGCATAGTCCACGACCTTACCTCTATGCATCAAAAGATACCCTAAACCAACTCTGGAAAAATCACAGTACACAACAAATCCATCTGAACTGTCGGGCAAAGTCAAAACTGGGGTTGCAGTGAGCCGAGTCTTCAACTCCTAAAAACTCCTCATAAGAATCTGACCACTAGAATTTGACTTTTTTCTGAGTCAATCTGGACATGGGGGATGCAATAAATTAAAATTCTTCAACAAACCATTTGTAATAGCCAGCCAAACCGAAGAAACTCTAGATATCTGATGGAGAGATAGGTCTGGGCTAAATTCTTACTACTTTAGGTTTTTAAGGATCAACTCTAGTGCCATCACCGGAAATAATATGACCAAGAAAAGCTACTGACCTTAGCCAAAATTCACACTTACTGAATTTGGCGAACAACTGATGGGCTCTGAGAGTCTGTAATACTATTTTGAGATGGTCATTATGATCAGTTTCACTGCGAGAGTAGAAAATAATGTCATCTATGAAGACAATGACAAACATTTATAAATAAAGCTTGAACATGCGGTTCACCAAGTCCACAAAAGTTGTTGGGGCATTGGTAAGACCAAATGACATGACTAGAAATTTAAAGTGACCATCCCGAGTTTTGAAAGATATTTTTGGAATATCACATTCTCTGACTCTAAGTTGATGATAGCCCGATTTGAGTCCTATATTAGAAAAGTAACAGGAACCCTGAAGTTAGTCAAACAAGTCATTGATTCTAAAAAGTGGATACGTGTTCTTGATGGTGACTTTGTTCAACTGACGATAGTCAACACACATTCTGGGAAAATCATCTTTCTTACGCATGAATAGAACTGGTGCGCCCTACGAAGAGATGTTGGGCCTGATGAATCCCTTATCTAGGAAATCCTCTAACTATTATTTCAATTTTTAAAGTTCAGTTGAAGACATTCTGTATGGTGTAATAGAGATGGGATGAGTATCTGGAAAAAGGTCTATTCTAAAGTCAATTTCCCTTTCAGAAGGAACTATAGGAAGATCTTCAGGAAACACATCTGGAAATTCACTTGCTACTGGAATTGATTCAAGATTAGAAGTCTCAAAACTATAATCTTTAACTCGAATGAGATGATAGACACACCCATTGGATATAATTTTTCTCTCTCTAAGGTATGAAATAAGCTAACCCCTAAGTGCTGAAGTACTACTCCTCTATTTTAGGACAGGTTTATTTGGGAACTAAAAATGAACAACTTTATTTCTACAATCAACTAAAGCATATCATGAATGAATCCAATTCATGCCAAGAATGACATCAAAATCTACCATCTCTAACTCTACTAAATCTGCTGAAGTAACTTTCTAAGATATCATAACTGGACAGTTCCTGTATACCCACCAAGCTATGATAGATTTTCTCACTGGGGTAGATACTGAGAAGGGCTCTACTAGAATTTTGAGACTGACTCTGAAGTCAATATCTATATAAGGAGTTACAAAGGACAAAAAAGCTCTTGGATCTAGCAAAGCATAAACATGTAAATGGTAAACTTGTAACGTACCAATGACCATATCAGGAGAACTTTTTTGAACCTATCAGGACTAAAGTGCATAGATCCTATTTGGGTGTTGCCTGCTGGTGGTACTGGAAGTGGTACCCTGTTGAGATAAGCAACCGAATGGAGATGGAGGACGATTATGATAATTCTATGAACCTACCTGAGGACACTCTCTAATCCTACAGCCTGGCTTGCCACATCTAAAACATACATCACTTCCAACTCTACAGATACCCTGATGGTTTTTGCCATACTTCTGTCAATGAGGATTTTTTTGGGCAATGCTAACGTTACCCTGGGATTTAGAGCCTGGCGCCTTATCCTTATTACCATTTTTGAATTTAGGTACCGGAGCACTGGCTGAGGACGGAGCTGGAACTAAAGATTTCAGGTGGAACTAAGGATTATTACCACCCTCTTACTTAGGCTGAGTGAAGTTGAAGCTACCTGTTCTAGCCTTCTTGCTCTCCCTCTCTTTATTCTTATTCTTTTGCCCCTCTATCTGTTGAGCATGGACCATCAACCTAGCCTAGTCCATCTCTTTAATTAGCATTGTGGTCCTATACTCCTTGACCATACTGTTAGACACACTTGATATGAACTTACTTATCTTAGACCTGCTATCAGCTACCATATGAGGAGTATATCTAGCTAACTGAGTAAACTTGAGGGAATACTTCTTCACTATCATGTTGCCTTACTTTAGGTTAATAAAATCTAAAACCCTTGCCTCTTTGAATTCTAACAGGAAAAACCTATCTAGAAAGATAGTAGCGAACTCTTCCCATTCTATAGTCCCTACATCTGCGGTCCTATATACCTTCTACTGCTTAAATCATGTATGAGCCACATCCTTTAACTAATAGGCAACTAACTCAGCACTCTCACTAGCGGTAACCCCCAAAATATCTATTACATACTATACCATGTCAACAAATTCCTATTGATTCTCTTCAAACTTAGATCCCAAATAAGAAAGAGGATTTATTTGAGTGAAGTCCCAAATTTTATCTGCAGTAGTATTGGCCACTAGCTTAGCCTGAACAGCAGCTAGGAGTTCATCCTGTGGTGCTACATAATAGGCTAGAATGGTGAAAGCTGCTCTAAATTCTTTGTGAGATACATGCTCATCCAGGGGATCTTCCTAAATGGATAGAGGTGCTGGCTAATTCCCAATCCTTCATCCATTGGTCTTTTTAGGGGCATATTCTATTAACGGAAGGGAAGATTGGATTAGACATAGAATTTAACTTGAGCTCATTCTCACTCGTACGATATAAATACTGAGTGAAGGAAAACCTTTTTCATTAAAATATCTCATATCCTCTCGTCCATAAGTGTGGTGCGTTACACACCGATTCACAAGACTCTACTTGATACGGATTTCAAACTACCTAGGACTCTTTAGAACCTTAGGCTCTGATACCAAGTTTGTAACACCCCGAGTCTACACCCTAGATATCACACGGTGCTTACGACCCTAAAGGATCACAAGCTAACCCATGACTTGTACCTGCTGTGAGCACTGAATAATAATACCGAAACTATATACAGAAGTGTAATTGAATATGCCATAAGGTTCTCAAAATACTAAAATAATAACTGTATGTACAGATAATAACATCTCAAAAAATAGGATATCTAACTGTGCTAGTCTGAAAGCCTCTAACTATCTGAATATGAAGTTGATTGGACAAACCCCCAACTAACCCCGACTAAAATAACTACTTAGCTAACTAAAATACTAATATAAATAAACTCTGTCCTCAAAATATGAGGACTCACCACTGTATCTGCTACTAATAGCCTGAGATGCTAAGTGTGATCCGGACCCTAAGCATCCGAACCTATGATATGAGACATCATAGATCAAAGAAAGAGTATGCGTCAGTACGTGGAATGTACTGGTATGCTAAGTGAGGTAGGCTGATGTACATGGATTTATATGCATGAGATAATAACTGACTGAATAAATATCATGAAGTAACTGGATGAGAGTACATGAAAAACTGTAACTACTGAACATGTTGAATATGCAATACTGCATATATAACGTCTTCATGAAATAGACTGAAACTTAGGTACTAATTTCTGATAACTGAATACTGATAACTGAAAGCTTAGGCTGATAGTGAAGTATAGATTTTTGATAGTTGAGTAGCTGATAACTGATATCCATAGTTCTGTAGAACTGTTTAACTTCCTTACAAAATAATGATACTGAAACTGTGACTGTAGGAGTGTTCATCTAACTGACATACCCCAATTTATAAACTGAGTTGGGGTCCAACTTGTGACCCCAATTGGAAGGGTGTTAGCACCTTGCCAAAGGACACTAACATGGTTGTGCCAACTCTAATCTGGCTAGAAGATTTGTGAAATATATATATATATATATATATATATATATATATAATTGCGCCAACCCTAATTTGGCAGGAGAACGACTTACCATACACTGGCTACATTATTCTGTAATGCAGGGACTACTATTAAGGGTTAAACCTTCTGCTGGCAGGAATTCCCGCATCCCTGAGTTCGCTCGGTATTGAATTCTACTCCCAAGTAAATCGACAATGAACTGATCACTAAACTGTACTAGGCTTGACTGAACTAATCATGTTGACTGACTGAACTGGACTGAGTTCACTGAGTTCTTCTAACTGACTACGTACAACAGTTCTTGAACTTTACTTGAATGATTCTATAACTACTTTAACTAAATAAATAGCAAGATTTCAAGTAACAAGTACCCCCAGGACTCGATAGCATCAACAGTAGAACATAGCAAATCATGAAAACATAACAATAGTCAATTGTTCACAATTCATTCACAGAGTCATTTCATCGAACACTTGGAGGTTATGAACTTGTACATTAATGAGAACACATTCTAACATGTCATGCTTACACTATTCAATTCACATGGATGTTCTATAAAAAACTTGGGGAGAATGATTGTGATATTTGAAGAATAACATATAGGGCATCATAACTTCAATATGACATCTTGTAAATTCAAGGGTTTTGACATGAGAGATTCATAATTCAACACACATGCTAACATAATTTCATGGAAACTCATAAAAGATCTTAACTTGAAACCCATAAAACACAAACATTAGCATAATTCAATTCATAGCATAGAAATCATAATTCAAGTTTTAAAAAAGGTTCTTGAACTCCAAGGGTGGATGGAAATCCTAGGATAAACACCTAACATACCTTGATTGTTAATTTTGTGAAGATTGTGGTGAATTTTTGGGACTTGATCTTGAGTTTGATAAAACTAAGTCTTGTTCTTGAGAGGATTTTGAGAATAAAGAATGAAATTTGTCCTTTTGAGAGTTAAATCTCGTGTTTTAGCTGAATTAGGTGAGGGGAAAATGACCTCAATGCTCTTGGAAACTCAGATTCTTTAATACACAGAACTTCCTAGCAACGCAATTGGCGATGTGTTACGTCGATAGGATCGACGCAATCACCAACGCATTGCATCGATCAGTGCAACGCAGTAGCTAACGTGACACATCAAGATCGCATTAGCTTGCTATTTTTCCCATCCAAACAGGACCCGAAAAAATTCTAAAACATCCAAAACTCACCCAATAAGACCTATTGACATCCTTTATCATGAATCAATAAATCGACATTCTAAGGTCGAAAATATGAAAAATAAGATCATCCAATTTTGAAGGCTAAAAATGCTTCTAAGTCTTAACACTTAGCTAAAAATTTTCTACGTCTAGGACCCCTTTTGGCATGCTATATAGGAAGACAAATTTTTTCTAAGTCTGGAACCCCTTTTGGCATGCTATATAGGACTGAAATGATTTAAAATTTTTGGGGTATTACATAAATCTTATACTCCTTCCTATTACTGTCTTTCTCCTCCCCATCCTTACTCTCAGACAACTTTGCGTAAGCCCTTTTCTTATCATTCGCCTCTCTTTAACCTCTTTATTCTACCGCCATTCAACTTTGTGCTTTCCCAAGCAATCTTTTGAGATACCCAACAACTCTCTAGTTGTCTCCTTGATGCAACTGGTATTTTTATCTCATATACTATCTGCATCCCCTCTATTCTCCCAAGCATTACCTTCCATTAGTTTCTCCTATATATTGAGTATATCCTTTATCCTTCTCTCTTTTTTGATCTCCCGGTCCATCACCACAAGCCTATGTTGCGTTCAAAGATTTTCACTAGGTAAAATCTTATAATCTTTACAAATACATTATCAACCTTCTAGAGAGCAAAAATTTTATCTAAGTCTTAGCCACCGAACTACAGAAGGTAACAAAGTGAACCATCTTCTTTGGAAAGTTTGAATTAACTATGTCAAGACAAAGCCTAAGAAAAATCTAAAAATATAACTCCTCTTTCATTCCTTACACCGTACCTAAAGCCTTCATGTATAAATTGTCATAACCCTTCAAAGAAGACCCTATGTGCCCATTGAAATCCCTTTCTATGAAAAGCTTCTCATTGTTGGGTACACCTCATACCCTCTCGTCTAAATCCTCCCATATGATTTTCTTGTCTTTCTTATCCAAGCCTATGTGTGGGGCATTCACACTAATAGTATTAAAAAATGACCCCCTAATAACTAATTTAATCGAGATCATGCTATTATTGGCCCTCTTAACTTCTACCACATGCTCCCTAAGAACGTCATCTAATATGATAGCTACACTATTCCTATTTCTCATGCTTCTTGAGTACTATAACTTATAATTGTCTACTATCTTCACCTTAATACCTACCCATTTGGTTTCTTGGAGACAAACTATATTAATTTGTCTCTGCCTTATAATTTTCACTAGCTCTATGGACCTCTCCAAAAATACCCTATGTTCTAAGACCCTACTCTCAACCTAGGGTATTCTTTAACCCACGTACCCCTCTTTCCCCCTGCTTCTACCGTAGCCCTATCCCACAACCCCGACTCTGACCTTGAACCCAACACCAACAACTACAACTACCATAGAATAAGCAAGCTAATAGAAATAACTCAATAAAATAAAGAAAACACACCCTAAGAAAAAATTCAATCTAAAACTAAATAAATACTATCAATACCATACCAAAAATATTAATATGAACAATAACAAGAATTAACTAAAAAATTGGGAAATTAAAATAGGAGCTAGAAATAAAAATGACTAGATTACCAACTAAAAATAAAAATACACCGGACAGTAATCAGTACTGATATTAAATAAGGCAACATAAGGATATATGTTTGTCTCAACTAACTACTACTATGTAATAGAGGAACATAGACCAATAATCCATCATGAATAGACAGGATACTCAGTCAACAAACCAGGAAAAAAAGGATCAATATGCAAATAACAAACAATACAAGTAGTTGCAGCAGCCAATAATCAATAAAGCTATACAAATAACTAAAAAATATGGAGAGAGTGCACCTGATCAAAGTTAGGGTGGTTTTCTTCGTTAAGTTGTTGAATTCTATCAATTTGAGGTAGAAATTAGTTGCCAAAATCTTATTATTGCCATTAAAATCTTGTTATCACTTCTCAATAAGACATGTTAGATCTAAGATTGTAGTACTTGTATGGGGTTAGATAGAAAAGAAAAGAGAGAGAAAAGAGTATAACTTAGTTGCTGAATGGAGTAGCAGACTATAAGAAGAAAGAGAAATAAAGGAGCAACAAAATAGTTGTGAGGTCACCATAGATGAGATCGACACATCAAGTATATCACTTGATATACGATTAGTGCTTTAGAGAAGTCTTTAGGGATAAAATCAGTGTGTTAGAGAAGTTGTCGAAGATAAGACATCGCCATAGATGAGTTAACTTGAGAATGTTACTGATGAATTTTTTATTTTAAACTTTGATCTTATCATATTTAATAATATCTAAAGATAATGAATAAGGTACAAGGTGGACTGAGGAGTAGGAGTAGAAAAAATATTTAAATTTAAACATAGGAGTAGGAGTAGAAAAAATATTCTAGGTACAGCATTGGAGTAGAAAACATTTAAGTTTATCTGTTATATATTTAAGTTAAAGAAAAAAGGGCTTTATTTGTGTAAAGTAAAAGGTCTTGATTTACTCTTCAACTTTGCAATTTGGATTTCATTTACTGTAGTTTAAAATGAGGATCACATATACCCCTAATATTACAGAAGTAGCTCACATATACCCCTAATATTACACAAATGGCTAATATATACCCTTTTCCTTAACCGACTATTATTTAATAAATTAAAAAAATCATTTTTTAGATCTTAATGGAGAAAATACCATATGGCACTTAGAGGATGGAGAGGTAATAGTTCAGGCAGATGATGTGCTAGTTCAGGAAAGTGCAACATAGGTCTCGATGTCTTCTGAGTTGTTTAACATGTTTTAAGGTTTTGAGTGGTTTAGACAATACATATACTACACTGTTAGTTTGGATTATTCAACATCCAGGGTTGCAGTATGTCGCTACCATGGAACCTATGATGGATGGGAGAATGAAGAACTGTGCCTTTTCACGATAGACTTTGTGTTTGATGATGATAAAAATGAGCATGGATTATTCTGTAAGTTACTTATAATAAAGTCTCTTATTTTTATTGGTATTATGTTGGAAGATGCTTACAAATTCATTATCAATTGTCATGAAAGACTTCACAAGTTAAGAAAAGTAGAGAAGTATGGAGTGGGGTTTATTTTTTTTCAGTTGCAGCGGGAAGACAAGATGTGGTGGAAGGAATTTATTGAGTTTAGAGCTACAAGTTAGCCTCAATTTACATAGACTCAGTTCCATTCTATCTTCTTGGAGAAATAAGTTCCACATACTCTAAGGGGAAGAAAAAAGGATAAGTTGACTAAACGCAAATAGGAAAGTATGTTAGTTGTGGCCTATAAATCTAAAACTTATGTTTTTTTTTTAAAATAATCTTCACAGTTATTGAATAATGAGAAGGAGAGGATTCAATTGTTTGTTAAAAGGTTTACTACCAATCTTCAGGTTTTTATACTTTAGATAACATTTTCAGTTAAGACTTTTCTGGAGATGGTTGATTTTGTGAAAAAATTTGAGGGTGTAAGGCAAGATATTTATGCCAAGATAAGGGAGAAGAAGGTGCCCAAGGGACCCAATTATAGTGATTTTTATTTTTAAGGCCAGAGTTAGCAGGGCTAACCTACCAAGTCCATTTAATTATTGTACCTTTGTCTGTTGAGGGTCTATCAGTGGCCAGCTAACCATTTCTAGATTTTGGTGATTATGTTCCTTCATTATTGTTGGTTTTGTGACCCATCCTAGACTGCATATTCTATGGGAGTGGTAGGATCGATCAATTTTGAGACTTTATCCTATAGAGAGGTAACCACAAAAAAATACTTAAATCTTGTTCTACTAAGTAGAGAAAGTGAAGGTAATAGCAGGAGTCATCCATATTATGGGAATTATGGACACCAAGCGGGTAAAGAAGGCAATCAGATCAATCAAGGTAGTGGGCATGCAGATTAAGGTGATGCATAAGTTAGCAGGGGAATGCTCAAATGGGTGATACGGCCCACTCAATGGTTTTTCAAGTAGGCCCAAGGTCGAGTCTTCAGATATGGTAATCATAAGTACTATTCTTGTTTGTTACCATATTACTATTATATTATTTAATCTGTGTTCCATATTCTTGTATATTTATATTAAATCTACTTTAGGTTTGGATATAGTTTGTGAAATTCTTGATATTTTATATATATATTATATATCCATTCCAGTTGCAGTTTTGGTAGTTGAAATATTTTTATCATGCTTGTTTTGTATTATTTATGGGATATCAGACTTGGGTTGATTTGGTAATTCTATTCATGGTGGATTTTGATATTATCTTGGTAATGAGTTGGTTATCTCCATACCATGCGATTCTTGACTAATAATCTAAAACAATCATTGTGGCTATCCCTAAGTTGGATAGGTTGGAGTGGAAGGGTGATTATAATTCTTCTCCTTTAAGACTTATATATTTTATTCATGTTAAGGAGATAATTGAGAAAGGGTGTGCAGATATTCTTGTTTATTTTCAGAAAACTAGTGTTGGGGTCTCTTCTATTGCGTCAGTTCTGGTGGTATAATATCTTAGAAGTGTTTCCTAATGATCTATCTAGGATGCTACATGATCGTGATATTTATTTTTACATTGATGTAGAGTTGGGTATTCGTCCTATTTTCATCCCTCCTTATAGAAAGGCATCAACTGAGCTAAGAGAGTTAGAGACTAGATTACAAGAATTGTTGGGTAAAGTATTCATTCGCCTTTGTGCTTCTTCATGGGGTGCTCCTTCCTTTTTTGTTAAGAGGTTATATATGTACATAGACTACTAATTGTTGGACAAGGCTACAATTCATAATAAGTACCTAATGCCTAAGATAGATGACCTGTTTGATTAGATATAGGTGCTAAAGTATTTTTCAAAATTGAATTGAGGTCTGATTTCTATTAGTTTAAGATCCGGGTCGAGTACATATCAAAAACTACTTTCTAAACTAGTTGTGGTCATTACAAGATTTTTGTAATGTCTGTTGGATTGACTAACGCCTGGACTGCTTTTATGGGGTTGATGAATGGGTTCTTAAGACATAATTTTATTCCTTTATTATTGTTTTTGTTGATGATATTTTAGTGTATTCCAAGAGTAGGGAGGACCATAGGTCTCAATTGTACATTGTGTTAGGATTGCTAAGAGAGAACAAGATTTATGCTAAATATTCCAAGTGTGAGATTTGGTTGTGTTTAGATTAATTATTGGGGCATGTGGTTTTAAAGGAACGGATTATGGTAGACCTATAGAAGATTGAGGCAATTAATAATTGGACTAGGCCTACCAGTGTGATCAAAATTTATAGCTTTGTGGGGTTGGCTAGTTATTATTGCGAGTTTGTAAAGAGCTTTTCTTCTATTGCTCCATATTTGACTTAGTTAACTTAGAAGAAAGTGCCTTTTATATGGACTAATAAGTGTGAAGAGAGGCTCCAAAAGCTTACGACCTTGTTGACTTCATCTCCTATCATTACCTTGCTGATAAATGATAAGAATTTTATTGTATTTTTTAGTGCCTCGTGTTCTAATTTTAGTGTTGTTTTTATACAGGAAAAGAATGTAATTGTATATGCTTCCCAGAATCAAAAATTTCATGCGAAGAACTATCCCACTCATGAGTTGGAGTTGGCACCTGTGGTGTTTACTCTCAATGTAAGAAGATAATATTTGTATTGGGTGAAATGTAAAGTATTAACTAATCACCATAACTTATAACATGACTTTACACAAAGAGATCTGAATCTGAGACTACAAAGATGGATGGAACTACTCAGGATTATGATATTTTGATTCTTTATCATCTGGATAAGGCTAACATAGTTATGAATGCCATTGAATCATAAGACAAAGAGGATGGTAGTTTGGCATATTTAGATTTTTCTACCATTCGTCGTCTAGGAAAGCTAGACCTTAGCTAATATTCTATGGGATTGCAGATGACTGAGAGAAGAGGATTCCTAACTAATGTTTGAGGCTAGGTCTATTTTCCTAGACCAATTTAAAGCCAGACAATTCGAGTATGTAAAGGTGAGTATGATTTGCAACAAGATATTGTAAGATGAGGCCAACAAGACCATTATTTATGATAAAGATGTTTGGAGGATTAAGAGATGAGTTTGTGTGCCTAGCGTGGATTATTTGATTCGACCATACTTGCTTAGGTGCATAGTTCTAAGTACTCCATACATCTTAGTGCGACTAAGATGTACCGTGATTGAAGGCAATATTTTTTGTGGCACTAGATGAAGTGAGATAGTACATTTTGTGACTAAATATAAGAACTGCTAGAATGTTAAGTATTAACATTAGAAACCTGATAGTACTCTTCAAAGAATGCCCGCTTCTGAATAGAAGTAGAAAAGAATAGCCATGAATTTTGTTTGTGGTCTCTCAAGACGCTGGAAAAAAATATGATTCGATATGGATGACTGTAGACTGGTTAACTATGTTTATGCACTTCATTCTTTGTAGGTAGCTTATAATGCAATCAAATTGGCCAAAATTAATATTAATATTAAAAGAGTCGTCCTAATGCATAGGGTGTCATTTCCATTATTTTAGATAGAGATATGCAGTTTATCTCTAAATATTGGGAAAATATTTAGGAAGAGTTAGGCACTAAATTGGATTTATGTACAACTTTTCACCCTCAGACTGACGGGCAGTCTAAGCAGACAATCCAAGTTTTGGAAGATATCATTTGGATGTGTGTCATAAATTTTGACTGTCAATGGGGTCCAGTTCTTACCCTTTTGCAAGTTTTCATATAATACCAGTTATCACTTAAGTATTGATATTGTTTTTTTTTTGAGGATTTGTATGGGCGGAGATGTATATCTCCCATTGGTTATTTTGATGCCTTTTAAGGGATGCCTTGGGGTACCAATTTATTAAAGGATATGATATAAGGTTAGATTATACAAAAGAATCGTGTAGCAACTTAAAGTCGGTAGAAAGAGTACATGGAGAGGAAGGTGTGAGATACACATTTCATGGAAGCTGAGCAAGTGTTGTTGAAGATTTCACCCAGGAAGAATGAGATACAATTTGGGAAGAAAGGTAAGCTTAGCCCATGGTACATTAGGCCATTTGAGATCTTGAATAGTGTAGGTTCAGTGGATTATAGGTCAGATTTACCTCTGAATTTATTAGAAATCCATCATGTATTTTATGTTTTAATGCTCAAAAAGTATCACAGGGTGATCATTTCATAATTCATTAAGATTTAGTGTTTCTTGATGATAATCTCTCTTATAAAGAGGAACCTATTGCCTCTCTTGATAGAAATCTCCTGATGTTGAGAGTCAAAGATATTTCATTTGTAAAGGTCCAGTGGAGAAATTAGCCTATTTAAGAGGCTACTTAGGAGATTGCAGCAGACAGGCAAAAGAGATATTTGTAGTTATTTACCGACTAAGGTAATTCTTACTTGTCTTCCTCTTATTTTCTAGTTGACGTTCAGGGATGAATAATTGTTTAATTGATATCAAATGTAACAAACCATCTATCTTTATAGCGTGATTATGGTGTAAGATTTTGGGTAGAGTTTTCTCTAAGATGAGAGTTGTGAAACTCTCAGGCTAGGTTAAGTTCAAACAAAAATTGATTGTCTTTGGTATAGAGACTCTTTGTGTTTCATGGTGATATACTTGATGGTTTTATGGGTTTGACTTAATAGCTAAGAGATTTAGTAATTCGTAGAATTTTTGGGAATAGTATTTGAGTTTGTTGAACTTGGCTTTTGCCACGAAGAGTTATATCAGTATTTTGGGAAAACCAAAGTTATGTTGCAAAATAAGAGAGTCTTGGAGACTCCCCCAACTTTTTTCCAGTTTATGCTATAATGGGACCCTACTCACTAGAATGGGTCTGTTGTAGTGAAGATCCATCCATTGTAGTGATTGGTGAATATATTGTCAGGACATCATAGCAAATCCCCAATCTTTTGTAGCGGGACCTCTAAAGTGGCCCTTATCTACTGCAGCAAGCACCACCAGTTAAAAATGTTGGATCTTAAATTTTTGGCCTTATTTCATCAAAAACCTCCATACTTTTCTAATAAAGGCTAGAGAGAGGAAATTTTCTTCCTATTTGGGTAATTTCCACTATTGAGGTAAATCTATTACACCAATCTATCATAGAATTACTCCCTTTAATCCGTAGAATCATGTCACAACTCAATTTTTTGAGTCATGATGACGCCTACTTTAATCCTTTAGTAGGTAAGCCAAATCATAGCCCGAAATAACAATTAATGGGCTAATCAATGAAAGATAATATTAGCATGAAATATAGACTTACAATAGGGGTACTATGCAATGATATATAAAAAATGGCATCATACATAACAACAAGGAAAGAGTAAAAGTACTAAGAGTATTTCATGACCGAGTAAGGTCAATACAAGAGCCATTAAATCAAAAGTAAGAGTACTAAATAATACAAGTAGTCTTGAATTATGAAAAAGACTATCCAAAGTAGCAGAAGGAGATATGATCAACTCTGGCTCTGAAAGCTCACCATATATCCAAAGCAATAGTAAGCTGAAAGTGATGCCAACGGCAGTGGCCCATACTCAAATCTTTATCAGGTAAAAGATGCAAAAGTATAGTATAAGTACCAAAAATTATAAGTATTCAGCAGGCGTCATAGGCCGATCAAGCTAAATTACAGTAAAATTATAATAACATGTATGAATGTAAACTAAAGTTAGGAATAAAGGGATGAATCTGAATTAATACTCCAAGCCAAGATAAAGAGGTATACATACAGAATATGCAACTCAAAAGTAAATACATTCTAACTACTACCTAACTGGGATCTATAAGCCTATAAGGCACAAACAAGAGAGGAATAATGCAATCGAGCCTCCACAAGCCTAGTGGATACAATAAGGAAGAACTATCGACAATAACAAATATAAAGTGTAGCCCACATGTGATAACATACCTGGAACTCCTTTCAAACCATAAATGTCAGACTTAAACTAAAATTGAAGAATAGTATCATCATAATAAAGTGCCACATATAGATCATAAATGCAGGACTTGAACCAAAACTAGTACATAAGTTTAAACTAAGGATAATTTAAGATCATAGCTTTCTTTAAGACCAAATAATCCTAAATCGTCGAGACAGAGTTTGATAATTTATCCAAGTCATCATAAGGTTAAAGATTTAGCCTAAAGTAATAAATGAATTCCTTATAAATCTACAAGGAGCTAATTTAGGTATTTAACCTAAAGAAAAGAGGGTCAGTGAGGCTCGCTACTAACCTCAAAAATGAATATTAAGGCAAGCTCCTACTCAAACCTAGACTAAGGCTTTTAAATTCCATCCCAAGTTCTTAAATAAGTTAAATTAGTACTAAGGTATCAATCTAACCCAATATGAGGAAAAGGGGCCAAAATCTACTCAACAAAGCTCTCTAATCGGCTAAACAAACCAATAATTACTAAAATAATAAAGAAGTCATAAATATCCACCAAAATCTAGCATAAAAACACTAATATCATAATAAAGCTCAATATATAAATATAGTAAGCCTAGCCTATTTGGAGAGTGTTGAAAGCTCGAGAAAGTCCACTACCGCAAAGCTTTTCCCTTCCTAGAAGCCTCTGAATGTTGCTATGTTATCAAAATAATAATGTACGCATTAAGACAAGAATAATGATACCCATATTGAATATAAATGATCTGAATCAAAAGTTAAACTAAAAATCCCCTGTGGGGGCTGCTTATGAAATTACAAAATCAAAACTGGCTACACATCTTTCTAAGCTCAAGGATCATTTATCCTAAGAAATGGGTGGAATCCAAGCACAAATAGGCCTCAAATCATCCCAATAATATTTGGGATCCTAAGAATTAAATCAGATAATTAAATTAGAACTTAGACAAGACTTACAAAAATAAAGATGAGAAAATGACCACAACGACATCTCTAACTCACCCCCAACACTCAATTATTGATCTCCCACAATATCTAAACTCCCAAAGTATTTAGTGGTGTTTTGAGAATTGAAAAGTAACCTAAAAGTCATGGGAGTTAAGTCTTTAAATAGACAGCTATGTCACCTAGGCAACCCTTGGCGCGCTAAGGTGGCATTGCCTAGGCAACCTTGACGTCGCTAGAGCGATGAAACTTCTAGGAAGCCATGTCACTTAGGAGACATTTGTCATTCTTTGGAGACACTACCTAGATAGATTTGGCATTGCTAAGGTGATGGAACTCCCCAAGAAGCCTCAATGCATTCCCTAGGCATGCTAAGGCAAAATAGCTTGGTGGCCTAGGCATCGCTAAGTTTTTTATCGACCCCTAACAATTCATTTGGTATCCTATGAACATAAACAAACTATGATATCCTACAAAATTTGACATTCCAGATTCAACAACACCATTGAATATTCTATTTGAGTTTGTTTCAATTAAAAGTGGACCCCACGCCAAAAGGGCCATTTTAATTAATATCCATCAAGTAGACCAGAATAATTCTAACAGTTTTGGAACCCGAACTAAGATTCCCCTTTCCTAAAACTGATATTCTGGAGCTAACATAACTATCAGAACTGGCATTCAAGGTCGTTTACCTAAAGTTTAGGCCATATACTTTTTTTTAATAGCAAAAGATCCAAAATAGGAAATTGACTTTAATAATCAAGCTAACTCATGACTGAACTATCAGGGAAGCAATGGCAAAGCTCTAAACACTAAAAAAGCATAGAAATACAGAAAATGACCAGGAGGGTCATTATAAATCATTAGACTAATTATATTTGGTGAATTTTGGATTTAGTTCTAAAGTTGGTGAAAATTGAGAAGAATTATCATGGGTAGCCTTAAAAATATTTGAAAATCATTCTAGGATATTATTTTATACTTTATAATGTAGAATCACTACCCTTTTAAGTGAGTAATAGGGAATTAGAGCGGATTAATGGGTGAAAACCCCTAAATTGGTGATTCGGGCTATTAACTATGGTATGATCAATATATTTTAGTTCCTAACACCTAAAAGTGGTGAGAAAGTGATTAAGTACTCATTATTTATTATTTTAGATGAAGAACAGTTCGAAGAGGCAAAAAAGGGGGAAGCTTTAGCAAATTGGCACATTCAAACTTGTGTTTTGAGGTAAGTTATGATTTGAATTGTAGTTATAGACTTAATTTGGATTATGTGCTTACTAATAAGTTAAATCTGTGTAAAATTACCTTCAAGCATACTTGTAATTCTATGAGTTGGTGGATATGATTTGTATACATAAAATGATGAATTTGAATTTGACTAAGTGTCTAGACAAAGTATATACTTACATATTTGGTGACCTATATTATACACCAGTTGATATTTGGTTGACATTCATATTTATGATATTTTGAGAATTAACTACCACGTCGATACATGACACCTATATTTAGAGTGTTGGGTACACGTTGGTATGGTACATGGATGAAGTTGGTCCCTTACATGTCATGACTATTGGGGAAATAAGTCCTTTTAGTATTATACAAATTTGAGATACGAGGATGATATTTTTGATAAGAGGCAGAACCGGCCTAGTAATATGAACCTCCTTTGACAAAAAAAAATTATACTATTAATACATGATTAAAATAATTCTTACATATATATTGTAGATGTTGAACCCCCTTTGGTGAGTTTTTCAAATTTTGAACTTCCTCAGCATAAATTTTAAATTCGCCTCTGATTTTGATGCATTATTACATATGCATAATCATTTGATTGTTCATTTGCATTTCATAACATGTTGTATTGGAATCCAGTTAGCATAAATCTACTTTTGAGAGAAGAATTGGCGATCAATGGTTGATGTATTTACACTTATGGTACTTACAGGAGCCATAGGCCCTCTCTTTTGTTGCTGAAATTATGTGCATGAATGATGGTCTAGTCAAGCTAGGAGTCGACTAACTGATTGTTTATGGATTGGTATTTGTTGATTGAAATTATTTTTTATATATCTAATGCTAATATGCTCATATTTGATTTATCTTTAAGTGTGAGGCTGAGTTATATCGGTTGACGATTCTTATTAGTTCATAATTTTTGTACTAATACTACAAGTGTTCTTCTTTTGTTGAATGCAAACATTATTCTAGCAATTGAGGCGAGGCCTCGGATATAACATTTGACTAGCAGTTTTTTGATCCAAAGGTAAGCATCTACCTTCAGGCAGTCATAGATCATCTCATTTGATCATGTCTATTCTTTCAGATAGTGATACATTTATTTTATTTTATTGTTAGATATTTATCCTAGACTTTAGTTTTGATTAGAATATTCTCGTACGATGACTTTCGAGTTCATGAAAATTTGTAATTGGTAGTTGTTTACTCTTCATTCTTATTATCATTGAATTTTTGAGATTATATCACTTGGCTATTGATTAGTTAACTAGATATTTTAGCCCGTGCCAGTGCAGGTGCAATATATGTTATTTGCATTATTTCAATTTATGTAGCACAAATAGCATTTGGAGTATCAATCATTTTTTATTAATATAAATTTTTAAATAATTTAAGTTGTTAATCATTGTAATTGTAGTACCTTTTACATAATTATCAAACAATTTATGTTAATCACTTTGTCTCAATTTTAGAATTTAGAGAGTCAATCAAATTTTTATTAATATATTTTTTAAGTATTTTAAGTTGTTAATCGTTGTGATTTGCAGTAACTTTTAATATAAATTCAAATAACTTATGTTATTTGCTTTATCGCAATTTATGTGACACTATTAGAATTTCAAAAGTTAAACATATTTTTTACTATATGTTTTTAACATATTATAAGATGTTAATAGTTATGACTTATAATTATTATTTTTTTTTTTTGCATAATTTTTAAATATATAATATTTTACCAAAATAAAATAAACAAAGTACTAAATTTTCAAAACATGTTAAATTCGGAAACATCATTTGGATCAACAAATTATTAAATTAAAACATTAAAACATGCAAACTATAAAATGCCAAAACTATCCCTGAATTTATGTGACACAAATATAATTTAGATAATCAATAAAATTTTTAATGTTTTACATATTTTAAACTATTGTAATTTATAATATTTTTTATGTAATTTTAAAATAATATATGTTACTCTCCTTGTCAAAGTTTTGTGACATTGATAATCAATTATATTTTTAAAATAATTTAAATTTTTAATTATTATAATTTATTATACTTTTTATTCTATTTCAATTTAAGTGACACTGAAATAATTTTGAGAGTCATCCAAATTTTATGATTGAAGCAGCGAAGCGGATATTTCCTAAATGACTTATAATACCTAATTAGAAGTGATATAGCAAAAATACTATAAAAAAATATTTGTGAAAAAAATTCAAATGAGTCTCACGTAAGATTTCATGTTAATTTAAAACATCAAGAATTAATTATCATTTTATGAAGATTTTATTTTTTATTAAATATTATTAATTTTTTATTATCTAAATGACTTATAATAAATAATTAAGGGTGATATAGTAAAATTACGGTTAAAGCAGCTGAAGAAGACATATCATTGTCTAGTATCTTTTTTTATTAAATATTATTAATTTTTTTATATGTAAACAACTTACTATAATTAATTAGGGGTAATATAGTAAAATCATGAAGCAAAAATACTTGTAAAAATTTTTTAAATGAGTCTCATATAAGATGTCCTATTAATTTAAAACATCAAGAATTAATTTATCATTTATGTCTATTTTATTATTTATTAAATGTTATTAATTTTTTAATACCTAGATGACTTATAATAATTAATTAGATGTGATATAATAAAATTACGATTGAAGCAGTTGAAACAGACATGTCACAAATATCTATTTTACTTTTTTATAAAATATTTTTAATTTTTTATATGTAAATGATTTAAAATAATTAATTAGGAATAATATAGTCAAATCACGGATCAGCTGAAGCATATAAAGAAGCAGGCGTGTTGACGAAGAGCTGCCTACTTCTTCACACTTATTAATAGTAGTAATATCTCTATCATAAATATGACTAAATATTCAGGTTAAGATTTAGATTAGATGATTCTCCTATCAGCGGATTAGTTTAGGTATCACTCACGATCATTTGGATCGTGATAAGCAGCCTAGAAATTTCTAATTTGATGGTGGGCTAAATTAAAAATACAAAACTTATGCTATTCTGAAAATGGAATTATGATTTCAAATCAAACATAGGGCCGTCTTTCTAATATTCAGTCATTAATAGTTGAGAGTGGATCACGTCTTTATTTAGAATCTTGATAATTCAAGACGATAAATCACTACAAGACTCATGGATTCAGGTACACTTCTGTATCTAATTTTATAGTTTTAATAATTTGGCATAATAGTTCTTAGAGTAAAGATGATGATCTTTGTCTCTACAGTTTTTGGCCCCAACAGTTGGTACCTACTAGAAATAAAAGTACATGCTTTTTTATGAAGTTGAAAATAAAAGAGACATATAAAACTATCTATTTAAATTAATAATTTTGGTACATTTTATATATTTGTCTTCTAATCAAAGTTTTTATTTTATTTCTTAAGTTAGGTACTCAATCAAATACCTTCACATAATAAAAAAACATATAAAGAATTTAACGATGTTCTTCTTAAGTCCACGGAATCCGTAGTCAACGACGTGGACAATTATTTTCAATTTGAGGTGTTGGCATGTCATTGAGAGTGGCCTTCATGTCAGGCTCATCTTGATACCGAGGAGATTGTTTCTCCTCAGAATTTCATTGATCTACTTTGTACAACAATCTCTTGATTATTATGAAGTTGCTACACTAAACAAATCAAATGTCAGATCCTGAGATTTTGAACTTTCAGAAAATTCAGGCTACTCCTTCAAAAGAAGAAGAAAGATGCTTGTATATTGTATTCACCTAGAGACTACTTGAGTGACTTGGAGTAAAAAAAATTCTCATTGTTCACTCAATTGAGGTGTTAGACTCAACTAGTGGTGTTCTTTTATAATCGAGAAATTTAATTTAAAAGATCAAAATAAAATATTTCACTAAGAAAAGATAACATCTATTTGTCTATCTCTAGATAAAGTCTTCCAAATATTAATGTCTGACTTGAACAAATGACTACATTGATTTATTAATCATTACATGAATTATTTATTCTTGGTCGCTCAACGACTAAGGCAATTCACCTAATGAGGAGGCTAGTAGAACTGTATAGAGAGAGGAAGAGGGATCTACACATGGTGTTTATCGACTTGGAAAAGGCTTATGACAAGGTCCCTAGGGAGGTTTTGTGGAGATGCTTGGAGGCGAGAGGGATCCCTGTGGCGTACATTCGGTCGATTAAGGACATGTATGAAGGGGCGAAGACCCGAGTAAGGAAGGTGGGAGGGGACTCCGAGCATTTTTTGATCTTGACAGGGCTGCATCAGGGTTCGACTCTTAGTTCGTTTTTATTTGCCTTGGTGATGGATGTGTTAACGCGTGATATACAAGGGGAGGTTCCCTGGTGTATGCTCTTTGCAGATGATGTAGTTGTGATTGATGAGTCGCGCCGAGGTGTTAAGAACTAGAGTAAGGAAAAAGAATATAGATCATGGACTTTATGGGGCGTTGCCACTACTTACACCTTCAACTCTCTGGGATTTTACCAACCTCGCTAGTCTACTTTTCTTTGTCTTTAAAATCGTCCCTATAAGTTTCCTAGAAAGTGATCGATTTAGTCCTTAGCTTGTGTAGAACCTCATTTGGATTGGTTTGTTTTTTGAGTTAAAAAGGGGCCAAGAGAAATAGTTCTAGTAGTTTATTAGGCATTCTATAACCTCTTCCTTGTGTTCCTAGTCAAGCCCATTGCCCAGGAAAATTTTCCTATCTGGAAGCTCAGTAACAAGAATGATTGGATTAGTGTTGATAGACGCCACCCCTAGCCAAGCAATATCCTTCCATTATTGGTGTCTTTAAAATATGCTTTGCTAGATTTGTTGAGCCCTTCTGAAGTGTGAGGACCTAGTTGTACTCCTGGCCCTATTATATAGGTGTCGACGTGGTCTATTATGTCTTCCATATAATTGAGAAGGAATTCGCATAAAGCCCTCTCATGGTTTTTCATGTACATTTCATCAAGACTTCCAAGTGCTCGATCCAATTAGAAACGTATCCATACGAACCCTCTTCAAGTTCCTTTCTGTGGACCTCAAACATATTGTCACCTGGGTTTGAGTTCCTAATGGTTGAATTACTGTCCTCTTCTCTAACCAAAACTCCATCAGCAAGTTCTACATATACTCAAACCTTGTTTCCAGCTTAGTGAGATTTTTCCCATAATGAGAATTGCACTATTTTTTCTACACCAAAGTTTGTGTTCATCATCTAAACTATGCTCATCATATTATTTGTCCTCTACTTCTTCTTGAAAGATGTACAAACAACCAAGCTTATGAAATAAAAGCGTTCAATCCACACAAAATTGCTCTGATACTATAATGAATTCCAAATTATTTACGTTAAAAATAGTACAGTTGAATTTGTATATGAGGTAAAGAGAACGCATGTTAAATCTAACCCTATTTATGTGTGCTACCGGATAAAATGAAAGATAATTATATAATGTAAGAAAAGGAAAGTAAACTAAAGAAAGTAAACAGGTCGGTATAATGAGGTCTTGAATGGCGTCCTCCATTATTGAAGATGCCTTCCAAGAGAGTAAGAGCACACCGATAAGATTAAAGTAAAAACACATCAAAGAAATACTGAAGAGAGGTGATTAGACATGACATGGAACAGTTACAGATTACTGAGAACATGACCTTAGATAGGAAGGTATGGAGGAAGCATATTAGGATAGAGGGATAGTGCATGGGATGAGCCGTAGTCAGTAGTTAGGAGTGTTTTGATATAGCTTGGCTAGTAGTTTTAGGGCTTTGTACATAGGTTGGACCTTTTAGTTAGGAGGGTTGGGGGGAGATATATACCTTTAGTTTGTTAATATATAGTATTTCTTTGTGGATGTTATATTTGTTAATATATAGTATTTCTTTGTGGATGTTATATATCTGTTATTATATCTTGTTCCATATTTTATAACGACTTTGGTTACTACCATTTTGTCCTGAGTTGGGGGTCTATCGAAAATAGCCTCTCTACTTCTTCAGATGTAGTGGTATGTACTGCGTATGTTCTACCCTCCCCAGACCCCACTATGTGAGAATATATTGGGTTTGTTGTTATTATTGTTGTTGAAAGAGATTGCAATAAAGTATATTATATTTCTTAGATTCTAAGTTCAATTGGTTTACATATGAAATACCCCTATTTATAGGGTGCTATGGGCAGATAGTATCCCTATTGTACTATGTTCAATCATATGACACTTGGAATTCTCTCCATTATAGGAGTTTTCCACTAGATTATGCCTCGATTAGATGGGTACTTTGTGTGTTTGTATTTCTAACGGTTTCGACACTTTTGTCTCCTATCCTTTTATTTTGCGTCGTCCTTATTACTTGCACGATAGTTTCTTATTTGTATGGTGTCACTCTCGAAAAGCCATTAGGTAGGAGTCCAACTAAAGGTACCATATTCATGACTTGCTATGAATTAGTTGTTCGCAAGAGGTCCCATTACTTCATTTGACAACCCTAAAAAGTCCTTGCCCAATATAGACATGCAGGTTGTTCATCAGTCAACTATGAAATTCAAGGAGGGGTGTGAATTAAAACATTTTTTGAGTCATCTGGTCAGGTTTGACAATCAACTCACCTGTAGGAAAGTATACTTGAATAGAACAAATTTAAATTTAAATATGCAAGTAAATAAATAACTAAATAGGTAATGACACAAATATTTATCTTGGTTCAGAACACCAATGTGGACTTCCAGTCCCCTTGGGTTTCAAGAGTTTCCTTAGAGCTATCAAACTAGATTTGGAGTACAGATGTTCAAATCTTGTGACACAGCCTCAACTGGTATGACTAAGTTAACTCAATCTTTTCTTTTTGTGACTATTATAGACAAAGAAATACATAGCTTTATTAATACTAAGATTGAGACACACTAAAAATATCCTATGAAGTTGCGTAAGGTCTTGGGTCTTCCGTTTTGTTTTTTTATATTCTTCAGCTAATGTTGTTGTTTTGCTCCAAAATGAAACCCAAGGGATTTCTTCTCAATCAAGGATTTTGTTTGGCTCCTTGATTGAGGGTAATACATCCATATTAGGTATATCCATATATATAAAGTGTGGCTTGCCTTTCTTCATAGTTATTCATGTCCATATCAAATATGTCCATGAAGAGGATATGATCTCCTTCTACATAGTGCTGTGATCTTGCTGATCTTCCTTGCGATCTCTACGATTTTGCGCGGTCTTTAGAGATCCCTTTTTGATACTGTTCCGAGCCCAGCCATGATTTCCTTGTATTCTAGGATTGCACAAGATACTTTTCCAACTTATATATCCAGGGTGATCTTCCTTACCTTAAATGTTCTTTCGATATATCTTTCAATTATCAATCATTAGTTTGTCATTATTAAAACATATAACATTGATATGGGAGGTTAACAATCTCTCCTTTTTTGATAATTACAAACACTAAACATCAGTTGACCTCTCTGTCATAGTAGTCAACTTACTCCCCCTATCTTGCTAACTGTGTGACTTTCTTGCAGTCAGTTGCTCCCCTTATCTTGTTTACTCTGTTCCTTCCTTATAGTCATCTAGCTCCCCCTATCTTCCTGACTTTGTTCCTTCCTTGCAGTCAGATGGCTTCCCTATTTTGCTGACTATGTGCCTTGATTCCAGTCGACTGATCTTGACTCTTCTCCCCCTTTTGACAAGATCACAAGAGCAGAGCACACAAGTAGAAAAAATAGATAAAACAAAGTCAAAATGTAGAGTATATAAGCATTCAAGGTGATGCAAAAAATATGTTACGGGATAAGTTAAAAAAGTTCATTTTATAGACCTAAAAGATAAAAAAGGGACAGACCCCTTTTGAAGGGTAGTTCGAAAGTTCATCGTTTAGCCAAGAAATAGGTGAGGATGTTGTGCATATTTTGATAGAAGCATTCATAGAATTTCTCAAAATTTTTCAAAAAGCTTGAGTAGGAATTCTGGAAAAAGATGGCAAGCTCATTGTTGGAGGAGTTAGTCTCAGATTTGATGGTGTCTACCCTTGCAAACATCCTGGTAAGTAACTTTACACCTTCCTATTTGAGACAATGCCCATATCCGCACTTATTTTCTTACACAACTGCAACAACCTGGTAGTCGACTCCTTAAAAACCACAAACCCTTCCTCAATTTCGTTCAGCCGATCCTTAAGTTCCCTAATCTTTTTTACCACAGAGAACATAGGGTTAGATATAGATTTGCTTACCTTAGGAACATAAAGCTGGATTTTGTAGAGTTCTTCTTGCACCATTCATTCTAGACCAAGACAAATCCCATGCTAGCAAAGCTCTTTGAGTCATAGGTGGGTGAAACTTCTACCATGGGGTACTTAGAAAGATCAATGGAATAGTGGTGGAGGATTCTAGTGATAAGCAGAATGTAGGGTAGGCTAGCAGATGCATGAACATCTGTAATGCTTTACAATATATATTCACGAAACTAGGCAGCCCAATTAATTTTATACAACTTGACCAAGAAATAAAAACACAAACACATCCTGACAAGTAAAGTTGTTGAGAGAACTATTTTGAGGAATTAAGGTAATGGAGATAAACTAATTTCAAGGTCAGAAACAACCTCTTTTTCTTTCTCGAAGCTAACCTCAAAATTATCAGTCTAAGAGCCATTCATGTAGTGAATGATCCAGAAAACTTTATTTAAAAACCTTTTCAAACAAGAAATCATTTAGAATATTTGTTTTTCGAGCACCAGAATTTCCAACTAGCCACTATCTTGAGACAAACGGAGATTTCCATAAAACATGCATATGGGATCCTTATATACTTCCATACCACGAAGACAAAAAACCATGGGTAAATCCTGAGCTTTAAGAAAAGGACTAACATTTCAGTGAGATTCCTTTAATTGATCAAGCATATGACATGATACTGGGATAGTCTGTAAACTAAAATACAAAAATACTAATACTAAACAATAAATGGTTGTATGCCATGGTCAAGCAAGCCTGAAAACTGAATTCTGAACTAAATACTAACTGAGACTGTGGGATTATCATCTAACCGACATGCCCCAATATGAGCTAATTGGCATCCAACCTGTGACCCCAGTTAGAAGGGTGTCAGTACTGTTCCACGAGTACTAACACCTTTTGTGTGGATCCACTGAAGTAAAGTCCCGAAGGACTAAAGAGCCAGTCTCTACTACCAGGTACTCTAGTGAGATATATGTCAACCCTCAACTGGCAAGTTAACATCTCTAACCTACGTTGGGTACATAGTTCTCGAATGCAGGGACTGCTACTAAAGGTCACACCCTCAACTGGCAGGGGAGCCCATCTCTATGTTTGCTCGGTGCTAAATCTTACTCCCAATTAAATTGACTGGAAACACTGAACTGATCTAAACTTGACTGATAGTATAACTGACTGAACTACTAATAATCATATATTCCTAAAAACCATTTTGAAAGTACTAAGACTTAGTAAACAGCTAAATTTTGGGTATTAATAACCCCCAAGACTCGATAACATTTACAGTAAAAGCATACAAAAACTTCAAAATCATGATAAGTAGTCATTACTCAAAATTTATCTCTTAGGCATTTCATCAAATACTTGAAATTCAGGAACTTAGGCATGGGGATAGTTTTAACACGTAAAGATAGCATTATTCCAATACAAAAATCACCAATTAAGGCTTGAATTAGCGAACAAACACCATTCAAAATGCGTAGGATTTAGTAATAACAACAAATGCTTGAAAATATGAAATAAGATCGAGATTCATGGAAATTCATGGGTAAAATAATGATAGCATGTAAAGACCATAGCTTTAAAACTTGAAATTGGATTCTTGGGCTCCATGGGTGAAAAGGACCCATAGATGAACATTTAACATACCTTAATTGATGAATTCTTAGAGGTTCTTGGTGGATTTGTTAAGAATTGACCGTGGAGCTTAAAGGGGCTAGGGTTTGTTCTTGAGAAGGGATGATTCCAATTTGAGAGAAAATATGAATTATGAGGCAAAAATGTTGTTTTAGGACCCAAATCCCATGTTTTGGCTGAATTAAAGTGAGGATAAATGACTCAAGTACCCCTCTGTACCCAAAATTGATTTAACTCAAACTAGGCCTCGATGCGTTTGGCGATGCACCGCATTCGGCGATACATCGCATTGCTGCCTGCCAACATGGTACCTAATGCGACCCGGCCATATTGTGTTGGTCCACTATTTTGGCCACCCAAACATGTCTCATACATCGTCCGAAAAACCCATAACTCATCCAAAATGAACTATTGACAACCCTGATTATAAATTAACTTAGAAAACCAACTTTTTGGTGTCGGGAAGATCGAGAATAAAATCCTCAAAGTTTAGAGGTCAAAATGAGACTAAGTCTCCAACACATAGCAAAAGTTTCAGTTTTTAGGCCTCTAATGTATCCATTATGAGATAAATTGAACTAGGAAGAGTATGGGGCATTACAATATCTCCTCCTTGGGAATATTCATCCTCGAATGAAACTGGTTAAGCTGAGATTACTGAGGGACTGAGATTATATGTTGAATATGCATAACTGAAAATATGATTATATGACTGAGTCTGAAACATGGTGGTTGACTGAACTGTTTCATGAAAGCATGTAATGACATGAAGATGACTACATGGCTGGAACTGAGAACGGTAAAGTGATAATATGAAGAAAAACTATTACCTTAAATTGAGCCTGAGTTTGCGGAGAAAGGGTGAAGGCACTTGGTATGCATGCCTACTTCTTCTTCTCAAGTGGCTCCCTCCATGGACTGGTTTCACCAAAGAACCTTGACCAAGGGAACTTCTTTGTTCCTCAGTCTACGAATATGATGATCAAGGATTTTAACTGGGAGTTCTTCATAAGAAAGACTATCCTGAACATCTGTACTTTATAAGGGAACAAGTACAGTTGGATTACCAATACCCCCTCTTTAATATGGAAACATGGAATACTGGATGAACGGATGCCAAATTTGCAAGTAAATCAAGCTCATACGCTACCTTCTATAATGACTTAAGATCCAATAAAGGACAACATATCGGGGACTAATCTTCTCCTTTTTGCTAAACCACTTCACTCCCTTCATGGGAGAGATCTTCAAATATACAAAATCACCAATCTTGAAATTGAGATCCTTTCGCTTCACATATGTAAAAGATTTTTGTCGGCTATGGACTATCTTAAGCCTTTCTCTAATCAACTAAACTTTGTCCAAAGCATCAAACATTGAATCTAGCCTTATCAATGCAGTCTCTCCTAGCTCAAACCAACCAATAGGAGATATACATCTCCTTCCATAAAGAGCCTCAAATGGAGCCATCTGAATACTGGAATGATAACTGTTATTGTAAGCAAACTCAATCAATGACAAGTAATCATCCCAACTGCCCTTAAAGTTGATAACATAAGCTCTCAATATGTTCTCTATGATCTGAATAGTTTACACTTCCTAACCATCTGTCTGAATGTGAAAGGTTGTACTGAGACAAACTTAGGTACAAAGACCCTTCTAAAAAGCCTTCCAAAAATAAAAGGTAAATTAAGTACCTCTATCTAAAATAATGGACAAAGGAATTTTGTGCAATCTAACCAACTCTCTAATATAGAGCTTGGCATAGTCCTCAGCTGAATAAGATGTATGGAATGGCAAGAAATGGACTGATTTAGTTATTCTGTCCACAATAACCCAAATTGAATCATGCTGATGATGAGTATGAGGCAAACCCATCACAACGTCCATATTTACCTCTTCCCACTTCTATGTGGGGATACTGAACTCTGGCATAGTGCCACCAGGCCTTTGATGCTCAACCTTAACCTGCTGAGAATTAGCACACATGGCTACAAACTCTATAATATCCCTTTTCATACCGCATCACCAATAAACTTCCCATAAATACCAGTACATCTTAGTAGCTCCTGGTGAATAGGGCAACACGCACCATGCACTTCTACAAGAATTTGCTGTCTTAACCCATCTACACGTAGCACACAAAGTCCACCCTATCAATACAACATACCATCTCACATTAGGAGAAAATCTCTATTTTTGTATCTCTAACTAACTCCTTCAACTTAACTAGACTGGGGTCCCTTTCTTACTTTATCTTTCACTTCAAAAACTAAAGAAGATTCTGAACTATTCTAAATCCAACCACTACCCTCAGCTAAGTCAACCAAATGAACATCTAGTCTAGCCAACTGATGAACCTCCTAAACCAACTACTTCTTATTATTCTCCACATGAGCAACACTACCCATAGATAATCTAGTAAGGGTATCTTCTACTACATTAGCCTTGCTCGGGTGATACAAAACAATCATATCATAATCTTTCAACAATTCTAACCATCTTCTCTGATGAAGATTTAACTTTCTCTACAAAAACACATACTGGAAACTCTTGTGATCCGTGAACACATCAACATGTACCCCATACAGATAATGCCACCAAATTTTCAAGGCAAAAACACCAGGTGCTAACTTAAGATCATGAGTAGGATAACTCTTCGTATGTGGCTTAAGTTGTCTAGAGGCATAGGCTATGACCTTACTTCTCTACATCCGAACACAATCCAAACTAACTCTGGAAGCATCACAATAAAAAACCAAACCCATCTGAACCATCGGGCAATGTCAAAACTGGGGCTGAGGTGAGTCAAGTCTTCAACTCCTGAAAACTCTTCTCGCAAGAATTTGACCACTGAAACTTGACTATCTTCTGAGTCAATATGGACGTGGGGGATGCAATAGATGAAAACCCCTCAACAAACCGAAAGTAATAGCCAGCCAAATCTAAGAAACTCATAATATTTAACGGAGAGGCGTGTTTGGGCCACTTCCTCACTGCTTTGATATCTTGAGGGTCAACTCTAATGTCGTCATCGGAAATAATATGTCCAATGAAAGCTACTGATCTTAAATAAATTTGCACTTACTGAATTTGGCAAATAATGAAGGGCTCTAAGAGTCTACAATACTATTCTGAGGTGGTCTGCATGATCATTTTTACTACGAGAATTGACCAAAATATCATCAATGAAGACTATGATGAACATGTCCAAGTACTGTTTGAACACTTTATTCATCAAATCCATGAAAGTTGTTAGGGAATTTGAAGACCGAAAGACATTACTAAAAATTTGAAATGACCATACCGAGTTCTGAAAGCTATTTTTGGAATGTCACATTCTCTGACTTTGAGTTGATGCTTGTCGGATCTAAGGTCTATCTTAGAGAAGAAACTGGCACCCTGATATTGGTCGAACAAGTCATCGATTCTGGGGAATGGTTACTTATTCTTTATGGCGACCTTTTTCAGATAACGGTAATCGATGCACATTCTGAGAGAACCATCTTTGTCGCATAAAAAGGACTGGAACGCCCCATGGGGAAACACTGGGCCTGATGAATCCCTTATTTAAGAGATCTTTCAATTGTTCTTTTAACTCTCTAAGGTCTACTGTAGCCATTCTATCGGGCATAATAGAGATTGGCTAGGTATCTGGAAGAAGATCTATTCCAAAGTCAATTTCCCTTTCAGGGGGAACTCTGGGAAGATCTCTGGGAAACACATCTTGAAACTCCCTCACTACCGAAACTAATTGGAGATTGAGAGTCTCTAAACTAGAGTCTTTAATTCAAACAAGATAGTAGATACACCCTTTGGATATCATTCTCCTCGCTCTAAGGTACGAAGTAAGCTGACCCCTCAGTGTTGAAGTACTATCCCACACTTAAGAATTGGTTCATTTGGAAATTGGAAATGAACAACTTTGTTTCTACAATCAATTAAAGCATAGCATGAGTGGAGCCAATCCAAGTAGAGAATGACATCAAAATCCATTATCTCAAACTCTACAAGATTAACTAAAGTGTCTATCTGGATATTATGATCAGACAATTCTTGTATACTTTCTTGGCTATAATATAGGCACCTACTAGGGTAGACACTAAGAAGGGTTCTGCTAAACTCTCAAGACTGACACCAAAATCAACAGCTATGTAAGGATTACAAAATAAAAAGAAACTTCAGAATCTAACAAAGCATAAATATATAAATGAAAGACCTATAATGCACCAGTAACCATATTAGGAGAATTTTCTTGATCCTATCGGGACTGAAGTGCATACGGGCGCTGACCACTGGTGTCATTGGTAGCGGCACCCTACTGAGTCAGGCGACCAGATGGAACTGGGAGACGACTGTACTGACCCTACTGACCACTCTGTAGGAAATCCCTAACCCTATGGCCTGGCTTACCACACTCAAAGCATACATCACTGCCAGATCTACACATACCCTAAATATTTCTGCCGTATTTTTGCCAAAGAGGGTTTGTGTGACCACTGTTCACACTTTCCTGAGGCTTAGGGCCTGGCGTCCTATTCCGATTATCATTTCTGAACTTTGGTGATGGGTCACTAGCTGAAGATGGATCTAGGGATAAAGATTTCTGATGAAATTAAGGATGGTTACCACCCTTTGACCTCGGATGAGAAAAACTGAAGCTACTTATTCTAGCCCTCTTATTATCTCTTTATCTCTCTTCTTACACTTCTCCTCAATCTATTAAGGATGAATCATCAACCTAGACAAGTCTATCTCCTTAATCAACATAGCGGTCCAACACTTTTTGATCACACTATCAGCTACACCAGAGACAAACTTACTCATCCTAGACTTGTCATCAGACCCCACATTAGGAGCATACCTGGCTAGCCGAGTAAACTTAAGCGAATACTCCTTCACACTCATATTTCCCTTACTCAAATTAATAAAATCCAACACCTTAGCTTCCCTTAACTCTAAGGTAAAGAACCAATCTAGAAAGGTTATAAAAAACTCTTCTCATTCAATCGGCCCTACATCTATGCCTCTACCTCCCTTCCACTACTAATACTAGGTGTGAGCAAAATCCTGCAATTGGTAGGCATTCAAATCTGCCCTCTTACTAGAAATCAGACCCATAATATAAGTTACCTTCTGAACAACGGCGAGAACTCCTCCGAATGCTCATCAGACATAGATCCCTAAAATAGAGGAGGGTTCATTCAGTTAAAGTCTCAAATCCTAGCTGCGATAGTATTAGACACCAGAAGTCTAGGACGGCAGTCGGCTGATTGTTCTAGTCTAAACTAGTGAATGAATCTCTAAATTAGGCATGGGAGATATACTCGCTCAGGGGATAATCCTGAACAGGTGGAAGGGTGGGGTGGTTCTCATTTCTCCTTCCATTAGTCTTTTGGGGAGCCATGTTCTATAAATGGAATGAAGATTCAATTAGAAGGAAAGTTTAAAATGATCTCATGCTCACTTGCACATATGAATACAGAAAGAAAGGAAACTTTTCCTAAAATGTCTTGTAGACTCTTGTCCATAAGTATAGCGCGCTTCACACCAATGCCCAAGCCTCTACTCAACGCAGCTTTCAGACTCCATGGGACACTTTAAAATATTAGGCTCTGATACCGAGTTTGTAATTCTCTAGGAGTACACCCTGGATGCCACATGGTACTTACAGCCCCAAAGGACCACAATTTAACCCATGAGCTAGTACTTGCAGTGAGCACTGAATAAATAACAAAGACATGTGAGGGACTTAACTGAAAATGCCATAAGATTTTAAAAACTAAAAATCAATACTATATTATAATTTTAAAACGTTTGAAACATATTGTCATTAATGATAAAACAACTGATAATAACAACTGAAAATTAACTATCGATCTATACTAGTATGAAAGCCTCTAAAACTAACTGAATGTGGAGTTGATGGGACAAGTCTCTAACTAACTCTGACTGACTAAATAACTGAGCTAAAATACTGAAATAAACATAAACGGTCCTTGGGCTATGAGGACTCACCACTATTGTTGTTGCTATTACGGTGCAATGTCTAGGTGTGGTCGGGAACCTGAGTATACGAACCTATGATATTAGATATCATAGCATAAGAAACGGGTATACAGTTTGTACTTTGAATGTACTGGTATGCTAAATAAGGTTAGGCTGGCATACGAGGCTCAAATGCATGAATAATAATTGATGTATAATATACGAGGAAACTGTAAAATCTGAGAATGCATGACCAAGCATATGACATGATACTGGGATAGTCAATAAATTAAAATACTGAAATACTGATACTAAATAACAAATGACTGTATGCCATGGTCAGGCAAGCCTAAAAATTGAACTTTGAACTGAATATCGACGATACTATGGGAGATATCATATAACTGACATGCCTCAATATACGCTAATTGGGTTTCAAACTGTGACCCTTGTTAGAAGGGGGTTAGTACTATGCCACGGGTACTAACACTGGCTATGTGGGTCTACTGAAGTGAAGTACCGAAGGACTAAAGAGTCACTCTCTATTGCCAAGTACTCTAGTGAGATATGTCAATCCTCAACTGGCAGGTTAACATCTCTAACTTATGTTGGCTACATAGTTTTAGAATGCAGGGACTGTTACTAAAGGTTACACCCTCAACTGGCAAGTAATCCCCCATCCCTGGGTTCACTCGGTTCTAAATCCTACTCTCAACTGAACAATCTCAGTACACTGAACTGATCTAAACTTGACTGATAGTATAACTGACAGAACTAATAATAATCATATATGCCTGATAACCATTCTGAAAGTACTAATACTAAGTAAACAGCTAAATTTTGGTATTCATAACCCCTAGGACTCGATAATATTTACAACAAAAGCATACCAAAACTTCAAAAGCATGATAAGTAGTCATTACTCAAAATTCATCTCATAGGCATTTCATCAAACACTTGAAATTTAGGAACATAGGCATGGGGATAGTTTTAACATGTAAAGATAGCATGATTTCAATACTAAAATCACCAATTAGGGCTTTGAATCAGTGAACAAGCACCATTCAAAATGCATAGGATTTAATAACAATAATAATTGCATGAAAATATGATAAAAAATTGAGATTCATGGAAATTCATGGGTAAATTCATGATAGCATGTCAAAACTATAGCTTTAAAAATTGAAATTGGGTTCTTGCACTCCATTCGTGAAAAGGACCCATAGATGAATATTTAACATACCTTAATTGACAAATTCTTGGAGATTCTTGGTGGATTTCTTGAGAATTGGACTTGGAGCTTGAAAGTGCTAGGGTTTATTCTTGAGAAAGGATGATCCAATTTGAGGGAAAATATGAATTATGAGGCAAAAATATTGTTTTAGGACCCAAATCTTGTATTTTGGCTGAATGAAAGTAATGGGAAATAACTCAAGTACCTCTCTAGACTCAAAATTGATTTAAATCGAACTGGGTCCCGACACATTTAGCGAGACTCTGCGTTGTTTCCTGCTAATGCGGTACCCAATGTAATGTGTCTATATCTCATTGGTCCACTATTTTGACCACCCAAATATGTCTCAAACATCATCTGAAAAATCCAAAATGAACTATCGACAGCCTTGACCATAAATTAATATAGAAACTAACTTTTCGGGATCGGGAAGGTCGAGAATAAAATCATCAAAGTTTAGAGGTCAAAATGAAACTAAGTCCCCAACACTTAGCTAAAGTTTCAGGTCTTAGTCCTCTCATGTTTACATTATGAGTTGAATTAAACTAGGAAGAGTATGGAGCATTACATTTAATGGAAGAGAATCTAGGGGGAGACATGCATTTTCTTAATAGAGGAGTTGGGAATAAGAGCGGATCATTTTTTATTGAGAGTTAACTGTTGGAAATGGGAGGACGCTTCTTTAGTGGACTTAGCGATAAAAAAATAGGTCATGGTTATTGGATAGACAGTCTGTGATGGATTTAAAGATATTCATCATTGTTTGAGTTTTGGTTATTGAGAGAAATAATAGAGAGGGGGTATATAAAAAAATAAACAGGAAGATAAAATGGTAGATTGGAAGATATGAAGTGAACGGGATGAATTTTGAGTTGAAAGAACAGCAGAGTGTTGGGAAGTGAAAGGGTAAAGGATGGTAATTAATTTGGAAGAGAAAAATGGAGGCATAAAAAGGGGGATAAGAAAAAAAATACGAAGTCGAAAGGGTAATAATATGGACAAAATTTTGAAAAAAGATTTTTGTTATTACCAAAGTAAAATGAGATTTTATGCAATTAAAAGTCATCATGCATGATATACCAAGTTTTTTTATTAAACAACAAAATCTTTATTCTATTAAGGATTTTGTAAAAATTTCAGCAAGCTTATTTCTAGAATAAAAAAATTATAAGGAAAAATCTGGCTTTTGGTATGATCATGAATGAAAAGATGCTTAATGTCTATGTGCTTGGCCTTGGAATAATGCACAGTTTATTTTGCAAAATTAATTGCACTAGTAATCACACATAATAGGCACATATTCGAATGATAAATCAAAATCATGCAACTGATGCATAATCCATAAAATTTGAGTACAACAATTACTAATGACTACGTATTCAGCTTTGGTGATTGATATTACAACTAAAGTTTTTGCATTCTATGCCATGAAATTAGGGCATCACCAAGAATATGATATGTTCTACTAGTGCTCTTTCTATCACTTTTATCACCTGCAAAATTAGCTTCTAAGTAGTCAACCAAGTCAATGTTTGAGGAGTGAGAGTACCAAAGTTTGATGTCTTATGTCCCTATGAGGTAGCAAATAATTCATTTAACGACGGTCAAGTGTGACTCTTTGGGAGCCGACTGAAACCTTGCGTATTTACATATGCTGAACATAATGTCTGACCGACTAGCAGTTAATTCGAGTAAGGACCCAATCATTTCTTTGTACATATTTTCATCAATATTCTTTCTGGATGTATAAGAATCCAGGCTTGTTGAAGGACCCATTGGAATTCTGAAAGCCTTCCTTTTTTCCATTTCATATTTTTTTATGAGCTCCTAGGGGTACTTGGCTTGGATAATAAAAGTACCCTTGGAGGTTTGTTTGATCTGTAACCCAAGAAGAACGTGAGTTCTCCCATGAGTTTATTTCAAACTCTCCCTTCATTAGATTTGCAAAGTTCTCACACAAAGAAATGTTTAAGCTCCCGAAAAAAATATCTTCATCACAGATTTTCACAATAAGTCAGAGTCTATTTTTAGAGTGAAGAGAGTAGTATCAATTTTTCCTATTTGAAAGTTATTTTTGAGCAAGAAATTACTCGACCTCTCATACCAAACTTTTGGAGCTTGTTTGAGACCGGAGAGTGCCTTTGAGATTTTGAAAACATAGTTTGAATACGATGGATTTTTAAAATAATGAAGTTGTTTAAGATAAACCTCTTTATTAATGTAACCATTTAGGAAAGTATTTTTTACATACATTTGATATAGTTTAAAGCATTTAAAAACAGCAAAAGCTAATAGAATTCGAATCGATTCTTGCCTTGCTACAGGAGCAAAGGTTTCATCATAGTCATACCTTTGGTAGTAGCCTTGAGCTATGAGTCTGGACTTATTTCAGATAACCTTACCTTCCTTGCTTAGTTTATTTCTGTAGACCCATCAGGTTCTGACAACTGGACAGTTCTTTAGTTTTTCAACTAGATTCCACACTTGATTTCGTTCAAAACTATTCTAATTATTCCTTCATGCCTCAACCCTGGACTCATCTTTGAGGGCCTCATGAACTTTCTTGGGTTTGATTTGAGATACAAGAGCAACAAACACCTATTTTCTTAATGAAACTCTCTTTTACAGCTTATCACCTGGTTTACTGATGATAAATTCATTTGGGAAGCTTGCATTGTGTCTCTATTCTCTTGGAAGATTTGTTTTAGTTATCTCATCAACGGTAGCTAACTCTGGATGGATGGTAATCGCCTCAACGGATGAAAAAAATAGAGTATACTTTGGAAAATATTTTTCTCGTGTCAGACCAACTCACTCAAATAAAAATTCATAGTACATAGTGTAACATAATGGCATCCCGCTGCCCAAAGACTATATATAGAGTTTATTTTAAAATATTATTATTATTATTATTATTATTATTATTATTGTTGTTGTTGTTGTTGTTGTTGTTGTCATTGATCACCATCTTACTGAAAATTAAAATACTAAGAAACATTGTATTTATCATCTTATACTTCGCCTTTTTATTTCTTTATGAGCTGTCTTTTGGCTAAATTTTGAAAATTATGTCTTAATTAGATTTTGATCATGCTTTATTGGTTGATTTTAAAATAATGTTGAATTATAATATTGTATTGTCTTAAGAAATATTGATTTAAAAATCAAGTTGGATTTTGTTTCGAAATTTTGAAAACTGGGACGATTTGATTTGGCAAGAAACCGATTTTAACTTTATATACTAATTCCTCCATTACAATTTGTGTGATGATTTTTTTTTGGACACAAAGCTTAGAAAAGAACTATTTTTGAAATTGTGACTAATTAAACGTCGCAAAAATAACTTGAGAAACTTTAGTTAAATTATACTCCCTTCGTTTCACAATAATTGTTGGATTTTGGCACACATGTTAAGAAAAAAAAGTAAAGATATAAATTTATTATGTTTTTTTCATTTTAACTCTCTTCAAAAAGTAAAGACACATGATACATCACTCCTAATGCACATTTAATGGAGGGTAAATTTGGAAAAAATTTCCAATATTTACCTTAAATTGTGAACCATTCATTTATTTTGAAACACTAAAATTGCTCCAACAATTCACTTATTATGAAATGGAGGGAGTATTCAATAAAAATGTATCACTTTCTTTTTGGGGTCGATGGAAAAGAAAATGCAGTTGTTGGACAATAAAATTTTGAGTCGAGAAAATAAATAAATCGAGACAAGAAAAATATTGCAACAATCAATTTATTGATTTCAATATATGGGTGTTACAATTTCTATGAATCCTCTGATTCGCCTTTTCAAATACAAATTCAAGTTCTTAAAGATTGATCTTGAATTTGAACTTGATTTGTTGATTTGAGGGACTTGATCTTGACTTGTACTTGAATTGAAGGGCTTTTGAGCTTGTTCTTGAATATTGCGGTCTTGATCTTGAATCTTGATGAACTTGATTTGAGTGCGTGCGCTTTTTAGAGAAATTGCAGCTTTGATCCACGAGCTTTCTCTTGCTTCTTGTTAGAGTTTTGGGGGTCCTTTTCTGTATTATGAGGCCCTATTTATAGTTGTAAAAAAAAAAGAGTCATGATGAAGATGAACTTCTTTTGACCAATCAAATTCAAGTGACATGGCACCTTTTATGGGCTTTAATTTTATTGGGTCTGTTGCATCATTTTGATATGTGGCATGGTCTTTTTGGATCCTTCTCTTGACTTGGCATGCCATGTCATTTGACACGTGGTGCTTGTTTGGGCCTCTAGAATATGACAATATCTTGGGCTTAGCAAAGTCGGCTCATCATTTGTAGCCCAAATTAGGCTTAACAACGTGGGCTCATCATTTGTAGTCCAAATTAATGGCTAGCCCAATAAAAATTGGATATTAATTAAATTCATATATGTTTGGACTTAAATAATTAATTCAATTATACTAATTCGCAATATTTATTTGAGACTAATATATTTTGAATTTAATATAATCTAAATTTCATACGAATTTTAATTTAATAAAATTTTATTGCTGACAAAGTACCCCCTACTTCAAGACTTATCGGGGTATTAATTTATTTAAATCGGAGTTGAGTCTTGAAGTAAATCAAATTTAGATCTAATTAATCTATATATATATATATATATTTAAAAGAAATCATTTGGTAATGATTATTTTCTTGGATACCATCATACATTTAATTATTAATATTTTAAAGTCCAATTATTCCTTATACTGTAACCATTAATCACGTCCAAGTGACGACTTATCCATTTAAATTATGCCGCCGCAAACTTCAACAGGGTTTAGGAAGTTGCATATCACCACCTCAACAGTCAGTCTTTTATCAAAATTGATATGGTTTTCTCCAAATTTATCAAGGATTATGGGTATAAACCACCCTACAACCCTTATAAATACCCATAAATTTTGTCTTTATTTCAATGCATACTTATGAAGCTCTTTTTTTCTCCTTTCTTCTGGCAGTGGCTTCCGGTCCGATTCACAATCATTACGAGGTAATTTCTCTCTTTTTCTCTTTTCTTTTTTTTTATTTTCTTTTTTTATTGGTTTTTTTTTTGTAGGGTTGAAACAAATAGCAATATGCAATAATCGTCTTAGGGTGCGAGAGTTTAACTTTGCCTTCATACACTCTAAGATCGACCAATTTGACTTCAAGATGGTGAAAATTTCTTTTTTCTATGAATAAATCCATAATATAGAGGAATTTTCAATCAACAACCGTTTGTATAGGTATTTTTTTCAAATTTAACTTTATATTTAACTAAACTTTCCTTGTTCATGCAGATTAGAGCAATGGTTCACTTTAAGGACTATACCTCTCCATCCTCCGACAACAAGTATCTTCTTATTGAGGCTGGTGATGGTAAAATTATGTCCAAGCTGTTGACTCATACTCCACTAGTCGGTAGGGGTGCAGATCCATGGCCGCTCTTGGTGAATTCTCTTCATTTGTCGAACTGGTATTTCGAAATGACCTTGGTTCTAATCGATCCATTAAAGTATGGACTCTTCAAACTCGAACCAACGTCAACTGAATGTTGTGAGCACTCTTCCTTGACTAGGGTGTCGAATACTCCAGGGAGATATACGTTGGGGAAGTGCCATGGAGATTAATGGTGAATTTCATCATATTTAAGGATATTGAGAATGGGCTGAGGATATTTTGGCTACAAGTCAACAAAATCTGAAGGAAGCGAAAGTATATGATGTTGTTTATGCTTCTTTATTTACCTATGATCGAAGTTCAAATATATTGTAATCTTTTCTTGAAGCATGGTGTTCAACAACTAAAACGTTGCTGACCTAGACTAGAAAGCTATCTACACTCCTTTGAGATTTACATGAAATTGGGGGCATACCAATTGGAGGTCTTTCTTATAAAGAAGTAGTGCCTAAATTCAAAGAGCTCACTGGTGTCGATGAGAAGAAAGATAAATTTATCCCTTGTACCTACGAGTTCTTATTTTTAGCCTTTCAGTGTCTTCAAGAAGGAGAGTCTCATAATCCAAGAGTTACTCTAAACAAGTGGATAAAGTTTTGGTGTAAAAGAGCCTTGAGATATGAGGCAGCTGCAGTGAGGAAGGAAAAAAAATTGTTCGCTTGAAGTTAACACATAACCCAATAGGAACTATTTCGAATACAGCAAAGTTGTCAAGCGTCGATGATACGACATTCTCTAAACTTGGAGTAGGGTATGAACATAAGGTTTAAACATATTTGGCAGCATTTTTATCATGTTGGTTATGAACCTTTGTGTTTCCTTCTAAGGATGGAGATTTCATTCGTCTGGGAACTTTTAGAATTGCATCTATGATAGCCAATAAGAAAACTTTTAGTCTTGTCGTTCTTGTCTTGTCACGCATTTACAATAGTTTAAACATGATTACCAAAGGTTCGCAACTTGAGCACATCAAAGTATCATTTTCAATCCATTATGTGTATGGTTGGCTACACATTTTTCTCTACCTAATGGGCTATCCATTACATTAATGGTATCATATTCTAGAGAAGGTGCTACAAGATATTTTGATGAAGAGCATGCCAGAAAGCGTATCTATCGAGGAGATAATATTTCTTGGACTTATACCATGTCAAACAAGTCCAATATTTGTTATTTTGTAGATAATGATAAAGAAGCTGAATCAGAGATAAGTTACTTCATGAGCCTTCATTTTAACTTTCTCCCATTCAGGTGTAAAGACTCATTCATCCTTGAGCCATATAACCCGAATCGCTTTATCCGTCAGTTTGGATTTTATCAAACCCTCCCTGGTAGCTTAGCAAATGATATTCCCAGTGCATCACTTGATGAAGGACTCAGATTTTATTGCATTTGTGTGTTTCATGGATCCATGGCAAGGAATCCTTTCCTACGGCCACACCTAATACGTGAAAGCACTCATTTACTGCGTATAAAACTTGGTGGGACAAAGTTCATGGGTACTTTCTTGAAGATAACTTGCAATCCTTGGTGAATGTTGTAGGTCCTATTATCGATACTCCTCAAGAACATGGTGAGGAGGTCCCAATTGTGGTCAAGCCTCCTGTTTTGAAATCTAAGGTAGTCATTCCATAAAAAGTTAATGGACATTTACATACAGAAACTCAGAAAGAAGAGTTGACTGCCCTGACTTAATAGGTTTTCAATAAACGACCATCTCAAGACAAGAACGATAGTAGTCATGGAGATCGTTGTTGGAAGAAGGTAAAACCATCCTTCGGAAAGCAAGGTGATTCTAACTCCCATGTGGATATACTTGTTAATTCATCAAAGACTCGGCCAGACATCGAGAAGGTAACAACTTCTACAATTTCATCGTATATTAATCGCCTTTATATACCCCTCATGTGATGTTTATTTTTTTTCTTTTGTGTGTACAGCCAGACATTGTCAAAGTTTTGGAAGATCCTCAACAAAGTAAGCTATGAGATAGTAGTGAGTCCATAGTAGGTCCAGACTCAAGAGAGTTACTTTTGTCATCCAAAGAGGTTACATCTAACCCGTGTGGTAAAGTTAAAGAAAATGTAGAGTCAAACTTTTTCGGGCAACCAGCGGTAAACATGTCTATTTTTTATGGCAAGAAGGTTATTTTAGAGCTTAAAAGAGAATTTATCATGAAAGCTTGGTCTAGTATCCGCACCAAACTTGCAGGCCTTAATCCGAATCATGCTTTTTCAATTCAAGATGACGTCAAAGTAATACTTAATGACTTGAGTGGAATGGGGGTAGATATTTCCCGTTTGCAGAATTTATTGGGGTCTTTCTTTAGGCTGGTTTCTTCCTATGACCAAGCACAATCCGCATTTGTTGATAAAACCATAGCAATTAAAGAGTCAGACCCATATTTAAAAGCCAAAGAACATCTTGAGCTTGTATGGAGGAAGAGGGATGAGAAATTTGAAGAAGTTTCTACTGCCTATAAATCTCTTGAGAAGGCGAGAATAACGGTAAAAAAGTTGAAAGTTCGCTGAGATATTGCCAAGCAAGAAGCAGCAGAGATGGAATCCAAAGTTTCAACGGCTGAAGAAGAGTTTTCCAAGTGCTCTGATGTCTCCCTTGAACGTGCAAATGCCTCAAAATTCGTGGAGAAGAAGAATCAAGTCTAAGAAGCTGATTTATAAGATTTAGTCAATTATAAGCTATACTTAGATTAGTCTTAGGATAAGTCTTCCTTCAGAACTTCTTATTGCTTTCTTTTACTTTTTTATTGAGTAGTCGAATCTATTAGTTGTAAAGGAAACTCTTTTTCATTATATTGCACATTTATTTCAATAGCCCTTCTGAATTTCAACTGGGAAAATTGCTTACTTATTTTGATATGTTGATGTTGTAGTATTAAACTTGGGATTTTCTCTCCAAAACTTGTTGCTCATTGGCTTTGCGTTTTCTCTCCACAACCGAGTTGGACTTGAAACTTCAATTTCCAAGCCTTAAAAATTAAAGTTTTTGACTTGCAAATTTGATAATTGTACGTGCGGCAGATTTATGCCTTCAAATTGTAGGTTTTGGGCATTCCAAATCCTATTTAAGAACTTCTTTTCATTTTTATGGATTGCCCCCATTGAGCCACCAATATTTGACATAAGTACAAGACTTTAATCGGGATGCATACAAACTTAACTTTCAAATGATGGATTAAGCAGGGACATGTATTTTTTTGAAACACATGTAACTGAACTCAGAATGAAATTCCAAGCTCTTACGTACATCAGTAAAGAGGATTAAGTCACAACGTAGTTCTGGGGTGAGTTCTTTTTTTTGTCCTAACTTTTTCCTAGGTTGCCTTTTTCGAGGTTCTTATTTTTATTATTTTTAGCCGTACACAGTTTATACTCTTGCGGGCCAGGTGTGGACATTCAGTTTATACTCGTTCCTTAAAGAGTGTCATCTTTCTTTAAGGATAGTACTTCTTAAATAACTTGGCATTGATAGGACCAATTTTCACGTCATCCGCATCGACAAGCTTGTAATCACCATTTGAAGATGTCTCTTATACAACATATGGTCCACCTCACTTTGGGGTGAATTTGCCCCCAAACTTACGAGAAGTAATAATGGTCCTTCATACTATGAGGACTTGGTCTCCAACTTGAAAGCACCTCAAGAAGACTCTTTTGTTGAAAGAATAAGATAGACGATTTTGATAGCATTCAAGATTTTGTTGAACCTCCAACCTCTTCTCATCAAGAGCTTCTAACTCTGCAAGATACAACTTAGCATTTTATTCGTCGGTGAGCCCTTCTTGAATAGCCAGTCTCAAAGAAAGTATTTGACGCTCAAGTGGCAGGACTGTTTCAACTCCAATAGTAAGTGAGTATGGGGTTGCTTACGTCGTTGTGTGCTAAGTCGTTCAATATTCCCATAAACCTTCTTTCATTCGCTCATGCCAGTCTCGTTTGGATTTGGAGATGACTTTTTTCAACAAGTTGCATAAAGTCTTATTAAATGCTTCAGCTAAACCATAGGCGGCAGCATGGTACATAGAATACTTATGCTACTTGAAGCCAAAGAGATCATAAATCTTATTCATCATCATGTTATCAAACGGCTTTCCATTGTTGATTATTATATATTGAGGGATTCCAAAGTAGTAGATGATATTCACTTAGATGAAATTCGCAACATTCTCCTTCTTCATTTCTTTGAGAGCAACAGCTTCGGCCCATTTTGAAAAGTAATATGTTACTGCCAAGATGTATAAGTGTCAACCAGAAGATTTTGGTAATAGACCAACAGCACCTATTCCCCAAGCATTGAATGGTCAAGATGCTACAATTGGGTATAGTACTTCAGGAGGTTGATGAATGAAATTTGCATAGAGTTGACAAGCTTTGCATCTTCTAGTATAGTCCAAGCAATATTTCACCATCGTTGGCCAATAGTATCCCATTCTTTTAATGTGAAAATAGAGCATCGGTCCAAACTGATGCAATCCACAAAATCCTGAGTAGGCTTCTTGCAAAACTTGAATTGCTTCTTCCTCTCCAAAACACCATAAAAGTACTCCTTTAAATAATCTATTGTACAGTGTGTCTTTGTAGTAAAGGAGGTGAGGTGCATGACGATGAATGTTAGTCCTTCTCTTTGGATCTTCTAGAAGTATCCCATAACATAAATAGTCAAAGATAGATTGTCATCAGTCTTTTTATACAGCTTTGGACACATTAACGAGGTATTCAACCTTATTTTCCATATCCTCATCCTCATTTAATGGCGGTACTACCCACTCATGGCAGATAGTAACTCGTGTCTGATTCAGAAGAGTTAGGGTTGAGGCCAAAGTAGCTAGGGCATCAGCTTGCTTATTTTCTTTCCTTTCACATACTGGAGGGTTACTTCTCCAAGCCACCCCATCAGCTTTTGTGCATAATCATGATACAGTCGTAGCTCAGGATTTCTAACTTCATAGCTTCCCAAAAGATGCTTGATCACCAATTCGGATTCACCAAAGACCTGCAGTTGTAGTTATTTCATGTCGACAGCTATCTCAAATCTGAGTAGTAGCTCTTGATCTTCAGAAACATTATTGGAGAAAACAAGCACAACCTTCGTGTTTAATTGCCATTATTTAGTTTGGAACCCAGAACAAACTGTAGGTGATAATTCGGAGAAAGGTGAGAATGACGTCAAGACATCATGCCCCTTATTCCCTGGTCGATACACTTTCGTTCTTGGTAGAGAAGAAAAGAACAAAAGTACACTCGCTTGTTGTCTTGTTCTCTGGCGTGAACAGGGATCGCTCGCCAGCTAGGTTAGATTGGAGCAAGATTTTCTTAGAACATATTCCCCATATTCAGGGACAAGGGGCAATGATTTGTCAAGGTAAAAGAGTATGTAATGACCTCTCCTTGTGGAGTGACAAACACTACGCCTGCACCAGCTCCATCTTGATATAAGAAAGACCACAGAAGGAAAAAAACTATAAGAAATAGTCCACAAATTGATAGCAACCCTCGGACCCCTTTGAGTGCTAGTTTCGGCCAACAACAACAACACAAGTATCATGAGTTTACAAGGAATTTTAACACCAAAATAGCAATAATACAGCAAGAACAAGATTAACACAAGATTTGAATTCAACAAGAACAAATGATTACAAGAAACAAACACTAACACTATTATGCAATCCTGTTTTGTGCGTTACTTTATATTTGTGTGGTGTCTCGTGTCTTGAGCCGGGGGTCTATCGGAAACAGCCTTTCTACTTCTTCAGAGGTAGAGGTATGGACTGCGTACATCTTACCCCCCCTCCCAGACCCCACTAGGTGGGAATACACTGGGTTTGTTGTTGTTGTTGTTGTTGTAAAGATAGATAATGAGACAGATTATTACAAAAATTAGGAACTAAAGAGTATATTAAACTCAAAAACCCCTAATGAATGTAACAACAACACCACACTCTTACAGTGACCTCCAAGGGAATTAACTCACCTCAAGATCCACCATTTCCAAGCAAAGAATAATATTACCTTTTCCTAGCTCTAAACTACAATAGCTAATACAAGCCCTAACTAAGAACTACACTAAGGTGGTCTACTCTCAAGAGAAGATTTTGCAATGTCTCATATTTTCATCCTTAAACAACTAATAAGGTAGAACTAAAATGACCTATTTATAGTATATTACAAAAAGATACAAAATGACTACACTACCCTTAACGATAGGGGCGTCCATGGAATGCATTTTTGGCAAAGTGAAGTGACCAAAATGTCCTCAATAAAGATGAATCCAAAATCGTGAGCCATTAAATGTACAAAGTTGTGAGTCCTCAAGTCTTTAGTGCTCCAAGCAATCTTCTAGTCACGGCCTTGATGTATGGTAGGCTCAATGGAAGGCTCTAAATAGGTCCTCCATGCATGTGCAAGTATCCTCGAGGTGACCAAGTCTTGAGCCTCTATGTGTTGGCGTCCAAAGATGTCATCAAAAGATAAGATGGTCATTCATCCCATAGCATACTCCCCTTCTTAAAAAAGATTCAACCTCGAATCCAAACCTTGCAAAACCAAACAGAGGACAAACAAATACAAACTCCTCATGGCATGCGGGTTAGGGTTAGGGTTAGTACAACAAATCCTCTCAACATGCAAAGGTTGCACATATTTGAAATATAACCAAGGATCCTTTGAATGAAATATTAATTACTCAATAAAAGATGTACGACGAATTTGGTTCTGGGATTCACCAAGAGTGACACTTTGCTTGTCATGTAGACCACGCAACAAGTTGGGTGCACCTACATCACTATTTCTATATTTGGCACCAGGGTCAAATGGGAAGAGTGGCCATAGACAAGGGTCTAGACAACACTTCCCTTTCCCGTGGTATCCATCCAAACTTAACGACATACTCTCTACAATAACATACATGCCATCCAAACTAAATAGATAGTAGAGAAAGGTATCACTCAAGTAAACTTCTACTAAGGTGCCCTCAAGTGTGTACTCACTACTAGTTTCCCAATCATTACCATGAGTACTCTCAACAATAAAGTCACACAAAGTAAAAGGAGAAATAGTGTCCAAGACCACACATTCCTTGCCCTTAAGAGTAATCTCCTCTTCCAAAAGGAGATTTCCATCTTTAGGAGGAATATTGTCGGACCATAGTGGGTTAGAATATAGGCAATAGCTTCCAAGACAAGTTATACCATCATTTTCACCACTAGGTCTTTTAGGAGTGTTTATATCATCTTCAAACTAGACATTATACCTAAAGAGAGAATGATCTATTTCATAGAAAGATTTAGAACAAACACGTTCATCACTCTCTAAAAGATCAATATTAAGTTTCAAAGAGATTTTAAGCACAAGATTGTCCCAAGAATAGCTCTCGAGTTCACTCTCTTTTTGTTAACCAACATGTTGAAGTAATTCACTCTCTTGAGTTCTATTAATCATATCACACACATATTCAAGTGGTGGACAATTTTCACAAATAAGTTGATCAACACCAATTACACAAGCCGATGTACTTCCATTCAACATATAGGCTTCAACACTAAGTAGACATAAATTGATCTTACAAGAAGAGTCAATTTGGTCATCAATAGGATCAACTAGTGTATCCACACTCACAACATGTACATCATCAACAATAGGCAAAGAATCATTAGACTCACAAGTAATTAAGATACTAATCGCACTCAATGGGCTACTAGCCACACAATTACCATTCACATGCACAAAAGTGTAAGAGTTAGCTATTTTACCTTGAAGTTCTTGAGTCGACTCTCCTTTGATGTGTTTTGAAGGTCCTCCACAAGTTTGGGCAGCAACTTCTCTTCAGAATTTCTCTCATTCACTAGCCATTTCGGTACCTACATAATTTTCCTTAGAAATAGAAGGACAAACAATGTTAGCTCGGTTTGATGGTAATTCCCTCACTTTGCTCCACACAACCTCTCCCTTTTCCAATCTCAGATCACCACCTTATACACCCTTTCTTCTCTCAATTTTTTGTCTCTCATAAGTATTCAGATTAGAGTAAGTATTCACTTTTCTTTATGGCTCGGTCAGCATGTATGTTACAAGGTGATTTCCTCATCGGTCTCTAACAATATTAGGCTAATTTTGGACATTTAGAACTCTAGGTTATGCAAACCAATAGGAACCTAAGAATACATGACCCTATGCCAATAGAAGAATATTGCACTACACCTCCTCATGGTATATAAATTAGGAGAAGACAACTTTGACCCTCTCAGAAACCTTAATCCCGTCCAAGAAGTATGGAACAAGTAAAGGCTCATGAAACAACCTCAAGTAGTTAACCATGGATGGAAGGATGTAGTTTCTATAGTACCTATCATTTAACACAACGAGGCAGCTCGATATCCCATAAATGGTCGCCTTTTCAGAGTGTATAATCCTTCTCGGATAAACATCGTAAGGTACATGAGTACCCCTTAGTTTTGGAGATGCATACCCTAGTCTTCACGTTGGACAACCTCCACTAGAGCTAGTATAACCATTCACACTATATCGACCTTGATAAGAACTAATACAAGGTGGAGAATATAAATCTTCACACTCCTCATGTGTACTCTCATCGTACCTCTCATAAGCTTTGCGAACAAAAGGGTTATATCTAACATCAAATCTAGGTTCGGAGTGAGAAATGTAAGACTCCTCACATGCCCCAACGGCATCATAAGATCTATCATGAGGTCCTATATTATCTCTAAATTCACCATAAGCACTAGGAGATTCATTCACCTCATTGTCTCCCTCAATACCATAACTGTCACATCTGCCCAAGTTTTGATCATGGCTATTTTCATAGCCTCCTCAATCTCCCTCAAATTCGTAGCCATAAAAACCCTCACTATAATCATAGTCTCCCATGTCGTACTCATAATAATACCTGGCTATCGAGGACATATTCCCCTTATATCACCTTTATACCTACACAATGAACACACAAGATTAGTAGTAAAAGCTCATCACCAACACTTTTATACACTCATTTTTGTGATTATCACAATTAGAGCAGCGAATATTGAAAGTTGTTTATACTCCAGTAGTCTATAAAATGTCAATTCTACTTGAAAGGTGGGAATAGATTCTTGTTTTATCGACCTACGACACAAAAATAAAATTTACTTATAAACTTGAAACAAAGAAGTTACTACGAGTTGAAAATGAGAAAAGCACACAAATATCAAAGACACGAAAGAAACGGGTTCAAAAACTAATTTACAACTTAGTAGGTATTTAATAGTTACCAATTAGTATAAGAACCAAAAAAATTTAACTAAGAATCAACAACAAGAAACTAAGAATCCAAGATTTTGAGCCAAAGTATCGGTATTGAATAGAATTTGATAATGTGGTGGTCTAGGATTGGTTGCGGTTTTTGAAAGGTTCTTATTTTTCCCAACTTTAAAATTTTGTTTCGAACTTCGATTCTTGAAGTGGTTTACCCACCCTTGGAGAAGACAACAACAAGATTGGATCCCTTTTTACCTTTCAAAGGTTTGACTTGTCTTACATCTTTAAGGCAAGACACCTATTTAAGGGGTTGGTAGACTTTTTCTGTTTTGGACACCTAGGAAAGTGGTCTTTCTTTCCTGTGGTAACTAGTCTTTTTGGTAGATCTTTTGTCTCCCTTCCCCTTTTGGTAGATTTTTAGGGACTAGTTTCAAGACAAACACAAGGGCTTCTCTTCCCACTACTTGGGTTTGGCTCAAACAACACTATTAAAGAGTCTTCTTGCAACTAAACATGAATATTGGTCTAGAACAACAAGAACATTCAATAGAGGTTTGAATACAAAGTCTCATGTTGAGCTCAAAGAACCAACAAAACCTTTTTCAAACTTAAAACCCACAACAAAATACCAATAACACGAGTTCAAACCACACCTTCAAATTTCAATCCACAACAACAACACCAAAATGCACCAACAATGTTCAAGTTTAGAACGCAACAACAATAACAACAAAAATCATTCAAGCTCAACTTGGATCTTGACTCAATGGTGTTAGTGAAGAAATAATATAACACACGAAACAACAAAACAATTAAATTACACCTAGATTCAAACTCAAACTCGCCTAAGACAACTACGACAATACAATTTCAACCAAGACACAAAATAGACTGATTTGCTTCTTTTTGATTATTCAGTTTTCTAACACCCTTTTTTTATTTTCAAGTTTACGAGCCCAAGATTGATCTTGAGGGAATAGGATCAAGCCATTCTCTAATACCAAATGATACAAGAAAGACCACGGAAGGCACAAAAACTACATAAAATAATCCACAAATTGAGAGTAACCTGAGGACCACTTTAAGTATTAGTTTCGGCCAACAACAACAACACAAGTATCACGAGTTAACAACGTGTTTTAACACCAAAACAAAAAAACAATACAACAAGAAAAAGATGACACAAGATTAGGATTCAACAAGAACAAATGATTACAAGATACAAACACTAACACAATTGTAAGAAAGGTAAAGATAGATAGTGAGACATAGAATATTACAAAGATTAGGAACTAAAGAGTATATTAAACTCAAAAACCCCTAATAAATGTAACAACAACAACACACTCTTACGGTGACCGCCAAGGGAATCAACTCACCTCAAGATCTACTGTTTCTAAGAAAAGAAAAACATTGGTTTTTCCAATCCCTAAACTACAATGTCTAATCTAAGACCTAACTAAGAAATACACTAAGGTGGTATACTCTCAAGAGAGAAGATTATCAAAGTATCATATTTTCATCCTTATGCAACTAATAAGATAAGACCTAAAATATCCTATTTATAGTATATTACAAATGGAGACAAAATGACTACACTACCCTTAATGATAGAGGCAGCCATGGAGTGGATTTTGGGCAAAGTGAAGTGACCAAAATGTCCTCAATGAATATGACTCCAAAACTATGGGCCACTAAGTGTCCAAAGTTGTGATTCCTCAGGTCTTCAATGCTCCAAGAAATCTTACACTAATGGCCTTGATGTATGGTATGCTCAATGGTAGGCTCAGAACGGGTCCTTTATGCATATTCTCATATCCTCGAGGTGATCAAGTCTTGAGCCTCTATGTGTTGGACTCTAAATATATCATCAAAAGATAAGATGGTAATTCGTAAAATATCACATTTTGATGTGCAGCACCATCAAAGTATATCTTCCATGGGGATCTAATTTCAACAACCATTCTATCTTCATCAGGAAGCTCATCGGTCAGTTTCCAATTATCGAGTATCGGGTGTTTTGCCAAGAATTCAACCAATGCTTGTCCCTTTATAGCCTTTTGGGGAACATACATAATCTTAAACTGTTGAAATTGAAGGTACCATCTTATAAGTCGGTCACTAAGAACTGGTTTTGTTATAACAAACTTAATGGGATTTTCCCTAGACACAAGATAAACAACATGAGCTTGAAAGTAGTGTTTCATCTTTTGAATTGAGAAGGCCAATGCCAAACATAATTTTTCAATTAGAGAATACTTTAGCTTATTTGGTGGAATCATTTAGCTTAAATAGTAAAGAGAGTTATCTTTTTCTACACTATTTTCTTGAGCCAGTAGTCCTCCAACTGACCCCTTTTGTGTCGCGATGTAGAGTATGAATGATTTCCCACGTATGGGTGCTGCAGGAATTGGTGGCTTTATAATGTATGATTTGATACTCTTAAAGGCAATACTGTAAGCTTGGTCCCATTCGAATGGAGTGTCCTTCTTCATGAGGCAACTAAATGGTTAATATTTTTGATCCAAAATTGAGATAAACTTCCTTAAATATGCTAGACTTCCTTGAAGGCTTTTTAACTCATGAAGGTTTTGAGGCTTGGGCATCTTCAAAATTAAATCTTTCTTGGCTTGATCAATTTCAATTCCTCTGTGTTGCACAATGAATCCAAGAAACTTTTTGGAAGTAACTCCAAAGGGACACATTAATGGATTCATCCTAAGATGATATCTTTAAGGTAACTCAAACACCATTCTTAGGTCTTTTAAGTGGTCGTCTCTCTTTCTTGACTTCACCACTAGATCATCCACGTAGCATTCAATATTTTTATAGAGAAGACCATCAAAGATGTTCTTTATGTCCCTTTGATAAGTGGTGCCAGCGTTCTTCAAACCAAAAGGCATCACCTTGTAATAATAAATACCTTTGGGTGTACGAAATATAGTGAGTTCTTCATTCTTTGGTGCCATACGAATTTGATTGTAGTCAGATGAACCATCCATGAAGGAAATTGCCTTATAACCAGTGGTTGTATCAATCATCAACTCTGGTATGGTGATTGGAAAGTCATCCTTAGGACAGGCATTGTTAAGATCTCAAAAGTCGACACAAACTAGAATTTGGCCATTCTTCTTTCATACTGGAACAATACTTGGAATACATATGGGATATTTGACTTTATGAATAAAGTCAGCTTCAATGTATTTGTTAAGTTCATTTTCAATTAGTGGAACCTACTCTGGCCTAAAGCATCTTTGGGCTTACTTAACAGGACGAGCACCATTCTTGACCACCAACTGATGGACTGCTATTTTTGGATCCAATCCAGGAATTTCCTTTTAGCTCCAAGCGAGGACATCCATATATCCTTTTAGTATATCCATATAAGAAATATTCTCTTTCTCTTCTAGAAATGCACTCAAGTAAGTTGGTCTTGGTTCTTCATCGATTCTAAGATTAACTTCCTTTAAGGGATATATTGTGGATTTTTCTCCTTCTTTAAGTTGTGATGGAGCATCTCCAGCATCCTCTTCTTCTTTGGGGTCATCATCGTTGATGGGTATATGATAATACCTAAAAGCATATTATATCTCTTCATCAACCTTTAGTTGAGATGAGATATCATTCTTATTTTGGGTCATAACATGATATGAGGATCCAATACTTTATTCATCTTACTCAAGTTCCGTGGTATAAACCATATTATGAGCCTTTGATTTTAGCACCGTATTGTATGAAACCACCAGTTCTGTCTGTTGCCTCATTCTAGAAGGAATCAAACTTTGGAAATCCTTTTAGATTTTAAGTGAAGAGTGCATCATCGTGCTTTGATGAATTCTCTGATGCTTGTTGTTTTTTATCTTATTTAGAGGCCCCAAACTTTCAAACACAGAAGTTCTTGCAGTTGATTGTCCATGTCGGTCAAAATAGAAGGTTTTTTGTTGGATACAGTAGACTCTTTTTCTACAGTAATGTAGTTACTAACTACCTTTATTATGGAGATGTAAATTAGAGGTCGCTGGGTGTATCCTAGGCCTTCACAGGACTGCTTGGTTGTACCTTCTGATGGAAGTTTTCCCAATATTGATGGTTCATTAGGATTATATCCAGCCTTTACAAATAGCTTGTATGCATTTGGGTCGAAGCCATCCATTATACATTTTGTATGGAGTGTCATATCTTATGGCAAATTTTGAGCCACAGCCTCTCCAAGTAGTCTTAAGGATGAATTATTGCATTAATCCTCCTGATAGGTAAAGTTAGCCCCATTAACACATTATCTTGGGCATCATATGGGTGACCTTTCTCTTTTTTTTTACCTTTGCTACGTATCAAAAATAGGAGTTGCCTTCTTTTTCGTTGGTGTGATGCTTTCTTTATTCAAAGTCAAGAGAAACTTCTTGGTGGTGACTTTTTTGACAATCACCGCGATCTTCTTAGACTCAATATCATCAGACATGGTCTTGGTGATATCTTCAACCCTTTTATCATTCACAACATAATTCTTTAAATAGAATTTTGCATTGGCAAAGTGTGACTCAACTTCAGTGAATGGCTTATCAACGAAAACTATCTTTCTTTCCACTCTATTTTTGAGGTACTTCAAGCATTAATAGAAAAATGATGAGATAATTTTGTTCTCGTGTACCCAAGGCCTACCAAGTAATATATTGTATGAAGTTTTGGCATCGATTACACGCATCAATGCATTTGATTGAAAATCATCCATATGAATCCCCAACTTGATAGCTCTCATGGTCCTCTGGCCCCCTTGGTTGAAGCCTTGTATCATTATACGACTTTTGGCCAGTTCATCGATAGTGATGCCAAAATCCTTCACTGTATGGATAGGCAGGATGTTAACTTCGAATCCCTCATAAATCAAGATTCTATTTATCCTTTTTTCTAGTACTTGACCTACCATGTACAAGGTATAATTGTGTAGGATTTCTCTAAGCAGAAGGTTGTTATTTTTTGTTGTTGTTGTTGATACATGTGCCACTTGGCTAAGGCACTCCGTAGGCTTTTTAAAACATGGAGGAACCTCCACGGGTGGGTTTTCACCCTTTACCACCTCTTTGGCAGTAATAAAATAAAACGCCTCAAGGTTGAATTAAGCAGTCTTTACAAGAAACCAACTTGGTAAGAATTCTTTCAAAGTTACCGGACACCATGGTTTTTATGGTAAAGCTCCATCACCCTCGTCTTCTTTGGAAGTTCAACCAACTTTAGTTTTCTTGGTTTTTTTATCATTCTTCTTCTAGTCGGCTGCTTGGATGACTCTTTTTACAGATTCATCTTCTTGTGTCTGCGTCTGGTCACCAGAGTCCAACCTTCATTATCGCCTTTGTCAACTGAATACCTATCAGACTCTAAATCTTCTCATTATGATCCCTGAAACATATTTGGACTGGGTCGAGCGAGCCAAAAGTGATAGAGATTTTATGAGAACTAGTCGTCTTATTATCAAAAAAAATCTTCTTCTGTTTTGCCAGGTGCATGACTTTATCTGTAAAGACAAAGTACTTTTCTAGAGGGGTGACTTACGAGCCAATGATATTTGCAATAATTAGGGTCATTGGCCCTTTCAGTTTTGTTAGGATGCTTCATCTCTGGGATTTCAATGAGCTTATGCTCAAGGAGTTTATCAAAAATCTCAGCAACATCAGAATCAAGGAAGGGATATTCATTTTCTTGCATCTCCTTTAAAGTTTTCTGATTTGGACGTGCTCCAAAAATTGTCTTCACACTTTGCTTCTTGCTCACCTTTGTGGTGACCTTCCTAGGAGACACATCAATATTTATGGACTCCTTATTTTCATTTTTGGGGACAAACTTGCCCCATCTTTTAGGTTTCTGCTTATCTTTTACCCTTCAAGGGTCATGGATAAGCGCTGCTCCCTTTACAGAAGAAGACATGCTCAACTCCATATCGTGAGTACAGGTAGCTAGATCTTCAAAGGATTAAGGCTTAATTCCTTGCAAGATGTAGAGAATCTCCCAGTGTATTCCTTGGGTGCACATCTCTATTGCAGAAGCTTCGCGGAGCCTATCTTTATAGTTTAGGCTAGCATTTCTCCATCGATAGACAAAGTCAATGACTGGTTCATCCTTTTTTTGATTAGTATTTGTGAGCTCTACCATGCTCACTGTATGCTTTGTGCTATAAAAGAGATTCAGGAACTCATGTTCTAATTGCTTTCAACTATCGATGGAGTTAAGCTCAAGGTCCGTATACCAATCAAAAGTGTTTCCCTTTAGGGAACGAATAAACTGTTTGATAAGATAGTCACCGTAAGTTCCAGCATTGCTCAACAAATTGTGAAACATGTTGTTTTGGGTTCCTTTCCCTCAAATTAATAAAATTTGAGGGGTTCATAGTCGGCAGGCATTTTGAGGCTATCTATCCACGCAATGTAGGGCTTGGAATATGCAAGGGAATATTTAGTGACAACATCGTACTTGTCTTTGAGGGTGCCTTCAATGAATTCCTTCAATTTCTCAATAGGGATCATTCCCTCAGAAGAAAATTGCACTTCCTTAGTTGGTGGTTTTTGTTTCACAGGATGTTTTGTCTCGTGAGCCTCTGGAGATTTTCTAGGTGCATGGATAGACTCTCCGTATATCATTCCTTCCATCTTATCCACTATCGTATTAATTTGAGCATCTTGATTCTGAACAAATTTGGTCAGGCCCTTGATTTTCTTTCTCAGATTTATAAGCTGCTCCTCCAATGATGAGGCATCAGTCACCATTGCTTGCATGATTATTGGAGACATTAAAGTGTAACACGGATTGTCTCATAAGTTGATCTTTGAAGTGCTCAACTTATGTGGTGTAAGTGGAGATGATGCACTTGTTGAACGACCATCGCTCTTTGCGACACAGTATTTGGAACCTAAGTGATCAAGTAGAGCTAGAGTCCTCTTAAGCAATTTCGCCACATTGCTTCTTCCTTTCGAAGAGCTTGCATTGGACTTCATTCCTTTTAGGGTTGAAGATCCAAAAACTGGAGTTGGAGCGGACGACACTAGATGTGTTTGTTGTCCTAGCAAGCCTTCCTTGCTCCTTATGACAGCTCCCAAGCTTCCAAAAGTAACAGCAAGGATGCTTTCTACTTCAGCAGAGAACTTTAAATCGACAGCCTTAAAAGCAGTTGATTGAGAGTGTATCTTCTTGGAAATTATTTCATTGTTCCTAAGCTTTGAAGTATGAAAAGTTGAGATGAGAGGTAGAGATTGTCCCACTGGTCATGCCAGAAGTTGTTAGACAGTAAAATTTTGAGTCGGGAAAATAAATAAATCAAGATAAGAAAAATATTGCAATAATCAATTTATAAATTTCAATATGTGAGTGTTACAATCTCTATGAATCGTCTAATTCACCTTTTCAAATATAAATTCAATGGCTTAAAGCTTGATCTTGAATTTGAACTTGATTTGTTGATTTGAGGAATTTGATCTTGACTTGTGCTTGAATTCAAAGGCTTTTTAGCTTGTTCTTGAATATTGCAGTCTTGATCTTGAATCTTGATGAACTTGATTTGAGTGTTTGAGCTTTTTAGAGAAATTACAGTGTTTGATCCATGAGCTTTCTCTGGCTTCTTGTGTTAGAGTTTTGGGGGTCCGTTTCTGAATTATGGGACCCCTATTTATAGTTGTGAAAAGGGAAGAGTCATGATGAAGATAGATTTCTTTTGACCAATCAAATTCAAGTGATGTGGCGCCTTTTATGGAATTTGATTTTACTGGGCCTGCTGCATCATTTTGACATGTGGCATGGTCTTATTGACTCCTTCCCGTGACTTGGCATGCCACGTCATTTGACACATGACGCTTATTTGGGGCTCTAGAATATGGTAATATCTTGGGTTAGCAAAGTGGGATCATCATTTGTAGCCCAAATTAGGCTTAACAACATGGGTTCATCATTTGTAGCCCAAATTAACAAACTAGCCTCATAAAAATTGGACATTAATTAAATCCATATATGTTTGGACTTAAATAATTAATTTAATTATTTTAATCCACAATATTAATTTGAGACTAATATATATTAAATTTAGTATAATCCAAATTTAGTACAGATTTGAATTTAATAAAATTTCATTGCTCACAACAGTACTAAATAAAAATGGCTTATGTAAAATTGTAAATGAGCTTCAAGTTACGTCATGAATTTTGGTGATATGAATAAAAATTTATTTACTCTTAATAAAAAGTTTTGAGATTGAGCTTTAATACTAGAAAATTATTATTGGAAATATGTTTAAATTCTTAACTCTGTTAAAAGTAGATTGTTAGTTTTACGATGAAAAACTTTTCTTTATTAAGGAATTGGCCGAAAAACAAGATCTGTATTAAGTTAAAACAACTTCACAATTGATTCTAAAATTTTGAAGTAAACGTCATTTTAGTGTATTTTATTTCGTGAGTTTTTAAATCCGATTCAGTAATTTTGGTATATTATGGTTATAAATTTACTCCCTAAAAATTCAGGAGGTATTTATTTCATGAAGCTTCTGAATAAAAAACTTATCAATTTCTTTATGGATTACATACGATAAGACCTCTTTAAATTTTTGCACCTATAAAAAAGCATTGATGAAGAAGAAATCACCGAGATTGCCGTGAAGTAGTAAATATCCTTACATTCTTAATCAAATATTATTGGAAAAATGCTATAATATTGATATTAGAACTAAAATTACTAATAGTAAGAGAATAGACACAAATATTGTGCTAATAGTAAGAGAATAGACACAAATATTGTGTCGTGGAAAGACATTGCCTTGAAAGCGATTTCGGCTCGACTCCGGTGTAAATTCTTCTAGCCGGTCGCTCCCCAAGGTTCCACAGCTACTTCCAAACACGTGCACTCGTGGCTAGAAGTTTGGAGGTTGCCCAAAATAATTCAAGAGGAAGAGAAAAGGAAGAAAATGTTTTCTTTCTTTTTGTGGTGTGTTTATCTTCTCCAAAGACAACCTTTATATAGGATTGGAAAGTGGAGTTTATTAATGGAACTTAATGATATTAAAGAATCATTAACTCAAAGTATAATAAAATTAAATATTATCAATCCTTGTTTTTTTTCATTTGGAATGGATAGGTAGGTTTATTTTGTTTGAAACATATTTCTTTATTCATTGCATTACACCAAAATGCTTTAAGAAACATTTACTCCATGCTTTAAGAAGTATTAATTTCCACAATCCCCCACTAATGCAAAGATAAAAAAAAAGGAATAAATTTTGGGCAAAAGGAAGAAACATGTACTTAAGTGTCAATATCTTTCCATTAATTATGAATAATGGCAGGCCTAAACTTTTTATTAAGAAGATTTCATATATATAAAGAAGTAAATAAATAAGGAAATCGGAAGGATTTAACGTCTATTACTATTATAGTTATAATGTAGTTTTTTACAAAATAAATTCTGATGCACAGCTCCACTCTTTATTATAAGTGAGCTTTTTCGATAAAGTATACTAAAGGTTGATCAATGACTCAGAATATATGATAAGTATCCTTTCATAATTGATTAAATAACTCATTGTATATTGAGATCTGAAAATATAAGCACCGACTTATTTTATTTTGCTTAACGACTATTACAATCAAACTTTGTGGTAGAACAATAGGGAAAAAGGTAAAAAATGTCTTTGAATTATCACAAAAGATTTAAAAATAATTTTATATTTATTTATTTTGTTTAAAATTATTTCTTTAATTATATTTTGATTTATTTATGTTCTTCAACTAACAATCAATATTAAAATTAAAATATATATATATATATATATATATATATATATATATTTAAATTCATGAGAAAATTTACAATTGATGGTATTTTATACTATGCCCCAATTAAATAGATTCACCAACTATTGTCTATCTTATCGACCCAAAGCCTATTTGAAATTGTCATTCAGGATTGACTATCTGAAGAAAAATTTTCTCTCTCTAGGGAAACTCTCTCTCCCCAAATTTACCAACCAAACGCCATTTCAGGGAATGGAACCACCCCCTCAAATGCCATCGGACCTGCCGGAATCCCCAGATACATTCACTAGGATGGACAATGACATCCAAACTCAGAAAAGCAGTGAATTTCTCCTTCAAAGAGGCCTTAATGAACAAGATCCCAGAAATAAACATAAAATTCAACCAGGACCCGGGTCTAATAGAGACCGGGGAAGTCGACAACCCAGATGCAATTATGCTAACAAGGAAAGATAAATTGAGAATCTATCAACCATGGCGACACTCCGTGATAGTGAAACTATTTAGGAAATAGTTATCACACAACTATCTGAAGAACAAATTAGGGGATCTGTGGAAATTCACAAAACCCCTAACTTTGATTGATTTGGGATGTGTTTACTATATTGCAAAGTTTAATCTCCAGGAAAACATGCACAAGGCGTTGCACGAAGGACCCTGGTTTGTCATTGGAAATTTTCTCTCAACAAAATCATGGGAACTAAATTTTGTACAAGAAAAGGCTACTCTAACTCACACAGCGATTTGGATCCGATTGCTACAACTATCCACTGAGTTCTAGAACAAATCCATATTGAAAAAAATTGGGACAAAACTAGGTAAACTACTTAATATTGATTCTTGCACTTCTGCTACATTGCGAGGAAGATATGCTAGGTTATGCATTCAAATTCCCCTAGAAGTACTGGTCAAGACTCAAGTTATCATTGAGAAACATAAATAAAAAATTGTCTATGAAGGGGATGGAATCCTATGCCTTTGGAAGGATTGGTAACATACTAAAAAATTATCCACACCAGGTCCATCGGGAGAAATATATAGATACCTCATCCTCTAATGCAACTCAAGTATGCACTTCAGACGACTGGCACATTATAATATTTCTAAGAAGGAAGCATGAGAAGCAAGAAAATCAGGGTAAAGCAGCAAAATAGGCCCAAATCAGGTAAAAGGGCAGAAGGAGCTCCAGGTAAATCCAAAAACTCCCTTCTTACTCTGTGGGCAAGAACGATGCTGCCAATTCTGGTAAGGGTAGGCTGATTATTCAAACCCACAACCCAAATAAAAAAACCCTCCCTACCCATCCACAATGAACAGTAATATCACCAGTAACAAAAATTGCAATAATAAAAATATTACCCTCTTTACCAATAGTAATGCTCATAAAGAGCCAAAAGTTAACCATAATAATTCTGATACTTTTGCAGCCTTGGGGAGCAACCCCGTTAATAAATAAAATAACCCTAACCACACTAACCCTATTTACTCTGAAGGGATGGGTGGGGCCGTTCATCCAACTACCCCTACCCCTAACACTCCCTCGGAGAACCCAACAGAGGCTGTCTTCTCCTCTGAATCTTCTTCTGAAAAGTTTTTCAAACCTGAGGAAAATAATCATTCCTTTGGTCATAAGCAACGGTCTGTGTTAGAACCACCCTACTCTACCACCTCAAACCCAACCAACAAAAGTAATGGAAAACCAATATCTCAGCACCTCCACCTTGAAGGATCCCTTAGTGTTCATCTCAGTACCACCAAAGTCGAATAGAGCTCCAATGTCATGGGAGGATCTAATCCTTTAAGGGAAGTCGATAACGTACCATGTACTCATAGGAGACCAACCCATTGTACTCATAATCCAGTACCCCGCCTGGCTTGCACAAATAGTACAGAAGGGGGTCGATGTGATAATAGGGGGACTGGGCACTCAAATTAAGGCCCGAACTCAACATTTTACTCAACTGATGGGAACGTTAAACTTTATGAACTCCAGCAGGATAAGCTCTCTGACAGAGCACATATTCAGAAGACTTTCATTGTAATCCACAGTATCGTACCACCGAACTTTCAAACCCTATAATTTATGCCTTGGACTCTACCTGTTCAAGAGGAAAGAAGACTAAATGATATGATACAACAATGAAAGATACAAAATCAGCCAAAAATAGTCTACAAAATAGCTAAAACCAAGAGCCCCTTTTGAGACCTAGTCTCGACCAACCACAACAACACAAGAATGGTGCAATAACAACACTATATTGAGGTGTATTGACACCTATATTTTAGCTAATAACAAACTACAAGAAAATTACAAGATGGAAACAACAATAAGTTGAACAACAACAACAAGAATACCCACATGGCTTACACTAAAATAAAAGGAACAAAAGAAGATTACAATAAAGTAAAGGGATAGATAGATAGACCACATGAAGGTATAATCTTAAGAACCCAAGAATGGAAACTCTTGGACCCTTAACACTACACACAATAATAAACCTATCTCTTATATGACACAAGATCGGATTGCACCTCTCTAGCATCAATGTTTCTAAGTAAAAAGAGAATTCACTCTATTGTTGTACCCTAGTTTTGGTTTTGGTACCTCAAGGAGAATGGAATTGTGTTCTTTGGTCTTTCAAGACTCACAAATATCATCAAAAACTAAGTCTAAAAACCCTGCAATGTTCCTTTTATAGCTATTACAAAATATAAGTTAAAATGACCAAAAGGCCTTTCAAAGAGTGGGCACCCATCTAGTGTAATTTATGGGCTGATTTAGGTGTATTTTGGGCCTCTTTTACACATCAATTGCACATGCCAAGGCTCGAGTCCAACACGTACTCTCCTAAGTCCATATCCGTAATTATTCTCGTATCATCCTCTCCACTTTAGAGGAATTTGTCCATAAATTCATGGCTTTACCTCGTTTAATTAGTCACTTCAAAGGAAACCTACTTAAAATAATCCGCAAATAAGTCACAAAAATAAGTCAAAATAGTCCACAAAATCATGAAGAATCCGAGGGCTTAATACCAACAAGTCTCGGCCAACATCTTCATTTTGAACCTTGGCTTCCTCTCCATCTTGAGCCTTGTCTTCAATATCATCCGAAATAATTCTCCAACCATCATATAAGTATTATCGTAGTCTCCATATCCTTCATGTTCCTTTGTACCATACTTCTCTACATGGATATATCGGTTTTGGTGAAGTGGAGTTTCGGTTGAGAGGAATGATTTGGTAAGGGGGAGCTTCAGTTGTGGAGCTTGGATGGGAGGAACTTGGCTTCCAAGTCCCTCTTGTTGGACTTGATTGAATTAAAGGAGAAATAACTCATTTAGGTCTCGGATTTGAGTACATTTGTTGGCTTGGCTTATGTCTATGTCATTTAGTGGTGGTCTTGGAGGGTTGATCGTTTGAGGTAAAGCTTCGAGAGTAGAAACATGAGAGTTCCGTTCAGTCTCCACTTAATCCAACCTCTCAGGTATAGTAGACATATCCGAGCCTAATTTGTCATGACCTACATTCGTCATAGCTATTCTAGGGAAACGGCTTCAATATGGGCCAAAATGGTGTCCATTATGGAAAAGGAGTTACCTACAAAATAGAAAACACATTAGTTATACAAAAACATCCTCACTATCTCTTTTATTTCTTGTCTTTCGGATCCCTCACACTCAATCTCACAAGTGTTGTAAGCTTGATTGTACTTCGAGAGGTGTTGAGAAATGAATCAAGAATGTACAATGACTCAAAATAATAAAAAACTCAAAGGAACGTAAACACACACAAAAAAATACGGTTTCAAACCAACTCACAGTCTATTAATTGGTCACTAGCTTGTTAGTTAGTATGAAAATCAGCAAACAAAACTAAAGACACGAAATGAAAATAAAAGATCAAAATTTAAGCTCAAAATTTATCGGTGACCAGTAATTGGTGATGTGTTTGTACGTGATTGGAGTCGGTTCTCAATAATTTTATTTTCCAAATTTGAAAGTTTTGATCAATTCTACAATTTGGACTTTGGTGGGAATTGTTCAATGGAGGGAAATACAAACTAGTCTTTGGAATTCAAATTTCAAGACTCAAAAGTCTTTGACTAAACTTGTACTTCTCCTTAAAACATGGACACTTGTTTTATGGGAAAGTAGTGGAGATGTGATATAAGTCTTTTGGTGGTTGGGGATCTTTCAAGACTTAACAAGTACTACACCTTGTCTTTCACCTTTTGAAGATCTAAAGTTTACTTTAATATTAACAAGGTGATGAATATGGTGAAGAATTTCAAGAACACAACAACCACAACAAGAATATCCGACAACAATCTCCAAGAACAACAATAATTTCACGACAACAAGGTCAACTACAAAATCTCCAACAAACGGCCTAGTCTCTTGGTGTTATATTTCAGTTTTAAAAAAAAATATGAAGGTTGTGAAGAAATTCAAGATCAACAACAACAGCACTCCTTTTAAGGTCTAAAACAACAACAACAACGTCCAACTACAAGTTCAACATTCGGCCAAGTTATAACGACATCATCAACACACGGCCACAATAATGTTCACACAATAACCTTCAACAATTCAAGCTCAATTTTAGATCTAAACTCAAACTACTAGTGAACAAGAAAACCAACACTTTGAAAACAACTAAACAAATAAAAGACACCAAGATCTAGACACCAATAACTCGTCCAAGACAACAACAAGACACTAGTCTTGGTAAAGAACAACTCAAGAACACAAGCTTCTTGTTTTTTATCTTCCAACTCTCAAGTCCAAGATTGATCTTGTTAGAACAAAATCAAAGATGTCTATGATATCAATGATACAATGCGATAATGGAAGATATAAAATCAGCCCAAAATAGTCAACAAAATGGCTAAAACCAAGAGCCCATTTTGAGACCTAGTCTCGGCCAACCACAACAGCACAAGAATGGTACAATAACAACAGTATATTGAGGTGTATTAACACCTATTTTTTAGTGAACAACAAACTTAAAAATAAGATTACAAGATGGAAACAACAATAAGTTGAACAACAACAAGAAGAATACCCACATGGAATACACTAAAACAAAGGGAACAGAACAAGATAACAATAAAGTAAAGGGATAGATAGACAGACCACATGAAGGTATAATCTTAAGAACCCAAGAATGGACACTCTTGGACCATTAACACTACAAATAACAATAAACCTATCTCTTACATGACACAAGATTAGATTGAACCTCTCTAGCATCAACGTTTCCAATCAAGCAACAACAAAAGAGAATCCACCCTATCATTGTATCCTAGTTTTGGTTTTGGTGCCTCAAGGAGAGAGGACTTGTGTTCTTTGGTCTTTCAAGACTTACAAATATCATCAAAAACTAAGTCTAAAAACCCTACAATATTTTTTTATAGCTATTATAAAATATAAGTTAAAATGACCAAAAGGCCCTTCAAAGAGTGGGCACCCATTTAGTGTAATTTATAGGCTGATTTAGGTGCATTTTGGGCCTCTTTTACACTTTAATTGTACATGCCAAGGCTTGGGTCCAACATGCACTCTCTTAAGTCCATATTCGTGATTATTCTCGTATCATTAAATCCAATAGACCTCTCAACACTAGAAGCTTTAAGACAAATCAAGTAAGAGATAGAAGAAATTTTAGAGGCTTTTGGCGAGCCAAATATAGAATCTTATCTTCTAGAAAAGCTACTCCTGAAAGAATTCAGCGAGCCCTATAGTTCAACTATTATATCTCACTGTCCAAAGTAGATGAAGATACTCTCTCCAATTTTGAAAATCATGGAGGAAAAAGCATCATCATTAGTGACTGTCAGTCCTTACAAGGGACAAATGCAAACCTCCCAGGTGGAAGGGAAAGGGTCTGATAAACCAGCCACCCCCAATAATGGATCTAATGAAGATCATAATCTGGAACACTAGGGGGAGAATAGCACCAGCTTCCATAGACAATGTGAGAATATGCTGCAAACCTACAAGTCAGTCATGTTTGCCCTTCTGGAAACCAAAATGGATGACCATAAGGCCCTCACTGAGGCCCTCAAATTTGATGCCCAGGTGCAATCCAGTGTTTTTGAGCGTAGGGAATGAATTGTAGCTATGTGAAAATATGATGTTGTGAAGCTATACAATACATCTATTTATTCTCAAGTAGTTCATGTCATGATTAAGGTAAACCCTTACCCTAAACCTTGGATATTTTCTGCTATCTATAAAAGACCAGATCCTAATATTCGACTGGATTTGTGGAGAGAGCTTTATCAACTAGCTCAATCCCGCCAAGATGATTGGCTAATTAGCGGAGACTTTAATAAAATTCTTAGGGCTACAGAGAATTGGGTGGGAATGCTCTTATCCCAAATAGAATGGGCCTATTTAGATAATGTTTTGATACTTGCAATATGATAAATCTAGGTTATAAGGGTTGTAAGTATACCTGGATCAATAAGAGACATCATAATAAATTCTTCCTTATTCTTAAAAGTTTGGACAGGTGTGTTGCTAACAAATCTTGGATAAAACACTTCCCCAACTCCTCTATTATGCATCTCCCTAGGACCAAGTCTGACCATTGCTTTTTCTTCTCTCCTTGACTAAACCCACTTCTCCAGTCCCTAGACCCTTCAAACTAGAACCGATATGGTGCAGTCATCACACTTTTAGAGCTTTTATTGACCAATGTTTTTCACCCCATATATCCCTCTCTCAAGCTATCCAAAATTTCTAATTAGCAGCCATTTTTTGAAATGCACAAGTCTTCAAAAATATTTTCAAAAATAAAAATAAAAAGGATCATAGCAAGACTTGATGGTATCTAGAAATCCAATAGCTACCAGCATAGTCAATTCCTCCATAACCTTGAGAATAAGCTTCTCTGAGAATATGATAGCCATCTTAGAAGTGAGGAGGAATTTTGGAAAGTGAAATCAAGAATCACTTGTCTCTCTGATGGTGATGGCAATACCTCCTTCTTCTATGCCACTACCCTAACTAGGAGAAGGAGGAATAGAATTGACTTCATCCAAGATGAAAGTGAAAATACTCTCCAGGAAGCTAACCTTATAAAAACTCACATCCTTCATGTTTTCACCAGCCTTTATACCACTAACCATATTTTCTCTAGTAGCCATAGCATATCTTCTCCCAGAAGTCCCTCCCATATCCCCAATAAAGTCAAGGAAACAATCCAAGCCCCCCTAAGGCACTCTGAAATTCAGGTTGCTCTGAAATCCTGTAAACCCTTTAAAGCCTCAGGGCCTGATGGTCTCCACCCCATGTTTTACTAAAAATACTGGGACCTAGTAGGCAACTTGACATCTGACTTCTGCAAAGAGATATTTAGGACATCTGTCATGCCTGGGGAGAGTAGTGCTACTCTCCTATGCCTTATTCCAAAATGTAACAATGTTTGCACCATCAAAAACTTTAGACCAATTGGTCTATGCAACACTAATTACGAGCTAGTTACAAAAATCATTGTTAATAGGATAAAACCCTACCTACCTAAAATTATTGCCCCCACTCAAGCTAGCTTCCTAGTCTCTAGGAGAGCCTGTGATCGTATAATCATTGTCCAGGAATATATCTCTCACTCTAAAAAATAAGAGGTAAAAATTCTAATATGATCCTCAAAATAGACCTTGAAAAGCCCTTTGATAGACTAGAGTGGTCCTTCATTAGAGACACATTTCTCTACTTTCATTTTCCCCAAAACCTCACCAACCTTATCGTGTCTTTTGTCTCCGCCAGCTCCATTTCCATCATAATTAATGGGAAAAGACCCCCTTCCTACCCTCAAGGGGAATTAGACTGGGGGACCCAATCTCTCCCTATCTTTTTATTCTGTGCATGGAAAGGCTCTCCAGAGCCATTGACAATACCGTGGAAAAAAAAGATTGGACCCCCATCAGCATCATCATTGGGGGTGCTAAGATCTCTCACCTCTTTTTTATTAATGATCTCACTCTCTCTATTAGAGCAGATCAATAAAACTGCACCACTATCACTGCTACTCTGGCTGATTTCTGCTCTAAGTCTGGCCAAAAAATCAGCAATGCCAAATCCAAAGTCATCCTTTCCTCTAACTTTAACCCTGAAAATTCTACTAACTATTTCAACCTTTTGAGAATTAGGGACAGCAATGCCTTTGGAAAATACCTGGGGTTTTCATCTTTGAGAAGAAACCTCAAAACAGAGATTTCCAGTTCATTCTAAATATCATGCATAACAAACTTGCTGGATGGAAAACTGGGCATATCAACACCACAGGGAGAACTGTCCTTGCTAAAGCCTTCTTTTCCATCATCCCTGCTCATATCATGCAGTACATTAAGCTTCCTCGTAAGATCACTGAAAACATTGATAGAATCTAAAGAAATTTCATATGGGAAAGTACTACTGATAAAAAAACTTCATATGCCGAGATGGAATACAATCATCCTAACTATGCAAGAGTGTGGTATGGGTATCCAAAGAGTCGACCTCAAACAAAAGGCACTGCATTCAAGTATGGCATGGATAACATTCCAAAATCCCAACAGTTTATGGGGAAGAATCCTCTTGAAGGAGTACCACAACCCCCAGGGTACAAGCAACACTAGATAAATCATCTCCAAGACCTAACAAAACATCCAACAAGGATAAAAAGACTATTCTACAGGAAAGAGCCTGGAATGTCCAGAAAGAAAACAAAGTCAAATTCCTTACTGATAGTTGGATCCCTCACCTAGTCAGTCTTAGAAGTGTCATCCATGGGGGCCTTAACTAGCATGAGAACACCATTACTATCAAAGATGTATTATTCAATGGTAGATGGAACCTTTCAAAAATATCTTTCACCTTTCCTAACCATATCTCCCAAGATCTTACAAGCTATTCCCCCACTCTCAATACTCTGGAAAAGGATACTCCTACCTGAACCTTGACCTCCAATGGACTCTTTTCTACTGCCAGTATGTATAATAGCCTTAGAGATAGACCTATAAATTTTAATAAACATAAAATGAGAAATTTCAAGCACATATAGTCAGCCCCTTGTCCTAATAAGATAAAACCTTTCTCTGTCTCATCTACCATGGTAGGCTTCCAACCAACCTTTACATGCATAGGATTGGTCTCAATATTCAAAAATAATGCTCCTATGGTAATGCCAACCAAAAAATATCAATCATATCTTCTTCCAGTATCCTAATACCCTTTAATTCTGGAGTGGAATTAGTAATGGTAACCCCCTTTTATCTAACAATGTTGTTACCAGAAACAACTGGCTCAGCTGTTGGAAGTTCAGTGCCAATCAAACCTTCAACACCTATATCTCTTGGGATGATATAATTCTTTACTGACTATGAAATATATGGTTGACTAGAAATGACAACCATTTCAACCAAAAATAAAACATGATCCACATTGAGATCAATGTTCACATGGACATGGAATACAACTTTCTTATATCTAACAAGAATAAAGGTGCCACCAACAGACAACCTATTAGTGTTAAATGGTAACCCCTGCAAGGGGTGTATATATGATTAACATTGATGGCTAGGCTGACCCTTAACCTGTACCTAGGGGTTTGGGAGGTGTTTTTAGAAACCATGAAGGTGTCTAGAAATTAGGTTTCATTGAACACCTCCCCTACACTATGCCCCTCCTCTTTGAACTTCTTGCTCTTAGAAGAGGCCTTACCCCAGCTAAAGAATATAACCTATCTCCTTTAATTATAAACACTGATTGCAAAGCTACTATTCAAATTCTTAAAAAAATACCACCCCTTTTATTCTAACATTCTTACTGAATGCAGATTATTGTTGATAGAAGTGGATGCAGAAACTCCAGTGCACATGTTTAGGGAACAAAACTAAGTTGTTGACCTACTGGCAAATAAAGGGAAAAAAGCAATGGAACCTGAGCACCCTACTGTTTTGCAAGTTCCTCCTTTGTTTATTGGAGCAGCGCTAAACGCAAACATGTTAGGAACTTCCTTCACTCGCTTAGTAACGAACAATGTTTTGGACCGATATAGCCGAGTTGTGGCTGAGAACACTGAACTTTTTGACCTCTGCAGCTGCATGGGATACATTACCTTCTTAATTTCATTAATGAAATCTTCCTAATTACAAAAAAAAAATGTCATTGAGAAGCCAAAATTGCTAGCGCTCTCTCTCTCTCTCTCTCTTTTTATAAAGTATGGTGTTTGTCTAACGTTTAAAATTATTTTAAAATAATAATAGAAATAATTTTTTGATGTTGGGAAGAAGTAAAAAAAATTTACTTTTTTAAAAGAGCAAAAGAGAATTATATTTTTCATGAAAAATTATTCTTATTATTTATACATATACCAATATATTCCTTATTAATTAATTAATTAACATATCTTATAAATTTGATTAAAGTTTATTTTAAAATTTTATTCTTCATTTTTACACTATAAATTCTTAATTTTATTTTACGTTACATATTATTGTTTTACTCTCCACTTTTTTTCTTTACAAAATCTAAAACATCACTAATGATGATAATGATGGAAGAACATATAACTATATATACAAGATATTCTTCTTTTTTGGTGAAAGAGAAATGCATTAAAATAGAAAGTTAGTTACAAAACCAGATCTAGTCTGGTACAAAAACATAAGAGTTGCGGATTGAGTTTTCACTACTGGATACAAGGCAGGAGAAGGTTCCATAAAATTACTCCTATACTAGGTGGGGGAATTGTAAAAGTGTGAAGGTTGTCAAACATGTTTTGACTTGAGCCCAGCTTAGCCAATGAATCTTCTACTCTATTATGTTCCCTAAAAGTGTGGTATACCGAAGGATTCCCCATCTTCTCTAATAGAGATCTTCATTCAAAAACAATCGAGTTATATAACAAGTTTCCATGGTATAGTATGTTAATCACATGTAGGGAGTCAATGTTGATATCCAAAGGTATCAAGTTTGGGTTTATAGCCAAGTTGAGACCTTCTTTGAGGGCCAGGAGTTCCATGAGATTGTTGGTGGCATGGATGAAACTTTTGCTGAAGCCAACAATCCAGTCTCCTCTACTATTTCAGATGACCCCTCTTATCCCTCTCCTACCTGGGTTCCCAAGATAGAACCCATCAGTGTTTAGCTTACAGGGACTATTGTGATGCATGAGCTAGATGAAAGTTTTGATCTTATTAGGGATATTAAGTTTCCAAATCCAATTATAGGACTGGTGAGGTATGGTCGGATGTCTTTTAAGACTGTTAATGTAGCGATTGGCACTCTTACAGGTGAAAGTGCCATCACTAGTGAGTCTCCAAACAGGGGTGTCTTGCTTCAAGTGGGAGCACTGCAGAAAAACACTCTTTATATTATGGGTAATGTTGGGAGGGATGTGGAAGGGCAGAGGGGTGAAGTCCTAAATCCCCTCCTTCCAGATGTCTTTGACTTTAGTACAGCGTGAACTTGAAGGAATAGGCCCCTGAATAATGGAAAAAAAGGTGGCATGCATGGGATCTATCTGTCTATCCAAGAATTCACCTTAGTTCCATCCTTGATGGCCAAAAAATAGGCATATTTATCAAGATTGAGGATATTGGTAATAGACTTCCAGGTTCTGGAGCCTCCACTACTGTTTTTAATTGAGTTATGTTTAAAGGGGAGAGTGCTGGCCCAATGGGGGTGGGATTGGAGTATATTCTCCACCCCAGGCCACAAAGAATGGCTTGATTCTTGGGGCTAGCTCTCTACATTCCCATCCCCTAATCTCTTTTGGGAAGGGTGATTATGTCCCGCCCTAGAAGGTGCATTTTTCTCTTAGAATTAGTGGTTCCCCACATGAAGTTTCTTTGAGATTTGTCAATAATCTTATGCACAAAAGTGGGAAGATTTATATACTGCATAACATGGTTAGGAATGCTAGCTAAGGAAGATTTAGCTAGGGTAACTCTGTCAGTCATGTTAAGGAACTTGGTCTTCCAACCAGAAAGCTTGTTGTTTAGATTGTCAATGAGAAATTAAAAGTCCCCTTTTCAGGCTTCTTATGAAAAATGGGGAATCCCAAATATTTCCCAAAATTTATAGCAGGACGGATACCCAAAGTATTACTAATTTCCTCCTGATCATTAGTAGAACAATTAGCAGAAAATATAACCTTGGATTTGGCAAGGTTGATCCTTTGGCCTGAATGGAACTGAAAAGTTGAAGGATTCTATTGATGGTGATATAATTTTTTGAATTAACTTCTGCAAAAAGGGTGAGTTCATCAGCAAAGAAGGGGTGGGAAGGATAACCCCTTTTAGAGATGGGATGGGTGTCTAATTTAGGATATCTACTTCATGGTTGATTCTTCTTGATAGAATTTCCATGCAAATGATGAAAAGGTAGGGGGACATAGGGTTTTGTTATCTAATGCCCCTTGAGCGAGTGAAGCTAATAGTTTTCCCTCCATTAATAAGGACAAAGATGGAAGAGGAAGAGATGCAAGAAAGAATAAGTTTAAAAAGGTTAGGAGGAAAGTTAAAGTAGAAGAGGGCTTGCCTGATGAAGGACCACTACAGCCTGTCAAAGGCTTTTTCCAGGTCAATTTTAAGGATCATGTTAGCCTTCTTAGCCTGCATCTTAGAGAAGTGGCTGATATATTCCCGGATAATGGTAGAATTATCAGAGGCTCTTCTGTTGGACATGAAGCTTGCTTGGTAGGGCCCAATGATTTTTGCCAAGAAAGGTTTCAGTCTACAGGTTATGATTTTGGTTGTGAACTTGTATTGGGTATTGCATAAACCAATTGGTCTAAAGTTCTTAAGAGAGGTGGCATTCCTACACTTAGGAATGAGGCAAATATAGGTTGAGTTCACATGAGGGTCCATTGAGTAGGAACTAAAGGTTTCCTAAGAAAATTTAAAAAAGGGAAGGCCCAAAATGTCCTAAAATTTTTGGTAAATAAAAGGTTGGAGGCCTTCTAACCCAGTGGACTTATTGGGTTTGAAGAAGAAAATGGCTCGTTTGACCTCTTCTATGGAGGGGACTACCTGGAGAGCCTCATGATGGATGGAGTTAATGCTACCCTTGGTAGAGGGATTAGATTGGGTAGCCAGATAACCTAGGAAATTCTCAATGGTGTAGAGAATGGCATAATAAAAGTACACCATTTTCTCAATGTCTGAGTGATGGTAATGCCAAGTGCCACCATCATCAGTTAGAAAGTTGATTTTGTTTCTTCTCCTCCTATTGAGAGTGGAAGTATGGAAGAATCTAGAGTTAGTGTACCCTTCTAGAAACCAGGAGATTCTAGACTTAATCTTCCAGAACTAAGTCTCTAGGGTGAGGACATGGTTGAACTCTTTTAAAAGGTTTGCCTCCAGCCCGTGGAAGAAGGGGCTAGTAGGGTAGTTAGAAGACTTCTGAATGCCACCTAACCTTGCAAGCAAGTGCTTTTTCTTGGAAAAGATGTTACCAAAGATAAGTTTGCTCCAATTTTTGGCCTTGTTTTTAAACTCAGTGGTGGCCATAGTAATATAATGGCATTCCAGGAAGGAATTCTTTATAAGGTTTGGGAAATCTTGGTGACTAAGCCACATGGATTCAACCCTAAAAGGTTTCATCTAGTTATTGGAGAGATCCCATATTAAAAAAGAGAGGGGAGTAGTCAGAGTGAGTTCTAGGGAGATGGGTGATGGTAGCTTCTAGGTAAACATACACCCATTCATCATTAGCAAGGCACCTGTCCAGCTTTTCTAGGATGAGGCATTGTCTGTTCCTATATCTCATATTGGATTAGGTGTACTTGCTGTCTCTGAAGCCTAAGTCTATAAGCTTACAGTAATTTAGACAATTCATAAAAAAGTTAGCCCTATTCATGTTAATTCTTGAGCCTCCAAACTTTTCAGAGACCTTGAGGATTTCATTTATGCCACCCTCAATTAACCAACTTATGCCTTCAGGGAGGATGAAGTTATTAGAGAAATAAGAGAGTTGGTCCAGAGTTTAAGTCTGGATTGAAAATCTGTGCTAGCATAAATGTACTAAGAAACCAAGAGGATGGGTAAATTTACCTTGACTTTGGCATTTATAACCTGAGGAGAGATAGAGACAGAAGAAATAGAGATAGAGTCTTTTTTCCACATGATGATAATTTCTCCAAAGTTACCATTTACTTCAGCTTGGATATAGTTTTGGTATTCAAGCATCTTACAAAGGTCCTGGTGCTCATTCATCTTGGTTTCAAGCAATGCAAGTATGCATGGTTTATGCATGTTAACCATAGCCTTGTAGTACTTTCTAAACTCAGTTTTCTTGGCCCCACTAGCATTCCACATAATATTGTTCTTCATTTTGGAGTGTAGGGGTGGTGAGTTTCCATAGCAGCCACCTTTGTCCTTTCCCTTGGGGTTGGAGGTGGATGTCCCAAAAGAAGTCTGGGTTGGAGGTGGATGTCCCAAAAGAAGTCTTCCTTTTTCTAGTGAGGGAGTAGAATATGACCTTGGTGATCTCTTCTTTCATAGAGTTTGTTGGACTTATTTTTATATCTATTCCTACTAACCCTAGGGGTATCAGAATGATCACAATCTCCTGAACTAGCTCTGTGAACTCTAGAATTAAAGGCTGTGTTAAATTGAGGATTTCTGTTCTTGGTACCCTGAGCTTAGATAGGAAGTCTTCCATGTCCTTTTTGCTTACTATTAGGGCCTCCAGTGCATTCATCCTCTCTATTCTCTCTAGAGTCAAGTGGGGGAAGTTGATGAAGTGTCCTAAGTCGACCCTTGACTGTGTGCAGCCAGTTGTTCCCCAGTTCGTGGGGCAAATGTTGGTCCCAATAACATCATTATAGGATCGTGGGAAGGGAAGAATGGAAGTCCCAGGCTAATTTGATTTATTATATTGATTAAGGATTTCGTGTTCAGCTTCTCCTGAACTGGCGAGTTGATCACGTGAAATAGGGTGGCCAATGTAACCCATATGTCTGTAGGCCTTAGTTCAGGCTCACCATAGCTAGTTGGGCTAGGTATTGGGGGTCCAGGATTAGTATGGTGATGTGCCTCCCTTCCCATTCTAGGTGTAGGGGGACTGTTTGATTGGATAGGCACACTTCCAACCATGATGTTGGTTGGTGGTCCTGTGTTAGTAGAGTAGTAGAGATGATTATCTGGTTGGTGCTTATTGACTCCATAAGATCTTTCTTTTGAAAGATCTATCATTTTTATCTCAGTATATATAGATAAAGGGGAGGCAAGAGAAGGCAGCTGAAGAGTTTCCCCATGGAGAGCTCCACCATCATTAAAATCACAGTTCAAAGATGTGACATTCTCAATCACATCACTGCGGGAAGTGGAAAAGTTTTCTGCAGTTGTGAGAGGAGTCTCATGATTGCCCATGCCAACGTCTAAGGGGGATAGCCCACTAGTAGTAGTGGCTTTTAACTTTTCATCCAAATTAATATAATAAGAAGTAAGTTTTGGGGGAAAGGAAAAATGTTGAGATGGACTGGGTTCTGTATGGCCCAAATGGGTCAGACCCCTAAAAGGTTTATTTAGATGGGCTTTCCCTTTTGGTGGCCCATTCTTTAAATTATGGGCCATTTCTCCCAGGTCAGGCTTAAGCTTGTTATTGGGCTTGGAGGTCTGATTTTGGCCTGGCCTGTACTGTGAAGTCTCAGAGAAATGAGGGTAAAACTTCAATGAAGCCGCCATGGGAGACTAGGGTTGAGAAACTTACCTGACACCGCATCAAAGGTTTTAACCTTGATGATGGGTGTTTCTCTGGTAGTCGAGTCAGGTGGAATATGTGGTTGATTCTTCTTTTTTATGAAGTGAACTGTCTGTCATTCATGGGTGTTGTCTATTATCGATTTAGTATAGTCCAACTCATTGATGGATTACTTTGTCTGTTGAGTTCCACTTGGATCCTGTTGTGAGGATCTGAGAGGATATGAATAATTGGGCATTGTGTGGCCTAATCTTTCACAGTTCTTGCACAGGAAACTATTCCCTTCATAGATTAGGGGTTGGATGTGGTGATTGGTGGAGACTGACATTGCTACTAGGGTCTTGAAGGGTATTTGGACGTAGATCCTTATGTACCTTCCCCTAAGTGCCACCGAGGTGCAAGCATCAACCTTTAGCAGTTGCCCAATTTCATTGCCTATTCTTTGTAGGATGAGAGAATCGTATAGCTCCGTTGGTAATTAGGGCAGCCTGACCCAGATAGCAGTGGAATCAACCTTGGATTTGACCGGTACAAAATTGGGTTCCCACTTCAAACAAAAATGAAGGAGCCAGCAATGAACCAAGGACCACCTTGGAGAATGGACGATTGCTTTCTACCATGGTGATTTTTGTTGTATAGAAGCCCATCCCTAGATCTATAAGTGATAGGGGTTCTTGTAATTTCTAGAGGTCTTCTAATTTTCTTTTCAGAAATTGATGGATGAATTTTGACTTGACCGGTTTACTATGAAGGAGTGGATCCAAGGGGAATAGAGCATTCGTTTGTCCTCCTCCGTCAATCGAATACCTCGATCCGTGTTCCCGAGGTCCCTTTCCATGGCTGTTGGACCAATATCTGCATTTAAATTGAGGGATATGATTTTCCCCATGGTAACTTCTTTGAACGATAGTGGGGGGAGGGTTCTCCCATGTTTAGTTTAGTGGGGTTGGACGGTATCGGGGGCTTTGGTAACAGAGGTGGAGTTAAAGTTGGATCCATGGCTAAAGTCGATACCAGGGGTTGGGGAGAAGAGAAAGGGGGTCTTTCTCTCACTAACACATTCCCAAATCTATATATTCTTCTACTCCTTTCTGTTTGACCGCAATTTGATGATTGTACAAAAATATATATATAGTACTAGATAATAAAGGGCCCGTCTACGGGCTCAATATTATAATTTTAAATATATTCTTAGCTATTTAATTAGTTTTTTTTAAAGTAATCATTAATATTTTGAATAAACACAATAGAAATTGTAAGTAGAAATCACACTGTATAATAAAATATAACTTCTTATATTTTATAAAATTAAATAATAGCTTAAAACTTCTTTAAGTTTTCATAATTAACATTACAATATCATATACGCTAATGCAGAATTTTAACATTACGCCTAACACGTTCTTTTAGATTAATCAACTAATTTTAGTGTTTTTCTTTTTCTGCTTTATTTAAAAATTATACAAGAGAGTATGTTAAATTATAAATATCTATTTATTAACATTTTCATAAAGAACCATACGAAGCAATAAAGGATACTAAGTCATATATAAATTAATTTTAAATAAATTTAAATTTATTTTATGGGTGTTTAATAGACGAAAATAAGGATCTACTCGATGGACGTTTTAATGATTCATAACATTAAAAGATTGCCTTTATGTCTTATCTTATACACGTCAAAAATAGGGGATCAATTTAATATAGCAAGCAAGAAATTTCTTTTAAAGTGATTTATCTACCTGTTGAGGAATTTACAACCTCAAATAAAGAGAATCAAAGGAATTAACAAAAGTTAACATGATTAAGGTAGCTAATATTATATTTTTAAATAATTTGTTTAAAATAATTTTAATAGGTGATTAATAAATAATTATGTTTTCATAAATTATATGTATTGTAAATCTTTGTAACGAAATGTATCATGTGAAATTATGGAGGAATCGCTTATTGTATTTAATAGATAAATGTCTATTCAATATTTATGAGTATTTTTTATTATTTTATTATAATATAGTAATAATGACTTTATGCAACTAAATGAGTGGCCAAAATTAATTTTACCTTTTTATCTTTGACGAAACATATGTGAGTATTTGCACGTCCTCCTATAAATTACATCTCCCGATATTTCAATTTATATCATTTTGATAAGACATCAAATTTAAGATATATGAAAAAATCTTGTAGTTTTTTAAATTATTTTTAAAATAAATAAACTTTAAACAAGAGAGAATACCTTTGTGGATTTTTTGACAAATAAATGATATTCAACATGACTAAAATATTGATAATGCTATAAAATACTAACCAAATAAAATTGTCAATCTTCTTTAGATTAGAACCGATTAAAATAAAAATATATCATTTGAATTGACACATATGACGTATTAAAATAGACATTCTGATATAATGCATTTAGTTTTTTATTACATATTAAAATAGACTTATAGTCGAGGTATGTGAAATTCATGTGAAAGATTACGTCATTAATGACATTGAAAAAATTCTAATGAAATAACCATTACATTTAGTTTTTTCATTTAAGATAGAGTTGTGGTGGGATTCATATAAAAAATTATATGAAACTATTTAAAAATTATGAAAACAAACATTATACTCTTGATTATATTTGTAAGTGTAACCTTAAACATAAGTTAATTATACATAATTTGAAGAGAAAGCTCTTTTGGACACCACGATTGAAAAAAATATTTAAATGAAATAAATTTAAAAAATATTTTTTCTTAATTTAAAATTAGTCTTCTCATTTGTTCAAATATATTATTTTAATTTATATTTAATAAAATAACTATCACATAAATTTTCATATATCATAATAAAGTATGAAAAAGACTCACTACTTAAATTATTTTTTTAGGTTTAACAATTTATATTTTAAAATTAATTTTGATATCGTGGAAAAGTTCAACTTGAAATTGTTTTTGAATGTTGTGAATTGTGGATAGATGATTGCCTTGTAGATGTTTGTTTATCCCTTCATTTCAAAAATAAATACCCATTTTTTATTTTAATTTATTTTAAAAGGATGAATTTTTCTTTTTGTGGCAATACTTTAGTTTTAACTTTCTACGTATCATGCTTAGAACCACAAGATAAAGGACATTTTGGTACATTTAACATAGCTTTAATTTATGACCACAAGATGAAAAAAATTTCTTATACTCCGTGTCAAGTTAAAATGGGTCATTCTTTTTTAAATGAAGGGAGTAATATAATTTTTGCATGTGGATATTTCATGAACAAAATGAAATTGAAATTTTACCACTTATAAAAAAAAATAGAAATGAGTCTTGTGTATTAGAACACATAGCAAACATTTAGGGTGTGTTTGGTATGATGAAAAATATTTTCTGGAAAATATTTTTCTATTTTCCCTTGTTTGGTTGCAATAAAATGTTTGGAAAATATTTTCCACAACAATTCATTTTCCTCAATTTGAGAAAAAATGACTTCCCTCATGGGGCAAGGGAAGTTATTTTTTAGAAAATGATAAATGTGACTTAAGACCCCACCCCAACAACACTCATATTCACATGACTCAAAAAATTCACATTTCTCAAAAATTTACATTACTCGAAAATATTTTTCACTGTGTTTTGCTTCAATTTTTCACTGCTTGAAATAAAAAATAGTGAAGCCCGAATTTTTTCCATTTTCAATATTTGTTGAATGTATTGTTATTTTCATATGCATAGAGGAAGACTTACATATGTTACTTTTGTTAATTGCATATTTTATTTTGTCGTCGATGTAACTTGTTTCACGGGGTTGATTAAGCTTGTCGTTCTGTTATATTTCTATTGATTGTAGTATCTTGTGATTGTCCTGACAAAATATTGAAAAGTGTCTCCTATATTTGCTAATTAATAGTTGCTTAAATTTAGTGTTTGTAATATTTTTAGCATTCGATATTAATATTATTTGTTATGCTTAAATTAATTCTTACAAATTGTTGAGTTGTTAGAGGTACAGATATACTAGTTAACAGTTAGTAGTATTTTCTAAAAAAATATTTTTTCACTCACCAATCAAACACTAGAAAATATTTTTCTAAAAAACAGTCTCTACTCACCAACCAAACACCATAAAATATTTTTCAAAAAATATTTTTCACTCATTAACCAAACATGAGAAAATAAGTAGAAAATCAACTTATTTTTTAGGAAAATATTTTTCAAGAAAATATTTTTCATGGAAAATATTTTCCATCATACCAAACACACCCCTATAGAAAGTTGTGAAGAAAATTGTAAGGTCCATGTGAGATATTATACAACTTGGAAATATGATTGACATTTACAAAAGAGGTTTTTTTTTGTCACTAAAAATGAATGTACAAAAACTTTGAGGCTTACAAAATAAGAAAACAATGCACTTTTTTTTAAATGACGAGAATGCCCTTAATCGTCTCACTTACTCACTCTTCTATATAATAACTAGTCAAATATACGTGTGTTGCACATGTGTTTTATGTCAAGACGTTAATTAACATAAAATAATATTGAAAAAAGCAATTGACTTTAAATAAATATAATTTCTATGTATTATAATTCAAATATACAACTTAAATTCTATTCTTGAGATTTATTGATAAAAGTAGGAGAGAAACCTTCAAAAAATAGTTAAACTGAGTGCTACTAATTCTTGGAGACGATGTAATTAACATTGATGCTAGGACATGACCCATAATTTGCTCCTTAAAATTTTATGACAACACAAACTCACCTGGATTAAAAAAAAATTCCCTTACATTATCATCAAGAAATCATATAGGTTTTGGGGGAGAATAATGTGTACGCTGATCTAACCTTTTTCTTATAGAGGAGGAGAGATTGTTTCTGATAGACTCGCAATTTCAAATTGATGAAAAAGACGGCAACAATAAAAAATTTTAATAATAATTCATTTAGATTATATTTTACGTTTTAAGATAGAATTTTTTCTAACATATAGTTTGCATTAAAGATATTAACTAAAAGAAATTTTAAAAAATGATGATAATAAATGCAAGAAGACACTTGAATCAAAATTGAAATAAGAAGAAAAATTAAAAAGCGAAAAAGTGCCGTATTTTTTCTAATTTAGTTTGATCAAAACATAAAGAAGAAGAAGAAGTTATTGTTGTATAATAAGTAAAATGATAACTTATATAAAAAAAATTGTAAAAAAACAGTAGGTGTTATATTTGTGTTAGAAGTCATTAATTTTTAAAACATATAAATAAAAATTTTCAAAAATAAAAACTAATAAAAGTTATAATTATAGCAAATCTTTTTTTCCAAAAAGATAAGGAGCCTACGATTTTTTTTTCTTTTTAAAGTTTATCAAACTCAATTTTAAACCTAAACAAAATAAGACGCGCCAAAAATAATATTGATAATGTAAAAAATTATTTTTTTAATTCTTCTATTTTAATTTTTTTTTTCTAATTGAGTTCTTTTCTAGTTCTTTATTTTAGGAGTCTTTTATAATACATAATTTTTTCTAATTGAGTTCATTTTTAGTTCTTTAATTTTAGGAGTCTTTTTATAATAGGAAAATATTAATTGATTCTTCTTCCTATATATTTTAGGAGTTTAGTCAATATTATAAAAGTAATTATATAAAATTAGACGAAAAAGGTGAAAAGACGATTTTATCTAAAGCAAAGACTTTTATTGAAGGGCAAAAAGTTTAAATCGTTGTTCTAAGGGTTTTCACACTTTTAATATATTATAAATATAGATATAGATTATAGATTAAGATTATCGATATAGATATAGATTATAGATTATTGATATAGATTATAAATAGATATAGTTAGATATATAATACTCTCTAATATATGCTCTAAGTATTGAAGGTGTCTTTTCTATAGTGTTTTACGTGTAAGGAGCAGGAGGTCAAGAAAAACAAATTAAGAGGGCCAGTGGAATTAACCATATTGTTCAAGCACATTCTAATACTTCCTCTAGTGCTACAATGGGGAGCCCAAAATGTCTAATACTTGCATGACAAAATTATAAGCAGATTAATAATAATGGACCTTTTCTTGTAATACCTCATTTCCCCTTCATTTGTTCCTACTTCTTAATCCATCTAATATATTCTCTCTTCAGAAACTTCATTAAAAAAAATGAAAGTATCCAAAAGATGATCACTTGATTAACAAATGAATGGCCCTCACCAATCAGTACGTACTCAACTTCCATTTCTTGCTTCAAAATTAATGCTACTAGGAAATTATAAGTACTTACCAGCATTAGGTAGCACCACTTGTTGTACCTTGAGGGTGGTTTGATTTGAAGAGAAGTTATAGATTAGTTATGCTCGGATAAGTTATGCTTGGATTAGTTGTTCTGTAATAAGTTATTCTGATATTATTTTTTGATGGTTGTTTGATTTGTGGTACTAAAAATAATATTTAGTGCATTGTTTGTAAAAATATATTGTTTGTTTACTAAAATACCCTTCACAATATTTAACTTAATTATTTTCCTTCACATTAAATCATATAAATGAAATTAAAAAGTTACTAATTTTTTTTAACTTTATTAGTTTATTTTTCCTAAAAATATATGTTAAAAAATTTATGTTGATATTTCTTAAATGTGTATGAAGCTCTAATATTTCATGTTAAATTACTTATTTTGTTCTAAATTTCATAAAATATTGATAATCTCATTTTTCGTCCAAAAAAAATCATCATAAAAAAATGTGAAAAAAGAATTACTCTCATTTTTCATTATTTAGTACCTTAATATTTGGAGAGTCAAATTGTATTTTAAAAACAAATCAAATATTTTTAACTAAATATAAAAATATTTGTTTATTGAATAATTAAACATGTTTTAAGTTAGAAAGGGAATGTTAACATAATTTAATAACTTGTCCATGATAAATTTGTTAAGAAAAATGAAAATTTATGTCCATGATAAATTTGTTAGAAAAAATAAAAATCTAAAGTACGATTAATAAGCATTTCTACAAAATAGAAAGACAGTAAATCTTTGCATCAATTTTGAACTTGATTATATAAATAGTTTTTATGGTGTCACTATCATTTTTTTCATTACTCATCACTTTTATAGCATGTAATAAGCTCATATAACTTTTCTAATTTATCAAAATGAATGGAAATTTGTAGAATAATTAAAATTTAAATTAGGGATAAAATGAATAAAAAAATTGATGCGAGGACTACTAAAATCTCACATTCTCTCTTATATAGAGTAGTAAAGTAATATATATATATAAAGTAAAATTATTTGAAAAAATGTTATTAGCTATAGTTTTGAAAAGGGTTTTAAAATAATAGCTAGCTAGATTCTCCATTATTCAACATAAAAAATATTTGAGTAAATTGGTAGAAAAAGTAAAATAAAAAAGATGAAAAACTTGTGTAAAAACAACAAAATACTATGCATAAAATTTTATAATTTATTTTTCATCTAAAAATTTAAACTTCATATGATAAGTTTCATATTCATTCGCATTAAAATTTAACCTATCTCGTTATACAAATACCTTATATTTTATAAAAAAAACTAAAAAGTAAAGTAATGTATATAAAGTAATAATCAAAGAATTTAGGGATTATTTTGTCATTTTATAATTTATCTTAAGGATAAATTGTGTTGGAATTATTATTCCATCACATGTGTGAGATAATTTATTCAAGTATTATTTATTAATTTCATAATAAATTATTTTGAATATTGACAATCAAATAATATATTAAAAAATTTATACCAAAATTATTATTTTATATTAAAATTATATATTTTAGTACCTCGCACCAAAAAACAGCTTAATATGCTGAGCACTAGATTGATCAAGGAATACAACAAAAAGAAGTCAATTGATATATCTTTCACAAGTCTCCCACTATCCTCCATTCACTGCTACTGTAAGTCGAGGACAGCTAATTCTCCTCTCGATATTGACCTCACACCAAACCTTGCCTTTTAGTCCCAACTTTTGCCACTTCCATACCTAGGGGTAGGAGGGTCTCTTTACTTCCCCAACCCACACGTTAATTTAAGGGCAACTTTACAGGAGCAACTAAACTCATTATTTATATTTTAAAGATAATTACAATTTTATATTTAGTAGTCTCACTTAATTTTAAATATTATCACTTTCTTTTTTTATTTATTTTTTTAATTAAAAGTAGTTTCACTTAATTTTAAATATTATTACTTCTTTATTTAAAAAAAATAATTTTATAACTTTAATAAAATCAATACTTATTTCTTAAATATTATATCCTATCAAATAACGAGGGAGAAGGGAGTATTATTTTGAACTTATTAACTAAAGTTCATCGACTTACTTCTGTCCTATCCCCACAAATGCAAGTAGGATCTTTATCCAATTTGAACTTTATATTCTTTTACAAGAAATATAAAGATAGGCTATGTGAAAATTGAAAAATCTTTAAAATTTCAACAATTGTTAAAATTGAAATCATAATTTTTTAAAATACGATAATTTTATTGATATAAAAAATCTTCAAAATTGAACTTATTTTAAAAGGGAAAAGGACCTAAATGATCACTTGGCCAAAATTATTTTCACACAAAATAATTATGAAATTTAAATTTTATTTTCTAGCCATTTTAATTTGTTGACTTGTTTTATACAGTTGTTATATATATTTTATATAGTTTATATATATATTTTATATATATAAATATTTTATACGAAAATTATATAATTTCGATGCACAATGAATCCAATAATTTATATTGTTATAAATAAGTTAATTAATTATATGTAAATACATCGTCTATTTCAATTTATATTATTTAACTTTTTTGTAATTGATCTCCAAAAAATGATATATTTATATTTAATAACAATTCAATTTCCAAAATACCTATTTTATTCTTAGTGAATAATTTACAACAAACATCTATAATTTATTTTAGATTATAATTTATTAAAAAAAAGTTCTTTCTTAAATTTTATATTAAATCAAAGTAATTTATATAAATTATGCATATAATTATAAACTTAAATTCAATGACTAAATCAAACTAATTTTCGAGCATAAATTTAAAATTCATAAATTTCAAATCCACGACAACCCCGTCATTGCATAGTTCCACTGTTCCACCGCCTATTATATATGCATGATTTTCCTAGGTCTATCCAACAATCAAGTCTCAACTCTACTTTCTTCTTTTGTTAGTCGAAACCAAAAGAGAAAAAGCCAGGCTCCATTTGCTCACTCTACTTATTGTCGGCAACTGCATTTTTCTTTATTGTATTTCGAAAATTAAAAGCCAAAATGGACTACGCCAGGCTTGGAAAACCCAAGCCTAAAGATCTCTCACGCCGAGAAATACTCCCAAAATTTGAAGAAAATGCCCCTTCAGGGCCTACTCATAAGTCCAAACATAAAATCTTACTCATTTTCTCAGGCATCCTTCTACTTGCCTGTGCAATTTCCGCAACAGTCTTGGTCACTGCCCGAAGTAAAACGGGAGCTACAGTGCATCATATAAAGCCGAGCCACGCAATTTCACGAACATGTAGCCGCACTCGTTTTCCAACACTCTGTTTAAACTCTTTGCATGAATTCCCCGGCGCAATCTCCGCCTCCGACGCCGACCTCGTCCACATTTCCGTCAATGTGACACTCCAACGTTTTGGCAAGGCGTTTTACATGGCTTCCGACATTAACAACCTCGACATGGACAAGCATACCAGGTCAGCATACGAGGATTGTCTTGAGCTTTTAGAAGATTCAGTGTATCTCCTCTCCCGCTCCTTAACCTCCGTCTCCCCCGGCACCGGAAAATCAGCGCCGGGAAACAGTCACGACGTGCAGACGTGGCTAAGCGCTGCGCTCACTAACCAGGACACGTGTACGGAAGGCTTCGCCGATGTTAGTGGAAACGTGAAGGATCAAATGGCGGCAAAACTGAAAGACTTGTCTCAGTTAGTGAGCAACTGCTTAGCCGTTTTTGCTACAGTGAACGGCAACGATGATTTCACCGGGGTTCCGATACACAATCGTCGGCGCAGATTAATGGAATCATATGATCATCAGGGTACTGTTGTGTCGGGGAACAATAAGGATTTCCCAGAATGGGTGTCTCGGAAGGACCGAATGCTACTGGACGCGCCAGTGACGGCAGTTCAAGCAGATATGATTGTGTCAAAAGACGGTAATGGAACGTTTAAGACGATAGCAGAGGCAATTAAGAAGCTCCCTGATTACGGTACTCGCAGGATAATAATTTACGTCAAGGCAGGAAGGTAAAAAAAATTACTGAACCTTTTCAAATTTGTTTGGTTCATCTTTTTACTTTTCTTTTTCTATAACCAAGGGTACTTTTTCGTTGTCCTTGTTTTCATCCCACGTGATAGACTGAGTATGCCGTAGTTAATTATGGCATTGATCTTGTCATTTCTTTGTCGTAGTGATTGGAGTTATAATTGAGTTTAATTTGGACTTAACATCGTTTAATTGGCAATTTTAGAAGGATATTTAATGAGTGTAAATGGGACCCAGTTGATCCTTCGGCCTCGAGGGCAGGGGCAGATCCATGTGTACTCGTGGTTGGCACGGCACACGCAGATCTCAAGTTGAGACACTGTATGCAGAAGAATTGAATATATAATATATTTGTCACCTCATGTATAAAGTGGCAATTAGTGTTACTAGCAATAGGCAGAGAATACTATCCTGTAGACCAGAGATCGAATCTCTGTCGATATGAGCATTGTAATTTTTGCCTTCTTCCCTTGCTTGCACAAAGAGAAGCTGCTCAGCACTTCAGCCACTCCTACTTCGTTTTTGTGTCTTTTGTTAGATTTGTGTCAAAGGCTTAGTTGTCTTTTTAAGTTTTTTCATAAACTTCATTTACTTGCTATTTTTTATTAATTTAAATAAGTTGTTTTTCTTTAATTAATTCCCACTTTTTTAAAATTTTCTCTTGATTAATCTCTTGATACTAGTGTTTCATGTGTATTTATGTGAATTAATGAGTATTAAATCTTAAACTTCACATAAATATTATTAAGAACATATTAAATTTTTAAAAAAAGTTCCAAGTCTATAAAATTATGGATATTATTATGTTAGAGATATTAAAATTTAAAGTTTTCGATTGTTTGAACTAAGTGAAGATGATTAAGTTGAAACTATAATTTTTAATTCTTTCAAATTATATATCTGCAACAACACTCTCAACAAATAAAGGTAATGGAATATGAATATATTAAGATAATTGTATCATATAGTTTATATAAATTTAAATTTTTAACATGAAAAATATCGTTTTCTCTCTCAAAGTTTTGAAGAATAAGACCTCTTATATCGAAAATAAATAAATTAAACTACTTAGGAGTTTTTGATTTCAGAATATCTAAAAAAAGAACATAACTCACTAGACGTATTCGATTTGCTTATAAAATAAAAAAAATGATAAATAACCTAAATTGTAACCCAAAATTAAAAGAATCGACCTGCAAACTCTACTTGGATAGCATGACATCCGGTACCTCAAAATTTTGAATCCGCCTCTGCTCGGGTGAGGTGGGAAAAACAAATAGGCGTTTAATTCAACATAAGAAATTTCATGGATATGTGTCTGATGTTTTTTGAGCATGTAAATGACAGGTATGAAGAAGATATCCTGAAAGTAGGGAGGAAAAAGACGAACGTGATGTTCATAGGTGACGGTAAAGGCAAGACGATTATATCAGGTGGCAAAAGTGTATCGCAGAATATGACGACATTCCATACCGCGTCTTTTGGTATGCCTAAACCTTTATTTACTCACTTTGCCTATATCTTGTTTGATAACTATGATATTTAGTAGTCGTTAATTTGCACGTACATTGACTGTTTATGTTTGAAAAGGTGTTTGCTCTGGGTAGTGCCTCGATCGCGTTGGCTCCACTTAATTTATATGGCTTCTTATAACACTATTTATGTTTCGTGATGTGTGGTGGAAATTGTAAACAGTGCGCATGAGGCGGCCCTCTTGCAGTTTGGCGATGTAGTAGAAATTAGAAAACGCACATGGCCTTGTCATTGAATACTTAACTACTTCGTAATTAAGTCATTTGCACCTCCGCACGTGGTCAGTCGTCACTTGTATTCTACCCTCCTAACATTTTAGTCTAATATTTTTATTTTGGTATAGGAGAAAATAATTGTGTTGGAATGAAATTGCTACGAATAAGTATGAATTCAAATGAGCGATTCCCAATTAGTTAATTATTTTGTCAAGCATACGTTAGATACAATGTTTGAAAAGGTGGAGGCACTGAATTGTGGTATTTTACCTATTATGGAAATCGGTGTTTCGCATGGATGGTAACATTAGTCTACCCACTATTGTTTCTAATAAAATTGTGAGAAAAAATATATAGAATCTAATAAGATCACAAGTATGTGATCCTTATCCGTGACATGATTGGCTTTTTTCATCTATAATCTGGAGACCAGTACCAGAGATAGCGATATGACCACTAATATGATAAGCTCGTCTTTAACAAATAATCACATGTTAGGAGGTGGGATAATTAATACTCATGCACTCCTAACTGATACCCCTCCATTTAAAAAAAAAAAATAACCTACTTTTTTTTTAATCTCTTTAATAAAGAATGACTTCTTTCTTTTTTTTTTGGAGATATTTTAATTTCAATTTTTCACATGACATATTTAGGACCACAAAATTAAAGGACATTTTGATATATTTGACACAACTTTAATTTAATGACACAAGATTCAAAAATATTCTTTATTTTCTTATTCATGTATCGCTTCCCTTTTCTCAAAAGTAAACAAAAAGTAAATTTGACTAATTTTTGAAACTAAATAAACACGAAATTCAACAAAAAAAATTGATAGACTTTAAAATTTGTGTTAAAAAATAGTCTTTAGAAATTGTGTGGTTATAAATTATTTAATTAAGAATAAAAATAAAATTTTAAAGTTAAATTGTTATTAATTTTACTTCTTTCATTTTATTTTAGTTGTTCTTCCTTTTAAAAATATTTGTTTCAATTTAGTTGTCTATTTAATGAAATCAAGAGAATTTTATTATTTTTTTTAATACTAACCTTGTAATTAAATGACTAAACAAAGTGTATTTATTCAAACTTATATTTTCAAAGCATAATTAATAAAGCTGACTTGATATAAATACACCCTTAATAAATATTTTCTTAAGGGGTCAGTAAGAGCCAACTAATATGAAATGAAGGGAGTAGTAAAATGACATCCTTTTCAGAACAAAATAAAAATAAAAAGATGTCACATAAGACGGAGGCAGGGGTGAATCTACACTTGGCCGAGGGAGTTCATCCGAACCCCGTTCGGCAAAAAATTATACTATTTATACATAGTTAAAATTATTTTTTATATACATGCGGCAGATGTTGAATCCCTTTGATTAATTCGTATGTTTACTTCTGAACCTCGTTAACGAAAATACTGGCTCGCACATTAAATCATTTTAATATTTTAAAATTAATACTTTAGATATGCAAAAATTATGTAAAAAGTATTAAGCTACAAATTTCTCATATCAATGTGATTTTTTTGTTTTTAAAATAGGCACATTTAAAGTACTAGATACTGTAAATCTCGAAAAAACTGAAAGTAACACATGAATTGAGATAAAAGGAAGTGGTTGTTACCTCTAAGACTATATTTAATCCATTATACTCTGTTATTATCGCTGTAACATTGGACCATGCTATTTTACTAAAGGTCATGGCCTCACAGTGCTACTTTCTTGATCTACAGCGGCAACTGGAGCTGGTTTCATTGCAAGAGACATTACATTTGAGAACTGGGCTGGACCAGGCAAGCATCAAGCAGTAGCTCTTCGTATTGGCGCTGATCATGCTGTGATCTATCGCTGCAACATCATTGGATACCAAGACACTCTCTATGTGCATTCCCAGCGCCAATTCTATCGTGAGTGTGATATCTATGGGACGGTTGATTTCATCTTTGGTAATGCAGCAGTGGTCATCCAAAACTGTAGCATTTATGCTCGAAAGCCTATGGACTTTCAAAAGAACACAATCACTGCTCAAAACAGGAAAGATCCCAATCAAAACACTGGCATTTCAATCCACGCTTGCAAAATCGTAGCTACATCTGACCTCGAGGCATCTAAAGGGAGCTTCCCCACATATCTAGGCCGACCGTGGAAGCTGTACTCGCGAACCGTTGTCATGTTATCTTACTTGGGTGATCATATACATCCGCACGGTTGGTTAGAGTGGAATGCTACTTTCGCTCTTGATACATTGTATTATGGTGAGTATATGAATTATGGGCCGGGAGCAGCCGTGGGGCAACGGGTGAAATGGCCGGGATATCGTGTGATCAATTCCACGGAAGAGGCCAGCAAGTTCACTGTAGCGCAATTCATTTTCGGATCATCATGGTTGCCTTCAACTGGCGTGGCTTTCTTGGCAGGGTTGAGTACCTGAACTTAATGGTATAATGAACATACTCCAAGATGGAGTTTTATGTATTGTGCAGTGGTATATGAATAACATATATTTGTCCCATTAATAGTATTCCCATAATTAGGTCGCTAAATTGAATTTGCTCCATTGTTTTTTATCTGAATGAAGAAATACTCCAGATTATAGCTTTAATTGTTGAGTAAGTCCATGTAATTTGTTCTTCTTTTCTGTCATTATTGGATCAGATATACAAAGGTATCCTTTCAATGAGAAGGTGGAAAGCTTTCACATTTGTGCAACATTGAAATTGCTGCGGTTTAATTTTGGCAGAATACTTAAAAGATATCCTTAATTTTGATGCTAATTATTTTGGTTGGGATAACTTATCTCATTACTGTGGTAAAAACGGTGGAATAAATAATCTCATTTCTAATTAATACCTCACACCAAACTTCAAATAAAATAATACTTCATTTTATTCCGAGACTATTTATGTTTTATACCTCACACCAAACAACCCCTTAAAAGTCTTATTTATTCCCCTGAATTTGGCTGTTTGATGGACTTTATCCCCTTAAACGTTGGTGTGGCATAGGGTGGCTACACCCTATCTGCGAGTAGGGATGAAAATATTGAAAAATCAGCTCCAAAATAAACTGTTTTTCAACCGTAAATATATAATGGTTTTGCAGGATAGTCAAAACTGCGTATAAATTTTGTAGTTTGATCTTTCTTGAATCTTGAACATAACGAGAACTTAATATATCAGAATATCCTTTTTATAATATACAATCATTTATTTCTTCTATTTGTGTATTTCTTCTTATTTCAACTTCAAAATGAAAATTTTACCCAATTTTCCTTTTTTAATATCTTTTTCTTTGAATCAACGAGTATTTTTTCCAACTATTTGTTTCAACAGTATCTTTTTTTTTTTTCTAGGACAACTTTTCTTATATAATACTACAAGAGACAATTGAGGAGCTTCATGTGGGGTCCTCATTGCCGACATTCACTTTGTGATTTTATTATATCATTTTTAATTAATTATTATATATTATTTATGTATTAAAAAATTAATAATATTTAATTAAAAATATAAAATAAACATTTATAACATGTCTGTTTTCGTTGCTTCAACAGTAATTTTACTATGTCACTCCTAATTAATTATTATAAGCTGTTTAACTATTAAAACTTAATAAAAAACATAAAATAGAGATAAAATGATAAATTAACTTTTGATGTTTTAAATTAACTTAACGCCTTATATGATAACTACTTAAATTTTTTCCATAAGTATTTTCTATAACAATTTTGCTATATAACGTCTAATTAGTTATTATGAGTTATTTAAGACATATCTACTTCGTTACTTCACTCGTGATATTTGACTGGCTGTCGAAATTATATTAGTGTCACTTAAATTGAAATAGAAAAAAATATTATAAATCACAATAATAAAAAACTTAAACTATTTTTAAAATATAATTGACTATTAATGCCACAAAATGGACAAGGAAAAAGTATTACAAATTACAATAGCTAACGACTTAAAATAGTAAATACAGTGCCAAAAAAGAATTACAAATTACAATAGCTAACAACTTAAAAATATCTATAAAAATAATTAATTATTTAAATTTTATTTGTGTCACATAAATTGAGACCCAAAAATACATAAAAAATACTATCAACCATAATAATTAACAACTTTAAAAATTTAAAAGATATAACATATTTATCGGACTCTTGAAATCATATTAGTAGCACTTAAATAGGAATAGAAAAAAAAGTATTATAAATTACAACAATTAAAACCTAAATTATTTTTAAAACATAATTGACTATCAATGTCACAAAAGTTTGGACAAAGAGAGTAACATATATTAATTGAAAATTACATAAAAAATATTATAAATTATAATAGTTAACAAATTAGAATATCTAAAAAATTTGTAATATATTTTAAAAAATACGTAAAAAAATACTATAAATCACAATAATTAACTAGTTAAAAAATTTAAATGATATAACATATTTGGTTGATTGTTAAAGTTATATCATTGTCACTTAAATTGGAATAACAGAAAAAGTATTATAAATCTTAATAATTAAAAACTTACATTATTTTAAAAAGAGAAAATACTCAATTACTCTCTGAACTATACCCAAAAGGATTATGCCACACCTCAACTTAAAAGGGATCCTATTACCCCTTGAACTAATTAAAAGTGGAATTTTCATCCCCTTAGTGTCTATGTGGAACATATGTGGCACACACGTGTGTCTACATGGACACTTCAGTGTATTGTGCCACGTAAGTGCTACGTATGTGTCACATAGGCACTAAGGGGGTAAAGATTTTATTTTTAATTAGTTCAGGGGGTAATAGGACCCCTTTTAAATTGAGGTGTGGCATAACCATTTTGGGTATAATTCAAGAGGGCAATTGGGTATTATCTTTTTTAAAAAGATAATTGACTATCAATGCCATAAAAATTTGTACAAGAAAAGTAACATATATTTTTGAAAATTACATGAAAATTATTATAAATTACAATAGTTAACAGCTTAAAATATCTATAAATATAATAGAAGAAAAAGTATTACAAATCACAGTAATTAAAACCTTTATTTTTTAAATATAATTGACTATTAATGCCACAAAAGTTTGAACAAAAAGAATAACATATATTATTTGAAAATTACATTAAAAATATTATAAATTACAACATTTAACATCTTAAAATATCTAAAAAAAATTGTTATATATTCCAAAAAAATACGTAAAAAATACTATAGATCACAATAATTAATAACTTAAAATTTTTAAAAGATATAAAATATTTGATTGAATCTTGAAATTATACCAGTGCCAATTAAATTGAAATAGTTAAAAATGTAATTGACTATTAATGATGCAAAAGTTTGGATAAAGACAGTAACATGTATTATTTGAAAATTACATAAAAAGTTTTATAAATTACAATAGTTAATAACTTAAAATATCTAAAAAAAAAATGAATCTGTTATATACTTCAAAGAAAAGACGTAAAAAAAATTATAAATCACAATAATTAACAAATTAAAAAGTTTTTAAAGATATAAAATATTTGATTGACTTTCAAAATCATTTGATATAACATGTTTGATTGGCTCTCAAAATTATTGATATAACATGTTTGATTGATTGACGAAATTAATTGTGACACTTTGATGAAAACTTCAGACGAGGCAATTTGTTATATATTTTTTCCTTTTACAACAACAATATCATTACAAATCCTCCTAATTATCTTCATTATTTTCATCTTTCTCACTATCGGCCCCGTGCTCATCATGGGTATATCCCACTAATATAGTATATAAAAAAGATGGCTCAAACTCAATCATTTAGCCGAATAAATTAGAAAAAATTATCCATTTCTATTGTTTTATTAAAATATGATTTACTCAAATTGTTGGGTATATTGACTACTTCATATGCTTATGTAGTAAGATTTAAAAGTAGTAAGTTTAGTTTAAAAGCTCGTATGTAAATAATAAATGTGGTACGACTTCATTTAAAGAATTAATTTTAAAGTTAAAAATAAGAATAAATCTTTTTTTAAAAAATGTAAAATGATAAAGATTTTAGTGGGCATCATACCACTAAATTATAAGGAATATAGTGATATACCTTAGATTCAATCTCACATTTGATGATTGAACTTGTTTTGATAAATATTGTTTGATAAATATTTGGCATTTATTAATTTTTTTCATAGTTAATTTTTTTCATAGTTATATCAAATTGTTTGATTAATATGATAAGGTTCTTAATTAGGTTTTGGAACTTGACATCATGAAGATCATGCTAATGAAAGAGTCATGTTTCTTAAACTTAATCTAAATTTGTTCTTGTTGGTAGGATTACAAATTAGAATAATAGTGATCCGATTAGATCAATATGTATGTGGTAGTCTTTATAAGATAAAGATTAGTTGATCTCATTAACTAAATCACAGATATAGATGATGTATATGGAGATATGCTCATTGAACAAACTAATTGAATAATGTCTAATGATTAGAATTACCATAACCTGTTACTACAATATTTATCTTGAAGAATATGATGTAAGAGTTTCATTTGATTTGAGATCATCATAGTGATTAAGAAGTTATTTGTTATAATTTGATATCAGACACCCTTGTCCATACGAAAATAGTTGAAAAGATGTTGGGTATGTTTACATGCTTGCAGGATTAATGATTGATACAAGATGGAATCTGTCAACTCTTGACAATGAGCTTAAGCTCTTTGTTTCACATATTATAAAAGACTAATCAAGACCTTGGACAGGTGTAATGACTCTCTAGGTAATTTTCTCAATTTATATGGATTTTTTATGTTTTGAGTTTCCCACAGTGACTACAAGTCATGTGTGACTTATCAGAACTGTCGGTTTGGTTATCACATAATCCATTTGAGTTTTAGGCTCATTGGAGAATTTAATGAGTTAAATAAACAAAGCATTAGTCCAAATAAAATATTATTATATTCTCTGCTAGCACCGAGAATATAATTAATATTATGAATAAATTAAAATTTTCTATTTAGAATAGAAAATTAATATATCTCTTGATCGTAATATATATTACTACTATTTAGAAATACGAAGAAGCAGGCACCTCTTCGTTGACGTGCTTGCTTCTTCCGTGATTTTACTGAATTACCCCTAAATAATTAGTATATGTCATTTATATATTTAAAAATTAATAATATTTAATAAAAAAAGATAAAATAGACATTTATGACATATCTACTTCAGCTGTTTCAATCATAATTTACTATATCACCCCTAATTAATTATTATAAGTCATCTAAAAATTAAAAAATTAATAATATTTAATAAAAAATAAAATATAAATAAAATAATAAATTAAATCTTAATGTTTTAAATTACTTGACATCTTATATGAGGCTCATTTAATTTATTTTTTACAAATATCTTTATAGTAATTTTGTTATTTCACTTCTAATTATTTATTATGACTCATTTAATACATTTCTAATTCAACACATCGTGGTATTTGGTTGGATCTTACATATTAGAAAATTAATCATGTTTAGTAAAAAAAGTAAATTAAACATTTATGACATGTCTGCTTCAGCTATTTCAATCGTAATTTTATTATATCACCCCTAATTAATTAAATTAACTCATCTAAGTATTTAAAATTTGATAATATTAAATAAAAAGGAAAAAATAGACATAAATTAACTCTTATGTTTTAAATTAACTTGACATTTTATATGAGACTCACTTAAATTTTTTCACAAGTATTTTTGTAGCAATTTTGCTATATCACTTCTAATTAGTTATTTAAGACATATCTTCTTTGTTACTTCAATCGAGGTATATGATTGACTTTCGAAATTATCTCAGTGTCACTTAAACTAGAATAGATGAAAAAGTATTATAAATCACAATAGTTAAAAAACTTAAACTATTTTAAAGATACAATTGACTATTAATGCTACAAAAATTTTAATAAGAAGAGTATTAGATTACAATAGCTAACTACTTAAAATAGTTAATTACAGTACAATGTCAAAAAAATATTATAAATTGTAATAGTTAACCACTTAAATTATTTAAAAGCATATTAAAAATATAATTAATTATCTAAATTTTATTTATATCACATAAATTGAGGTAGAAAGATAACATATGTTGGGCCCGTACCAGCACGGGCCAATGAACATCTAGTATATATGTATGTATGTATGTATGTATGGTATATAAGTAGTATTAATAAATAAGAAAATTAAAAGTTTGATCCAATTTTGAATCGGACTTCCCAACTGCGCGTCACAAATACACATACACACAAATGTATATATATATATATATATATGTTACACTTATATATAAGTGAAAGTTGGTTTGTACTACCAAGGGTAGTTTAACGTAAATATGATCAATAATGGGGTAAATTTATAGTTGTTTTGTTCACATGTTATTGGTGTAAGTATAAACTTATACACGTGTCTTTATACATGTAAATCGTTTTTTTAAATTTTTATACACGTATTAAAATACATTTTCACTTAAATATTCATTGTCCTGTGCACTGTACAAATATTTTTTACCTTTTCATTTTTACAGACATCAACTAGACTTATTGCAAAAAGCTTCTTCTCCATTGTCACTCTACCTCGTCTTCGATTTTTCCACTTTGTTGTAGGTATTACTGCTTCTTCTTCTACCTGTTTTCTTTTTGTTCATAGTTCTCTTTTGTTGAGGATTTTTTCGGTGTGCTTTAGACAATCATTTACAAAATGATTCAAATTAAATGTTAAGGAGTATCGAACATGATATTTCCTCGCTCTAGATAAAATTGTATGCTTTATACCGGTTATTTTAGACTAATTTTTTTTATTTCTTTTGAATTATCAAGCATGTACAGAAAAATGCTGTTACCAGATGACATTTGCTAATTCATTAATTTATTGGGTACAAATCTTCATTCCTTTGACTGATGATTGAAATTTTGAAAAATCGAAGCATTAGGTGTGAAAATTTCTTGACTTTGTCATTTCTAGGTACTTCTAAATAAAGTTGAAATCTTGAACTTTTGGATTGTTTTGGGTTGGACTTCACATGCATATAGATAATTTCGTGTTTTCTCTCAAAATCAATCAATTTTACTTGCATCCTCAGATTATTTTTGAACTGAGTTTCTCTTATTTTTCTTCTTTTTCTTAATTTGATGACTTTTCAATTTCTTGGTACTTTTGAATAAAGTTGAAATCTTGAACTTTTGGATAATTGTGGGTTGGATTTCACATGCATTAGATAGGTTTGTGTTTTCTCTCAAAATCAATTCATTTGACCCAGATCACCATATTATTCTCCAACTGAGTTTCTCTTTTTCTTCTTCTTTTATTTTTTAAAATTATTAGCATTTTCCTATTTTTATTAGATTTTGGTTAACAGAATAATTAAAAAAGAATTTAAAAATTGTGATTATGTGTGTATCTATTTTTTTAATTTGGGTACTATTTACGAGGTTGCTCTTCTTTTTCTTTATAATTGTGACTGAGTATGTCTTTGTAGCTTTTTTATAATTTCGCTAAAATATAACACATTGATTTATTGACTATGCATGTATTGCCGATTAACAATTTCTTTTTTTTTACCTTAAACTTTCATTTCAGGTTGTTCTAACAAATTTCGATGGATTATCTTTCCTATTGCTAATTCAGTTGTTTCTACATTTGTGATAAGTTTTTCTCCTTCACTTATACATAAGTGTAATTTAAGTGTCTTGGTGATATCAATTCACTAGCCCTTTCGCTGTGCTAATAACTTTATGTACTGGGTGCAACTTCAGTACTCAGAACTCGGTATCATCACCAATTATATCCTCCACTTTTGATCTTAATTATTTGATGATAAATTCTAATGGATCAAGAAGTCGTGAGTTGCAAGGAGTGTCAGGTTTGGACAGTAAACTATAAATGAGGAAAACTAATGCCAATGCCACCTTATGTTGACATATTTTGTCACCTGAAAGATTCTGATATTAAGCTCCATGGTTCCCATAACATAGTGGTTGATAGCAAATTTTTCGTTCAGTGTGTGCATTTTTTTTTTTTATACCTCCTATTTAAAAAGACCTCGCTAATAAGTATGCTCAACCATGTATCCATTGAGCTAAAAAAGACCCTGTATCTTAGGTTGATTGATTAGATACGTCTGAGAGAAATGGAGAAAAAAGTTTCATTTTTTGAATTTTATAAAGTAACAAAAGGATTGACTACCAAACACTATTACAAGGCGGGCATATATATGGAGGAATCAGCACCGAAAGCTTTGATTGTTAAATTGGTAACCACTGAAAAAATGACTCCAATTTGTTTGTGATTTCTTAATGATGTTGTAATCTTGGGTGGTGCCAGCGCATTGCCTATTTCAGGTGTTTAAACTGATATAAATATAGTTTCAAATAATAGAATATCTAAGTAAATTTTCTGTTTTCTATTTATTCTTCAAGCAGTTGGCAGTTAAAAATAAAATTTGTCTCATAGATCAGAGTGAACTAACTCAAATAGTACACTATGATGACTGTCACTGTAGGAAGATTATTTTATAATATGCTCTTGACTACTTTATTCATATGTTCACTATCCTATTTGAATGGTTATACAACTTTGCCCATTGAATTTATGGACCTCTGATTCAGCTTGGGGCGCATTAGGCATCTTAGATAAATCTGAAGAGCCTTGAAACCAGGAATAATTAATGGATAATAACAATTTCAAGTACTAGAATTTTTTCTGTCAAAAAAATAAAGATTGTGTTTCACCCTGAAAAACATTATTCTTTATGCTAAGTAATACAAGGGTGATTTTTTGCAATGAATTCATTCATGAGCAAAGGATTTCATCAACTAACAATGTCAGGCAAATAACCTCTTATCCAATGGATTGAAGAAATACCATTTAACCTTGTCAAATCTTGTATTTCAGTTTTAAGATTGATATAACTGGTGTTGATTACTATATTCATAATACAAAGAAATGTTATTGTTGGTTCTCATTTTTCAGTTCATGTCATCAACTACTAAACCTTGTTTACTTGTGTTTTCTATAAGCTTTGTATTTTCATGGATCACCACATTTAGGTTGATATTGTAAACTTCAATGGTAGTTTTTGACTCGTGTTTGAGATCTTTCTGGTGGAAATCCCACAAATTTGGTTATAACTAAGGTAATAATAACAACTAAGTGATCCATAGTTAATGTCAATACTAACTTGTTGTGTACTTTTTCCAACTAACATATTTTGCACTTTCTATTTAACTTTCTTAAAGTGGATCTTCTTCCAAAAGAAACTGATCATAATTGTGTTGGTGAATGAGTTATGGAGGCCACAATGAAGAAGAAACTTAAGTAAGTTTGAGGTGTATTACGTATCATTTATATATTGGACTCGTACCAAGCAATGCAAGTTATAGCTTCAACTTGAATCAGCTGGTGTGCTTCTTTTGAGATCCTAATTGTCAGTTAGTTATCTATAACCAGTATTGCTTTTGTATGATCCTTTTGGAGATCATGTTCACTTTGTAGTAATATGATTATCTCCTCCCGTTTAGTAATATTCAACTAGTGATTATAGTTAAGGTAAATTTCATGTCAAACTTCTGATCCCTAGAACAAAAGATCACATAAAAATTTAAAACAACATGCTCCTTTGTGTAGTGTTCTGAGTGTTCATTTAACAAGTTCAAAGTCATTGGTTGAAATTGTCGGACTGGTCTCAAAAATCCAAAAAAGAAAAAGGTTGGTATCTTCTACATGAAGATGTAAGATTACAATTGTCCATTTTGGATAAAACGCTTCGATTTTGTATGTCTACTATTTGAAAATTTGAATTTTCATTTCTACATATTCATGCACTTTCTTCTTAAAGTTATTTGAATACTTACCAACTTTAACTTGAACTGAAAGGCAATAAATTACCATCAAGAGTTCCTTATATCTGAGTAGGATGTTTCATAGTACATATGCTAATCAATATTCCATTCTCTTAGAATCTCATTAAGCATCCCCAAAGGAAAAAACTCATACCGCATATTCCTTGTTTGCATTTGACATGATAGTCATTTAATCATATGAAGTGCCAGTGTACCACTTATCACTTGAGATATTATTTTCCTGCAACAGAATTGCATAGTGCTCTTGGTTAAATGCTTTAACTTAAGCTAATTTTGTCAATGCTATATTCTAGTGCTGTCAAATTATTCTAAACGTATATCATATTTTTTAAACCTTCACTATTTCGTTTTAGCATGTGTTGGATCCTCAACATTAGTTGTCATATCATGTAAGAATTTGATTAAATTTTATTTTTGTTGTGGAATCTTGAGATATAAAATTCATGAGTCATGGTAGGATGCTAAACTTAACCTTGAGAGGTGCAATCTAAGTTGTTCTAGGTTGCAAAAACGTTCACCCTCAGGTCAGTATTTCACCTTGATTTAGCAGTGAATCATTTTTTATGCTTTCTGAATATTACACTACTCTGGGAGTTAACATGTATGTTTACCGATGTGTTTAAAGTAAATTTATGACTTTTGCAACTTCATGACATTATATAGTTTGAGAAGTATGCTAAAGTATACCCTGCTTTTGATTTGGTAAGTCCTAAATGACTTTCTTGCTCTGTCATAGTTTCAGTTTGATGATTAATTCTTTTTCTTGTTGTTACCTTGTGACTAGGTTACCTTAACCTGGTTATTTGGTCAGTATTCAACATCTGGTAGAGAATTGATTCTTGGCCTGAACTTGTGCTTGAACTGAAACTTACCAGTAGCCAATTCGATTTGATTAGTGTTGAACCAGTATCGTTATACTGAACTCGGATGCAACTTTTTACTGCATGTGTTTTTGTCAGGTGGAATTTGTGATCTTGAAGTTTGCCTCTGCTTACTTGTTCTATCATCTATATTCTAACCTTTAAGTTGTGAGTTATCATATGTCATCAGAGGGGTCTCAGTTTACCTTCTCTATTTTTTTTTTTTTTTTTACTATAGTTTGTTAGCTCTTCTTGTGGCTAACTAGAGAATCAATCTTGTTTTATTAATTATTCCTTGCATATTTAGATGGTTGCCTTTTTGAATTCATGACATAGCTGTACGGAATGCAATTTCAGTACCAACTACAGCTATATGAATTTACATTTTCAGCTTTGGCGCTTTTGATAGTAAAAATTATCATATCAATGTAATACTTCTAGAGTAAACCTCATCAATGTAACAATGTACTCTTTGTTCCACATAATATGAAGTATAATGTTTACATGTAACTATAACGTAACATGACTTAGTATTTCACTTACTAACACTACTTTCCTCGCCATTAAAAATTCGTTTGTGCATTGTACGGGCTCGGGCCATCTAATATATATATATATATGTATATATATTACTGCTATATAGAACCATGAGCCAAGGGACGACCAAGGGCAATGCTGTAAATATGCCCATTTTCAAGGGTAAAATGGTAAAATTATTTCCCTTCCAGATCTTTCCCGTTCTCTCTCTCTTCGCAGTCATACAACTTCCTCCCCTTTCACCTTCACTACTATCATGTGAAAATGCAGCAGAAGCTGGTGAATCATAACACAAAAATATCTTCTTAGTCATTGCTCTTTACGCTTTTCTTCTACACCATTGTTAAGGCTTATTCCAATCTTGTGTTGATGCATTTTGTGAACTTCATCAATTTTTGCTTGCTCTGGTATTCCTTCTTTGCTTATTCCTCAATTTTATCTTCTGGGGTTCTTCTTTCTTGGACAAATTGGCGAACTTTATTGTGTAATTGTCAATTCTTGTAAAAAAAAAAAGAAAAACTTTTTGGTGCTAAAGCTGGATTCCTGCTGTTTATTTAGGCCATGTTTTCACCTTCAATTTGTTTTCCAACAACAATTTTTCAAATTCATCCATTTCACTCTCCAGACAACATTAATCGCCTCAAAAACCACACGTGTAAAAGCTACAATGACAACAAAAGTCTCGAATGTTTCTCTTTCAAACACCCTTTTGGTGTTTCTGAAAATAAAGAATACCCAATTGGGTGTTATAGGGAAACTGAAATAGTTAGTCAGAAAAGTAAATTGTTTCCCTTTTGTGTCGGGTATGCTTTTTGTTAAAATTGTTTCAAATTATATGCCATCTTTAGTTTTGATAAGCCTCTTATCTGTTTTTTTGGGTTAACTTTTGGTTTTTACTTGAGAGTTTTGATTCTAATGGAAGAAAGAAGACCCGATTCGCGAATTTTACTTGAGTTTTTTTTTTAATTCTAATGAAAGAATAAGTTTCAATTCGAGTCCTCTCTTCCTAATAGAAGAAGAATACGATTAGATTGGTTACTTGGGACATCTGTCCACCCCGATTTTTAGTGCACGAAGAAGACCCAATTTGATTTTTTGATTTCTAGGATCTGTAGCGATCTTATATTTAGCACTTCTTTCTTTGTTATATTATAAGATTTGTACTACGATACCATCTTAATTTCACATCATGTGTCTCAGGTAAGGATTAAAGTTAATGATGATGGTGATAGGCTGTTGTTATCAATTTAAGGCCGTAAGCATTTCATCTGTAGAGTTCACGATATTTATAAATTAAATGTTGTGGTAATTTTTTCCTACGTAGATTTTGTTCTTAGTTGTTGCTACTATTAAGTTTTTCCTCTGCATATGGATTCTTTGTTCTCAAGAATCAAATTTTCTCTCTGCTTTGGTGAGATGGCTGATTATATTGTTTCAAGTTCAATATTTAATACTAAAGCGTCATTCTTTGGCTTTACCAAGGAAGAAGTCGGGATTCTTGATTCATATACCACTTACCTGTATTTTGCAAGATGAGAAGATATTTACAAGGTATGAGTTCTTTCTGCTAAGCATGTATTCAGTAAAATCTTTTAATGTTTCGATCATCGTAAATTTGTGGATTGATTATTTGATTTTAACACAATGCTACTTATTCTTCGTTTATGATTTTGTCCAAATATTGATTTTTCTTTTTTGATTGTGTGTAGGGGGCTATATTTCTAGCATTTGGTATAATAGAGGAGTATATCCTGAAGAAAGTTATAAAAAATGAAGTAATATGGTCTCACAATGTTGCTTACTGAAGATGAAGGTGTCAAGACCTTCATTTCCAACTTGACTGCCCAACTCGCTGATAAGTTTTGAAACTCTGTCAAAGTTGTTGATTGGTTCAGATCATATTTAGGTATTGTTTTGCTTCCGTGATTTTACTTTTGATCATATTCACTTCCTAGTTCAAGTCGTTATAGTTCCAAGTTTTCCCTTAGTTTCAATTGATTTTTATGTTATTAACACTTTACGCTTGCTTTTGTATTTCTCTTGTGATTACGTGCATTAGTTTCATATTATGCAGTCTTCAGTCAATCAACTCAGCCTTTAGTTTGTTTTAAAGCTGTAATAGAAGTATATATAATAGGGTGAATGTCCAAAATTTCACATTAGTTGGGTTGAAAGAACAAGCGACCATTGTCTCTATTCTAATCTCCAACAACCACACAAGTTCTCTTTCAAAATCCCGATTGAAATTTATTCTACATAGAGTTTTCCGATTGTAACTCCGGCTCGATCAAGGTTCGATAAATCTTTTGAAGTATATTTGAGAATTTTTGAAGTTTCCCTGCTTTTACTGTAGCTATTAAAGGTCCAATTTTCACTAAGAGGTCATTTAATTGGGAGATAAGTTTTCCCAATATTAGTTCATGCAGGGATTAGTTGGGGGTGGAATAGAATAACACTACAATTCAAAATAGCTAATCTCCGGGTGAGTTATCCCATGCATTTATCCTAAGTAAACATGAGATAAGCTTATCTTAGAATTAATTCTATGATTAGTTATTCATTTATCCCTTGTACTAAACGAGCCCTAAAGGAGTTCATATTTAATAAGTAGTAATTTGCTTGAGGAGCACATAACATTGTGTCGATTAACGTTACTAATTTACTAATTTACTTAGCTTAGCCATAGTTCTATGTATTTTTGGTGTTCAACATGGGAACTCAGCTTCAACCAAGAGTAATAGGCATTCCCTGACACATACAGATACTGCATGAAGCCAACCACTGCTGGCTTTGGGGAGGGTATGTTAGAGTACATTAGAGGCCCACATTGATAGGCAAATGGGCTCCTGGTCTCTTTACTGCTTATGGTGATTCCTATATAGTAATTTATTTTATGATGCCTGGAAAGTGTATTGTGCATTGGATTAAATCTCTGTACGTATACTGAAACAATATATTTCAACTACTACTTATTCGATATATGCAATATTTTAGAATAATTACTCGTTTCATTTCAAATTAGGTGTACAATTTTATTTTGCGAAAATCAAAAAGAAGAAGGGGTGAGAGTAATAATATATATAAAGGGCCACATAGAGAGACCCCCATTACATTATTATTAAGTTTTACATCCATGCATGCAACGGAACAAAGTCCCTGCATTTATTATACATTACATAGAGTAGATCTAGGCATAACATGACAATCATGCTTCTGCTGCCATTCCAATTTTATCACCCAGTTTGAACACAAAGTGCATGGGGTGCTCTGAGAGAACCAAACGACGATATCCATTTTGACGGACGAAGCCAATGTCTTGGTAATAAGTAGTGCCTTCGAGACAGAACACTAACTTATACTTTCTATTTGCTGTAGGCTTAAAGTTTGAAAGTCCAATACCAAATCAAGAGGGAAAATATAATTGCCAAAAAGTGTTTCTTGTTCCGTTGATTGTGGGTTGAGATTTTTGAGAAAATTTTTAACTCAATATTCATAATCTAATTTGTTCTCAAGTTTCGTTAATCAAGGAGTTGATAGCAGAGATCGATCTCGATGTGGATATACATATAGTCTTTGTACTATCGAAGAAATTCTGAGCTACGACTATCTGTATCAGTTTTTTCTTAAAATCTAATCTGTAGATGTTAATAAATTTTAAATGCAAATAAATCTGTCTAGAATTGCTTCTTATCTTTCATTGCATGTTACGAACACCCTGTAACCCCAAGGGGCTCATATATGTTGTTGAAGTATTTCTTTAACTAAAAATTACATAAATACACAACTTATATTTTCAATATTACAAAAAATCTTAATTCCCTAAACATATTACAAAAATTTCACATATACACAGAATGTTATGTATATGTCGGCTATGTTATGTATATTAATAGCGAGAGAAAGTAAAGTAATTGAAAACAAGAGAGTTTAATTAATTTTAAAAGGTTGGTATTTATGTTATTTATACTTTCTTTAATCCACTAAAAGAAATAGAGTTTTTTTACGCCATAATGAGGATATATGGTAATCAGTGAAAATATTATTTAGATAAAAGTCTGTCTTTATGATACATGTAAATATGTTCTAGCATTATTATTTTTACTTTTGTACTTTTAATTTCTCAGTATGCACGATTTATTATTACACGAAATACTTGATGTCAATAAGTTTGTGTGACCGAATCAGGATGATTGGTATATAAATTTGAGAATTGTTCTCATGCATGAAAACTTAGTTGATGAGATTGATAAGCTTAATAAAACAATCTCATCTTAGGATGATGCTAGAGCATAAGAATTTATCATAAATACTTTGAAAAATGTCTTCTTGCCAAGTGCATCTTTCTTGCTTCTATAAGTTTTGAACATCAGAGAAAACGTTAGGATTTAAATTCAAAATAAGTTATTGAACGTCTTTAGAGTATGCTTAATTAATGTAAGGTACACAAAGCAGAATACAAAATCCTAGTTATCTAAAATTTTACGTGAATTCAAATTGTCTGAATTATTCAATTGAGCATATGTCAATTATAGGCATAGTATTATTGAATAACCTGAGAAGTTGGGTTGCAAATTGAGAAAAAAAGTTTCTCAAAATTTGATTTTTCTCACTATCCGAATTTGAAATAGAATGTTTTCAATGATAGAAGCAATGACACTAAAAGAGAAATCGCAAGGAGTTCCTTACAATAAAGGACAAGAAACAAGGTACTACTTGAATGAAATTATTTTTAGGCAAAATAGCTTGGTGGTCCTTTGTACTTGGGTCGATTTGTAAAGTGGATACTTTTACTTATATATTTATTATGTGAACCCGTCAACTCAATAAAATAAAATATTTTAAATCCTTTGATCGTTAACCAAGACTATGTGGCATCAAAATAGCTGAGCAGGAAGAAACGCGAGTGAGGGTCATTTTTTGGTCAATTTTATATTAAAATAATTAAAAAAATTTAAAAAAAGTTCTCCCGCCCCCTCGCCCCACTCCCCAGCTCCATTCCCCCACCCTTTTCCCCTGTCCCCTCCCCCAGCCCCTCCCCCCACCCCCGCATCAGACCCTTTCCCCGTCTCTTCATCTCACCCGCACCCTACACCAGCGTCCCACACCCCTTTTCCTCCGTCCCCGCACCCACCCCACCAGTTCCCCCACTTCAATGTCACTTCCTTCCTTGTTCCCCACCCACAATCTTCAAAAACCACAACAATCCTTCAAACCCCATAACCCTCAAATTCTACCAAACCCAAGCTTCAAATCACAACAACAATATAAATCCCACAACCTAACAACAAGAAGTAGAAAATGACAATGAAATCCTTGTTGAATGTGTAGAACGACAACTGATGGCGGGGAGGAGTTGACCGCCTTACAGGCCAAGACCCAACTATTCTTTCTCTTCCACCTTTCTCAACCTTCACATAACTCACTCCAAAAATATCAATTCTTCTACCCCTAATAATCATAATAATAAGCATAACACCAATAAGACAAGCTCAAGAAATTGCGATAAAACCATTTACACAGATATAGAATTTACCATCTTTAGTTGGAACTTGTCTTTTCTTGTGGAATATCAAAGGAAGGAAGAGGAAGAAGAAGTTGAAGGAAGAATAGGCGGAGGGAGAAATTAGTCATTTTCAATCATACTAATTACTATCTAACTAAAAATTTACAAATTGCAGTAGGAGAATATGATTTTAGAAATCAAAGAAAAAAAACTGAAGAGGTGAGAGTATGATTTTAGCAAATTGTAGTGGGGATGTTTAAAATAGGGGTGAGATGATAGACGGGGAAAATGGGTGGGGCAGGGGGAGGGGGGGGAGGGGGAGGTTTTTTTTTTCTTAAAAAAATTATTTTCTATCTTTAATTGAAAAATGACGTGGAATCTACGTGGAGGCTGATATGGCAACTAGTGTGTTACACACATCAGAAAAGGGTTCAAAATATTTATTTTTGTTGAGTTCAAGGGTTCAGATTGCAAATGTATAAGTAGAAGTATCCACTTTACAAACCGGCCCAAGTTCAAGGGTCCATCGAGCTATTTTGCCTTATTTTTATGATTTATTTAATCATTGTTGATTCTTAACTATGGGTATTAGATATCAACACCAATAAGAGCTACAATATTTTGAAAGAGTTCAAGATAAATATAAAGTTAAATAAAAGAAGTTACCATATAAGTTTAAAATGGTACAAGAGTTGCAACATTAGTTGTATGATGAATTTCTCTTGTAATGCCTACAAGCAAAATACTTATGCAGGAAAATTGTTATTATGTTCTTAAATTTATTTCGAACATAATTTCAGTTTTATAATTTTAGACAAGTAAGGTGGTTGCATTACTCTTAATAATTTCATTCACTATTTTCATAGTGACAAAATTATATGTGAATAGCGATTTCCAACATGGTGTTTATGTCTTACCTAATGTGAATGCTATTTCGATAATGCATGTTTCAAGTCTTAAGAGAAAAAGAGATGATCAGGTAAGTCATATAAACCTTAGTATAGTAAGCTTTGTTATATTGGAGAGAAGAGATTATACAAGAGAAGTTACATTGACAAATATAATTACGAATCATATTTTACTTGTGAAATCTTATCTCAAAGCAATAAAGATCAAATCTCCATTTATTGAAATTGGAGAAAGAGCTTTTGAATTATTTGGACTAGTTCATATAATAATTGTTAGTCCATAAGAATTTAAGCTAAATGTAAATATTCTTAATTTATCGCCTTCATTGATGATATATGAGTTGTCTCTTATGAAACACAAATCTAAATCTCTTGAATTTTTCAAGAAGATTTCATAATAAAGTAGAAAATAAACTTGTGAACATATCAAGATACTAAAATTTGATGAATTTGAAGAATATGATGATTTACTAAATATCTTAAAGAGAATGAGATTCTCTCACGACGAACACCTTCAACACCACCACCACATATTAGTGTATATGAGAGAAGAAAATCAAATCAAATTAGATACAATGAGATTCTTATTGAGTTAATTGATCTTCCGATAAACTTATGAAAATATTCTTTAGAAGCAGCAATAGACTTAAATAGTAAATTACTCACTAAGTCAGTCTCTCTAATACCATATGAGATATGGAAGGAACATAAATCTAATTTTAACAAGTTAAGATTTGGAGTTGGCAAAGTTATGTTAAAAGATTGTAATATAATAAACTTGACTCAAGAGTTGATAAGTGTAAATTCATTGGGTATTCCAAAGAGATTGTGGGGATATAATTTCTATCACCACTCAAACCATAAAGTATTTATGAAAAGAGGAGCAACCTTTTAGAAAAAAAGAGTTTCTTTTGAAGAAAATAATGCTGTAGAAATAGAACTTGGTGAAGTTCAATAAACTAATGAATCAATATCAATATAAAAAACATGAGATACAAGCTGAAGAGTCTTCATTAGTTGTCTTGAAATTGACAAGGAAGTTGTCATATTAAATGATTAAAGTTCAAGAACTTAATAAAGTTCATAATAGGTTAATGAACCAGTTTTAAATCAAATTGAGCAACAACCAAATTCAATATAAAAATAAGAAAAATGTACGCGAACCTCTTAGAAAGTTGTAGACAACATCATACACCAAATAGATTGGTCCTAATGGTTAAGATAATGCCTTAGATAAGATTGATCATAATGATGATAATCCAAACACTTATGAAGAGGTGATTCAAAGTTCTATTTATGAAAGTTGCTAACTTACAAAAACTTTATTTATGAACTAAAACAAACGTTTCAGAAATTGAAATATTCACTTTAATAAGACAATTGAAAAGTTCATTTTTGTGAAAATGAACTTTGTATGTATAAAACGTTAGTGGGAGCATGATTATGTGTTTAGCACCATATATGAATGAAATATGGATCTTATATACTGATATATCAACGTTATCGAAATTTGGCTATCTAAATAGTGTTTCATGAGAAACACAAAAAAAGTGGCTTATTTATTAATAATAAAGATCTATGCAGATAGATGATTTATAGAGATAGATACAAGAAGCTACTTAAACTTTTATAGCAGACTTATTCACTAAAACTATTAGTGCAAAGAAGTTTATTTAGGCATAGGTGAAAATTGAGAATAAAGAACATTGACGATTGGCTCTAATGCAAGTGGGAGATTGTAAGGGATATAATATGCCCCAGATTCAATCTCATATTTGATGATTTGAATATATTTTTATAAATATTATTTGATATAAATATATGGCATCTATTATTCTTTTTCATAATTATATCAAATTGTTTGATTAATGTGATAAGATCCTTGATTAAGTTTTGAAACTTGACATCATGGAGATCATGATAATGAGAGTCATGTGTCTTATAACTTAATCTAAACTTGTTCTTGATATTAGGCTTACTAATTAGGACATTAGTGATCTAGTTAGATCAATATGTATGTGGTAGTCTTTATAAGATAAAAATTAGTTGATCTCATTAACCAAATCACATAGATAGATGATGTATATGGAGATATGATTATTGAAAAAACTTACTGAATAATTTTTAATGATTAGAATTATCATAAATTGTTTCTATGATATTATCTTTAAGATTGTGATGTAAAAGTTTCCTTTGACCTGAGATCATCATAGTAATTAAAAAGTTATTTAATATACTTTGATACAAGACACTCATGTCCATACGAAAATGATTGAAGGATATAAGGTATGATTAAATGCTTGTAGAATTAATAATTGATGCAAGATGGAATATCTCAACTCTTGGTAATGAGTTTAAGTTCTATGTTGTCATGTATTATAAATGACTAATCAAGACCTTGGCCAGTACAATTAAATGAAAGAATAGAAAAGTTTCTTAGGTCATTCAGTAGTCAGTTATAATCTGATATGCACACATAGCTGATCACCTATTGGGATTTGCCAGCTAGAACATATCCTAGGTTGATACAAAGCTATAAGGACATAAGAAAACACTACATTATTCTTCTATAAGTTTTTAAGAGTAAATTGTATACTTCGTGCTATCTGGTCGTTAAGGAATATTGCTAGACGTCAACCTTGATTAGCATATTGATAGGAATAATACGTATACAGGCCCCTGAACTATTTCACTTTTCCCATATAGGCACCTCAATTAAGTCAGGTACATATTGAACCCTTTACTCCTTCACAAATGGTTTCAATTGAGCCCAATTTGCTGAAGTGGCAAAAAATATAAACTGCGTGTAATACACACGTTGATGATGTGGCAAAGTGGTGAATTAAATAACGACATGTGGCATTTTAATTTAAAATAATTATAAAAATAATTTTTTAATAAAATTAAATCTAAATTAAAAATAAATAAACTAATTAACCCCCCCTCCAGTCCTTCTCTTCCAAACACTCCTACCCTTTCAATGATTGAACACTCCCCAGCCCTCTTGCCCACCCCCGCAACCCTTCTCTTCCAAACACCTCTCCCCCCTTCGTCGATTGAAACCCCCCAACCCCCTTCCCCACCCCCAGCAGCCTTCTCTTCCAAACAACCTCATTCGTTGATTGACCCCCCCTTCCCCCCCCCCCCCCCCCCCCCCCCTCAAGCCCCCTTCGCGGATTGAACAAGAAAGTAAAATAAATAAATAAATTGTATCCTATTAAGGAAAACTGATGGTTATTTTTTTTTATTTCTTCAATATTTTTTTTAAAGAAGTCATTAATGGAGAAAAAGATACCGAGAAGTCATTAATTATGGTTTCTCACTCAATTTATATATGAATGATTTTTAAAGAAGCCATTAATACTGAAGAAGATATAGAGAAGAAGATGATGCCTATTTCTTTTTTTTTTTTTAATTTCTTTATAATGTGTTTTTTTAATTGGTTGGGGGTTTTTATGTTTAATTTTGTTGATTAATTATGCTTTGTCACTCAACTTATATGTGAATGATTTTTGAAGAAGCCATTGATGGAGAGAAGATATGGAGAAGAAGATGATGGTTATTTTTTTATTTTTTTTTAAAATTCTTTAATGTATTTTTTTTAATTGGTTGGAATTGCTTATGTTTAATTTTTTTTTAATTAAAAATGGTTTCTCACTCTCCTTTAGGAGAGTGCATTACATATGCCATGCCATGTCAGAGCCACGTCAGTAATTGAGCTCAATTGACACATTTTGTAAAAGAGCCAAAGGTCCAATAAGTAGATGGTTTAATTGAGGTGTCTATGCGGAAAAAGTGAAATAGTTAAGGGGCCTGTATATGTATTTAGCCCATATTGATATGATCAATTTACTATCAACTTAACTTTGAACTTATGGGATCGCACACTAACGAGTGTTCCTATATTTGTTCGTAGATTAATTATTTTATTGTTTGATTTGAATTTGAGAATTTAATTAGTCAAATAAATAAAGTATTAATTCAAACAAAATATTGTCATATTCTTTACTAACACAGAGAATATAATTAATATTATGAATAAATTGAAACTTTCTTTTTGGAATTAAAAAATTAAATTATATTTCTTGATCGTGAAACATATGTGATATATATATATATGTGTATGCATGTATATATGTACATATATATATATATATATATATATATATATACTATAACCGTATGTGTCTCGCACATGTAACGTTTGATTATTTAAATTAAATAATTTTATCTATTGAAGAGATTTTTAATGAAGTGTAAAAAAAGTTTAAATCACTTTTCAAATATCCTTCACATTTTAATGTAAACATAAATATATATTTTAGAGTAAATACATATATATTTTACCACCAGTAGTTTCAAGTGGTTGTCGGATCATCACTTTTACATTTGTCGAGCAGTATCTCTTTCCCTTGCTGCTAGAGGCTAAGACAGATACATCAATTTTAACCATATTTGTGGTACGCTTATTTTTTTCTATATTTAAAATCATTCCTTGTTTTTAAAGTCAAATCTTTACAAAATTATTTTTAAAGTTAAAATCTTTACAAAATCATTGATTACATTCTTATTAAATACTTAAAACTTTTACAAAATTTGGTACTTCTTCAATTTTTCTTATCCTAATGCGTTTATATTTATTTCTAAATTTTCCAGATCTTCTTAAAAGCAAATTTAGTTGATTTAGAATTCTAATGGAAAAAGTATTAGTTATCATTAATTCTGATGCCTTCTAATGGAAAGGTTTTACCATATATATATTTAATTTTTTTCAGATCTTCTTAAAATCAAATTTAGTTGATTTAAAATTCTAACGAAAAAAGTATTAGGTGTCATTAATACTGATGACTTCTAATCAGGAAAGGTTTTACCATAAATATATTTAATTAATTCTCAACTCTTAAATATTAGAAAAAATAGTAAAATGACGATTTTGTCTAAAACAAAGAATTTTAATGAATGGTAAAAAGTTTAAATATCATTTCTAAGGCCCTTCACCCTTTTAATATATATATATATAGAGAGAGATTAAAGATATGATGTATAAATAATATTAATAAATAAGAATATTATAAGTTGGATCCAATTTTGAATTGGATATGCCAACCTGTGTGTCACATATATATATATGGACAAAAGGACATGGGCTGGCCATTTTGAAAAGAAATAGCCCACAATTTGAAAATGTGGACAATTGGAGTCAGTCGATCCAATTTATTTTCCTTTTTTAGCCATTTGGCCCAATTTATAACAATTGAAGCAGTAGGTCTTATGGAGTCCCTATACACAATTGATACACTTTTATACCACATTGATACACTTTTATACTACATTGATACACTTTTTAAAAAAGAGAGATGAGATCCTTATATCCAGTTGATACTCTTTTATATCACATTGATACACTTTTATAATAAGAGAGAAGGGGAACCTATACATGCATATGCAGTGTCCATATACCCAATTGATACTCTTTTATACTAGATTGATACCCTTTTAAACCACATTGATACAATATATATACTACATAAATTCATCTTTTACAGAGAAAATCTGTGCAAGCATATACAGTAGCTATATCAAATTGATACAGTACATATAGCACATTCGTACACCTTTTCAAATGGATGGATAGAAATATGTGCGTGTTTTTGCGTACATATAGCACATATAGCACGTTCATACACCTCCGTATTTTATCATTATTGAAACTAAAACTGAAGCTAAAATCACTATTTTGTATCAATTTTGAGCAAATTTACAATGAAAAAAAATTATAGGAAGTTAATTTAATGCAGATTTTTGAATATTTTATACAAAATTTGTGGAATGAGAAAGGTAAACTGGAGTATCGAAAAAGGTAATGGAATGGAGGTTTAAGAGTTTGAATGGAAAAAAATTGTGAATGAAAAAGAAAGAAAGAAAGGGTAACAACACGCTCGATGTCAGCCATCTCAAAGAAGATTTGGTGGTGAAATTCTTTGTGTTCAATTCTTTCTAGAAAGACTCAAACTTTCAAAATCACCGATTTTTTTTTTTTGCACCAATTTGTTGGGCGGACAGCAAAAATGAGCATTCGATAACTGAATTTTGAAGCCACGGTGAGAAATTAAAAGAATTTTGCGGTAGAGAGAATGGGAGAAATAAGGAAAGAAGAAGAAGATGAAATGGTACACGGCTTATACTGGGAGTGACTATTTACCAGATATTTAATTGTAGATGTTATTTTTATGGCATTATTTTAATTTTAAGTGTCATTTTTGTACTTTCCCATATATATATATATATATATATATATATATATATATATATATATATATATATATATATATATATATATATGGAAAATCCAATAAGGACTTGTTCACATATAAGTCCAAAAAGACTTGCTAATATCACGAAAAAGGAAAAACAAAATCTATTAGATAATAGGTTCTGAGTTAATTTATGAGAAAATTAACTCACAAGTCAAATTCAATTTTGAATTGGATTGGCAACTAACGTGGGCAACATATTAGAGGATTAAGTATAACCCATTACGAATAGTGAATGTCTATGAAGATCTATCAAGATCTACTTTGATATCTAATAGAATTTGAAGCATTCGTCTTTTACTCAGACTTGGAGAAGAAATAAGAATCACTCTCTCTATTCTCTCTACTCTTCTTCTTGTTCTTTACTGTTTTATAATACGTTATCAGCACGAGACTCTACCAAATAAGATGAGATTATAAATCTTTACTCTTCTTGTTTATTCTTTCTTGTTTCATAACACGTTATCTCACGAAGCTGTAACCAATTGAGTAATAATTGAGATAAAGCCGCCCAAAACGTAATCTGTCAATTGCTCAACATGCTTGAAGTATTATTTTTCTTTTAATAATTCCTCATGAGGTATGATTTCTTTTATTAAATAATTCCTTTATCTTGTTCCGATACGGCAAAGAGCAATAGATCCACGGTTGGGACAATGCATTGTTTTAATATTTACATTACTGCTACTTTGAAAGAAAAAAAAAACTAATTAATACTTCATTGAATAATTTTGATTTGTAAAGAAGAAATATAAAAGGGTTACATGCAAAGGTCCATGCATATCTAAAATTGCGTGATACGGAAGATTGATTGGAAATTTCTTCTCTCTGTCTGTGTATGCTTTACACAATTTATATATTTTTATATTATATTATTATAAAGGATTTCAAGGTTAGTAATTCTTTATGTTATCTTTCTTTTGCTACTACTAATATAATTATTATGGGATTTGAAAAAAAAAAATTGGTTTGGAACCACTTATATTTTAAATTTATTCCTCAAGAACAATATTATCAAAAAGAATGATAATATGTTGGGTTCAAGTCCCATCGATTCATGCCTAAGACGCCTTTATATGGATCAAATATTGAGTTTGAATCTCAATACACCATATTGATGATATTGTGATGACTAAGGTAAAATAATGGGTGTTTGATGAAAAGTCATGAAATTCGACCCATTGAATATGCTTCATTCCATGAAGTGACTATGGTAGCAATATATGATAAGTCTGAAATATGACAACTTACTTCATTCTTGAGGTATATGTGATAGCAGTGCATAATATGTATGAAAGAAGACAAGTGATTGAATGCACGAATATACGCGTGAAAGGATAATATGATAATGATCATCAAAAGTGATGATATTTTCACACGCTTATATGATTATAAGATATGCTAGAGAAAGAAAAATTTTCTACATCATATGTATGCCTCGATTTGCTTCTGAAGTAGCAAAATCTTGAAAGAGGTTATAAGCTATCATAATTTGATAGGCTTAAGGCACAATTATATTTCATTCCTGGGGAATGAGAAACTTATTAATGCAAACGTGCACTTGATTGTGATTGTATCACAACTCACCTCCGAAAGAGGTTGAATAATTTTGAAATCTACTTCTGTAGTAGTAAATCTGAAATTTATTCATCTAATAGTAAATCTGAAATTTACTAAAGAAAAAGTACATGTTATGGTAAACTTGAAGTTTACTAGAATAAAAGTTCATAAATTGATATGAACGATTGTGACATCTCGAAGATATGCATGTATTGAAGAACTAGAAGATTCTTCAAGAATTGTTTATGTCGTTTGTTCTCATAATAAGTTGGTTGGATCAACTAATATTGGGATTGGATCCCTTCAAATATGAAAATTATAAAAGGTGAATAAGAGCCCGTTCACCTATCATGTGATATGTTGAAAAGATGCATCAATAAGATGATCACATGTACATTCATTGTCAACCTGCAGTTTGACATTCATAAAGTTGCTTGCTCAATAAAATTGAGTTAAGAACATAATTTTCAGATTGTGCAATCAAGAAAGTTATCTTGATGATGATGGTTTGACATTGAATGCCTTCGATAAATAGCTAAACCATCGCTAATGAGAACAAAGCTTCATGTATTGGTCTGAAATATGATATATTGCATACAATAACACTTGTATGCATTAGACCAATAAATTATGATTATTTCTTCCCTCTCAATTGGTTCAAGATCGGGAACCAATTATTCCATCTAATAATTTTGATGTGCGGTGTACGATTAATGAATATATCATAATGCACAAAGATGAATTCCTCAAAGAAGTAGAGGATGTATGTTGGTTTTCCTAACATGAGGGGGAGATTATAAGCGCTATGAAATATGTTAGGAATTATCACCAGATTCTCATCCAAAAGATAATTCAAGTCAAATGCCGAAGGCATTTCATATTAAGCGCAAGTGCTCTTATTTTGTGTTCCTAAAGGACAGAGTCTATGCATGCGTGAAACGTGGTAGACTAATCGGTTCCAAATGAAATAGTCCTTGAAAAATAAGGAGCAAATAATCATAATAAGAAGGTAATATGCGCTTGAAGAGCCTATGACATAACACTTCATGAAACCTTATGAGAGGTTTATGTACTTGAAAATAATGAAGTGATGAGATCTCAAAATGTTATGTCGCATTGTGAACAGATACGAAATAATATATCATCAATATCTTTGACACGATATTGGCGCAATATTATGAAAGATTACGAGGATCTGAATTCTACGTTTATTTAAGCATGCTAACACTAGAAACATTTATCAAGTAATATGAAATGGTGCATCTTGGTAAGTGAAAACTTATTTAATTTGCAGTCCAGACACTTAAATATGTCACATATAAATTGTTGAATATTGTCACTTGACAAAATTTGTATGAAAACTTCTTTAAGGATTCAAAATATAAAAGTTTCTAGGAAACTTATTGATAATCCTTATATTGTATAAGCTTATAGCTTGAAAATTATTGAAACTCTTGGAGAGTTTTCAAAAGCAATAAGATTATTTGCTGAAATGAGAAATATACCAATTTGGATTGGTTATGAAGTACCATGTCTTAGTACAATTGGTGTACTCATGTATCTTGTAAAAAACTACAAAACCCAATATAGCCTTTCACCCAATTTGTTAGCAAGGTATATTTCTACTCCTACTAGGAGACATCGAAATGGGATAAGATACATGGGTTTATTTTATTCTAAAGATTGCAGTCCCGATCTTACTGGTCATACTGATGTTGGGTACTCATCTAACCCGCATAAATCTCGATCTCAAACATACAATGTGTTCACATGTGGGGATACTGCCATATCTTGGAGATATACAAAACAGTCTATCGTAGCCACTTCATCGAATCATGCTGAGATAGTAGCTATTCATGAAGCAAGACGAGAATGTGTATGGTTGAGGTCCATGATACATTTCATTCGAGAAAAAATGTGGTTTGAAATATGACAATCTGCCCATAATTTTATACAGAGATAATTCAGCATACATAGCACATCTTAAGAGAGGATTCATAAATGGAGATAGAACGAAGCACATTTTGCCAAAGCTTTTCTACATACATGAGCTACAAAAGAATGATGATATTAATGTGCAACAGATTCGTTCAACTGACAATGTGACTGATTTATTCACCAAATATTCTCCAATTGCAACTTTCAAGAAGATGCTGCATAAGATCGAGATGCAAAGGTCAAGGATGTTCTCATTAAGGGAAGTTAATACGCGCTGTATTCTTTTTCCTTTACGAGGTTTTGTCCCACTGGGTTTTCCTTGTAAGGTTTTTAATGAGGCAGCCAAAATGTGTATTATTAGAGATGTGTACTATTTTTCCCTCACTAGATTTTTTTCCTACTGGGTTTTTTCTAGTAAGGTTTTAACGAGGCACATTATCTACCAATTAGACATTCAAAGAGGAGTGTTATAAATGTATTTGCACTATAGTGAATGTCTATCAAGATCTACTTTGATATCTAATAGGATTTGAAGCATCCGTCTTTTACTCAGACTAGGAGTAAATTTTCCCTATAAATAGAGGGGTTTTGTTCATTGTATTGACAATCAAGATGATCTTTCATCCTCAAGAGAAGAAATAAGAATCACTCTCTCTATTCTCTCTACTTTTCTTCTTGTTCTTTATTGTTTTATAACATGGGTCATGTTTTCTTGTAGATTTTTTTCATAAAAGTTTAATTATGGAATTAAATTTTTATCCCAAAAAAACTATTACCTTAAAAGTTTATAGGTTAGTCTACATAAAGGGTGATGAAAATTTTCATATAACAAGCATTATGGGAAAAAGGGCTTTCATTATAATGCAAATTTATGAAAAGAGATTTTTATTATGAGAAAAGTTTTCAGTGTGATAAAGGTTTTTTTTTCATCATGAGAAAAGTTTTCATCATGAAAAAGATTTTCACTACTAGAACAATTTCTATGAGAAAAACACTTTATTGAAAATGTGAGAATCTAATACCAAATCAAGAGAGAAAATATAATTGACAAGAAAAGTGTTTCTTGTTCCGTTTATTGTAGATTGAGATTTTTGAGAAAAGTTTCAACACAATATTCATAATCCAATTTGTTTGCAAGTTTCGTTAATCAAGGAGTTGATAACAAAGATCGGTCTCAGTGTGAATACACATAAAGCCGTCGTACTATCTTAGAAATTTTGAGCTACGACTATCATCATCAAGTTTGTCTTGAAACATAATCTTAAGATGTTAATAAATTTTAAACGCAAATAGATCTGTCTAGGATTGCTTCTTGTCTTCTGCTGTGTGTTACGAACACCCTGCAACCTTACAATTAAATAAGCATAAATGCATCTAAATGTAATGTCATCACCAGTATCCGAACATTACAAACGTAAGTATCTAAGCGTCTAGGAACTTAACCATGTCCTTTCAAGGAATAAAGTACTAACCTGATGTCCAACTTTTTTCGTAATCACGACCTCGGACCCAACAATGTACAAATTACTAAGATAACAATATTATAACTTAGAAAGACTAAGGTATATATGACCATCAAGCTACAGAAAGGATCTAATCGAGGAATATTTCCAACTCACTTAGTAATACAATAAATCTCATACTAAGTGATCCTTAATGTCAACCTAAGGTTATGTGAGCAGATAATCAGGCTTTAAAAACATCCTATAGCTAAAGCGAGTACTCTAGATTTAGTCTCAATTTACGATTCTATTCTAAATCTCCTAAACAAGTCAATTACAGATAATACTAGCTATAAACCTATTCTATAACCCCCACCTAGCAAGCAATTATCTCGTAGAGAAGAGTAGATTGTAGCCTACCTCGTAGCCGAACTTTAGTCTCAAACCGTCCACGAACTACTTGTCTTCATTCCATGATCTTTGAATAATGCTACACTATCACAATCATCATCTAGATGTTAATACGAATAAAATAAGATTCATATTGCAATATAAAAGTTTGGGCCGAAAATCAGGTCAAGAATAGGTCTGTGGGGTCTGCTAACGAAATCCAAAATTGAATTCATCATGGGGTCCCTCGAAGGACAAAGAATGTATGCTCTAGAGTTGAGCACAAAAAAAGTCTCAATTGAGGATCAAATCAGACCCAAGAGTCAAGGAAAAACAAGAGAAAACCGAGAAATTTACGAAGAATTAGGAAGAAACTTACAAAAAAACTAACGGGAAATGATTGCATCGACAGTTACTATTCATACCCAACTCCAATTTAAGATTTATGCCACTAAATTAGAGCTCCCACAAGAGAAAATGGAGGTTTTTAACTTAGAAAAATGGTTGAAATTTGAGGAAAATGAAATATTTATAACTACTGGTGATGACCGAGAAAGCGGTAACCGCTAGGACGGCGAGGTGGGCGCTAAAGTGACCCTACCTTGGCTGGTCAGCTGCCACTAAAGCAGTCAAGAATCACTAAAGTGGTCCTTTTGGCCGCTAAAGTTGTTGCGCTAGCTACTTAGCACTAGCAAATGCCAAGTATAAACTAGACTTGATTGGATGCTCGAGATTCATTTGGAACCCCGCGTATGCAAACAAACTATGCTATCTTACTAAATTCGTTGTTCTGGACTCAACAGAACAATAAAAAAATTTCATCTAAGATTGTTTCAATTAAATGTAGGTCCCACACCCAAGGTTCCAATTTATATCAAAATTCACTCAATAGCTCAAAATGAGCCCGGAAGCCTCGGGACCTGAACAAGGGTCCCCCTAGCCCAAAATCATTATTTTAGAGCTAACAGAACCATCAAAATGTTGTTCACTAGAATGTCGTCCCACAAGACTAATTCTCAACTTCAAAAGCTCCAAAATAGAGAAATAAGCTTAAAACCCAAACGAACTGCTCAAAAATTAAATCGACGGTTTCGACAAGTCATAAAAGACCTAGCCGCTATGGAAAAATATGAAACACCAAAAATGCGCAAAAACGAAGAAAATGACCTAGAGGATCAATTACTAATAAGTTCATTATTGTCAGATTTGCCTTGTCATATAAATAAAGGGATATTACAAGCATATATAATTGTCAATTTATTTGGTAAATTCTTAGATAAGAATTAGACTAAGGTCCTTTTTGACCATAAGAATTTTTAGTTCTTTTAGGAAAGTTATTTCGGTTTATTTAAAAATTATTATTTGGTCATAGAATTTCCATATACAATTTGAATTTGGAAAAGTGAAAACAATTCAATTCTCGTTTTCACTTTTTTTTTCATTGTACTTCTTCCACCTTTAGGACACTTAAATTCTAAAAAAGTCTTTTAAAAAAGGTATGGCCAAATGCAACTTCAACTTCAAAAATTTCAAATAAAATGAAACTTTTTTTTATTTTGATGGCTAAATGTGGCTAAACTACATAAATGACCTCCGTAGTTGGTAGCTTTGCTTTTTGATCTTCCATAAGAAAAAGTCCTACAAAACTTGTCTTCCTTCTTTTTATATATAGGATTTTTACCTATTTACCCCTTTATACCTCAAATAACTTTAAATAACTTTTCATGCTTATTTATCTTTCAACTTCTAATATTTTTTTCTTTTATTTTGATTTTTAATTTTTCTTTTCTCAATCTTTACATTTTTTTCCTTTTCTTTTCTCGACTTCTTTTTTTTGTTTTCTCTTTTTTTTTTTATAAATTTTTTCCTCAACCTTTATTTTTTGTTTTATCTATTTTTTCTTTTTTCTCAATTTTTTTTCTCGTCTCAACTTCTATTGTTTTTCTTTTTTTTTCCCCCTTTTTTTCTTTAATTTTTTTTAAAAATATTTTTCTTTATTTTTTTTTCTTTTTCCTCAACCCTTATCATTTTTTATTCTCTTTTCGTTTTCTTTTCTTCAATTCCTTCCAAAAAAATATGTTACACCCCATGAGAAAGAGTTGATACTACCACATTATGTTTTAATTTATGAGATGTTCTATAAATCTTGCCTTAGAAACAAGATTATCCCAAAGACTTTCAAACAAGAAGTTACGTCCCATGGGTAAAAGTTAACACTACCAAATTGTGTTTTAAATTACGAGATGCTCTATAACTATTGCCTTAGAGGCAAGACTTAGCCCAACGACTTTCAAACAATAATTTATGCCCCATAGGCAAGCGGTGATACTACTACATTATGTTTTGATTTATGAGATGTTCTATAAAATCTTGCCTTAGAGACAAAATTTAGCCCAAGGATCATTAAACAACAAGTTATGCCCTATGGGTAAAAGTTAGCACTACTATATTGTGTATTGACTTATGAGATGTTCTATAACTCTTGCATTAGAGGAAAGACTTAGATCAAGGGCTTTCAAACAACAAGTTACGACCCATGGGCAAGAACTGGCATCACCACATTGTTTTTTGATTTTCGAGATGCTCTATAACTGTTGTTTTACATGCAAGACTTAGTCCAAGAACTTTTATACAACAAGTTATGTCTTATGGGCAAGAGTTGACACTATCACATTGTGTCTTGGTTTATGAGATGTTCTATAACTCCTGCTTTAGAGGCAAGACATAGCCCAAGGATTTTCAAACAATAAGTTACGCCCCATTGGAAAGAGTTAAAACTACCACTTTGTATCTTGATTTATGAGATGTTCTATAACTCTTGCCTTAGAGGAAAGAATTAGCCCAAAGATTTTCAAACCACAAGTTATCCCCCATGGGCAAGAATTGACGCTATCACATTGTGTCTTGATTTATGAGATGGTCTATAAATCATGCTTTAGAGGTAAGGCTTAGCTAAAGAACTTTCAAACAAGAAGTTAAGGCCCATGGTCAAGAGTTGATATTACCACATTGTATTTTGATTTGTAAGATGTTCTATAACTCTTGCGTTAGAGGCAAGACTTAATCCAAAAGGACTTTCAAACAACAAGTCACCTCCTTAAATTTACTTCGATGCCAATGAAAGGTCTTCTTTGCGGATTATCAAATTTTCTGTTTATTAGCAAAATATAATAGACGTTGAGAAAAAAAAAGAGAAAAAAAAGAAAAATTGAGGAAAAAAAAGAGAAGAAAAAAAATAAAGGTTAAAGAAAAAAGGAAAAAGGAGAAGAATAAAAAAATAAAAATTGAGAAAAACAAAAATAAGAAGATAAAAATAAAAATAAAGTTCAAGAAAAATGAAAAAAGAAGAAGAGAGAAATGATAAAAATAAAAATTAAATGAAAAAATAAAGGTCGAGTCAAATGATTTTAAAAAGGAGAGAAATAAAAAATAAATAATGTTTAGAAAAAAAAGATAAAAATATATGACATAGAAAAATAAAAGTTGAGACAAATGAACAAAAATAAAGAAAAAAGAGAAAAGAAAAAATAAAACTCAAGGAAAAATAAAAAAAGAGAAAAAAGAAGAAGATATAAAAATAGAAGTTGAGATACACATGAGCATGGAAAGTGTAAAAGCATCTGAGGTATAGAGGAACAAAAATGTATTTGTTCTATACATAAAATGGAAGAAAGGCTAACTTAAAGACTTTGTCGATGGGGGACAAAAATAAAAGGATAAATTACACAAATTCCATACTTAAGAAACTATATTATCTAATATTCCTTACTTTTTTAAAATTTACATAAAATTCCATTTTTCAACTTTACTCTTGATACATATCAAGAAAACCCCACATCCTATTTTTTACTCCACCATTAACTCATTCAAGATTTTCTTCCCTAAAATATATCCCTAATTATTAACAATTAAATCATGTTCCTTCTTGATTTTTTCTCTTCCATTAATACTTAAATCATCTTCCTTCCTAATTTTTTCTCCTCCATTAATGCATGGAACTTGTTTTTCCTCTCCTAAAATCTCTCACTTTTTTTTTTATTTTTTTAAAAAATATATTGATACATATATAAATTTATTTAGTTATTCATACAAGTTTATTTTTTAATGGTGATTCATATGAATGATAAATATGATATCATTATAGGAGTATTATGGTGATTCATACGATAGATACATTTTGTAGATTTTAACGGGTGATACATATGATATTAATGGGTGATACATATTGTATTATGGTGGTTCGTATGGTAGATACAATTATTTATTTCAATTATTGGGTGATTCATATGATATTAATGGGTGATATTTATGGTATTATGGTGAATCATATGGTAAATACAATTATTTATTTCAATTATTGGATGATTCATATATAAGGTATTTTGGTGATTCATATGGTAGATACAATCATTTATTTCAATTATTGGTTGATATATATATGATATTATGGTGATGCATATGGTAGATACAATTATTTATTTAAATTATTGGGTAATTCATACGATATTACTGAGTGATATATATAGTATTATGGGTGATTCATATGTTATTAATGAAAGGTAATGGTGTAGTCAGTGTAGGAAACAAAAGTAATAATATTTTTTTAAAAAAGACTAAAAACAGAATTGAAACATAGTTAAAATTAATTCTAAAAAAGCAGACTAAAATTAAAGACGAAAAAAAGAGAAAAATGATCAAAAAATATATCTTTCATAATTAAAGACGAAAAAAGAGAAACATAATTAAAACATCTAAATTAAATCTAAAAAAAGAGAAAAATTAGATATCTTTCCTTAAATAAAAGAATACAATGAATAAAAGTGAATCTATTATTTCCTTAAATAAATATCTTGTTAGTTTCAAATGTATCACTTTTTTATATGTATCATTATATAACATATGTATCACATTTCAAAAAATCGAGATAAAATGTAATTAATAAAAAATAGTCGAGATTTTATGTAATATCACTTAAAAATTCAGGGATTTATGTAAGTTACCCAAAATAAAAGGCATCAAGGGTCATCCCATGTAATTTTCTGGCGAAATGCCTAGCAACTGAAATTCAAATATATTGATATTATATAACAAGATCCAACCAAAGCAGGCGGGATAATAGGAGACTCTGAAAGTATTCACACTGATTTCATGCTGATGGAGGTATCTCTTTTCAACAACGTACCCATTTTCATCTTATATCAGAGAAGATCAAAAGGAAAAATCAAGAGAAGAAAAAGAAAAGGTAAATTTCTATTTTCCTTTTTCTCTCTCTTATTTGTTTGATTGAAATGGTGTGTGCTGGTGGCTGCAATTAATTGAAAACATCTGGTTTGATGAAAAAATAGATGATTTAGATAAATGAATGTCGTTACAGAATATGTATATCACGTAGTATATATGAATATACATCATACACAGATTTTCATGGATATTAGACGTGTTTTAAAAAGCAGGGGTGTCAAGCGAGACGTAAGCTCCGAAATATCGGGCGTAAGTCCCATGGATCTACGGAGTGCATACCAAAAAGCAGGGGTGTCAAGCGAGACGTAAGCTCCGAAATATCGGGCGTAAGTTCCATGGATCTACGGAGTGCATATCTCATCAATTTTCATTTTTATAATTTTATTACTAAAAATATTAGTAAAAGTAAAATTTTCAATAATTCTATAAATAATTCAAACAAATCAACAATAATATAAAAAAATATTATATTTATTAATTGAGAAAGATAACACAAAAAGTGATAGAGCCGAGACAATCTCAAAAATTAAAATCAATATTAATCTTCACATCTACTAGTCGTTCCTATTATCAACTAATATTACACTTGTTAGTTTTATATATTTCAAAGAAAGAGAATGATAGAAAGTGTAACATCATTGACAATAAATAAATAAATTTACTTAAGAAAAATAGTGCTATGGACTCTATTGTTCTGTCAATTTCTTTTTGTAACTAGTAACTTGAAACAACGCAGTTTTGTCAATTTTCAAGAATAATTATTATCTAAAGAAATTATTTATGATTATATCATTTTTTTATGAAACTTGCATAAATATCATTACATCAATTTTTTAAAAAATAATTACAGCAAAAATGCTTTTATAATAATAAAAACCAAATTTAACATCTGAACATACATTTTTTAAGACTAGGAATTACCTTTTTTCGCCTGGACTACGCCCCAAATTCGAGGACTTTTCGCCTAGACTTACTGGAACACCCTAGTTTCTGGACCTTAGAAAATTTCCTGAAATTCTGATCTTTGGACCCAATACAACTCATGGGTACGAGCCATATGTTAGGGTATGGATGGTATGGTCTAGTCGTATACTGACCAGTGTTGGTTGGTGGGATGGATTTTGGTTACTCGAATGGATACGACTTAGAGGTATGAGTCGTATTGGTGGTTACAGATCATTTGGTTCCTTAACTTAATCTTAGACTTGGTTACTTAGGTTGGATCTAAGTACGAGTGGATCACCATGAGCCGTAAGCCAAGGTACGAGTCGTACCCAAGACTCGTATAGTGGACAGTATCTAAATCTTCCTAGGGTGTAAATCTTCCAGGGGTACGGATCGTATGTTGTGGTTACGACTTGGTTGGATGAGTCGTATACTGGACAGTATTTGGTCCAAGGGTGGAGGTTTAAGATACGAGTGGTGGATACCGATCATATCGGAGGGTACGACTTGCGTGGGTCAGTCGTATCCCTGTGACGAGATTTTGGTGCAACTTAAGTGGGGTATTCTGGACATTTTTCCACTTATCCTAATAGGGTCCCACGACTTCTAACCTACATGAGAGGTTATTTACTCTATTATTATAATCATTAACACTTAGAAACTCTTCCAAAACACTCTATAATTCTCTCAGAAGCTTTTGGGCAAGGGAAGCTAGGGTTTCAACTAAAGGATCAATTTGGGATTGTCTTGGTGATTTCTTTTCATCATTATCTTGGTTTAAGACATGTTTTCTTCCCTCATTGTTAATTTTACTAAAGGCATGGATTTTATGAATGTTTTCATGATTTCATTGATTGTATGATTTTGGTTTTCAAATATGATTTGGGATTTTTGATGTTAAATGGTTGGTCATGACTTCCCATGGTTTTAATTATGCTTTTGTATGCATTAATAGTGGTTTTGGATAATTGGATTGCATGAGAATGGTCTATTGGTAATTGAAATTGGTTTTGGTCATATTATGCCCCCAATGTGTTTGAAAAAATGCTTATAAAGATATGTTTATTGCATTGACTACTTTTAATGGAACTCTTGGATGTTTGAAAACTTGGTAAAGGAATTGTGCATGGTTTAAATGGTGTGTAATGGTAAACGACTAATTGGTTATGCTTATAGGGAACACGAAAGTCTGCACGTGGTTTAATATGGTAAATGAAAAGGCACTTAAAAGTCCCCTTAAACCTATAAATGGTACGCTATGGATGATATTTGCAACTAAGGGTTGGTATGCCGATACCAATATCAATGGTCTTGATTAATAAATGAATAATGGTTTGGTTATTTGGAAATTTATTTTAATTGAGCAATAATGACGGGAGGTGTAGCTAAGCCATGGAAGGTGGAGGTCCCTAAGGGACCAAAACTAAAAACTCATATTTTCCGATATGGGGTTTTGGTGACAGTGTGCATGATGTCACACTATATTTGGGGGATATACTAGTCATCCCATGGGATATTTCCCTGGTCGTGCGGCTATACACACTGGGAACCTTTCAACAGGGGAACTGAACCCATATAGCCCGTGGGTAGTTTAGGACAACAAAGCTACACAACCCAGGTAAAGGTTTTAAAGGCATACTAAACCCAGTCCCTTTTTCTGGCATTGTTAAATATATATATATATATATATATATATATATATTCTTGGTTTTATAAATGACATTATTTTATCCTTACCTTAAGATCATGCTAACGGTCACTCGCTAATCCTGTCTACTGGAAGTTGTATACCCATGCTATGCAAGAACCGATCATTCTAATTCTCCTACATAGTGATTGACTCGGGATCATTATTTAGACTGAAGTGGTGAGCTTCCACCCTTTTGGAAGACATCATTTTATGTTATGGATATTCTTAGACATTTTGATTTTATTTTGAACATTGGTTTTGGCTATGGTTAGGGGCATGTACCAACCGAATTTCATTGCTCTTTTGGTTAGAGGCTTTGTGGTACATCTGTAGGTTGGAATGGACGAAATCGGTATAGGTATCAGGCTTGGCATTGGAATAAGTTGGGAAATTGGCATAATCAGACATAATTTCTCACTGTTCCATCATATTTCATTTTAGGATTAACTATATCATGTTTTGGAACTTCCTTGGTTATGGCCTGGTTTATGGCCCTTATTTGATATGCTTTTGTATGGTTGAATTAGTGGTATGGGATGGTTGAACTCGGTTGGGTTGGTCACGGTTGTTTCACTTTCTTGGTATTCTATTTTCAAGCTTGGAGTCTCAGTCCTGGAACCTTTTCTATTCCTTGTTTGTTCGTCTTTCAGATCATGCCTCGTAGATATGGAACACAAGAAAATTCTTCTATCCCATCTGAGGGTAATGTTGAAGGGGTGCATCCTACTTCTAGGGTTCATCTTCGATCTCACGGTCCTATCCCTGATAGTTCTGGAGTTCCACCAGTTGCTACTAGTTCTCCTCAAGGCGAGGTGACTAATGTGGAATTCTGTCATTCTATTCATATTATTGCAAAACTATTTGCTGCTCAGGCTGAGCGAGATGTGTCTGGTGCTTTATCTGCTGAGGCTACAAGGGTTGGCCAATTTATGAAGATGGGTCCTCCCACTTTTTCTAGAGTGAAGGTGGAGGAGGATCTATAAGGCTTCTTGGATAAGATGGAGAAGATATTTTGAGTAATGCAGGCTACCAATGTAGAGAGGGTAAACTTTGTAGCTTATCAACTCAAAGTGGTTGGATATTAGAGGTGTGAAGAGTGGGATGGGGATAGAGGAGATATGGAGGAGTCATCCTTATGGGATGCCTTCTCTGGTGCTTTTCTGGATCATTTCTTTCCCCAAGGGTTGAGGGAAGCAAATATGGAGGATTTTGTGAACCTCAATTAGGGAGAATGTCTGTTAAGGAATATGCCTTGAAGTTTCACCAATTGTCAAGGTATGTTTCTGATTTAGTGGCTGACATGTGGGCTAGAATGAAGAAGTTCTCTTCTAGGTTGAATCGGGATTTGATTTTGAGAGCAAAACTGCTTTGCTGATTAAGGATATGGACATCTCTAGGTTGACTGTTCATATGCACCAAGTGGTGGATGAAAAGAGGAAACAAGCATAGTTTGGAGATAGGTAGGGTAAGAGGAGCAAGTTTTTTGACCAGGGAGGTGCTCATTCTTAGGGTAGTCGAGATAGTGGCAAATGGAAGAAAAAGAAGTGGGGGAGCTCTGGTTCCTACTCTACTGCTTGTGCTCCTTACTAGTCGGGCGACATACGTCATCATAATAGTGACAATTTTTTAGCGCAGGGTGCCCAATCTCAGGCAAACAGAGGTCAGCCAGTTTCTTCATGCCCACTGTGTCGGTTCTATGGTCGTCCTCATCGGGGTTATTGCAATGAAGGAAAGGACAAATGCTTTAAGTGTGGCTAGATAGGCCATCGGCTCAGGGATTATCCGGTTAATAATGTTGCTATGGGGGAGAATAAGATTCTTGTGGATTTATCTTCTGCTCCTACACCTGGTGGTGTGGCATTTGCTTCTATTACTGCTCCTGTTCTAGTGTTGGTCAGAACAGGGGTTATGCTTTGGCGTCCTAACAGGAATCTGAAGCATCACCTGATGTCGTTACTGGTACATTACAGCTTTTCTCTCATGATGTATATTATTTGCTTGATCTGGGGTCTACCCTCTTCTATGTGCCTCCTTATGTGGCTGTATCTTTTAGTTTTGATTCGAAAGTTATTTTGAATCTTTTTTCTATTCCTACCCTAGTAGGTGACTCGGTTATTGCTTAGAGAGTCTATAGGGTGTGTGGTATCTGTTGGTGGCAAGCAAACCTTGGTAGATCTGTTTGAGTTGGATGTGGTGGATTTCAATGTCATTCTAGGTATGGACTGGTTACACTCTTGTTATGCGTCCTTGGATTGTCGAACTCGTAGGGTTATCTTTAGGTTCCCTGGTGAGCCGGTTATAAAATAGAAGGGTGTTTCCTTAGATCCTAGAGAGAGTTTTATTTCTTATCTTAGAGATCGGAGGTTAATCTCTAAAGGTTGTCTTTATCACATGGTCTGGGTTAAATATTCTAACTCGGAAGGTTCTTCTTTTCAGTCTATTCTTGTGGTTAATGAGTTTCCAGAGGTCTTTCTGGATGATCTTCCTGGTGTTCCTCCAGACAGGGCAATAGAGTTTGGTATTGATCTAATTTAGGACACTCGTTCAATTTCTATTCCTTTGTATAAAATGGCTCCAACTGAGTTGAGGTAACTTAAGGAGCAACTTAAGGATCTTCTGGCTAAGGGATTTATTTGTCCTAGTGTATCTCCTTGGGGTGCACCGGTGTTTTTTGTGCATAAGAAGGATGGTTTCCTTCGGATGTGCATTGATTAGAGGCAGCTGGACAAGGTGACAGTTAAGAACAAGTGTCCTCTTCCAAGGATAGATGATATGTTTGACCAGATGCAAGATGCCATGTTCTTTTCTAAGATAAATCTTCGGTCTGGGTACTAACAGCTAAAGATTAGGGAGGTAGATATCCCTAAGATGGCCTTTCATATTCGGTATGGGTACTTTGAGTTTTTGGTGATGTCATTTAGGTTGACTAATGCTTTGGCGGCATTTATGGATCTGATGAACAAAGTTTTCCATCAGTATTTGGATCTCTTCGTTATTGCGTTCATTGATGACATTCTGGTTTATTTGAAGAGCGAGGTGGATCATACTAATCACCTCCGTGTGGTGTTGCAAACCTTAAAGGAACGACAGTTGATGTCAAGTTTTTCAAGTGTGAGTTTTGGTTGAATGCTGTAACTTTCTTGGGCATATTATTTCTAGTGAAGGGATCATGGTAGATCCACAGAAGGTTGCTATGGTGAAGAGGTGGCCTAGGCCTACGACTCCATCTGACATTTAGAGCTTCTTGGGTTTAGTCGAGAATTACAAATGGTTTGTGAAAAGATTTTCGTTGATAACTACTCCTTTGACTAAGTTAACTCAGAAAAAGGTCAAGTTTTCTTGGTCAGATACTTGTGAAGGGAGTTTTGAGAAGTTAAAGGATAAGTTAACTTCGGATTTAATTCTAACCTTGTCAAAAGGAAATGATGGGTTCGTGGTTTATTATGATACATCTCGGGTAGGGCTTAGTTGTGTGTTGATGCAATATGGGAAGGTGATTGCCTATGCTTCCAGGCAGTTGAAGGTACATGAGAGGAATTATCCTACTCATGATTTGGAGCTGTTGGCGATTGTGTTTGCTTTGAAAATATGGCGGCATTATTTGTATGATGTTTACGTGGATATATTTTCTGATCATAGGAGTTTACAGTATCTGTTCACCCAGAAAGAGCTTAATCTCAGGCAGAGGAGATGGCTTGAGCTTCTCACGGATTACATATGAGTCTTCACTATTAGCCAGGTAAGGCTAATGTGGTTGCTGATGCTCTTAACAGGTTATCCATGGGAAGTTTGACTCATGTGTAAGAATGGAAACGGGAATCGGTGAAGGATATTCATCGCTTGGCTAATCTTGGAGTTTGCCTTTTAGACTCTAAGGATAGTGGTGTCGTGGTGCAAGAAGTGGTTCAATCGTTTGTTGGTGTGGATATTAAGGAGAAACAAATGTTCGATCCTATCTTGATGAAAATCAAGAGTGACGTTGGTGGGCAAAAGGTAGTGGTGTTTGATATTAGTGGTGATGATACTTTATGGTACCAAGGGAGATTATGTGTTCCTAATATCGATGAGTTGCGATAAAGGGTTTTAGCTGAGGTGCATGAGTCACGCTACGTTCTTCATACCGGCTCGACTAAGATGTATCATGATCTCAAGGAGATCTATTGGTGGAATGGCATGAAGAGAAATGTGGATGATTTTGTGGCCAAGTGCAAGGTGTGTCAACAGGTTAAGGTTGAGCACATGAGGGCAGAAGGGTTGCATTAAGAAATTGATTTGCCCGAATGAAAGTGGGAAATGATCAATATGAACTTCATTACCGGTCTTCCACAGTCTTTAAGTTAATATGATTTGATTTGGGTCATTGTGGATAGGATGACTAAGTCTGCACACTTTTTGCCAGTGCTGACTACTTTCTTGGCGGAGAATCATGCGAAGCTGTATCTGATAACGCTCAATCTACAGCTCTCGTAGGAGTGTAAAACGGTCGTAGTCAAATATAGAACCCAACTGGGTTGGGTATCGATCCCACAGGGAATAGCTTGGTTAACAAGTAAGCAAAGATTACTAGACTTTTAGTGCAAGTCTCGTAAAAGGGGGGATTGTAATGTGAAAATAATGTAATCAAAATTGTAAAGTAAAAACAGAAAATAGAAAAGTAAAAAGAAAGAATGTTTAGTAAGATGTAAAACAATGAGAATTGAGAAGTTGGGGTTATGTCCACCTTATGAGTTATACGTCTCTATTGGCTATGAGTTGTGCGGAATTCAGACATGCATGTGCTTATAGAGAATTGTATTCGATGGTAAATCCAAGCGTCTTTCGACCTAAACAAGGACTATTTCACTTTAACTCTTTCGAGCTTAAAGCGTATCTAACGGTACAAATTCTCCAAGAGGTTAATCCAGTTACGACACTAACTTTTTAATAGGGGATGGGACCCTATTACCTTGACATTATCTCTTTTCCAGACATATAACTTTTCTTTCGAACAAGTTAATGCTATACTGGCGTATTCTATGCGTTTGCAACCACAAAAAATTTAGATTAAGATGAAGAGAATAATGATATAAGCAGCATACGTGTCACGAATTCACAAACTCATAGCAATAGATAGTATCTCATATGGCTTCCATAACCCCAACAGAGAAGTTTAGTTACCCATGAGTGCGAAGGAAATCACAATCGACATTGTTATTATACCACAATAAAGATCTCGTGTAGTAAAGTGTGGTAGGCGTTAGGCGTGAACTCCCTTGCAAAGTAACGTTTCTCTTGTTGTGGAAAATAAGAATTGAATAGATGAATAGAAGAAGAATAAAAAGTAGAATTAATGGAAGAATTAGAAGAGTTGTAGAATTATAGAAGAATGTATTGTAACTAATGGAGGAATGAATAAAAATCTCTAGCAAAATAGGGTATTTATAATACCCATATCCTATTCCTACTAAGCTAATGAATTACTTAACCCAATCCTACTAGGTTAATGTATCATAATCCTAATCCTAATAAGTTACTGCTAGTCCCCAAAGTCTTCAGAATTGCTGTTTTTGCCCGGGATAGATTTTCCATGCGCCACTTTTGGTCCTTGGCGTGTCAGATTTGGTTTCCTCCTTTCGTGAAGCTTTCTTTGGCGTCAAGTAATCCCTAAAATACTAAATTCTGCATCATTTATACCTGAAAACTTGCTAATCATGTTCGTTAGCTCACTTACAGGAAAAAGGACTAAAAGTGCATGAATTATATATTTTGTCCTCAAAACTTAGCTAAAATATGGGTGAAATATAGCACTATAGGCGTGTAAATTCGCCTATCATCAACACCCCACACTTAATGCTTTGTTCGTCCTTGAACAAACTATCATGTCCATCTAAACATCAACTTAGGGTTTCACAGTAACAACACAAAATATTCATCAAGACAAGCACAACAATTATCAACAGAGAGTAGTTTTATGATCATTAGTAGAAACAATTTAACCTCTAGCATAGACTCGTGATGGTGGTCAATTCATATTCAAAAGTTAAGGCACAAAGAATCATACACAACTACCCAAAACTCATCAACCATGTGTGTCTCACAATATATTACCCATACTCACTCATAAGTATAGCATATTTTTCAAACATGGGTATAAAAGTATCCTTGCTCTCGCTCTCACAAAGAATTCATATGCTGCAACTGATGTCCATAGGCTTGCCCTTAGTGTAATGCTCCACTAAATGTCAGAATGCTAAGCTTAGGACCAAATAGGTCTTTTGATGGTTGTAATGTAGGCTAAGGGACGGGTAGGACTATTTTGTCCAGAAATAGTGACTATGTTCCTAAGCGCTTTAATACATCACAATATGCCATTTATTCTTTCTTTCAAACAACCTTTTTGCTTTCTTTTAATCTACCTCCCTTTGTCACCTCTTTTGTCTTTCAATTTTTTATCATAACTAACTTTTCAGTTTTCCTTTCCTTTTTTTTTCTTTTCATAACACCTTTTATGGTAGCAATTCTTTTTTATAACAAATTTAAGCACCATTACATTCTAAAGCATCATACTCACCCAATTTCCTCTTATTTTGTCATATGACTTTACACTTTAAAGCACTTAGGAATTTGGATCAAATTATGATCTTGAAAAAATGGATTAGACTTACATATGAGGTTGTCAAAGAAAATAGGCTAAAAGGCCCAAAGGGGGTTATCTAGGATGATGTCCATGGGTAGATAAAATGAAGGTAAACAATCATAGGTTGCCAAAGAAATGCCTAAATCATCTCCTAGACTTGCACTCCTTATTTTCGCTTTACATACATACCAGTCAAGTTCTAGCATCAGCCACAAACATAGAATATACTATATCCTCACACACACAAGGCACATGGTCGACTTTATTGGGAGTAGCATAGACTCTTGACCCAACAGATGAAGGAATTGAACCACACAATATCACATAGTGAGTCATAATTAGAGCCTAAACGTCTCAATAGTCATGATTTTAGCACAAACTCTTGTTATAATCTCATGCTGCCTATTAGAATAATTTCATGCAAAGCTTAGTAAAAAAAATTTTAACTACTAAAAAAATGAAAAACGAAAAAAAACTAAAGCAAACATAAATGCAAATGCGGATAGAGAAGTATAGCATGCAAATACCACCACCCCACACTTAGACGGGACACACTGCCCTCAGTGGAAAATAAATATGAAGAACCTGGTCAATCGGACTCCTCCTCTATGTCGGGGGTCATACCCCCTTCGTCGAAATAATCATAGGAGTCGTCGTCATCAGAATTTTTCTCCACATCAGAGTCTGGCATTCGTCGATCATTATCGGTCGGCACATCGTCATCAAGAGGTTCCTCAAAGTATGTACCTACTCCACACATCTCCCTTGCATGCACATTCATGGGATAGTCATGATCCAGCTGTTGGAGCTATGCAGCAGTTGGACTATGAGCTCCGCTCATCATTGTAAACCGAGTCATGCCATAAAGATGGCGAAAGAAACTCTCATCCCGAGCATGTCTCTCTGCCGTAGTAAGGTTGACACCATGTGTGGATTCAACATCTTTGACCTTTGTAAGGTCAACCTTCTTCGGGTTGTGTGGGAGTTTATGATCAGCAGTTTCCTCTTTGATGTCCTCCTTTCTCAAGATTGCAGTCAACAGGTTGCCAAAACTGAAGTGGGACCTCTTGTGTAGACTAGCTTTCCGCATTGTGGCGCGAATGATTGCCCCGATGTTGATAGGGACATTCGTCATCAATGCATATACCAGGCACACTCTATCTCTTGTTATCTTGGTGTATTGCGTCCCTAGAATAAGGCAAGAGTTGACTATACGCAACCATATCCTTGCTTTCCTATTCAAAGGAGCATATGGGAAAGTGTTGTGTCGACCGGTGTCTTTATGTCTGCTCCATCGTGCCATGGATCTTGTTCCACAAAGTGTGTGTCGAATGGCTCTGTATGGAGGTCTACTGTACAGCTCTTTGAATGGTGATGGATCAACTGAAGGCAAGCCAAGAAAGGAGTTGAAGAAATCCGCATTGAGTTGTAAAACTTGGCCCCGAATCTTGACCTCGCTGCCTGTGGTTTTCGGCGACCAGTTGGCATAAAATTCTCTTGTCAAATCGAGATTACATTATCCCATGTCTCGGAAGATGAAATCAAGATGTAATGTCATGATCTTGGCCAACATGCGTGGCTCCTTCTTCGCTAGGCTTTCCTTGTTTATCAAGTCCACATGAACATATTTTCTTTCCTTGTTGTTCCTATACCATTCCTTCGCTTCCTCCTCAAGAACCCATTTTATTCCAAACATGCGGCGTGGTAATTGCATCGAAGATGATTCTCCTTGCTCTTTTCGGCCTCTTTTCTTGCCTTTTTGGGAAGTGGTAGCCTTATCTTTGCCTTGTCTTGCTTTGGGTGCCATTGTACCTGAGACTAAAACAATGTTCATGTTAGCATAATATCGATGGATACAATCTATAAACAAGCAGTAGTGGCACCACCCCACACTTAGTTTGTTGGTACAGACTAGTGAAGTGAAAGTGGTCGATTATGCAGACTTCATCGACATACGTTTTAGGTGCTATATTCCAACAATAAAATCAGTGCAGTCATACTTCTTGTAATCTTTGCAATACTTTCATGTTAGATATATCAAGACTACTACATAGAGATTGAATCAAGGTATAGCATCTAGAAGTACTCACAACCTCCTATGTCGGTCGGCAACTATAATTCTTATTTCGATGAACAGGTCATTCCAACATGTAAGTATTCAAGTGACAAGATTATGCAATTTTTGTGACCAAATCAATTACATAGAAGTATGATAGTGCATCAAAATCAAATTCAAGTTGGAAATAAGTTAAGATCATCCTTACGTATTCATTCACCCACTTGGTTGTATCACAATAATTCAATCACATTCAAATCATCAATACTACTTTCAAGATTCAACAATTCATAATAGGCGTAGTAATGTAGTACTTACGAAATATAAATTAAGAACAAAGTAGTACTTACTTGATTGATGCCTTTGGATGATGTTCTTGTGAATTAAGAGAGCAAAAGGAAAATTTTTGAGAGGATTTGGAGGCTATAGGCGACGCATAAGCTAGGTTTCCAATGTGTTTTTGGTTCAAGACTAAGTCTCATATTTATAGGAAAAGGTTGGGTCGGGTTTTGACCCATTAAAAATCGGATTTGGAGACAAGAAGTGACCATAGGCGGCGCCTTTAGCTTTGCCTATGCTTGGCATAGGCGGCGCCTTTTGCAAAGCATTGTCTAGCATAGGCGGCGCCTATACCATGGCATTCCTAGGCATAGGCGGCGCCTTTCACTTTGCATATGAGATTCAGAGACAAAAGGCTTTAGCATAGGCGGCGCCTATGCTATGGCATACTTGCGCATGGGCGGCGCCTATGCTATGGCACACTAGATTCCGAGACCTTAGGCCATAGTATAGGCCTTGCCTTGTTCGTGGCCTAGTTTTACCTAGGCCTAGCCTTGTTCGATGCCTATATTTTCATGAGCAATGCTCCATCCATAGCCTTTTGCTTCTTCATTCCTAACTTACCACCTTTAATATGCAATACGTCCAAATCAAAATTTGAAACCGACCTCCTCGTTTTACACCTCTTTGCACCTACATTTACTCAAAAATAACAAAGACGATTAGAACGATGGGTTGCCTCCCATCAAGCGCCTTAGTTTTGGTTGTGGCACGACTCTTCTTTTTGGATTTTTATTTATCAAAAGAAAATACGTAATAAGACAAAAAAAATGAAAAACGATGGGTTGCCTCCCATCTAGCGCTTGATTTATTGTCGTGGCACGACATGGCTATCTCGAGTACTTAAACTTCGTCGAGATAAGTGATGGCCGTATAATTTATCGAATCAAGAGGACCGATATATGGTTTTACTCGTTGGCCATTCACCTTGAAGACAACACCATTAGTGTCTTCCAACTCAACTACTCCAGACGAGTAGACTTGGTTAACTTTGTATGGATCAGACCACTTGAACTTTAACTTACCTGGGAATAACTTCAGTCTGGAATTGAAGAGAAGTACCATATCATCCTTTTGAAAGTTTCGTCGAATAATCCGCTGATCATGATACTTTTTCATCCGCTCCTTGTAGAGATCCGATCGTTCATAAGCATGTAGATGGAATTCATCCATCTCGTTCAGTTGCTCCAATCTCAGATTCATTGCATCATCCCAGTTCAAATTTAATCGTTTCAAAGCCCACAATGCCTTATGCTCAAGCTCAATGGGCAAGTGACAGGCCTTCCCATAAACTAGTTGGTACGGGGACAAGCCAATTGGTGTTTTGAATGCAGTCCTATAAGCCCATAGTGCATCGTCCAACTTCCGAGACCAATCTATCCTATTAGCATTTACCATTTTAGCAAGGATTTGCTTGATCTCTCGGTTGGAAACCTCTACCTGGCCGCTAGTTTGTGGGTGATAAGGCGTGGCTACCTTATGTTGCTTGACACCATATTTTGCCAACACGGATTTGAATAGCTTGTTGCAGAAGTGAGATCCTCCATCGCTTATGATAGTACGTGGTACTCCAAAGCGAGAGAAGATATTTCTCTTTAAGAATGCTACAACACGCTTTCCCTCATTGTCGTCCAACGCAACAGCTTCAACCCATTTTGAGACATAATCTACAGCAACTAGGATGTACTTCATTCCAAATGAATTTACGAATGGACCCATGAAATCAATACCCCATACGTCAAAGAGCTCTACTTCAAGGATTTTTGACATGGGCATCTCATGGTGTTTCGAAATAGCACCTTGTCTTTGGCATTGGTCGCATCTTCTAACAAAGTCGTAGGCATCTCTAAATATCGAAGGCCAATAATATCCACTTTGCAATACCTTTCTTGCTGTCCGATTACCTGCGTGATGTCCCCCAACTTGGGAAGTGTGGCATGCTTCCAATATAGTAGGTACCTCTACATGGGATATACATCATCGGATAACGCCATCCGCGCATCGTCGAAACAAATATGGCTCATCCCAAAAGTAGTGTTTTACATCATGCATAAACTTACTCTTTTGATGGTAAGATAAGTTTGCAGGTATCACATTACTCACCACAAAATTTACAAAGTCGACATACCATGGTAATCCTTCCATTATTGTCGCTAAGATCTCCTCGTCAGGGAATGCATCATCAATCTCGATTTCAGGCTGCGCCACATGCTCGTTCTCGAGTCTAGATAGATGATCAGCCACTTGGTTCTCGCAATCTCTTCTATCTTTAACCTCAAAATCAAATTCTTGCAGCAGCAAAACCCATCAAATTAGTCTTGGTTTTGAATCCTTCTTTGTCATTAGATACCTCAGAGCTGCATGGTCTGTATGAACGATCACTTTGGTTCCCAACAGATACGCCCGGAACTTCTCAAAAGCATACACAATAGTTAGGAGCTCTTGTTCTGTGACAATATAGTTCTTTTGGGCTTCGTTTAGGATCTTGCTAGCATAGTAGATAGGATGAAATAATTTCTCCTTCCTCTGGCCAAGTACAGCGCCAACAACAACCCCACTAGCATCACACATGACTTCGAACGGTAGAGACCAATCTGGTGCTACCATGATAGGGGCTTCAATGAGTTTTCTTTTGAGGTATTCGAATGCCTTCAAACAATCTTCATTGAAGTCATACTTTTCATCTTTCTCCAAGAGTTTGCACAATGGACTCACAATTTTGGAGAAGTCTTTGATGAACCGCCGCTAGAAACCTGCATGACCGAGGAAACTACGAACTCCCTTCACTGAAATTGGGGGCGGTAGCTTCTCGATGACTTCAATTTTTGCTCGATCAACCTCAATTCCTCTTTCAGAGATTTTATGCCCAAGAACGATTCCTTCTTTTACCATGAAGTGTCACTTTTCCTAATTCAACACTAGGTTGAATTCTACACATCTTTGCAACGCCATACTTAGGTTTGCCAGTCACGCTTCAAACGATTCACCAACAACTGAAAATTCGTCCATGAATACCTCCAAAGTATCTTCAACCATATCAGAAAAATGGACATCATACAATGCTGAAAGGTGGCTGGTGCATTACATAGCCCGAATGGCATTCGTTTGAAGGCAAACGTGCCATATGGACATGTGAATGTTGTCTTCTCTTGGTCTTCGGGGGCAATGCAAATATGATTATAGCCTGAATAACCGTCTAATAAACAAAACCATCCTTTCCCTGCTAATCGATCTAGCATTTGGTCCATGACTGGCATTTGAAAGTGATCTTTGAGCGTCCATGAATTCATCTTTCGGTAGTCCATGCATACTCTCCATCCGGTGATGGGTCTGAGTGGAATAAGCTCATTCTTTTCATTCGCGACCACCGTCATTCCTCCTTTCTTGGGAACACATTGTACCGGGCTTACCCATGTACTGTCAGAGATTAGATACACAACTCCTGCGTCTAACCACTTAATAATTTCTTTTTTCACCATATCTTGCATAGGTGGATTGAGACGTCTTTGGTGTTCAATGGTGGGTGTGCAATTTTCTTCAAGCTGAATTTTGTGGGTACAAATCCCAAGTGGAATACCAATAATATCCGCGATGGTCCAACCAATGGCTCTTATATACTTCCGTAGAATAGTAATGAGAGCTGCAACTTGTTGCTCACCCAAATCTGCTGCCACAATGACTGGAAGTGTGTTTCCGTTTCCTAAGAATGCATACTTTAAATGACTAGGCAGCTCCTTCAATTCTAACGTGGGTGGCTCTTCAATAGATGGCTTAGCTGGTGGTGTGGGTCGATTTTTGAGATCAAGGTCCAGCTTCTTGGGAGCATGGCGATATGTCCCTAATCCTGATAGAGCACAAATAGCTTTTTCACAATTTTCAGCATCCTTACTTTCTCCATTCATGAGCACAATCGCCAATGGGTCATCAATAATTTGCTCTTCTTTAAGTGATTCTTCCTCATCATCAAAGTAAACATCAGCCACCGAGAATACGTTCAGCTCTTTGGGTTGCTTCATTGCTTTGCACACATTAAAGCGAACTACTTCATCATTTATTCGGAATGAAAGCTCATTAGCTCTCAAATCAATAAGCACACTTCCCGTAGCAAGGAAAGGGAACCCCAAGATTATGGGGACTTCTGAGTCTGCCTCATAATCCAAAATAACAAAGTCTGCCGGAACGATGAATGAAGAAACCTTTACCAATACATCACATAGAATACCAACAGGTCATTTTACCGACCTATCCGCCATTACGAGCCTCATATTGGTTGGAGTAGGATATCCCAACCCCAACTTTTATAGATAGATAATGGAATCAAATTGATGCTGACTCCTAAATCACATAATGCCTTGGCAAAATTCAAAGATCCAACGGTGCAAGGAATAGTGAAAGCACCGGGGTCAGCCTTCTTCTGAACTAGTGATCGGGTAGCGATTTCACTGCAGTGATGAACGTCATCTTTCAACTCATAGCTGGCTGCCCGCTTCTTTGTCAAAAGATCCTTCATAAATTTCGCATACCCAGGCATTTGTTCAAGTGCCTCTACCAATGGAACTTTAATGGTCAGCTACTTTAACATAGTCATGAATTTGCTGAACTTTGTATCATCCGCCACCTTCTTCAATCTTTGAGGAAAAGGTGGTGGTGGATAGGGAATTGTTCTCTCCACGCTTTCTTCTACTCTTGCTTCCATTTTTCTTTGATTGAGTGCTACTGAAAGTTGGCTCAATTGCTGCTCTATTTGCTTGATTGAAGTGGGATAAGAATCAACTAATTGCTTCATAGAGGACAAATCATTTATTACCTCCGTTACTCCAGCGCTCGTTGCTTCCACTCCTTTCAATAGTTTAGCCATCATCTCTTCCATATTTCCAGAACTAGATGTGGTGGTGTCACGTCTTCCTGGGGGAACATACAAACCACTCTTTTCATTCTTGTTCTTCCAACTACCTTGGTCCTTGTTTCCAGATTTATCATAATAGTTCCGACCTTGGTTTCCTTGGGTATTCCCTTGGAAACCCCCCTGATTATTTAAGTAGTTGGCCTCTTCTTCCGAATCAGATTCGTCTCTTCCTTTCGACGCAATAGCTTTGACTTTTTCGGTCTTCCCTGATAATAAATGCTTTGTAAGAAGATCCACTTGTGTTTTCATGTGCGTCATATCTTGATCACGTTCTTCTTCTCTTCTCCTTTGGTCTGTAGTCATGCCAATAGATAAAGTGGGGCTTGCTACCTCAGAATCCCTGGTGTGCCAAGCTCTACTTTGCTTCGTCATACGATCTAGCATATTGCTTGCTTGACCAAAGGTGAGGTCCATAAAAGATCCTCCAGCCACATTATCCACCACTGGTTTAGTTATTGAATTCAAGGCTCTGTATAGTATCTCCATTAGGTGAACATTAGTCATGTGATGGTTTGGGCACCTCGTTAGCTTTGTATTGAACCTCTCCCATGTTTCATGAAGGGATTCAGTTGATAGCTGCCGAAAGTTGCTGATTTTATCTCTCAATTGTGCTCTTTTGGATGGCGGAAAGAATCTTTCTAGGAAAGCGTCTCTCAATTGCCTCCAATTTTTAATAGAATCAGGATTCAGCCCATTCAACCATAGAGTTTCCTCTCCAGATAGGGACAATGGAAATAGACGTAATCGAATTGCATTCTGACCAACACCAGGATTGTCAAACGACTTGCATGTAGAAATAAAGTTGATGAGATGCATATTCGGATCATCGCCTGCTAGTCCACCAAATAATCCCTTAAGTTGCAATAACTGAATCATGGTGCTTGTGATGTTGAACTTGGCTCCGGGTGCCAATGGTGGAGGAATAATGGCTCCCGTGGCTCCGGCTCCATCAAGATCATCATCATCATCGTCGAAAGCTGGTTGCATAACTCGGCGTTCAGGCCTAAACCTAGCTTGACGATCTCTTCTGTTAGCAGGTGTTGCGATTTCAGCGGCATGCCTAGGGTTTAGCAACTCGTCATCACCTAGGTCCTCGTCATCAGGATTTATTGCTCGCCCAGGGTTATCAATATTTTGTTGATGTACTTGAGCGGCGGCAAGAGCAGCTAGTCTCGCCTGTTCCTGTTGAGCAGCCATCCTTTCAAGTTCGTGTTGTGCCTCCATTCTGCCAATACGTTGTAGTTCAGGATTAATAGGTAATAACGGTTGACCAGAACTTCGAGTATGGGGCATGCACTGAATAAAAACCTGCAGAAAACAAAAACAAAAACTAAAAGTAAAAGTACGAGAATCTTTGACCAAAGGGTCTAGTAATTATCACAAACTTAATTGACACTCGTATTCCCCAGCAACGGCGCCAATTTTTGATAACGCTTAATCTACAGCTCTCGTGGGAGTGTAAAGCGGTCGAGTCAAATATAGAACCCAACTGAGTTGGGTATCGATCCCACAGGGAATAGCTTGGTTAACAAGTAAGCAAAGATTACTAGACTTTTAGTGCAAGTCTCGTAAAAAGAGGGGATTGTAATTTGCAAATAATGTAATCAAAATTCTAAAGTAAAAACAGAAAATAGAAAAGTAAAAAGAAAGAATGTTTAGTAAGATGTAAAACAATGAGAATTGAGAAGTTGGGGTTATGTCCACCTTATGAGTTATACGTCTCTATTGGCTATGAGTTGTGCGGAATTCAGACATGCATGTGCTTATAGAGAATTGTATTCGATGGTAAATCCAAGCGTCTTTCGACCTAAACAAGGACTATTTCACTTTAACTCTTTCGAGCTTAAAGCGTATCTAACGGTACAAATTCTCCAAGAGGTTAATCCAGTTACGACACTAACTTTTTAATAGGGGATGGGACCCTATTACCTTGACATTATCTCTTTTCCAGACATATAACTTTTCTTTCGAACAAGTTAATGCTATACTGGCGTATTCTATGCGTTTGCAACCACAAAAAATTTAGATTAAGATGAAGAGAATAATGATATAAGCAGCATACGTGTCACGAATTCACAAACTCATAGCAATAGATAGTATCTCATATGGCTTCCATAACCCCAACAGAGAAGTTTAGTTACCCATGAGTGCGAAGGAAATCACAATCGACATTATTATTATACCACAATAAAGATCTTGTGTAGTAAAGTGTGGTAGGCGTTAGGCGTGAACTCCCTTGCAAAGTAACGTTTCTCTTGTTGTGGAAAATAAGAATTGAATAGATGAATAGAAGAAGAATAAAAAGTAGAATTAATGGAAGAATTAGAAGAGTTGTAGAATTATAGAAGAATGTATTGTAACTAATGGAGGAATGAATAAAAATCTCTAGCAAAATAGGGTATTTATAATACCCATATCCTACTCCTACTAAGCTAATGAATTACTTAACCCAATCCTACTAGGTTAATGTATCATTATCCTAATCCTAATAAGTTACTGCTAGTCCCCAAAGTCTTCAGAATTGCTGTTTTTGCCCGGAACAGATTTACCATGCGCCACTTTTGGTCCTTGGCGTGTAAGATTTGTTTTCCTCCTTTCGTGAAGCTTTCTTTGGCATCAAGTAATCCCTAAAATGCTGAATTCTACATCATTTATACCTGAAAACTTGCTAATCATGTTCGTTAGCTCACTTACAGGAAAAAGGACTAAAAGTGCATGAATTATATATTTTGTCCTCAAAACTTAGCTAAAATATGGATGAAATATAGCACTATAGGCGTGTAAATTCGCCTATCATCAGTATCTTCAGTAGATTCTGAAGTTGCATGGGGTGCCTGTTTCGATTATTTTTTATCGCAGCACTCAATTTACATCTCATTTTTGGTTGTCTTTTCAGATAGGGTTGGGGACAAAGGTGAGTCTGAATACTGCTTTCCATCTGCAGATGGATGGGCAAGCGGAGAGAACTAATTAGACATTGGAAAATATACTTCGGGCCTGTGTGATTAATTATGATGGCAATTGGGTTGAACATCTACCTTTGGTGGAGTTTGCTTACAACAATAACTATCATTCTAGTATTGGTATGACCCTTTTTGAGGAATTATATGGTAGGAGGTATAGATCTCCTATTAGTTGGTTTGATCTTGGTGAGGCAGATATGTTTGGTCCTGATTTGGTATACCAGGCTATGGAGAAGGTGAAGGCGATTCAGGATAGGCTTAAGGCTGTCCAAAGTCGCCAAAAGTCCTATGCGGATGTTAGGCATAGAGACTTGGATTTTGAGGTTAGGGATTAGGTTTTCCTCAAGGTATCTCCCATGAAGGGGGTAGTGCAGTTTGACAAGAAGGGAAAGCTAGGTCCCCGGTATGTGGGTCCTTATGAGATTTTGTAGAAAGTTGGAAATGATGCTTATGAGCTAGAGTTGCCTTCTAGATTGAGCTTGGTTCATCCAGTCTTTCATGTTTCCATGTTGAGAAAGTTCATTGATGATCCTTCTTCGGTTTTTCCTTTGAAAGGATTGGGTCTCATGGATTCTTTATCTTATGAAGAGGTTCCAGTTGCGATCTTGGATAGGAAGGTTCATTGGTTGTATACCAAGGATATGGCTTTGGTTAAGGTTCTTTGGAGGAACCATAAGGGGGAAGAAGCTATATGGGAAGAGAAAGAGGAAGAGGACATAAAGTCCAAATATCCGTATTTATTTTCTGCTCCTGGGATTCATTTGGAAGGTATGTGTCTTTAACACATTTGTGTTTTCAGAGTTTGTTAAAGGAAAGATTGATATCATTGCCTCTTTATTTTCAAACTTTGTTAAAGGTTGGAAATGTGTTTGATAAGTTAATACAAATGACTCTTGCATGTGGTTACCCTACCTTGATCGTCATTCGTGGACAAATATTCCTAGTGGGGGAGACTGAAACACCCTAGTTTCTGGACATTAGAAAATTTCTTGGATTCTGATCTCTGGACCCAATACGAATCATGGGTACGAGCCGTATGTTGGGGTAAGAATGGTATGGTCTAGACGTATATTGATTAGTGTTGGTTGGTGGAATGGATTTTTGCTTTTGGAAGGGATATAACTTAGGGGTATGAGTCGTATTTTTGGTTATAGATCGTTTGGTTCCTTAACTTAATCTTAGACTTAGTTACTTAGGTTAGATCTGAGTACGAGAGGCTCACCATGAGCTGTAAGCCAGGGTACGATTCATACCCAGGCCTCGTATAATGGACAGTGTCTCAATCTTTCTTGGGTGTAAATCTACCAGGGATACGGATGAAGGGTACAGATCGTATACTATGATTACAACTTAGTTGGATGAGTCATATACTGGATAATATTTGGTCTAGGGTGGTGGTTCAGGATATGACTGGTGGATACCGATCGTATTGGAGGGTATGAATCATGTGGGTCAGTTGTATCCCTGTGACAGGATTTTGGTGCAACTTAAGTGGGAGTATTCTGGATATTTCTCCACTTATCCTAATAGGTTCCACAACTTCTAACCTACTTGGGAGGTTATTTACCCTATTATTCTATTCATTAACACTTATAAACTTTTTCAAAACACTCTGTACTTGTCTCAAAAGCTTTTGGGCAACGGAAGCTTGGGTTTCAACTAAAGGATCAATTTGTGGCTTGTCTTGGTGATTTCTTTCCGTTATTATCTTGGTTTAAGGCATGTTCTCTTCCCTCATTGTTAATTCCAACTAAAGGCATAGTTTTTATGAATGTTTTCATGATTTTATTGATTGTATGATTTTGGTTTTCAAATATGATTTCGGGGTTTTGATGTTAAATGGTTGGTTAGGGCTTTCGATTGTTTTAATTATTCTTTGATTATTGGTGGGTTTTGATAATTGGATTGCATGGGAATGGTTTATTGGTAATTGGAATTAGTTTTTGTCATATTATGCCCCCAATGTGTTAGACAAAATTCTTATGAAGATATGTTCATTGCATTGACTACTTTTAATGGAACTTTTGTATGTTTTAAAACTTGGTAAAGGAATTGTGCATGGTTTAACTGGTTTGGAATGATAAATAGCTAATTGGTTATGCTAGTAGGGAACATGGAAGTCTCCCAAGTGGTTTAATACGGTAAATGAAAGAGCACTTGGAAGTCCCCTTAAACCTATAAATTGTTGGCTATGGATGATACTTGTAACTAAGGTTTGGTATGCCGATAGCAATATCAATGGCTTGGTTAATAAATGAATAATGGTTTGGTTATTTGGAAATTGGTTTTAATTCGGCAATAGTTTTGGAAGGTGTAGCTAAGCTGTGGAAGGTAGAGGTCCTGGGGGGACCAAAACTGGAAACTCGAAGGTGCCGATATGGGGTTGGTCATGGTGACTGTGTGAATGGTGGCACACTATATTTGGGGGATGTACTAGTCATCCCATGGTATACTTCGATTGTCGTGCGGCTACACATACTGGCCCTTTCAGCAGGGGGAGCTGAGCCCATATAGCCCATGGGTGGTTTAGGACGGCAATGCTACATAACTCAGGTAAAGGTTTTAAAGGCATCCTAAAACCGGTACCTTTTCCTGGCATTGTTATATATATATCTATATATATAGTTGTGTGCATGTGGATGGTTTCACTTGGTTTTATAAATGACGTTATTTTATCCTTACCTTAAAATCATGCTAACGGTCACTTGCTAACCTCTTCTACTAACGATTGTATAGCCACGCTATGCAAGAACAAACCATTCTACTCCTCCTATATTGTGATTGACTCAGGATCAACGTTCAGACTGAAGTGGTGAGCTTTCATCCTTTCGTAAGGCATCATTTCATGTTATGGATATTCCTAGACATTTTGATTTTATTTTGGACATTGGTTTTGGGTATGGTTGAGGGAATGTCCCAACCGAATTTCATTACTCTTTTTGGTAGAGGCTTTTTTGTACTTTTATGGGTTGGAATGGGCGTGATTGGTATAAGTGTCAGCCTTGGAATCGGAATAAGTTGGAAGGCTGGCATAATCAGACATAATTTCTCACCGTTCCGTCATATTTTATTTTGGGATTATTTATATTATGTTTTGGAACGTCCTTGGTTATGGCCTGATTTTTGGCCCTTGTTTGGTATGGTTGGATTATTGGTATGGGATGGTTGGACTCGGTTGGGTTGTTCGCGACTGTGATCTATTCCCAGAATCTTTATGTGAGCTATTACACTATTTTGTTACATGCTTGGAATTCAGCCAGCTCAGGGCAGACGGCTGGAGGTTGGGTTGGGTAACGGTGGTGGTCTCCGATCTGGGTCGGACTTGGGACACCCATTACAACAAGGCCACAGGGCGGGCCGTGTCACTTATGCCCCGAATTCTAGGACTTACGCCGTATGAATCTACATATTTCATTTGCGTTCCAAAGTGTTTTTACTACGCCCGCCCCGAAACTCGCCCCGAAAATGCCTTTAAAAATACTGAATATTACTACTATATATAAGGGAGAATGCATTTTTTTGATAGTCCTCTCATGACTTCATTTTCTCTCTTTTATACTTCATTAAAGTTTTTATGACCTTATGAGTTAATATATATTTTAGTAAATTTTGAAAGTTTTATGGACTTTTCCATGCCACTAAAAATAAAAAAGATGACAGTGGGCCTCATAAAGCATACTCATACATGTTTGAATCTTTATGTTATGAAATTTATTTGAGATTATATTTTTCTTAAGAATTTATTATAGACACACAAATAATTATCTTATTATTTAATTTTCATCTTAATATAGACTTAACTATTTAATTTGAATATTGTTCTTATAATGTTATGGCTAAGTCGTCGATATCCCTTTAAACTTGTTTTGAAATATCACTTGGAACCCTCAACTGATCTATTTTCTAATTAGACACTCCAATATTTAGAAATATTTACCTATTAAGCCCAAAATGACCATGAGGCCAAAAACTATGATGCGTGAGACTCACACGCAGGTCTTGTAAAAAAATGACGAATAAACTTATGACATGTGGCGTGTGGGATCCAAATATTTACTAAAAATAAATTTTAAACTTTTTAAAAAAGAAAATATCTTTTAAATATATTTACTTAATTTTAATTAAAAAGAAAAACTTAATTTTATACCAACCTACACCCAATTTCCCACGCTATCCCCCCCAAACCCACCTACCCCAATCCTCTTTCTCCCTCCTTAGAAATCCCTGCAATTGCACTCCCTTATTTTCCCTATCCATTTTTCCATCTAATGAGTTGTAAAAGCTTTATACGAGTCGTATAAGTATATTCCATAACCAAACTAGTGTAATAGCTAAGGTTTTTGTTGTGACTACGACTGGGATGTCACGAGTCCTAATGACTCTTACGAGTCATAGTGTGCATTCTGTAGTTTACCAAGTGAGGAGGCCCCATGTTTCTACCTAGACTACGAGTCGTCATGACGACTCGTAAGGTGACCCGTAGTCACTGGCGATAATTTTTTAGTGTTTCAATAAGGGTACTTTGGATATTTTTCTTTTTCCCCAATTGTGACCCATAACCTTAAAACCCTTTTGGGACCTCATTATTATCCAAAAACATAATCCAACGTACTCTTAAGCTCTCTAAAAACCCTAAGTCAAGAACAAACTAGAGTTTCTCAAGGTTGATTAGTTAGAGCTTCCAAGGGGTGATTTCTCTCCATAATTGTGCTACTTTCAGGCATGTTACTCTTCCCCTTAACTTGTTTTACTTAAATCATATGTTTGAATGGTTGTTCATATGGATTTGAATATGTGTTTTGATATGAGTTGTGGGTTTTGGAATAAATGTTACTTGAATTGGATTCCCATAATTTTATATGCATTGTTATTGCTTTATCAATGGTTTTAGAACCAATTGGGTGCATGGGTATGGGAAGTGAAATGGGGCTCGAGGTATTCCTATAAATTGATGATTTTGATTTTAGAAATCATGTTCCCTCAACCCACTTGCATAATTTGATTTGAAATATGGTTAGTCACATGATTTGGCTTATTTCCACAAAACTATTGCTGTGCATAAATGGTTAAAAAGGGTTTTTAAGGCCTTGATGGCTATGTTTTTTATTTTAAACTTGATTTAATGAACAATGGGGGTCATGGCATTCCCCCAAGTGGATGGAATTGGTATGTCATAATTTTAAGCTTGCAAGCGTAATGGTATGACAATTCTTGTGGTTGATGCCTTAACGGATAATTCCTTGGTTAAATGGATGGGTTTTGTGAAACTTGTTTTAATTGGGCTTAAAAAGGTTTTTGTAGCTCACCGTGGAAGATAAAGGTCCCGGGTGGGACCGATACTGGGAACCACATTTGGCGGTATGAGGTGGGGTGGGGAGAGGTATGACCGTGTGAATGGTTCACACTTATATATATATATATATATATATATTGGGTTGGATGGATTCTACTAACACGCACTTGGATCCTTTCAGTAGAGGGAGCTAAACCTATATAGCCCGTGGGCACCCTTTAGATGATTAGAGCTACGTAGTCCAATCTAATGGTTTTAAATCTCATGCTAAACCTTGTTTCTTATCCCAGCATCTTTTCTCTTTCTCTCTCTCTCTATATATGCATGTATGTGAACTTGTACATTGAGTTTGGACTGAATTTTGAACTGGCATTATTTTATCCTTATATTGAGTTACATGCTAGCGCTCTTTCCGCTAACCGTCTCCAGACGCTATATCCCCATGTGATGCAGGGAACAAAGACCCTTCTACTTTTCCTGTGCAGTGATTAGGTGATTCCTGGATCGATCGTGAGTCATCTTGAAGTGGTGAGCTTGCATACTTCGAAAGACCCTCATTCCATGCTCTTGTTTCATTTTGTTTTAAACTACTCCCGTTCGAACTCATTTTGTCTATGGTCGGGGGCATGTGCCGACATAGGTTTTCTTCTAGTTATTATAGGCTTTTTGGATTACTGTGGATTGGTATGGATGTTAAAGTTCTTAGATTTCTTTATGGGTAAGTTGAGTTACCTATCTTGTTATATGTTTGGAACTCAACTCTATCTTGTTATTTGTTTGGAATTCATCCGCTGCTAGTTGTATTGTTTTCTGTTTGGCTAGGCAAAGGAGTGGTCTCCGGTCCTCGACGGACTTAAGATGTCCATCACAGACAGCCCCTGGTTCAGGTCGTAAAAAAGTTGGTATCAGAGCCAGGTTCATGGTCATTAGGTGTCCACAAAGCCATGTGAACCAGAGACTCTTTTTTCGGTATGTAGTGCACCACACTTATAAGGAAAGGCTACGAGGAATTTAGGAATTTTTCTCTTTCTCACATTTTATTTTTGGGCTATAGAGTCTAAGGTCTTGAAATGTCCTTTAATTTCGTTTGTTCATATTTCAGATCATGCCTCCCCAAAGATCTGATGCTCGTGGAAACTTTTCTGTTCCATCTAATGACAATATGGATGGAACTAATCCTACATATAGAGTACAGACTCGGTCTAGGGCCCCTGCTCCTGATTGCCTACGTGGAGTTCCACTGGTACCTACCAGTCCTCCCTGGGCTTCTCGAGCTGATGAGTTCATGCCCCACCACCACAAGAAGACATTTCTAATGTTGAATTCTATCGATTTATTCATCTGTTGACTCAGTTGGTGACTTCTTAGTCTTATCAGCCTAACCGTGTTAGTTCTGTTGCTCCATCTTAAGAGGCCACTAGACTTGGCCAGTTCATGAGGTTGAATCCTTCTACCTTTATAGGCTCTAAGGTTAAGGAGTATCCTAAAGGGACCCGAACCAGGTCCTGACCATGACGGGTATTCCAAGGCCGTCGAGGACAGGAGACTAACCCCTTTACCTTAGCCAAATAGAACATAATATAACTATAGCAGTCCGAACATATAACAAGATAGATATATACTAAGATATGCAACAAAAATCCAAATCTACAGTATCCATAAATCCTCTACTATCCAAAAATAATCTAAGTCGGGACATGCCCCCTATGATAGCCAATAGAAACCATGAGAAATAGTGTATGACACAAAATAAAACAAGAAGTATCAGCCTTTCGAAAGGAGGCTCACCACTTCAGGCTGACTGACGAATGATCTAAGATTACCTATCACTGTGTAGGCAAAGTAGAAGTGTCTTCAATTCCTAAATAACATGGGGATACAACATCCGGAGATGGTTAGCGGGGTGAGCGCAGCATGTAAATAAAGGAAGAACTAAAATAATGCATTGTCAAACCATAGTAAAATCCACATGCACACAGTGTACATACACACACACACACACATATATAATATTATGGGATAGGGAACAAGATTTAGCATGAAAGCAGAACATTAGCCTAGACTATGTAGCTTAACTATCATAAACATATTCACAGGCTATATGGGTCTATCTCTTCCTGCTGAAAGGGCCCAGCGTGTGTTAGAAGAATGAATTGGAGGTATAACGGAAGACCACAGAATGCCCCGACCCCATATCAATCCAGGATACAAATATGCATAAAGTATGACACATGCACACGGTCATCAAGACCGACCCTCATATCGGTAAATGTGAGTTTCCAATATCGGACCCCACGAGACCTTCACCTTCTTATCTTAGCTACACAAACCCCTTTAAGCCCAATCATAAAAAGTCTCACATAACTTATCCATTTAACCAAGGAATTGATCACTAAGGAACATCATAGGTATCGTTATACCCTCACACTTGCAAGTTTATAATTATGCCATAACAATTCCCATTAACTTAGGGGAATGCCTCGACCTCTTTTTTTATTAAATCAAATTTGGGGAATGCCTCGATCCCTTTTTGGTTTATCGATTAGCCAAACGGTGAATATCCTTCACCAACCCTCTCTTCTCCTCCTCTACTAAGATAAGCTTCCCATAGACAATTTGCTAAGAGCATCATCCACCACATTAGCTTTACCTGGGCGATAATGAAGACTCATGTCATAGTCCTTGAGCAACTCAAACCATCTTCTTTGCCTGGGATTCAACTCCTTCTGGGTGAAAACATACTGCAGGCTCTTATGGTCTGAATATATGTTAACATAAACTCCATAAAAGTAATGACGTCAAATCTTCAATACAAAAACCACAGCCAACAATTCCAAGTCGATGGTTGGATAATTCTTCTTATACACCTTAAGCTGCCTAGAAGCATATGCTGCAACGTTACCATGCTGCATCAAAACACAACCCAATCCAACACGGGACCATCACAGTATAAAACAAAACTATTAGTACCGTTGGGTAGGGTCACAATCGGAGCTGAAGCAACTTATTATTCAATTTCTCAAAACTACCCTCATAATCACTAGACCATAGAAACTTTACCTTTTTTCTGAGTCAACTTAGTCAACAGAGCAACGACGAAGAGAAACACTCCACAAATCTCCTATAGTACTAGGCAAAACCCAAGAAACTCTGAATGTCGGTTGGAGTCGTAGGTCTAGGCCACTTCTTTACCACCATAACTTTCTGTAGATCCTCCATGATCCCCTCATTAGAAAAAACATGACCAAGAAAGTACATAACATGCAACCAGAACTCACACTTCAAAAACTTAGCATATAACCACTAATCCTTAAGAGTCTGCAATATTATATGGAGGTAATTGACACGATCCTCCTCACTTTTAGAATATACCAAGATGTCATCAATAATCACAATGACAAACAAGTACAGAAACTAATAGAATACCCAGTTTATAAGATCCATAAATGTCATTGGGGCATTAGTCAATCCAAAAGACATGACCAAGAACTTATAGTGGTCATACTGGGTTCGGAAGGCGGTCTTAGGGATATCCACCTCTCTAATCTCCAACTGATGATAATCCAATCGAAGATCAATCTAAGGAAAGTACTTAGCACCCTAAAGCTGTTCGAATAGGTCATCAATCCTAGGAAGAGGATATTTATTCTTCATAGTCACCTTATTCAACTGGCGATAATCTATACACATTTGAAGGGATCTATATTTCTTACGCATGAAAAGTGCGGAATGACACCATAGAGAAACACTAGGGTGAATAAAACCCTTATCAAGAAGATCTTTCAATTGCTCCTTAAGATCTTTCAACTCAGTCGGAGCCATTGTAGAGGGATAGAGATAGGATGGGTATTCGAGAGAAGATCAATCCCAAAGTCTGTTTCCCTATAGGAGAAATACTGGAAAGATCATCAGGGAATAAATCAGGACACTCATTGGCTACAGGGACAGATTTTAAGGAAGGAATTTTAGAATCAAATTTGTTAACCCAAACTAAATGATACAGAAACCCCTTGGAAATCAATTTACGAGCTCTTAGGTAAGAAATAAACCTCCTCTTAGGTGCTAAAAAACTACCTTCTCACTCAATCAACAGTTTATTCGACAAGTGGAAACTGACTCTTCAAGTTCTACAATCAAGAGACTCATAATAAAAATAGAGTCAATCCATCCCCAAAATAACATTAAAATTTAACATATCCAACTTTATCAAATCCATTCATGTCTTCCTACCACAGCTAGGTACCATACAACCCCTATAGACTTTTATAGCCATAATAGCCACCCACCGGGGTAGAAATAAAAAAGGGATCAGAAATATACTCAGGACAAAAAACAAAATGGATAGCCACATAAGGGGTCACATATGAAAGAGTAACCCTCGGATCAAGTAAGTAGTACATATCACGGGAGAAAAGTTATAACATACCAATGACAACATTAGGAGAAGTCTTAGATTCCTGACTGGTTGTAAGATCATACAGATGATTCTGACCAATATCGGCACTAGAAGTAACACCCTTTGGTGCTAGAGCTAAAGACGTAGTTATTGGAACCTTATTAGCCCCATTATCGACATTACCTAAAGAGGTATTCTTCTCTTTATCGCAGAAAACCACAGTGCATTTGTCCACAAAACCTTTAAAGAGGATATGATTGAGATGACTGGCCCCACTAGCTTAAGATTGGGCATCTTATGCCTTAAACCCACTATTGCCCTAAAAGAAGCAATCATCGAATGACTTAGGATAGCGAGCACTAGTCGTAGAATATGAACTAAAATTTTTCCCCTTCTTGTTAGACCACTAGCTTCCATCTCTACCACTATTCTGTCGGCCTCTACCCTGCTCAGAATAATTAAATTTCTTACTCTACCTCTCTCTTATTTTGGGTTTTTTCCTCTTCTTCTCTTCAACCTGTTGCATGTACACCATAAGCCTAGAAATATATTTGTTCCTTGTTCAACAAGGCGACCTTGCACTCCAACACCAAGTCCTAAGACAAACCTAAAGCAAACTTCCTCATCCTAGCCCTCATAGGGGATACCAATTCCAGAACATTATAGGATTACTGATGAAACATCAAGGCATACTTTTTCACAGTCATTCTGCCTTACTTCAGATTCATGAACTCCTCAATCTTCGCCTTCCTCAACTCCTGAGGAAAGAAGTGATCAAGAAAAGCACTAGAAAACTCATCCCATAATGCTGGATCAACATCATCCCCTCTCAACTTCTCCCACTCTTTATTCCACTGACATGCCACATGCTTCAACTGATATGTGGTATACTCTACACCCTCTCAGTTAAAAGAATGCATCAGTCAGACGATATTTTTCATCTTATCTATGAACCCTTGAGAATCCTCCTCAACCTTGGAACCAGTGAAAGTCAAAGGACTCAACCTCATGAACTGGCTAACCCTTGTGTCCTCATAAGAAGGAGTGATAGAAGTAACACGCTCAGACTGGCACGACTGAGAGTCCACCAACTGAGTAAACAAATGAATTGACTGGCGAAACTCAGCATTAGACACATCACCCTGAGGCATTAGGGCAAGAGCACCATCAACCCGAGGAGCTCATAGAGGACTAGTAGGGACCGATGGAACTCCATGGGGGCAATCAGAAGCAGGGACACTAGATTGGGTCTATACCCTATAAGTAGGACGGGTTCCATCCACATTGTCCTCAGGCGGTATAGAAAATTTTCCATGAGCATCATATCTTCTAGGAGGGATGATTTGAAATGCGAACAAATAAGAGTTAGAGGATATTTCAACATCCTAGACAGTATAGCCCAAAAGTAAAACAAAAGGAAGGGAAATATTCCAAAATGCCTCGTAGCCTCTCCTTTATAAGTGTGATGCACTACACACCCATAAAAAAGACTATACTTGAAATGGCTTTATGGACACCCAATTGAGTATGAATCTAGAATCTGATACCAACTTAGTCATGACCCAAACGAAGGTCTGGTCGTGACAGTATCTCAAGTTCGATAAGAATTGGGGACCACCCCCTTTACCCTAGCCAAATACAACATAATATAGCTATAGAAACAAAAGTCTGAACATATAACAAGATAGATATATACTAAGATATGCAACAATAATCCTAATCCACAGTTTCTACAAATCCTCTATTATTAAAAAATAATCTAAGTCAGGACATGCCCTCGATGATAGCTAATAGAAACCATGAGAAATAGTCTATGACACGAAATAAACTAAGAAGTATTAGCCTTTCAGAAGAAGGAGGCTCACAACTTTAGGATGACTCATGAATGATCTAAGATCACCTATCACTGCGCAGGAAAAGCAGTAGTCAACACTTCGTACATCACATGGGGATACAACATTCATAGATGGTTAGTGGGGTGAGTACTAGTATGTAACTCAGGAAAGGGATAAAGTAATGCCATGTCAAAACCATAGAAAAATCCACATACAGAAAGTGTACATACATATATATATATATAACATGCTGGGATAGGTAACAAGGTTTATCATGAAAGTAAAATATTAGTTTGGACTATGTAGAGTAACCGTCAAAGAAACACCCACGGCTATTTGGGTCCGACTCCCATTGCTGAAAGGGCCCCAGTGCGTGTTAGTCTCATGAACCAGAGGTATCAAGAAAGATCAGGGAATTCCCAACCCCATATCAATCTAGGGTACAAATATATATATATATATATATATATATATATATATAAAATGTGACACATGCACATGGCAATCAAGACCAACCCTCATATCGACAAACGTGAGTTTCCAATATTGGACCCCAAGGACCTCCACCTTCACGGCTTAGCTACATAATACTCTTTAAGCCTAATTAAAACAAGTTTCACATAACCTATCCATTTAACTAAGGAATTGACAACTAAGGCATACCATGTGTATCATTGTACCTTTACACTTACAAACTTATAATTATGCCAAAACAATTCCATTAACTTAGGGGAATTTCTCAACCCCCTTTGTTCATTTAATCAAATTTGGGGAATGCCTCGACCCCTTTTTGTTTTATCAATTCAACATCGAGGAATGCATCGACCCTCGAGCTTCCAATTGTAAAAGTCAAGCATGGATAACAAGGCCTTCAAAATTCATGTTTATCAGTTTATCCATTTGTGAAATGCCATAGTATAGATAAGTAAATCAAATCATATGACAAACAGTCTTTCAAATCCAATTACACAAGTGGGTTGAGGGAACACAATTTATAAACTAACTTTCCAACAACAAAACATCAATTTGGGGGATTAACTCATTCACCTTTCAAATTCTCATACCCAAGCACCCAATTAGTTCAAAAATCATTGATAAAGCACAAACTATGCATATTAAATCATGAGGATTCAATTCAAGTAACATTTGTTCCAAAACCCCAAGCCCTTATTCATAAACTACAATTAAATCATATGAGTAACAATTTAAATACATGATTACAAAAAAATAAGCTTTGGGGAAGAGTAACATACCTGAGATATTAAGAATTACGGATAGAAATCAACCTTTGAAAGCTCTAATTGTCAATTCCTTAGAAATCATCTAGTGTTCTTAACTTACGGATTTGAGAATGTTTGAGAGAGTGTATTTGATGGTTAAGTGTTGAGAATAGATTCCCCAACATATTTTATGTTCGTGGGTCTTAAGTGAAAGAGGGAATTTACCAGAGGGACCTTAAATAAAAGTTGCAAATTTGTTGCTTATGACGGCGGGTTACCCTACGTCTCATGAGGACATATTATGACTTATCACCAAGAGTCGTCGTCTGGATAGAAACATAAGGCACCCATACTGGTCTGATTATGAGTTGTACCCTACGTCTTGTACTCGGACCTTATGAATCTTTATGTATTATTCATACCCAAACATAAACTTTGGGTAACATACTGGTCACCCTACGATTGGCACATCATGACTGGTACTGAGTCTTCAAGACTCATTAGGTACAAGTCATAACCAAGGAAATATTCACTGGTCACCCTAAAACGCAATCCCAGTGGCCTTTAAGGAGACCTTACGACTCATCTGGTAAGTCTTAGTCAGATAAGTGAGCTCAAAACTTAGTAATTTTCAGGCATAAAATTCGAGGGTGTTACTGTTAATGAGAGGGAAAAGATATTCAGCGTGATGCATGCAACTAATGTGGATAGTGTGGATTTTATTGCATATCACTTGAAGGATACGATATATCAGTGGTATGATAAGTGGGAGAGTCAAGGGTAAATAATGTTGAGCAGGCTACGTGGGAGTAATTTTTTGGTGCTTTTCTTGATTGTTTCTTTCCTCAGGAGTTTAGGGAGGATTAAGTTGAGGAGTTTGTGAAATTAAAATAAGGAAGGATGACTATAAATCAGTATGATTTGATGTTCCATCAGTTGTCTCGTTATGCTCCAAAATTGGTATCTAGCATGAGGGTTAGGATAACGAAGTTTGCTTCGGGTTTGTCTCGAGACTGGATACTAGAGTGTAAGGCAAGAAGGCTGAATAATGACATGGATATATCTAGGATGGTGGTGTATATGTAGCATGCTAAAGATGAGAAAAAGCAAGCAAAAATGTGAGAGAAAAAAGTAAGAAATTTAGATATTTAGAAAAGGGTGGAGGCCAGCAAAACAGTAGTAAAGATGGTAGGCAGTGGGGTAAGAAAAAGGCTTAGGGAAATTCTAATTCCTATTCCGCGGCTAGTTCTACTTATCCCAAGTCGTCTGGTGATCATTACTTTCAAGATGATAGTGGATTGAAGACCCAGGGTGCTCAGAGCTAGGTTAGTGAAGATCAATTAGCTTCATCACATCCTTCTTGTAGATCCTGTGGATAGAGTCATTGTTTTTTTTGTGATGAGGGGAGGAATAAGTGTTTCATATATGGCCAACCTGTTCATTTCTAGAAAAACTGTCCTCCAGGCAATGTTGCTACTAGAGCGAATAAGGTTTTGGTCTCTACTTCTTCAGCTCTTGCACCAAAGGGTGATACCTCTAGTATCGACACTGGTTCTGAGGTTCTTTTTTTAATAATTTGTCCTTGTTATAAATAAATTTCTTAAAGTGTTTCTCAATTATTTGCCTAGTATTCCTCCTGATAGGGAAATAGAATTTAGTCTTAATCTTCTATTAGATACCCATCCCATCTCTATCCCTCCATACAAAAGGCTTAGACTAAGTTGAAAGAACTTAAGGAAAAATTAAAGGATCTTCTTGATAAGGGTTTCATCCATCCTAGTGTATCCACGTGGGGTGCTCCCACACTTTTTATGCGTAAGAAGGATGGTTTTCTTAGATGTGTATAGATTATCGACAACTAAATAAGGTGACGATGAAGAATAATTATCCTCTTCCTAGGATATATGATCTTTTTGACCAGCTTCAGGATACTAAGTACTTTTCTAAGATTGATCTTCGATTGGGTTATCATCAATTGAAGATTAGGGAGTTATATATTCCTAATACTTTCTTTCGAACCCAATATGGTCATTATGAGTTTTTGGTGATGTAATTTGGGTTGACTAGTGCTCCAGTTGCATTCATGGACTTAGTGAATCAGGTATTCAGACAGTTCATGGATTTATTCATGATTATGTTTATTGACAACATATTAGTATATTCTAAGAGTGAGGAGGACTATGCCAATCACTTCCATATAGTGTTGCAGATTCTTAAGGATCAATGATTGTACACCAAGTTTTTGAATTGTGAGGTTTGATTTAATGTTGTGACCTTTCTAGGTCATATTGTGACCAGTGAGGGGATCATGGTAGACCATTAAAAGTTGAGGCGGTTAAGAATGGCCTAGACCCACGACTCCAACCGATATTTAGATCTTCTTGGGTTTAGAAAGGTATAATAGGAGGTTAGTAGAGAGTTTTTCATCTATTATTTGCTCTGTTGACCAAGTTGACTCAGAAAAAGGTGAAGTTTCTGTGGTCCGATACTTGTGAGAGTAGTTTTGAGAAGATGAAGAATAAGTTGACTTCTTCTTTGATTTTGATCCTTCCTGGGGGTACTGATGGGTTTGTTATGTCTTGTGATACGCCCCATGCAGGAGTAGGTTGTGTGTTGATGCAGTATGGTAAGGTAGTGGCTTATGCTTCTAGGCAGGTGAAAGTTTATGAAAGGAATAACCCAACCCATAATTTAGAATTAGTGACTGTTGTGTTTGCTTTAAAGATTTGGCGTCATTACTTGTATAGGGTTCATTTGGATATCTTTTCACAACATAAAATCTTGCAATATGTGTTCACCCAAAAGGAGTTAAATCTCAGGCAAAGAAGATAGCTTAAGTTGCTCAAGGACTATGACATGAGTCTCCACTATCATCCAAGTAATGCTAATGTGGTGTATAATGCTCTTAGTAGGTTGTTCGTGGGTATCTTGTCTTATGTGGATGAGGAGAAGCGAGGATTAGTGAAGGATATTCATCGGTTGGACAATTTGGGAATTCGTCTTTTAAATTTTGAGGATGGTGGTGTGATTATACAGGAGGTGGTGAAATCATATTTTGGTGTAGAGTTTAAGGAGAAGCAGGTTTTGGAACCCATCTTGATGCAGATTAAGGATGATTTGGGTCAGTAGAAGGTCATGGCATTTGAGATTGGAAGAGATGGTATCCTTAGGTACCAAGGTAGATTGTGTGTTCCTGATGTTGATGGGCTGCGAGAAAGAGTTTTTGCTAAAGCTTATGAGTCAAGGTATATAGTTCATCCTGGTTCGATGAAGATGTATCATGATTTGAGGGAGATCTATTGGTGTAATAACATGAAGAGATATGTAGCCAATTTTGTGGATAAGTTTATGGTGTGTCAACAAGTGAAGGTGGAGCACTTGAGATCTAGTGGCATGTCTCAAGAGGTTGAGTTGCCTATGTGGAAGTGAGAGGTGATTAATATGGACTTTATTACTGGTTTCTTTCGGTCTTGAAATTAGAATGATTCGATTGGGTCATCATGGATAGGATGACTAAGTCTGCCCACTTCTTACCTGTGAGGACTACTTACACTGGAGAGGATTATGCGAAGTTGTATATTCTAGAGATCGTTAAATTGCTTGGTGCTTTAGTTTCCATCATTTCAGATCTAGGTGCACCATTCTCTTCTCACTTTTTGTGTTTGTTTCAGCAAGGCTTTGGCACACAGGTGAACTTTAGCACTGCTTTCCACCCTCAGAAGGATAGACAAGCGGAAAAGACCATTCAGACTTTGGAAGATATGCTAAAGGCCTGTGTGATCAATTTTGGTGGTAGTTGGGTTGATCATTTGTCTTTCATCAAGTTCGCTTATAATAATTATTATAACTCAATGATGGAATGTGGGAGGGTTGCACCACACAGTGAGAGACCAGTTCCCTTAGAGTAAGTCACAGGCAATCAAACAGTTAAGCACTTAAAAAACTAAAACCTTGCAGAAAAGTAAAGAACATAGTGATTTAACGTGGAAACCTCCTTGCTCAAGGGAGTAAAAATCACGTCTTTCCCTCATAATCTCCTAACAATCCACTATAATCAACCTCTTAAGTACAGATACCAATATGAACCTAACTCTAGGCTCCTCCTGCTTGCAATAACTCTACATCAAGCCTAACTTGACAACTCTGTCAAGAACTCACTTCAATATTGATTAACTCTAACCAATATTGAACTTAGGTAACTCTATCTAAGCACTCACACTAGAAAGCAAGGAAAACATTACTCTTATAACTTTGAGTAATTCATTTATAAATCAGGATTCAACTGAAGAACACTCACTCTTTTCAGTACATAGAGAAAAGCAAGAACTTGAGCAATACTTGAGCAGTGTAGCAGAATTGATTTTTCTCCTTTTTCACTCTTAAATAATCAGATTGTGAAAACTCACCAATTGAGAAATGTTCTTTTACTTTTACACTAGAGTAATGATTAGGATAGTAATCTGAATAGGCCAAGTGTCCTACAAAGGTACACATCTATAGAAATATAACACTTTCAATGATTAAGATGAAAAAAATATGCAAGTTTTTGAGGGTTTTTTTGTTAGATTTGATCTGTTTTGGGTATGTTTTGCAGAAAACCATAATTTGGATGATAAATTCATGAAAATGGTGAAAAAAGGCGTTTAGGTTACTTTTGGAGCGATTATGGAAGATTGGGATGTTTTCCATCTTGATCATGATTAATGCATGTTCGAGAGTCAAAGAAGAGCTAAAAATTGACTCTCGTCACCTACCAAGTCAACATGTGGCTGCAAGTAGGACCTATAGACTGCATGTACACAAAGCAAGTGCCAGAAAGTCAAAATCCTGAGAGCTGAACATTGCAGGATTTTTGCTCCTTCTACCTGCGCCCTGTGCCTGGGCTGCAGGTAGTAGCTACGCCCTGCCAAACCGCAGGTGTAGGGAGTAGGTGGCCACCGACCCAATTTTCTCCTATTTTATTCGGGCTTAGTTTTTAGGGTTTTCTCTTGTGCTATAAATACCTTTTATGTACTTTTTAGTCAGAGATATATGTGTGAGAGAAGAGATATGCAGAGTTCGACCCTTTTAACACTTAAAAACATATTTTGATTTCAAGATCTATCTTTGATCTTGGGATTCCATTGTATTGACTTTTATAGATTATTCAGTTTACGATTGTGGGTTCTCTTTCATATTATCATTGTGATTTCATCTTTCCTTTCCAACATAAATGCTATTGATTTCTTCACAATAATGAGTGGTTAAAACCAATAGCTAGGGTTGTGGAGACCCTGTAAAATTAATGAAGTAGGGAAAGTGCGATTATTGATGGGAAACCAATACCTATGGCAGACATTGCTTTATCTTTGATATGATTGATTTCTTAATGGGCGCAAGCATTTTGATCCCGCCTAGATATTGCTACATTCTCTAACAAAGGGGTAGTAACTAGGAAAAGATAAATACAACAGTAATTTGGGGTTTTAATAGTCTATTCGTTGCAGTATAATGGTATATGCGAATTATATTAACCTTCATCTAATAACTTGAGACTCAAAAGGTGATAGTTAATTGGGACTAGGTTAAGGGTTAGTAACGCAACACTCTGAGACTCAATAGGTAAAAGGTGAAATCCTTCTGCTTGTTCAAAAGACTATAGGAAGTACATAACTTATCAGTTCTGCATGCAAGGTATTAAGTTGTTTCAACCATGCACATAAACCTATAAAGTTGAGATGCCAAGGGGAATGCAATCCTAGTATTAACTCACGACTAATTTTCAACCACGTTAATATTGTTCTGTGTTCGAGATGATTACACACAAATCCCCCTATTTACTTTCTTGTTTTGCCCATAGACTGTAACCACTGAGATCTATAAAACCACGTGTTCTCTTGGGATTCAACCCCAACCTTAGTTTGGTTACCATATATTGACAACGACCGTATCATTATCTAAAAGGAGGTGTTGCTTGGATGTTATGAAGCAGTTTGTTACACTAGAAGACACAACTACACAGACCTTGTGACAATTGTATTTTTCTACGAAGACCTAGGGAACTAGTCCCTATTTGTTAGCTACTTATCATCAAAACAAGATATAGAAATTTTCCCCTTTTTTGATGATGACAAACCACAAAACTTGAGCATCAAAGTTATTCACCTTATTCAGTCGGTGTTATTACCATTGATGTCAATGAATGTTCCCCCAACCACTTTGCACTTTGCTTCTCTTTGTCACTACAACTTAGGGACCTGGTCCCTTGTTGTCAATTGACATCAAAAACTCAAATCATTCACTATGTGTCAATATTCCCCCTGTCAATATACTTCACCATCATTCAATGTTCATTTTAGCATTCTTCCCCCATTAATATGCCATCATTGCTTCAAAATTTAAGCATTCTCACATATCACCTATCATATGGTTGAATTTGACATATATGCACCTTCTTCATACCTAGTCCCTTACACACCATGTACATACACACACACACCTGGTCATACCTGGTCCTACCATATGAATTTTGTATTCTCTTTTTTGGAATCATTGAAAAGAATAACGGTAAACCAAAGATAAAGTAAGCACATATTAGTTAACTCATGGACACTGGAAACATTAACATTAGGAACAACTTTAAAGATAAAAAAGAGACAGATGAACCACACAAGCAAAAGATTCATTCATTGTTAAGAGAGATTAGTACCAATATATTATACTATAATAATCATAAAAGCTCTAATTCATCAAAAGCCACACTAGGACTAAGGATTAGAAACTGATACACAGAGATGACAAAGTGACATAGGGATGACAAGACTTAGGAAGAATGGGGCTGAGGAGAGAAGGATTTCAACAACAACTCCATTCTAGAACTCTCTGCAGCATGAACATTTATCAATTATTTAGTGAGGTCTTTAACTTCGAAATTCAGACCATGAACCTCCTGAGTGCGTTCTACAACCTTAATTTGGAACTTAAAATTTTCAGCTGCAAGTTATTCTGTGGCTCCAGGTCCCTCTAAGGATATCTTTTGATTCTGTATCTTTAAACATACTATCTTAGTGTCCTTTGCAGCCAACTAGATTCTCATCTCCTCCGTCTCTTTACTTGAATTCTCCTGAGAAGTAAAAAGTTCTGACACTTGGGACACAATTCTCACCTTTCCTTCAATGCATTCAGTTTCCACCAACGTTGTCAGACTAAACTTTTGTTTGATTTTTCTAGGCGTTCCTTTAGTCCCAACCACTCTAAAGTAGTCAAAAAATTTATTCAAGAAATACCCATACAACATCCCATGTGTTTCTTCTTTCTCAACAATCACTCATATGCTTCACCATAAGGGCAGGGAGACTTATCAGCTTAAACTTCTTAAACACTCAATTAGGAACAAATAAACAACAGATGCAATGGTCTTTTTCTCTGATCTGGGTAAAAGGACCTTATTTACCAAATCAAATACTAACTGAATCTCACTTGTCAGAAATTTCTTTCTTATACCTGCTATTGATGTTCCTCCTACCTTTGAAACATCTATTATGAACTCAGTTGAGGGTTGTTGCTTTACAATAGTCCTAACCCCTATTACAGGCATATTTATGATTTTCCCTAATGAATCTTCATCTATTTTGATTTGTTTTCCTTGCACTTCGATAGTCAAGCTCAAACCACATCTGAGAACTCTATAGTGTAATAGAATTCTCTCAACCCACCCTCAAAGACCATGGGAGTTAGTTCCTCCAAGAGGTGTAACCATCCCTAGTGTTACATATATTCCACCAATTCAACCATGCCTGGATTCTTATAAATCCTAGCATCAAACACTCTCCTTGAAAATACTTTCTGTGTTTTTAAAATCTTATTCCTTTGCACTCTTGACCTAACCTTCTTTTCTTCTTCTTTTCTTCTTCTCTTAAAAACACTACTTGTCTCATTCTTTTCAACAATTTTTCTCTTTTTGGGACCAGGTCCCTCAGAGATTTTTTTCTTTCTCTCAATAATATGTTTCCGTTTTATTCCTACAGGGTTACCATACTTTGAAAGAGAGGACCTGGTCCTTCCCGAGACATAAATTTCTTGTCTTCTTTTCTCTATTGTCGTAGCAACATCAGGATTAATGTTCTCATCCTCTCTCGCCTATACAACTTTAATTTTCTCCTCATCCACTACAATAACTTTCTTGAGTCTTCTTCTCATAGTACTAGAAGACTTTCTAGCCTTCATAGCATCAGCTAATAGCTTATTTTTAGACCCTCTAGTAGAATAAGATCTAATAACTTTTACCCTAGAATTGATCACTTTCTCTATGCCTTTATTGCCTCTTTGTTTTTTTAAGGACACCTTAAAGGTTTTTCATCCTCACCCTCCTCATTTGGAGATAGCACAATTTCATTATCCTTAGTCACATTATCTTTCTTACCAACTGTTTGCTTGTCAATGCTAATTGAGCTTTCCTTATGATCATATGTAAGCAGAAGCAAATTTTCAGCTACCCAGTCTACACTGTTGGAAAGGTCAGACCTCTTTACATGTATTTCTTGATCACATAATATAGAAAAAAGAGGGTTTGACTCAGAGGAAGTAGGGGAACCAGGTACTTGAAGGATTCTTAGGAATTCGGTATTTTCTAGTTTCTCATAAGAAATAAGGATTTAAGGGTTTATGGGTAATTTAGATTCTTTTGGGAAGGAGGAGTTTTGGTTTAAGAAGTTTCTTGTTCAATCGGTGAACCAAACCCTTGATTTGGATCCTCTATCAAATTTGATTCAATAGAAGTTTTAATGGTTGAAGACGTTTTAACATGGACAAGCTTAGTTAAAGGTTGAGGATTTTCGGGAGAGGACTCAGTAAGAAGAGTTAACATAGATTCTTGTTGAGGACTTAAGTAGAATTCTTCTATGATTTTGGGTGTTAAGGAATCAGAAGGTTCAATTTAGGATTGTTCTGATTGCCTTTTTGTAGCATTATCGAATTTAGGATCTTTTACAAAGGTTGACAAAGACGGAATGTTTGTCATTACAAGATTTTGTGAGTGAAAAAGTAAAGGGTCAATTTAATTCAAAGATGAAGTACAATTGGAAAAGATGGATTGAGTTAATTTTTAGAAAAGAGTAGAAGAAGATAAATTTGGTTTGGTGATTTAAGTGAAGTGACAATTGTCATTAAAAGTGCCTGACTTTAATTGGGCGACTCTTCACATTGTTTATGAATTGATGGATTTTGCTCATATAAGACATGACACGTGGCTTTTTAACAGAATTTCATGATTTTTAAAGAACATTGTTTGGTACTAACCTTGAGAGATGGGACCAAGTCCCTTTCTTTTTTGAGAGAATCCTTAATCTTGTGCAAGTCACATCTTTCCTCTTCCAAGGCTATTCCCATAGGAGTATACCTGCAAAGGTATTGTACTGAGTTAGACCAACATGTTCCTACTTTATCAAGGATACCTGTCTCCTGATCATAACAAAACTTAGGAAGAGAAACTGGATCATTTAGTAGGCCATATCAATTTGATCAATCCCAGATTCAACTTATTTGTTTCAATACACCACTTCATTCCATAGATAGTTCTGAAAATAGATCTGAAGAATAAATCCCATACTTAGCATTCTTTAAATTTCCAAGGTTGCTTCTGCATTGCCTTGAACCAGCCAACATCTTTCAGACCCTTCGTCACATTTTGAGATTACTTTTGGGATAGTATTGCTGAGAAAACCACGGGATTTCTGACTTAATCTCTTGTTTGGACTCTAAAATATGAAGTTATAATGTCAAAAGAGCATTTGTCTCTCTAGTTAGACCTTATGAGATGAGTGTTACTCAGACTGGTCCTTGAAGAGATAGACTGGACCCTTTTTGATATTTCTTCAGTTGGAGCAGAGTTTTGTATTCGAGATCTTGGATCAGCATTTATCATTTTCTATCAACCACACACTTTTTGATCCTTTTTACAATTTCTACATGAGACACTACCACTTTTAAGTGCCTTGAGAGAGAGAATACAATCATACCTTCTAGTCATGCTTTGAATATCTACTATCAATAAACTTGTTATGACTGCAATCCTTTTCTCCCTCCTACAAATAAATTCATTTGTTAGATTTGAAAACCCACTTGAGTTTGAGTTCCCAGTAAGAGGATAGAGGTGTAATCAAATCCTTATTTTCCTATCTAGGTAATGAGAGCTTCTTCCTATTTTTCAAAAGTCTAGAACCCTTAGGATAGACATTCCCTAGTTAAATATATCTAACACTATTTATTCTAGCTTTCATCCAATATTGACAATTTCATGTGACCATCTCTTCCATAATGAGTGCATCGAGGTTCTTGGACTTTGTTTCTGACATCCAGAACAACCTTACCTTGAGACTCAGATGATTGAGTTTTGTATTGATATCCAAGGATCTTACCATTTCTAACACCTTGACTAGTTAAATTAGAAAGGATCTGTGAGGATATGGTCCATTGTAGAGATTTGTTGAGTTCTTCTCTTAAACGGACCAGGTCTCTTTCTAATTCATCATTCTTATGGAGGGTAGTCATGAGATCATTTTGAGAGTCCCTCAATTTTTCTTCAGGCTCAATTTGAAGATTTGAGGCTTCTTTCTTCTCTTTACTATCAGAAGCATCTATTTTCTCCAGTTGACTTACCAAACTGGGATTTTCAAATTTCAACTTTGTAACTTATTCCTTAGTTTCAGATATCTGGAGAGTTAAAGCTATTAATTCAAGCTCCTAATCTTCTACTTTCTCTTCTAGAGCGTTTTCCTTTCCTTTATCAATAGTATTATTAACTTTCTCCAATTGACTAACTAAGCTTCGATTTTTAGATTTTAGCGTTGTAACATATTCCTTAGTTTTATCTAGAGAGTTAAAGCTATTAACTCAAGCTCTTGACTTTCTACCTTTTCTTCTAAAGCATTTTTTTCAGCAGTCATTTCACGCATAGAATCAATCAACTCATTAGCAAGCTTTTTTTATCTTTCTAGCAGAAGAGTTTTCCAAGTTTTCTTTAATGTCAGAAAGTGTTACCTCATTTTCTTCTTCATCTTCAGTGTTTTCCATAAGAGCAAACAAAGAATTAAAGGTCACTTTCTCTTCTTCCACTACCAGCATTGAAACATCTTCATTCCTTCCATCTTATTTAGATTCACTGGAAGAATCCCCCCAGATAGCGAAGGCCTACTTAACTGCAAAATCAGTTGTATCCTTTATTCATGATTTTATAGGGACTTGGTCCCTGCCCTTACCTTTGTCACCTCCAGTCTTGAGTTATTCCTGGTAATTTATTTTATGAATTGGATAGTCCTTGATAAATTCTCAGGACTTCCACATTTGTGACAAACTTCAACAGAACCTCCCTTCCTGTTACTGCTTCCTCTTCTTTGAAACTGACTACTTTTCTTCATTTCTCTAACAATCATTTTTGCCAAATAGGCATCATCAGTGTCTTCTTCACTTGAATTTGGCTTAAATGCCTTTAATGCCAGAGATTTTCTTTTTTTACTTCCTTATTCTCTTGCCCTTGTTGTTTCTTGAGTTCATGTGTCTTTAGATTACCAATAAGCTTATCCATAGTAAGAGTTTTTAGGTTCCTTACCTCAATTATAGCATCCACTTTGCTTTCCCAGGATTTATGCAGAACCACAAAAATTTTTCTCGCTTGTTTATATAAAGGAATCACTTCTCCTAAATAGTGCAACTCATTGGTGATTGAAGTAAATCTTGTATGCATCTCTCGGATAGTTTCTCCTCCTTTCATGGTGAAGGTTTCAGACTGAGTAGTCAATATATCAACTTTTGAATCCTTCACATCAGTGGTTCTTTCATGAGCAGTCTTCAAGCAATCCTAGATTTCTTTAGTATTTTCACATGCAGAAATCATGTTGTATTCATCAAGCCTTAGACCACAAATTAGTAGTTTCTTAGCCTTATAATTCTTCTATCTTCATCATCATATTCTCTCCTGCTTTTTACAACCATTCTAGTTATGACTCCTTCCTTGATCTCTCTTACTGGCACATAAGGACCATTAAGAATTATGTCTATAAGCTTACTGTCCTTAGCCATAATAAATTCAAACATCCTAGTTTTCCACCACCTGTAGTACTGTCCATTAAATCTAGGTGGTCTAATTATAGATTGCCTCTCTTCTAGATTAGGTAGAGCAGCCATGACAACTAAATCACTCTAGGTGTTAACCTTTTATAATGTTCTAGATCTGATACCAATTGATGGAACGTGAGAGGGTTGCACCACACAGTAGCGGACCAGGTCTATTAGAGTCAGTCACAAATAATTAACAGTTAAGCACTTGAAAAACTAAAACCTTGCTAGAAAGTAAAGAACACAGTTATTTAACATGAAAGACTCTTTTCTCCTCAGAAGCTCCCAACAATCCGCTCTAATCAACCTCTTGATTATAAACACCAATATGAACTTAACTCTAGGCTCCTCCTACTTGCAGTAACTCTACTGCAAGCCTAACTTGACAACTCTACCAAGCACTCACTTCAATATTGATTAACTAAAACATATATTGAACTTAGGTAACTCTACCTAATAACTCACACTAAAAAGAAAGGAAAACATTGCTCTTATAACTTTGAGTAATTCATTTACAAATTAGGACTCAACTCAAAAACACTCGAGTATTGGGATGGCTCCTTTTGAGGCTCTTTATGGTAGGAGGTGTAGATCTCCTATTGGATGTTTTGAGGTTGGTGAGACTAGGTTGTTCGGTCTGAACTTGGTTCACTAATCAATAGAGAAGGTGAAGGTGATTCGAGATAGACTTAAGACTGCTCAGTTTCTATCTCGAATCACTGAGCAGTCTTAAGTCTATCTCGAATCACCTTCACCTTCTCTATGGCTTAAGCCATTAACCAATTGGATTTTCCTGGGTTGTGCGGCTAACATACATTGGGACCCTTTCAATAGGGGGAGCTGGACCCATATAGCCCGTGGGTGCCCTTAGGAAGGTTAGAGCTACACAATCCAAGTTAATGGTTTTAAATTTCATGCTAAACCTTGTTCCCTGTGCCAACATCTTTTATGTATATGTATGTGTATGTGTATGTGTATGCGTATGTATACATATATGTGAACATGTACATTGAGTTTGAATTAGATTTTGAACTAGCATTATTTTATCCTTATCTTGAATTACATGTTAGCGTTCATCCTGCTAACCATCTCTGTATGTTGTATCTCACGTGATGTTGGGAACGGAGACACTCTTTGCTTTTTCTGCACACTGATTAGGTGATTTCTGGATCGATTGTGAGTCATCTTGAAGTGATGAGATTTCATACTTCGGAAGACCCTTATCTCATGCTCTGGTTTATTTTGTTTTAGACTATTACCTTTCGGACTCATTTTGGCTATGGTTGGGGACATGTCCTGACATAGGTTGTCTTTTGGTTGTTAGAGGCTTTGTGGATTACTATGGATTGGGATGAATGTTAAAGTTCTTAGATTTCTTTATAAGTAAGTTGAGTTTCCTATCTTGTTAGATGTTCAAAACTCACCCGCTGCTAGTTGTATTGTGTTCTGTTGGGCTAGGCAAAGGGGGTGGTCTCTGGCCCTCGGCGGACTTGAGATTCCTGTCACGATCAAGCCTTGGTTCGGATCGTGACATTCCCTTTCTTATTCCTCCATTTAAAATTCAATAATCATTCCTTCACAAACCACTGCCAATAACTACTAGAAAAAACAGGAAAAGCTACCACATGTCACTTTTCCTAATTTTGCAACCACAAAAGTAACCAAAAGTTGTGGTCTAAAAAACAGTAGTTGCTTTTTTAAAAGCGACCACATGTGATTGTTTTTTTTAAAAAAATATTTATAATTCAATATTAATTTTTTAAAAAAGAAAAGAGTTTATCAATTTTTTTAATTCAAAAAAATGACTACTAGTGGTCACTAAATTTAACTAAATAATTTTAAAAATAAAAACGACCACAAGTGAGCACTTTTTATATATATTTAATCAATTATTTAATAAAAGTGACCACATGTGGTCGCTTTTATTTAAATTAATTAATTAATTAATCTATATCTATATCTATATCTATAATATATTAAAGTGTGAAGGACCTTAGAAATGTCGTTTGAACTTTTCGCCCTTCATTAAAAGTCTTTACTTTATATAAAATCATCTTTTTCTTTATTTTTTCTAATATTTAAAAGTTAAAAATTATTTAAATATATTTATGATAAAACCTTTCCTTATTAGAAGTCATTAGAATTAATGATAACTAATACTTTTTTCATTAGTTTAAGAATTCTAAATCAAGTAAATTTGATTTTAAGAAGATTTAAAAAATCTGTAAATCTACATTTACAAGGACTCCTAATATATGAAAGGAAAAATTAGAAAAAGACTCCTAAAATATATGAAAAGGAGAATTAATATTTAGGTGCATGTAATTTAATTTATTAAGTGCATGTAATTTAATTTAATATTTTTTTACAATAAGGATATTCCTTAATTTTGGATCCTAACGTGCATTACTAGTACGGGAGAAATATTATCTTACAAGGCAATTATACATTATTTAAATTTTTGAAATTAACTAAAGTCCTTATTTCATCTAGATAAGAAATCATAATATTTAATACTCCTGAATCAATTAAAATTTCACCTTATATAAAAAGAACTTTTACAACTCTATTTATGTAATATTTTCAATCAAATTTTACAAGAAACATAAACATTGACTTATTTTATTTTTAATTTTGTCTTATTTTGATTTTGATTCGAGTCATATTAATGCGTTCATTGTCATCATCCACTTTGTCTTTCTTTATTTGATTTTCAGTTCACTTAGTTCTTGTGCTCATTGTCATCATCCTCTCTGTCTTTCTTTATTTGACTTTTCAGTTCACTTTTTTCTTTCTTTTGTCTTTACTTTTGCAGGTTCCAAAACATACGTAAGGAAAAAACAAATTTATATATAGAATTTTCTTATTCAATGAAATCTTGAGAGTATCTATGATTAAGACGATAAATTTGTTTGTGATTTGAGGTAAGTTTTAAAATTTTTATTATATTTTTGAAGTTTAGGATAAATAATTATTATCTATTCTTGATAGACAACTATTATTTGGGAAGTTAATAATTAATCATGTATTCTTAATAGATAAATGTTAAATTGATAAATATTTTATGATTTTTATTTTTAATGACTCATATGCAATTAATATTTAAAATTAAGTTATTTGTAATTTTAAAGTCCTAAAATATATATTAAGAAAGAAAATATTATCAATAGTGTAGGTAGATTTTATGTTGAAAGAGGACTCCTATTTTTATTGTTTCATGGACTCTATGCGTATGTTGCATATGTGTTCATTTTTTAAAATATTTTACACTTCACATTAATTGTTTTATCAAATTTACTTGAAACTTACGTAATGAACTGATACTAGCATATATTTTTCTTGTTGGTAATTAACTTTTACAGTAAGAGAATGGCAGTAACATGTAAGCTGCCACCAGCCCACCATAGCTCTTTGATACGTATTTATATTTATCTATATCTATAATCTATAATCTATAATTTATATCTTTAATATATTAAAAATATGAAGGGTCACAAAAATATTATTTGAATTTTTTGTCCATCATTAAAAATCTCTACTTTAGACAAAACCGTCTTTCACTATTTTCCTAATATTTAAGAGTTTGAAAATTAATTAAATAATTATAGTAAACTTTTTCTTATTAGAAGTCATTAGAATTAGTGACAATTAATACTTTTTTCATTAGTTTAAGAATGATTTTAACAAGATTTGAAAAATCTTGAAATAATTTTGAAAGCACCGAAATAAGAAAAATATAAGAAATACCAAATTTGTAAAAGTTTTAACTAAGTAATCAAAGATTTTCTAAAGATTTAACTTTAAAAATAAGGAAAGATTTTAAATATAGAAAAAAAAAATAGTCGTACAACAATTATGGTTCAAACCTATGTGTCTCTCTTAGCCTCTAGCATCAAGGAAAAGAGGTGATTCATGACAAATGCAAAAGTGACGATCTATTAACCACTTGAAACTTTTGATGGTAAAACATATATGTGCTTACAATAAAATATATGTTAAGTTTACATTATTATATTAAAGTGTGAAGGTTTTTTGAGAAGTACAGTTTGAAGGATCTTTGAGAAGTGATTTAAACTTTTTACACTTCAATAAAAATCTTCATAATAGACAAAATCGTCTAATTTTAAATAATCAAAAGTTACACGTGCGAGACACATGTGGCTCAACTAGTTTATATAAAAAAGCGACCACATGTGGTCGCTTTTGTTTAAATTAATTAATTAATTAATTTATATATTAAAAATGACCACATGTGATTCCTTTTATTTAATTAATTATTTATATTTTGTAAAAAACGACCACATCTGGTCGCTTTTATTTATTTAATTAACGGTTATATATATATATATATATATATATATATATATTAATTTGCACACAAAAGCGACCACATGTGGGCATTTTTATTAAATTGATTAGTTAAATTTATAAAAAGCGATCACATGTGATCGCTTTAATTTATTTAATTAATTAAAATATTTTATAAAAAGTGACCACATGTGGTCGCTTTAATTAATTAATTAAATATTTTTGTATATTTAATTGATTATATTTTTGTAACATAATCAACCATTTATGGTCAATTTTTCTGGTAATTTTGCCTAATCGACCACCCGTCGTCGATTTTTCTAGTATTTTTGTAAAAATAAATTGCAGCACATAAGCTGCATTTCCATATCAAACCTTCTATACAAAACAACCAGCCAATCAAATTTCAACATCAAAAACAATGTTAACATCCAATCAACCATTATCAAACTGCATACAGTAAATTCAAATTATTAGCACACGCACAATAAGCTTTATAAATGTTCCCAAAATAAAACTAAAAACCATAAAACATAAAAGAGAGTACTAAGCTACTATTCTGGATCCTCATCCATAAAATCAAAATCCTCTGGAGTGTAATAATCATCAAGAGGGCTTAGGTCTTTCGCATTGTTTTCATTTGCGATGCAGTTTCCTCCTCTTCCGTCCTTGCCCTCTCAGTCTGTGCAACAAGCTCTTTGTACACATTACTTAAAGTTAAAAAGTAGTTAGTCCTTACAAAATGAATATAAGAAAATGACCCTTTTAGAATCTTATAGAAAATGACGATTTGTTATAAAAAGAACACACATCCATTTTCAAGTCATTAACACACATTTCAAGTAACTACACTTAACCATTTTTAAGTTCCTAATTCACATTTCAAGTCACTACGTACCTTAACCATTTTCAAAATTCAAGTTCACATTTTTAAGTCTTTAATCTACATTTTAAATAACTAAACCATTTTCAAGTCACTAGTACACATTTCAAGTTACTACACTTAACCATTTTCAAAACACAAGTTCACATTATTTTCAAAACACAAGTTCACATTCTCAAGTCACTACCAATAACTATTTTCAAGTCACTATTACACCTTCCAAGAGACTACACTTACACATTCAAGTCATTAGTACACATTTCAAGTTACCACATTAGTACACATTTCAAGTTACCACACCCAACCATTCTCAAGTCCTTAATTCATATTTAAAGTTACTACACTTAACTATTTTCAAAACACAAGTTCACATCCTCTAGTCACTATCAATAACTATTTTCAAGTCACTATTACACATTCCAAGATACTACACTTAACTATTTTCAAGTAACTAATTCACATTTCAAGTGACTACACTAAACCATTTTCAAGTCACTATATAACGCCCCGAGTCTATACCCCAGACTCTACACGGTGCTAGTGACCTCGAAGGACCACCAGCTAACCCATGACTGGTACCTGTTGTGAGCACTGATTAATAACAACACTGCAATGATAATATATCTGAAATAAATACAGAAGATAGGTTGAAAATCGCTAGAAGGTTCATAACTGAAACAAATACTGAATACTGAAACATCTGTCTGAAATACTCTAGTCTGAAAGCATCTAACTGTCTGAATATGGAGTTGATGGGACAAGCCACCAACTAACTCCAACTACTGCATACTGAAATATTGAAATAATACTCTGTCGTCATACTATAAGGACTCACCACTAAGTCTGTTGCGGATAGGATGGGCAGCTAAATACGGTTAGGAGCCCGTGCATCTGAACCTATGATATAAAACATCATAGCGCAAAAGAAAGTTATGCATCAGTACTTTGAATGTACTGGTATGCTAAGTGAGGTAGGCTGATATGCATAGGTTCATATGCATGAACAAATAACTGACTGAATAACATGAATATAACTGAATGAAAATATATGTATAACTAAAAGATGATGAAATACTGATTATGTAACTGTGCACATATCTATATATACTGTGACTGAGATCGCAGTAACACTGGGTACTGAGTTCTGATAACTGAAAGACTAATATCTGAGTTTACTGGTTCTATAATACTGATAATTGAATGAGTATTTCTAACAGTCCTAATTCTGTGGAACTGTGCTAAGTTCTATACCGAGCTGAGTTACTATGTTTGACAGTCCTGATTTTGTAGAACTGAACTGAGTTCTATACTGAGACTGAAATTGAAACTATGAGAGGTAATCATCTAACCGACATGCCCCTTCTCTGAACTGATTTGGGGTCCAACCTGTATCCTAATTGGAAGAGTGTTAGTACCGTGCCGTGGGTAAAGACAAGTGCTGAGTCACCCTCATCATCCAGGTGCTCTAAATGAGAATGGTGGTACCCTTAACTGACAGGTAAGACACCTCATCAACCCTCAACTAGAAGGTTGATATCTCAAATTACGCTGGCAATGTAGTTTTGAAACACAAGGATTGTTTTTAAGGATCACACCTTCTGCTGGTAGGTGAGTCCCCATCTTGGGTTCACTCGGTGCTGAATCCTACTCCCAACTAAATAGACACTGAACAAATTTCTAAACTGTACAAGGCTGGACTGATCCGTAACTAATCGTGCTGTCTAACTGAACTGAACTGAGTTCACTGGGTTCTGTTAACTGACGGAGTACTACTGAGTTATGTTAACTGACTGAGTTTACTGAGTTCTAAGCTGGTTACTGAACTGAGACCATGATTGATTTCTGAGTACTATTGTTCGTAACACTATTGAGACTGCTCTGTAACTACTATAGCTCTAGATAAACAACTTGATTTTTTAGGTATTAAAATATCCCCAGGACTCGATAACATGAAAGGTAAAGCATAACATAAACTTGAAAAGCATAACAATGTTCACTTGCTCACAACTTATCCATAGAGGTATTTTATCAAACACTTGAAAGATATAAGCTTGTACATGTGCTAGCATGTCATGATTTTTCACCTTTAATTCACGTGAGCAATTTATCAAGCACTTGGGGATCATAATCTATACACATAATACTAAACAACATGTTGGAATCATACTTTCAAATCCTAATTTGCAAATCAAGGGCTTTTAACATGAATTCACTTGATACTCCATACATGATAAATAATTTCACATGAAACTTGAAATAAACCATGGATTAGAACATAATTTATAGCATAATTATAAATACACTCAAATCCAACATGGAATTCATGAAATCAAATAACTTATATTTTAAAAGATTTTCTTGAACTCCAAGGGTAGAAGGAAACCCTTGGATGAACACTTCACATGCCTTGGTACTTGAACTAGTAAAGATTGATGGTGCATTCTTGAAGCTTGAATTAGAAGCCCTAGGGTTTTGTTCTTGAGTAATTTTGAGAATAGTGAATGGATTTTGCCTCTAAAGTGGCCAAATCTTATGTTTTTGGGGATGATATAAGGTGGGAAAAGACCCAATTTCCCCCTCTGGACGGGGGCTTCTACTAACTGAAAATGTGTCCAGTGACGCACAGCCCGACGCTCCATGTCGATGGGATCAATGCTATGTCCGATGCACCGCGTTGTGTCTACGTCGGCTAACTGGAATTTGACACTGGGAGTTGGGAAAAACATTTATCAATGAGATAGGCGATGCGGCGCGTCGAGATCGCGTTGATCCATTGGTTTGGACTTCAAAACGTGCCTCAAATGATGTTCAAAAAATTTGAAACTCACCCATGAACGCCTACTGATATTCCTAATCATAAATCAACAAAATATTGGTATTTTAAGGTCGTAAGGATCGTGAAATAAGATTGCCAACTTAAAAGGCTAAAATAAATTTTAAGTGTAAACACTTAGCTGAAATTTCTAAGTTTGGGACCTCTTTTCATGCTTTAAGAGGCTGAGTTAGGCTTAGAATTTTGCAGTGTCTTACAGTATCTCCCCCTTGGGAACATTCATCCTCGAATGATACTGACTAAGCTGAGAATACTGATAGACTAAACTTATATACTTGACATGCATCTCGAAGCATGTTTTCATGACTGAAACTACTGATATACTGAGTTTTCATACTGAACATGCATAACTGAAGCATGACTGAAACTGAATCCTGAAAGCATGTCACATGACTGAGCTGTTTCATAAAGGTATGCATGATATGAGAATGCTATCCAACTGAACTGATATCAAACTCATAAAGGAAATCTGAATATGGAACTGAGTAAATTCGACGAGAACTATTACCTTAAGCTGAATTTGAATTTGCGGAGAAGAGGTGAGGATACTTGGTCTGTATATCTGCTTCTTCTTCCCAAGTAGCTCCCTCAACAAAATGATTTCTCTAAAGAACTTTGACCAGAGGAACTTCTTTGTTCCTTAGTCTTTGAATCTGACGATCAAGGATTTCTACTGGGATCTCTGCATAAGAGAGGTTATTCTTAACATCTATGCCCTCTATAAGGACTATGGATGCTGGGTCACCTATGCATTTCTTTAGCAAGGAGACATGAAACAATGGAGGGACTGAAGCTAAGTCTAAAGGCAACTCAAGCTTGTAAGCTACCTTTCCCAAATGACTGAGAATTCAGTAAGGACCAACATATCGGGGACTGAGCTTCCCCTTTTTGCCAAACCTCTTCACTCCTTTTATAGGAGAGATTTTAAAATATACATAGTTACCAACCTCAAACTCGAGATCTTTTCTTCACACATCTGCGTACGATTTTTGCCGGCTTTGAGCAACCTTGAGCCTGTACCTGATCAATTGAACTTTCTCTAAGGTATCAAATACCAAGTTAGGCCCTACCGCTGCATCCTCACCCACTTCAAACCAACCAATGGGAGAACACATCTCCTCCCATAAAGTGCCTCAAATGGAGCTATGTAAATGCAAAAATGATAGTTGTTATTATATGCAAACTCAATCAGTGGGAAATGGTTATCCCAACTGCCCTTAAAGTCAACGGTACATACTCTTAACATATTTCTAGAGTTTGGATGGTCCTTTATACTTGACCATCTATCTGAGGGTGAAAGGCTCTACTGAGGTGAACTTGGGTACCAAGACCCTTTTGGAAGGTTTTCCAGAAATAAGAAGTGAACTGAAAACCTCTATCTGAAATATTGGATAACAGAACTCCGCCCAATTTAACCAACTCTCTAACATAGAGCTTGGCATAATCCTCGGCTGAATAAGAGGTATGGACTGGTAAAAAATGAGCTGATTTGGTCATCCTGTCTACAATGACCTAAATAGAATCATACTGACGATGAGTGAGGCAAACCCATCACAAAATCCATATTCACCTCATCTCACTTCCAAGTGGGAATACTAAACTCCTGCATAGATCCACTAGGATTCTGATACTCGATCTTAACCTGCTGATATGTTGAGAACTTAGCTACAAACTCTGTAATATCTCTCTTTATCCTACTACACCTATAGACTTCCCGTAAGTTGCGGTATATCTTGGTGGCCCCTAGATGAATTGAGTAACGCGCACCATGTGCTTCTACAAGGATCTGCTTTCTTAAGTCATATACACCTGGAACACATAGCCGACCTTGGCAACGCAACACACCATCTCCCACTTGGGAGAAAACCTCAACTTTCTGATCCCTGACTACCTTTTTCATCTTAATAAAACTAGGATCTCTGTCCTACATTTTCTTCACTTCAAAAACCAGAGATAATTTTGAACTTTTCTGAACACATACACTACCTTCTGTTGAGTTGACTAAGCGGACATCTAGCCGGGTAAGCTGATGGACTTTCTGAACTAACTTCTTCTTACCATCCTCTACATAAGCAAAACTACCCATCAATATCCTACTGAGAGCATCAACCACTATATTGGCCTTGCCCAAATGATACGGAACACTCATGTCATAGTCTTTCAACAACTCCAACCACCTTCTCTGACGGAGGTTTAGGTCTTTCTAAGAAAACACATAATGCAGGCTCTTATGGTCTATGAACACATCAACATGCACCCCATACAAATAGTGCCTCCAAAATTTTAAGGTAAACACTACAGCTACTAACTCAAGATCATGAGTGAGGTAGTTCTTTTCATGGGGCTTAAGATGTCTAGGAGCATAGGCTATGACCTTACCTCTCTATATCAAAACACACCCCAAACCAACTCTGGAAGCATCACAATATACCACAGACCCGTCTGAACCATTTGGTAAAGTCAAAACAGGGGTTGTAGTGAGTCGAGTCTTCAACTCCTGAAAACTCCTCACAAGAGTCTGACCACTAGAATTTGACTCTTTTTTGAGTCAATCTGGACACGGGGGATGTAATAGATGAAAATCCCTTAACAAACCATCAGTAATAGCCTGCCAAGCCCAAGAAACTACTAATATTTGATTGAGAGATGGGTCTGGGCCAGTTTCTTACTACTTTAGTCTTTTAAGAATCAACTCTAATGCCATCATTGGAGACTATATGGCCAAGGAAGGCATTGATCTTAGCCAAAATTTTCACTTACTGAATTTGGCAAACAACTGATGGGCTCTGAGGGTCTGTAACACTATTCTGAGATGGTCTGCATGATCATGTTCACTGCGAGAGTAGACAAGAATGTCATCAATGAATACTATGATCAACATATCCAAGTACTGTTTGAACACATGCTTCATTAAGTTCATGAAGGATACTGGGGTATTAGTAAGACTAAATGACAAGACTAGGAATTCAAAGTGACAATACTAAGTTTTGAAAGCTATTTTTGGAACGTCACATTCTTTGACTCTGAGCTAATGATAGCCTTATCTAAGGTCTATCTTGGAAAAATAACTGGCACCCTAAAGTTGATCAAACAAGTCATCGACTTTGGGAAGTGGAAATTTGTTCTTGATCGTGACTTTGTTCAACTGACAGTAGTCTTTACACATTCTAAGAGAACCATCTTTCTTATGCACGAATAGAACTGGTGCACCCTAAGGTGATACGCTATTCCTGATGAATCCTTTATCTAGGAGATCTTTCAACTGTTCTTTTAACTCTTTAAGTTCTTCTAGAGCCATTCTGTATGGTGGAATAGAGATGGGTTGGGTATCTGGAAGAAGGTCAATTCCGAATTCCGAAGTTGATTTCCCTCTCGAAAGGAACTCCAGGAAGATCTTTGGGAAACACATCTAGAAATTCACATGCTACTGATACTGACTCAAGAGTAAGGGTTTCTGAACTAGAGTCTTAGACTCGGATGAGATGGTAGACATATCCCTTAAATATCATTTTTCTTGACCTAAGGTAAGAAACTAGTTGACCCCTAATTGCTGAAGTAATATCCCTCCACTCTAGGATGGGTTCATTCAAAAACTAAAAATGGATAATTTGATTTCTGCAATCAACTAAAGCATAGCATGAATGAAGCTAATCCATGTCGAGAATGACATCAAAGTCTATCATCTCTAATTCTACTAAGTCTACGGAAGTAACTTTCTGAGACACCATAACCGGACAGTTCCTGTATACACACAGAGCTATGATAGATTTATCCACTGGGGTAGAAACTGAGAAAGGCTCTGCTAGAATTTGGGGCTAACTCCAAAATCAATGACTATATAAGGAGTGACAAAGAGCAAAGAGACTCCTGGATCTCGCAAAGCATAAACATATAAATGATAAAATTATAATGTACCAGTGACCATATTAGGAGAACTTTTCTGATCCTGTCGGGACTGAAGTGGATAGAGTCTATTGGGGTGTTGCCCACTGGTGGCACTGGAAGCAGCACCCTACTAATTCAGGTGACTGGACTGAGCTGAGGGATGATTATACTGGCCTTGGGAACCTGACTGAGGTTAATCTCTGACCTTAGGTCCTGGCTTGCTACATCCAAAACATACTTCACTACCAGCTTTACAAATACCCTAATGGTTTCTGCCATATTTCTAGTAAAGAGAATTCGTTCGGGCACTGCTAACACTACCCTGGGGTTTAGGGCCAGTAGCCCTGTCTTTGTTGCCATCTCTAAATTTTGGCACTGGAGCACTAGATGAGGACGAAGTTGGAACTGAGGATTTTGGGTGGAACTGAGAACGATTACCACCCTCTGACTTGGGCTGGGTGAAGCTGAAGCTACCTATTCTATCTTTGTTATTCTTCCTCTCCTTCTCCCTATTCTTAGCCTCCTCTATCTGCTAGGCATAGACCATGATCCTGGATATGTCCATGTCTTTAATCAGCATTGCGGTCCTACACTCCTTGACCACATTGTTAGACACCAGGCACGAACTTACTCATCTTAGATCTACTATCTGCTACCATATGAGGAGTGTATCTGGTTAGTTATGTAAACTTGAGAGAATAATCTTTCACTGTTATGTTGCCCTGCTTTAGATTTATAAACTCCAAAACCTTAGCTCCCTTAATTCCAGTGGGAAAAACCTATAGGAAAGCAGTGGTAAACTCCTCCCATTCTATGGGCCCTACATCTGCAGCCCTCTTTGCATTCCGCTTCTTGAACCATGAGTGATCTATATCCTGTAACTGATATGCAGCCAACTCAGCACTCTCACTTGTTGTCACCCCCATAATATCTATAACTTTCTGCACCTGATCAAGGAACTCCTATGGGTCCTCATCTGACTTAGACCCTATAAAAACTGGAGGATTTATTTGAGTGAAGTACCGAATTCTAACTGCAGCAGTATTGGCCACTGGGTTAGCCGGAATAGCTACTAGCCATTCATTTTGAGCTGCAACAAAATTGGCTAGGGTGGTGAAAGCGGCTCTGAATTCACCATGGGAGACATGCTCATCCAGGGGAGATGGCTGGACGAGCTGAGGTGCTGGCTAGTCTCCCATTCCTCTCCCATTATTCCTTCTTGGAGGAATATTCTATAACGAAAGGGAAACTTGAGTTAGACAGAGAGTTCAACTTGAGCTCATGCTCACTCGCACGATATGAATATTGAAAGAGGGGAATCTTTTACTAAAAACTTCTCATAGCCTCTTGTCCATAAGTATGGCGCGCTACACACCCATGTACAAGACCTTACTAGATATGATTTTCAGACTTTCTAGGACTCTATTAAACCTTAGGCTTTGATACCAAGTTTGTAACACCTCGGGTCTATACCCCGGATGCTACACGGTGCTAGTGACCCCGAAGAACCACCAGCTAACCCATGACTGGTACCTTCTGTGAGCACTGATTAATAACAACACTACAATGATAATATATCTAAAATAAATACTGAAGATAGGCTGAAAATTGCCATAAGGTTCATAACTGAAACAAATACTGAATACTGAAACATCTATCTGAAATACTCTAGTCTGAAAGCATCTAACCTTCTGAATATAAAGTTGATGGGACAAGCCCCTAACTAACTCCGACTACTGCATACTGAAATACTTAAATAATACTTTATCCTAAAACTATGAGGACTTACCACTAAGTATGTTGCGGATAGACTGGGCTGCTAAATATGGTCAGGAGCCCGTACATCTGAACCTATGATATAAAACATCATAGCATAAAAGAAAGGTATACATCAGCACTTTGAATGTACTGGTATGCTAAGTGAGGTAGGATGATATGCATGGGTTCATATGCATGAACAAATAACTGAATGAATAACATGAATATAACTGAATGAAAATACATGTATAACCAAAAATTAATGAAACACTGATTATGCACACTATGTATATATCTATATATACTGTGACTGAGATCGCAGTAACCCTGGATACTGAGTTCTGATAACAGAAAGACTGATATCTGAGTTTACTGATACTGCAATACTGATAACTGAGTGACTATTTCTGATAGTCCTGATTCAGTAGAACTGTGCTGAGTTCCATACCGAGCTGAGTTACTGTGTCTGACAGTCTTGATTCTATAGAACTGAATTGAGTTCTATACTGAGATTGAAACTGAAAATGTGGGAGGTAATCATCTAACCGACATGCCCTTTCTTTGAACTAATTTGGTATCCAACATGTAACCCTAGTTAGAAGGGTATTTGTACCATTCCATGGGTAAACACAAGTTCTGAGTCACCCTTATCTAGCAGGTGCTCTAAATGAGAAAAGTGGTACCCTCAACTGGCAAGTAAGATGCCTCATCAACCCTCAAACAGAAGGTTGATGTCTCAACCTATGCTGGATACGTAGTTCTGGATCACAAGAACTACTTCTAAGGATAACACCCTCTGCTAGTAGGTGAGTCCCCATCCTTGGGTTCACTCAGAGCTGAATCTTACTCCCAACTGAATAGACATTGAACAAATTTCTAAACTGTACTAGGCTAAACTAAACTGTTACTGATCGTGCTATCTAACTGAACCAAACTGAGTTCACTGGATTCCACTAACTGATGGAGTACTACTAAGTTCTGTTAACTGACTGAGTTTACTGAGTTCTGAACGGGTTACTGAACTGAGATCATGACTGATTTCTGGTAATACTGTTTGTTACACTACTGAGACTATTTTATAACTACTGTAGCGCTAGATAAACAGCTTGATTTTTTAGGTACTAAATACCCCCAGGACTCAATAACATGAGAAGTAAAGCATAACATAAACTTCAAAAGCATAACAATATTCACTTGCTCACAACTAATCCATAGAGGTATTTTATCAAACACTTGAAAGATATAATCTTGTACATATGCTAGCATTTCATGATTTTTAACCTTTAATTTACATGCGCAATTTATCAAGAACTTGGGGATCATAATATATACACATGATACTAAACAACATGTAGGAATCATACTTTCAAATCCCAATTTTCAAATCAAGGGCTTTTAACATGAATTCAGATGATACTACACACTTGATAAATAATTTCACATGAAACTTGAAATACACCATGAATTAGAACACAATTTACATCATAATCATGAATACACTCAAATCTAACATGGAATTCATGAAATCAATTAACTTATAGTTTAAAAGAGTTTCTTGAACTCTAAGGGTGGAAAAAAACCCTTGGATGAACACTTCACATACCTTGGTGCTTGAATTAGTAAAGATTGATGGTGTGTTCTTGAAGCTTGAATCTTGAATTGAAATCCCTAGGGTTTTGTTCTTAAGTAATTTTGAGAATAGTGAATGGATTTTGCCTCTAAAGTGGCTAAATCTCGTGTTTTGGGGGTTGATATAAGGTGGGAAAAGACCTAATTGCCCCCTTTGGACACGGGATTCTATTGACTGAAAATTTGTCCAATGATGCATAGCTCGACGTGTCGCGTCGATGGGATCGACTCTATGGCTGACGCACCACGTCGGCTCACTGTAATTTGATGCTAGGAGCTGGGAAAAACATTTATCAACACGATAGGCAATGCGGCACATCAAGATCGCGTTGATCCACTAGTTTGGACTTCCAAACATGCCTCAAACGATGTTGATCATGAATTAACATAAAGATCGATATTTTAAGGTCGTAAGGATCATGAAATAAGATCGTCAACTTATGAAGGCTAAAATAAATTCTAAGTGTAAACACTTAGCTGAAATTTCTAAGTCTGGGACCTCTTTTTATGCTCCGAGGGGCTGAGTTAGGCTTAGAATTTTGTGGGTTCTTACACACTAATTCACATTTCAAGTGACTACATTTAACCACTTTCAAGTCACTAATTCAGATTTCAAGTGGCTATACTTAACCATTGTCAAGTCACTAATTCACATTTCAAGTCACTATCCTTAGCCACTTTTTCAAGTCACTACTTAAATTCAAGTGACTAGACTTCACCATTTTGAAGTCACTAGTTCACATTTGAAGTCACTACACTTAACCACTTTCAAGTCACTAAATCACATTTTGAAGTTACTACTTAACTATTTTCGAAACACAAGTTCACATACTGCACATAACCATTTCCAAGTCGCTAATTACATTTTAAATCACTATACTTAGCCATTTTTAAGTCACTAATTCATATTTCAAGTCATTGTCATTAACCATTTTCAAAACACAAGTTCACATTTTCAATTCTCTAATTAACATTTCAATTCACATTTTCAAGTCACTAATTTACATTTATTGTGACTACACTTAACCATTTTCAAGTAGCTAATTCACATTTCAAATAACTAACTTAACTATTTTCAAGTAATTAATTCACATTTCAACTCAATAGACTTAACCATTTTTAAGTCACTAACACACATTTCAAGCGACTACACTAAAACATGTTCAAGTCATTAATTCAAGTTTCAAGTGACCACACTAGATCATTTTCAAGTCACTAGCACACATTTCAAGTGGCTACACTTAAATCATTTTCAAGTAACTAGTTCATATTCTCAAGTTACTAAACTTAATCATTTTCAAAGCATAAGTTCACATTTCAATATACTATACTTAATCATTTTCAAGTCACTAATTTACATTTCAAGTGACTACACTTAACATTTTCAAGTCACTATTATACATTTCTAGTGACTACACTTAACAATTTTCAAGTCACTAATTTACATTTTAAGTGACTACACTTGATCATTTTCAAGTCCCTAGTACACGTTTCAAGTGACTACACTTAACCATTTACAAGTAACTAATTCACATTTCAAGTAACTACACTTAACCATTTTCAAGTAACTAATTCATATTTCAAGTCAATACACTTGACCATTTTCAAGTCACTAATTCACATTTCGAGAGACTACACTAAACCATTTTTAAGTCATTAATCCACATTTCAAGTGACTACACTTGATTATTTTTAAGTCACTAGTACACGTTTCAAGTGATTACACTTAACCATTTTCAAGTAACTAATTCACATTTCAAGTAACTACACTCAACCAATTTCAAGTAACTAATTCATATTTCAAGTCAATATACTTGACCATTTTTAAGTCACGAATTCACATTTCGAGTGACTACACTAAACCATTTTCAAGTCACTAATTCACATTTCACGTGACCACACTTGATCATCTTCAAGTCACTAGTACACGTTTCAAGTGACTACACTTAATCATTTTTAAATAATTAATTCAAATTTTATGTAACTACACTTAACCATTTTTAAGTAACTAATTCATAATTCAAGTCAATACACTTAACCATTTTCAAGTCACTACACTTAACCATTTTCAAGTGACTACACTTAACCATTTTCAACTCACTAATTCACATTTCAAGTCACTACACACAACCATTCTCAAGTCCCTAATTCATATTTCAAGTTACTACACTTAACCATTTTCAAAACACAAATTCACATTCTCAAGTCTCTACCCATAACTATTTTCAAGTCACTATTACTCATTCCAAGAGACTAGACTTAACCATTTTCAAGTAACTAATTCATATTTCAAGTAACTACACTAAACTATTTTCAAGTCACTAATTTATATTTCAAGTGAATACACTTGACCATTTTCAATTCACTAATTCACATTTCAAGTGACTACACTTAACATTTTCAAGTCACTAATTCACATTTCAATTCACTATCCTTAGCCATTTTCTCAAGTCACCAATTCACATTTCAAGTCACTACTTCAATATTTCAAGTGACTAGACTTCACTATTTTCAAATTACTAATTCACATTTGAAGTCACTACACTTAACTACTTTAAAGTCACTAATTCACATTTTGAAGTTACTATACTAACTATTTTCAAAATGCAAGTGTACATTATCAAGTCACTACACATAATCATTTTCATGTCACTATCCTTGGCCATTTTCAAGTAACAAATCATATTTTAAGTCACTATCATTAACGATTTTCAAAGCACAAGTTCATATTTTCAATTCACATTTTTAAGTCACTAATTTACATTTTAAGTGACTAGACAATCATTTTGAAGTCACTAGTACACATTTCAAGTAACTACACTTAACCATTTTCAAGTAACTATACTTAATCATTTTCAATTCACTAATTCATATTTCAAATTAAATACGCTTACCCATTTTCAAGTCACTAATACATATTTCAAGTGACTACACTAAACCATTTTTAAGTTACTAATTCACATTTCAAGTGACTACAATTAATCATTTTCAAGTCACTACTAAACGTTTCAAGTGACCACACTTAACCATTTTCAAGTAACTAATTCACATTTCAAGTAGCTACACTTAACCATAGATGTGGAGTAAACAGGATGAGGCTGGACAACATAGTTGGAAGTTGAAAAAGATAATTAAGTTATTGTTAAGGAAAACAAGTTAAGATACCTCATCCATTCCCAGAGTTACAACTTTCTCTTTGAGAAAATCCACACCCTTAACGTAGAATTCATTGAGCAGAGTGATGATGAAAATAGTGGATATAGGCTTCGTAACCAAGTCATCCAACAACATGTAAGTGATGACCCCCTTTACCAATCCTCCATCGGATGCTACCATATTTTCTACTGGCAGTGCGATATAGGTTATTTTTGTGTTCATAGTACATCCACAACTTAGTTCATTTCCACCTATATAAGGGCAATGCAATTGTGGATCATCAGTCATGTAACCACTATGTTAGGGCACTTAAAAAACTATCTTACAGAACGTAACTGAGGCACTATTTTCTTGACTATGGTGAAACTTTAGTACTAAACAGTCGTATAAAGAATACACATGAGCAATAAATATTTGAAGAGGGACCATGTAGTTATTGTACAGTGGAAGATAAAGTCTAAAGGGAATGTTCAGTAGATTGTTTGCTTGAACTATATTTTATTCTAGTGGAACATCACAGAACATATCAAATTTCAGTACATGATTTGCCACAATGTTCATTTCTTAGGCATGAGATATAGACATAATATATAATCTGGGAGTTTTTCTCTTACTTTTTGGGTTTGAGCCCAAGAATTGATAGCATTAATCTACAACTTCACAGGTAAAAATAAACATTACAAAATTTTCTGAGAATACTCCCAAATGGATTGCTCTTCTCAGCTCTCGTTTGAATTGGAATTTGTATTTCCATAATTTTGTGCTCTGCATATCTGTCACGACCCCAAAACAGGGGTCATGATGGTACTTGTTGCGGTCTAACTTGACAAGTAAGCCTATCACCCAAACTGATACAAAAAAGAGGAAAAGATAGAATTATCCCAAGGTAAGATTTCTAGAACAAAGCTGAGCTATATAAGTAATCATATCAATTCATAAAGAACTTATCCAAAATACCAATCATGCCCAAAACTAGGTGTCAATAGTGTAAGAACTACTAATACAATCCAAGAGGCAAATACATCAGAAAATAACCACAAAGGAATAATATCTATCTCTAAATACTAATAAAGACAAACTACTATAGAAGATAGAGGTGAACTTCGGACGCATAAATGTCCAACCGCTATGTTGGAAGCTCCAACAATTGCCCGAGTCAAGCAAGCTGAGGTGCACTCGAGCTAGGACCTGCACCGAAAGGGCACAGTAGGCATGAGTACGGTTCACTTGTACTCAATAGGTATCATAGTCCGACCAAGAAAAGTAATAAATAAAACAAATAAAATATACACTAAGGGCACGTCACCTGCAATCAAAAAATGTCCCTCAATGGTAGCCCACACCGCTTGCACTAACAGTTTTAATATATTACATACACACCAAGATGGAACACGAGTATGCATTATATCACATATAAGTAGAATAAGAGGGAACATGCATATACATGATCATCAAATACAAGTAAAAAAAGATAAGACAATTACATAGATGGCAAGTCAATACGGCAATACAATATTATATAAACATACACAATAAAGTAAGTGCAATGTATATGATAATGATGATGATGATACAAGAGGTCATCGCACAACTTCCGAAATCATCGCACAATCCCCGTATACACCTACAGAGCTAAATCTTCCTGACGTAGGACCCATGGGGGGTTTATCAACCCATATACAATCCACATATCTTATATCTCATTTCTGGAACAAACCCTCCATATACAATCCACATATCTCATATCTCATTTCTGGAACATCCCTCAAAAAGGGTTTTATAAGATGTTACAGTATCTACTCCTTGGTACATCCCTCGGGGAGGATTTTCAAAAAGGTGTTTCCAATGTTACTCAGGTGTTGCCACAATGTTACCAATGTTTCATGAATGAGTATGATATGAGGATGCAATGCTCACAACCAATCACAATGAGTACTTTCACGACCAACCACATGATATATTTCCACAACCAACCACATGATATACTTTCACAACCAACCATAATGATTTATTTACACAACCACGTGAGCTAATATCCACTCATTATTTCAATTTTATCCACGAAGTTCCACATGTCTCATATGCCAATAAAGTATGAATATAATTACAATTCACTAATGGTACCATATTAAGCATCTTAACAACGCAGTACAATTATTCACATATTTTAAGGCTATTAATATCACATAAGACCCCACATGATCACATATATCACATAATATCTCAATTTTGACAATTACATCACATATAGGCCCCCACACGGGCACAACACATAGATAGTCATTTTTCATGATTAGTTTCCACCCTTAACATGTATTTTGTACCATCATTTACTACCCAGCCCAGTCTGAAAAAGTTAAGCCATAACCTACCTCAAAAGCCGAAACCAATCCGCTACACTTTGAACCTACGACCTTATTTTTCATGAACAATCTCAAACTCCCCTAAAAGCATCAAATATGGGATCTATGCATCAAAATAAAACCAACGAAACCAATATTTACAACTTTTGGTTCGGGGTCAAAACGGACCACCGGAATGAATTTTCAAAAATGGACAAAATCAGAACTTTACTTCAAAAATATGTTTCTCGTATTTTTAGGAATCTATAGCTAAAAACCCAAGTCAAATCGAGTCAAAAAGAGGTTCAAATTGAAGAAAAATCATTTTTAAGCTTTGCTGGGTAAATTTTTTTGAAATCTGGGTTAAAATCAAGAATCAGAGTTGTTTTAAGAGTTAAATCGATGAAAACTAGTAATTATAAGATAAAAATATTATTCAAGTGAAAAAGAAGTGAAATTGGGATTTAAAATCAAGCCCTAAAAATTTAAGGGTTTTGAGAAATTAATCAAGAAATTGCTTAAAAAAGGGCGAATTCTTACCTTAAATCCGTAATAACATCAAAAAATAGATGTCAATCTAGCTTCCCGAGCACTCACAAAATTTACCTCCCACGCTACGTTAGGGTTTAACTCCCAAGAGGCAAGATGAAAATGAACAAAATGGACCAAAAAGAGGTGAAAATCTGCTATGTATAGAAGATTTTTCTGCAATATCAATTTTTTTGGTCGATCGGACTTCAACGGGGTGCCCAGAATTCGTTCGAAGTCCGATACATGCAAACAAACTATGCAATCATACTAAATTCGATGTTCCAGACGCAATGATGATATCATAATTTTTAAAAAACATTATTCATAAAGTTGACCTCCGAAATCCAAAATTACAATTTTTCAAACTGAGGGTCGAAATGAGATTTGAAAGACGTAAAATCATACCAAACATGCTAACACCCTAAAATCGACATTTTGAATCTGCTGGCAAAGTCAAATTTTTCATGCGAGGTCGTTTTGATCAAATGTGGGTTCCACATCCATATTTTCAATTTTCCAACTTTGCGATCAATAGGTCAAAATGAGCTCGGGTGCACCGGGAATCGAACCAAAGGTCTACCTAGCCTAAAATCAATATTTCAGAGTTGCTTGCGCAGTCCGTTCATCCATTTTTTGCACGGATTAAAAGATATTCTATAAGTCTAAAATAAGACTCCCGAAGCCATTAAAAACCACAATATCGCATAAATGGTACTAAAATGCATCGAAAATAATGTCAATAACTCCACACCCCAGAAATACCATAATTCAATTACGGGGACAGGTAAAATAGTTAAATCACATAAAATCATAAATTTTACATATTTCATCAAATTTGTAGGTTGTTACAGTATCAAAAGCTTTGTGCATAGAATCATCCATCAGAAAAAGGATTTGGGGCGGGGGGTTAAATACTAACAAACAGATAAAAAGTACCTTCAATGACCACCAATATTAGGAAGCAGCCATCATCACCACCCTACATGCCTAAAATCTGATGTTGCTTCCTGGATTTTCTTCTTTAAAGATCTGAAACGACTATTACTTTTATCGGACCAGTGAAATGAAACAATCTTTTTAATGAGATCTACCATAAGTGATAACATAGAGACATCCTCCGTTGCAGCCTCATAGTACACTACACTCCAAAAAAAATTGGATGCACCCTCATCATACACTGGAAACATGATAACAAGTTAGACAATTGGACAGGATTAATTTTTTGCCGGCGGAATTTTCGTCAGCCAGCGATGGTGGTAGTAGATGGATTTTCGATTGGAGTTGTGACACTCACCAGCAGGAGCTGGTGTTGGTGGCGCTTGGTTCGCTGGAGAGGGAGATGGCAATGATAGTGAAGAGAGGGAGAGAGATAGGAGAGAAAGAGCGGTGCGGCTGATTTTGGCAAATGGTGGGTTAAGGTTAGGTTGGATGATTTAAAAAAAAAGAAGGGAAACTCGATCTATGTCGTTGGATCAATTTTGATCAACGGCTGATATTTAAAGTTATGGGGAATTAAAAATTTAGTCAAAATTGGATTAAAAATTGAAATAAAATTGAGTCCAATTGGACACAATTTAGGCTACAATTATCATAAATTGGACAAAATTAGGCTAAAATATAAGTGAATTGAAAAAATTATATGAAATTAGATGCAATGCAATGCATATATAAATCAGATAATTAGTTATTTTATCATTACATTAACAGGAGTATTATATTTCCTAAATTGTATAATAATATCATTGCATTTCGCAAAGTAGGATGAATTTTTTTATTACTTAGCTGTTAAATACGATATTATATACCACGTAATACAATGTATTAATCAGATGAATTATCGGTTAATTAGCTTACGTTATTATAACTTCAACAGTATACCCTTGGTATACATTAACATGAGTAGTATATTTTTCCAGTAGCATGAATCAATGTATTAGCCAGAATACTTGGATATATAGATTAGTTAGTTATTTTTTGATTACTAAGTAATATATATATATATATATATATATATATATATATATATATATATATATATATATACATATATTCATATTTCCGATTGACTATCATCTTTGAAATACGTATTATATACATCACATACACGAGTATATTGTCCCATAATATAATGTATTTCACATATACTCAGATGAATTACCGATTAGTTTATCTTACGTTATTACATATACCTTTTACAGTATATTATTACCTCGATCAATCATATGACATCTGTGTATTCAATATATAACTGGATACATTTAGTTGACTTTTGACTATCAGGTTCTAAATACGTAGTATATACATCACATACACGAGTATATTAACCCATAATGCAACGTATATCATACACGATTTGATGAGTTATTGATTAATTAAATTAACTTACACTAATATAACTTCCATGTGTTATAGTATATTATTACTTAGATCTTTTAAATCAAAGTATTCAATATATACTTGGATACATCCAGTTATAGCCTTTGAAATTTTGCAATACACGAGATACACACACACGCGCATGCGCACGCGCACACATATATGACACTTACTATCAACTACCAAGTTCCAAATATACGGTATATACATCACATATACATTAGTATATAACTACCCTATACACCACGTATGTATATACTTTGATGAATTAATGGTATTATATTAATGTTATAACTTCAACAGTATATTATTAATACCTCGATTGTATGATAAAACGTAGTATTCAATATGTTTAGACAGATTCAACTAGTTTTTACTACACTGATATATATATATATATATAGATATATATATATCAACTCTTGAATACATACTATATACATCACATGCACGAGTAATTACCTCATAATACAATGTATTCATTATATTCTGATAAATTATCGGTTATATATGTACCTTACATTATTATAACTTCAATAGCATACCATTACCTCAACCGTAAGATATCAACGTATTAGATATACAAATATTATGTTTAACATAATTTACCGCATATATACACACACACACACACATACATACATACATACTCGACGAAAATTATATATATTTTATATATTGAAACATAAGTAAAAAATAAAGATTATGTTTAACGTAATTTATTTATTTTATTTAATATATTTATTAGTTTATTTTTTAGTATAGTATTTTACATATTTTAAATTTAATTAATTTTATTTTTATTATATAAAAAACCGACTACATGTGGTCAGTATAATTAAAAAATATCTAATAAATATTAAATATATATTTGAATTTACATATAGTTATTGAAATATTTTTTCAATCAAAAAGTGACCACAAGTGGTCGCTTTTCCAAAAAAATATTTTTTATTTTCTTTAATCAAAAACCAACCACAAGTGGTCGCTTTTTCAAAATATTTTTAATTTAATTTTCTAAAGGAAAGCGACCACACATGTGGTCGCTTTTTCAAAATATTTTATTTTTCTTTTTTTAATCGTAAAGCGACAATAAGTGGTCGGTGTATATATCTAATTTTCTTTTTAAATTTTTTTAATCAAAAGTGACCACAATTGGTCGCTTTTTCAAAAATATTTTAATTTTATTTTTTAAATATAAGCGACCACATGTGGTCACTTTTTCAAAATATTTTATTTTTTATTGTTTTTAATCATAAAGAGACCACAAGTAGTCGGTTTTGTAAATAACATTTTTTTTAAAAAAATGAATCAAAAAGTAAGCACAAGTGGTCGCTTTTATAAAAATATTTTTAGTTTAATTTTGTAAAGAAAAGCGAGCACAAGTGGTTGCTTTCCAAAATATTTTCTTTTTCATTTATTTAATCATAAAGCGACCACCAATTGTCAGTTTTTATAAATAATTTTTTTAAATTCTTTTTAATAAGAGACCACATATGGTCTTTTTTTTGATATATTTTCTGCTTTAATTTTTTAATCTAAAACCAACCACTTTTGGTCATTTTTTTGTTAATATTTTATTTTTAATTTTTTTAATTAAAAAGCGAACATAAGTGGTGGGTTCTGCATAATATTTTTAAATTTATTTTGTTAAATCGACACCTGACCACCTGTGGTCGCTTTTAGTTTTTAAAAAAACATTACGTTTAATATTAAAATTTCAGAAGAATTTTTAAATTATTAATTGACAATTTTAAAATATAAAAGCAACCAAATGTGGTCTTTTTTTTTTTCAATTAGAAAAAAATAAAAAAAGTGACCACATTTGGTCGCTTTTTTGCGACCACCCACTATGATCGCTTTTTTGTGGTCGCAAAAACAGATTTTTTTAGTAGTGAATGTTTCCGTTCGATTTCCATTTTTTCTTCTCTTTCTCTTTATTTCTTTTGTCTTTTTAAAATAAGTTTGTGGGAAAAGAGTCGTTTAAGAGTAAAGAAGCATTAGGATTGGCTGTAATTTTAGGAAAAATGAAGATTGCTAAATTTTCATGGCTATTCGTCGGAGAAAGTTACAGTCGCGATAATTTTTTTCATCTATTTAATTTATATTTTAGTTTAAAAATTGTAAGACTGTATGCATCAAAATCTTGTAGAACTCTACAAAAAGAATTCAAATTCTGTTAGATTTCTTGGAGGCTACTCTATATCAACTCTAAATTATGCCTATAAAAAGGGTGGCTTACTCTTTTGAAGAAACATCTTGAATATCCCATAAATTCATGGATATTGTAAAAAGATCGGGATCTCCAATATCCCACAAAATCATGAGATATTTATAAGGAGGTCATCCTAAGTTCGAGAAATACACTACTAAAGGCCCTCGAATTACGGAGAAATCAAGAGAGATGAATCAACGAATTATGGAGAAATCAAGAGAGAGGAATCAAGGGAGGAACAGATTTGTACCTACATCGTTTATCAATAAAAATTCCTATTTCTTCATACTTTATTTGTGATTGAAATTTATTTCTGTCATTATAAATTTTGTTGAAACAAATTGGCATGTCCAGTGGGACCAAATCTGCCCTTCATCTATTCTCTCATAAATTAGATCTGCAAAAATCTACAAAAATTTGTAGCCGCAAGACCATGAAGATGGAATCTCTATGGTTGTTACTTCAAGACTTGTCTTTGGGTTTCATAAAGTCTACACTCAGACAAATCTTGAAGTAGGGAGCATTTGTAGACATCGAAATCTTGTAGAACTCTACCAGGAGAATTCAAATTCTATTAGAGTTCTTGGAAGTTACTCTAGATCAACCCTAAATTATGCCTATAAAAAGGGTGGCTTACTTTCTTGAAGAAACATTTTGAATATCCCATAAATTCATGGATATTCGTAAAAAGATTGGGAGCTCCAATATCCCACAGAATCATGAAATATTCATAAGAGATCATTCTACGTTCGAGAAATACGCTACTAACGATCCTCGAATTACGAAAAAATCAAGAGAGAGGAATCAACGAATTACGGAGAAATCAAGAGAGAGGAATCAAGGGGGGAACGGATTTGTACCCATATCATTTATCAATAAAAAATCTTGTTTCTTCATATTTTATTTGTGATTGTAATTTATTTCCATCATTATAAAATTTACTGAAAACAAAGACATTTGTTGATCTGAAAATCAAAGTTTAGCTTTTTGAACACTTTAATTGAAATATTTTCTTGATTTTTTCACTTGGGTTCTTGAAAATTTGATTCTTGGTGGAGTTTTTTTTTTTTTGAAAATTTAGCAGCAACAATATACTCCCTCAGTTCTGATTTTCTGGTGAATCTCGCTGGAAAACAATTCCTCAGAGAATTCCTCCGACCAACCACCAATGAGCTCTAACCCGGCTCACAAAGCTTCAATTCACGCTAAATCAAACAATTTCGATCAGACAATCAAAAACAACACTAGGAACGCACGCCGTAGAAAAACTAAAAAGAAATAAAATTGCTAAGAATCTTTTTTTTTTTTTAAATTACAGAACTTTGAATGATGAAGACGACGGTTGGAGGGGGAAGGTTGATTTTCTTTTCCTTATTAAGAAGAGGACGACTAAGGAACGGGGGGCGGCGGTCGCTCTTCTTCTTATGAAGATGAAAAAGACGACGGCTAAGAAGGGTGGGTGGGGTTTTGGGGGGTGGTATGCTTTTCTTTTTCTTTCTTAAATTACGAAATTGTAATTATTGAAAATTGTATTAGTGAAACAATTTAAGTGTAAATTTTTTAATAAAAATAAAAGTAAAATATTATTTGGTACTCAATCATGCGCCTAAGGAAAGTGTGCCACTTCAGCAATTATGCGTAACAGGTATACATTTTGAATAATTTAGGTGTTCAATAGTTTCAAGATTGAGTTGAAGGGTCTAAGTAAAATCTCGAAACAAGTTTAAAGGCTTGCGGATGACTTAGACAAAATGTTCTTTATGGATGTAATTCATAATTTGTCATTTGCTATTTAATTTTTTTTAGTCTTCCACTAAATGTAAAGCCTATTTTATTTTTTAATAAAAATAAAAGTAAAATATTATTTGATACTCAATCATGCGCCTAAGGAAAGTGTGCCACTTCAGCAATTATGCGTAACAGGTATACATTTTGAATAATTTAGGTGTTCAATAGTTTCAAGATTGAGTTGAAGGGTCTAAGTAAAATCTCGAAACAAGTTTAAAGGCTTGCGGATGACTTAGACAAAATGTTCTTTATGGATGTAATTCATAATTTGTCATTTGCTATTTAATTTTTTTTAGTCTTCCACTAAATGTAAAGCCTATTTTATTTTATTCTTACATGTAATTGTATGTCGTACATGCTGCATAAATAATTAATAAAGATTTCACTTAAGATAGAATTAAATTTTAAATCAAAAGAATAAGCACAATTAATGTATCATTATTAAATACATTTAAAAGGCGTTAAATATATAAATTATAGTCTATTCACCTATATCGAAAAATAAATTTTAGAACACAATATACAGTTAGTTAATATAATTTTATGTGCACGCACTTTTAACGTAAAATATACCTAATAATATCAAAAGAGGAATAATAAAATGTTATAATTAAGGAAACCAAAAAACTATATGATAAAGCTCAACTTGAATCAATTGAGATTATAATCCCAAAAGATTTGAGTAAAATAAAAATTAGAAAAACTTTCATACATGCATTTGTTTGATTTTCCTTTTTAAAGTCTCAACACTTGAACTAGAAACATATTATCTTTTGGCTCTCAATACCATTCTGTACCTTATCGTTTTAGAACTCCATTGAATTGTCTAATTGATGTTACAAAAACAGGCTTAGAACGGACCAAATGATACTAGTATACATATCTACATGATAAATCCTAGAAATATAGATATGCAATGAATTACTTTGATCATGGTGAAATACAATACAAGGATTAAGTAGTCTTCTCCAAACTCGAGTTTTCTATTTGAAATATGCCTCAGATCATCCAACAACATTCAATTTCAAGCAATCAAAACAAGTCACAAATACATAAAGCAAAAGAATCCACACCAAGCTTGATCTGTAATGGTCTTTCCAGGTCTTTAATAATTGTTCTTTTTTTTTTAGAAAAAATGGAATGAATATTATAATGCGCAACTCTTCCTATATTAGGGGTCGTTTGGTAGAGTGTATAAGAATAATATTGAATAAGGTGTATTAGTAATGTTTGCTTTACTAATACAAGTATTAGTTATGGATACATTATTTCTTATACAGTGCTTGATTTGATGTATTAAAAATAATATATATACATACATATATACATACATACATACACACATACATACATACATGCATTGCACGTATATGAATGTCGAGGCCATATAGTACATAGTTGCAAGTTTCTTTGAATAATTAATGTTGATCGATGTGTAACAACTTATTTACCGTGATCAAAATGATTGAATATCGTTAAAACCTATGAGGATGAACATTAAAAATTTAATTAGATCACATTTTATTTATTGTAAGGTACAAAATGTAATGAAACATAGATCATTTGATACTTCTTTACAGATGATATTCTTTTTATATATTTATTTTATCTGTCTCTATTGTGTTGCCATGACCAGGAATCTTGTTGCCACCGATTATTAATATCCTCCTTGAAAGGACGACATAAAATTGGCAGTATAAGAAAATATGTTGTGATAGATACCATTCAATATTAGGATTATTTGACATGTTCTTTATTTATCTTATTGCAAAACATTATTAAGTATATATTATTTCATTTTGGATGAATTTAAAAAGATTCTTTGCAGAGAAAGAAAATTGAATTCTTCAGTAAAGAACATAATTGGAGCATATGAACACACTGTAATTTCTAAATGCATGATGTTTTTAATAAAATATTTTATGAATTACCCATGTATTATTGCATAAGCTAACCAATTAAAATAGTGCAAATTGTGGAGTGTTAAGTGTCTTTTCTTTCAAAATTAACACAAGGGACAATTTACATTCAATATAGGGACTTATTTTCTTGAATTGCCATAAACTTGTTTTTACACAAAATAATAGCAATGTATAGTATGTTAATCAACTATGCAATTATCAAATATTTTTAAAGAGTAATAGAAAAGTAAAGCAAATGTAAACACTCCTCACTTTCAACCCCAAAGTTGTGAGAACAAGTCACGAAGGGAGAAAAAAGGGTGGGAACTCCTAGTTTAAGGAAAAAAAACGGCTATCAAAAATATTATTTTGCAATAAGCTAGTTATCTGAATTCATAGACAAAGTTAATATTCCAACAACATATTGTTAGAAAAACAAACCTTAAATAAACATTCAATAAGGATCATCTACAAAGGATGCATATCACATAGTTAGCAGCCAATTTAACTTTAACATTATGACGTGGATTTTCAAGATGCTTGTTGTTACTCTCGTATTTGTCTTATATCATTTCCCTCTATATCTGACATCATTCCGGGGCCACTACACTTTCACCAAAAGTGTCTCTCTGGTAGATATTTCTACTTCGTTCATTCTTCTTTCCCAAGCAAACCTTTTGTTGCGAATTGAATATGCAAACCGTTTCAAGATTAGTCAAATTGTGATTTTTTGAACTTTCTATTTTATTCATGCAGTCCCATAAAAAACCATGATAAGATATTTTTCATCAGGAATCTTCCAACTCTGTTGACTCTATCAAATGTAACTAAATCAACATTAAGTGGTTGAGATAGCAAAACAAATCAGAACTTTTAGTAAATAAGGAATACACAAATTCGCACCTTTCATCCCGTGTCAATACACATTGCTTCTGTAAATAGTGTGGCGATCCAGATTATTCATAAAGAAGGGATAGTGATGAAGATAGTACCAATTACTAGTGCACCCTCCAAGTCCTTGTCACTATGAAGCATTTGTTGACGTGCACAAGCATCACAAGCATTAGCCTTATGATTTTCTGAGAAGGTTGGATGGCAGGACAAATGTCATTATACATCTTGAACCAATACTTGATTTCATTGAAGATGAATATATGGAAGGCAATCTTCTATAAGAAGCGTCGATAGACTTTAGCGGGGGAATTTAAGGGAAGGGTCTATTCAAACAGGCGGCTTAGATGTATTTGTAGGTTTTTTTTTTAAAAAAAAAAAAATCTAATAGGAAAAGGATATTTTAATAATTTCACTTTAAAAAATAGGAAGTTGCTTTTAAGGTAGTATATATATATATACATAATTTTTGTAAAAAGATATTTGTTTACCTAATTACCTTTCTGTATACTCTCTTTTCAAGTATTGAAGGAAGTTGCCATGCTACTGTCATAGAAAAGAAAACCCCAATTCCCACTTCTTCTCTAAATCCAAAAAGATCGGCGATGAAATCGATGGAACTTTGATTGGACTAAAGAGGAAGAAATCGAAGACAAGAGTGATTCGCATACTCTAAATCAAGTTTGGATTTTTTGCTATTATTTGCTAAATTAAACTTAGCAAAACACTTTGACAGCATTCCAAAATGACTGGGTAGAAAAGTAAACATTGATTAAAAATATAGATTTGGTAGAATTATTAGTCTTATGGAGAAAAGTAAACAATGTTTGATTGAGAAAAGGAAGAAGATGTGGAGAAAATCATCTTCTCTTTTCCATGAAAATTACAGGAAAGAGAAATGGAATTATGGTGGGAAAGAGGATCTAGAAAATAAAATTATGATGGGAAAAGGAATTGACATGTATTTTGTGTTAGAAAACAGGCAGATGCAGTAGAAGCAAATAAGTAAGATTACTTGTATTGTAATATAGACAATACATAATCATAGATTTTAATAAATATAAAATTTATATTTATTTCTTGAACCGTGACAACATATTATCAAGCAAGTCTTTGGGAACAATATCATCATGCAAGTCTGTCTTCGTATCACAGTCAAACTGTCTCAATACTTGAGTTGACAAATACTAAATAAAAAATAAAATTTTTAGGTTAGAGGAGTCACTATTTATATAGATACTCTCCCAGTCCAAAGATAAAAGGAAAACACACGCATATTTTTACTTGAACAAGAAAAAGTCGGTGACTTCTTCTTTTGCCATAGAAAATAGAATTTCGAATTTTAGTTTAATATGATCATAATAGGGAGCACATAATTAATTATTGAGGCTCCCTATTACGGAAATAATTCAAGCTTATATGAATTACTCTTACCATGATAAATTACAAATCATTCCACTAGAAATTCATAATTGCACTCCTCTATTTATGTTGTAATATTTTCCATCAAACATTTATGCAATTCCCCATGTTAAGTAGATACTAATCAATAAATTCAATTACTAATGGATTCAATCTAATAATTAATTTCTTTTAGAGCATTGCTTAACTTATTTCATGTGTCGGATTCATAAATTCATTTGCAAGATTTGACACAGGTAAGTAAGCTTCCCAAAAAGGAATATTATCAATCTCTATATTGAGACATGGATTCTATCAACTAATTTATTTCACCAATATATATTATTATCATCCAATCTACTAAATATATTGACTTGTCTCAAAATCTCACTTTTTAATAAATCAAAACGATAATTAATATATACAACTCATGATAGTTTTATAAGGATTGAGAATATAAGTATATTTAATAGTTTAGAGAATATGTTTTTTGCCAGTCAATCTAAGACATCTATCTCTGTTCTGTCTCATTCAATACATACAAAATGCACTAGCACAAGAAGTTGGAACTACACCATTTTCATAATTAAGATAAATTATATTTAATCTTGTGGTACAATCATACTGATGGCTTGTCAAATTTCCATTCTAGATTGCAAACAAGTATCTTTATACTTATAAGAATCGATAATTTAATCCTCTGTGTATAAACTATAACTCTATATTCTAAATTGTTGTTTATATGGCATTTTGATATTAATTCTAATATGTTTTAATGCCTTAAAATCATGTTCTTTTAAGGCCAATAGTTGTTGTGGGAGTTTCGGTTCTTGAAGCAGTAATACTGACATTCATCATTGGTGGCATTTGATGCCAATTATTCTTTCCTCCTTAATGCCATTTTTGGCACGTTGCATGGCAGACTTTTCAGCATCCAATTCTCATGTATTTGTGTCTTTAAACACAATAGTTAGTGGTGGAAGAATGTGTATATAAGTTTCATGTAGCTTCCACTCTTTATTCCTCCATTATCCTATTCTTTATGTGATATAACTCTTGTAACTCTTGAAACCTCTAGGTCATTGATCTTTCCTCTTTACTACCATCATTCATTCTTATTCATTGAATGAAAGACTCCCCCTTCTATAAATAGAGATGGTCTTGCATATTTTTCTAAGTATAAGAAGTTCACAAAAGTTAGTAAAAAAGAGAGTTTATTAATTGAAGGGAGGTATTCTTTTTGTGGAACTTTGAACTTAACTCTTGTCCAGAGTTGTTCTTGTGAGAAGACTATTGAATCCTAGAGAGGACAAGTCAAGAAGATTACTGCTAGATCGGTGAAATAATTTGCTGCAATGGACTTGAATCACCTTAAAGAGAGCGAGATATCCACGTCTCATCCAAAGAAGAGGATATTTTTTTTTATTTTCTTCACTTGTAATTTTCAGTTGTAATTTTATTGTAATTTCACCAACAATTTTAAGGAGATTCTTACGATGATAAATTACAAATTATTCCACTAGAAATTCATAATTGCACTCCTCTATTTATATCATGAAATTTTCCATCAAACACTTATATAATTCCCTATGTTAAGAAGATACTAATCAATAAATTCAATTGCTAACGGATTCAATCTAATGATTAATTTTATTTGGAGCACTCTTAACTTATTTCATGTGTCGGATTCATAAATTCACTTACAAGATTTGACACAATGAAAACTTATAAGCTTCCCAAAAAGACATGTTATATCAAGACATGGATTCTATCAACTAACTTATTTCACCGATATATGTTATTATCATCCAATATACCAGGCATATTGACTCATCTCAAAATCTCACATTTTAATAAATCAAATTAATAATTAATATATACAACTCACAATAGTTTTTTCAAGACTGAGAATATAAATATATTTAATAGTTTAGAAAATATGTTTTTTGCCAGTCAATCTAAGACATCTATCTCTGTTCGTCTCATTCAATTCATATAAAATGCACTACTACAAGAAGTTGGAACTACACAATTCTCATAATTAAGATACATTACATTTAATCTTGTGTTACAATCATACCGATGAATTGTCCAATTTTCATCCTAGATTATGAACAAGAATCTTTATACTTATAAGAACCGATAATTTAGTCCTCGATATATAAGCTAAAACTCTATTCTAAATTATTGTTTATACGGCATTTTGATATTAATTCTAATATGTTTTAATGCCTTAAAATCATGGCCTTTTAAGGCCAATAATTGTGGTGGGAGTTTCGGTGCTTGCAGTAGTAATACTTTCATTCATTGATGGAATTTGATGCCAATTATTCTTTCATCTTTAATGCCATTTTCGGCACGTTGCATGGCTGACTTTTCAATATCCAATTCCCATTCATTTGTTTCTTTAAACACAATAGGTAATGGTGGTAGAATGTGGATATAAGTTTCACGTAACTTTCACTCGTTATTATTCCATTATCTTATTCTTTATGTGATATAATTCTTGTAACTCTTGAAACTACTAGGTCATTGATCTTACCACTTTTCTACCATCATTCATTCTTATTTATTGCATCTGTGGATATAAGTTTCACGTAACTTTCACTCTTTATTCCTCTATTATCTTAATCTTTATGTGATATAGCTCTTGAAACCACTAGGTCATTGATCTTTCCTCTTTACTGTCATCATTCATTCTTATTCATTGCATGGAATACTTTCTCTCGTATAAATAGATGTGGTCTTGCATATTTTTCTAAGTACAAGATAATATAAAGTTCACAAAAGTTAGTAAAAAGGAGATTTTATTAGTTGAAGGAAGGTGTTCTTTTTGTGGAGCTTTGAACTCAACTTTTGTCCAGAGTTGTTGAGTTGTTCTTTTTTAGAAGACTGTTGTATCCTAGAGGGAAAAAGTCAAGAATATTACTGTTGGACCGGTGAAATAATTTACTCCAGTGGGCTTGAATCTCCTTAAAGAGAGAAAGATACCCGCGCCTCAGCCGAAGAAGAAGAAGATTTTTTTTTATTTTCTTTACTTGTAGTTTCACCAAGATTTTAAGGAGATTCTATGGCAGCAACTAAACATTCACGAATATCAAGATGGGAGATCTTAACAAGCCATTCATGTTCAACGGTACTCATTTTAAGAGGTAGAAGAATAAATTATTTTTCTACTCAAGTCTTCTCAATATTTCTTATGTCTTAACTGAGAAGAATCCCAAAAAAGTAGATAACTCTTCCATGACCGATGAAGAACTTATTTCTCTTCAAGAAAAAGTTGAAAAATACGACGGTGACTCCTACAACTGTCGGTATTTTTTACTTAATTGTCTATCTGATAACTTATAATTATTATGATAGAACTTACTTTATTACAAATAAAATTTAGAAAGAATTGCAAAGTAAGTATGACACTGAGGAGGATGGAGCAAAAAAGTATGCCGCTAGTAGATTTTTTTTTCTTTTAAATGATGAAAAATAAATCAGTGGTAGACCAAGCTCAGGACTTATAATGATTGTTGGAGAGCTCAGGCCTGAAGAAGCCAAAATTGGAGATAACCTTATTGTTTGTGGCATAATTGATAAACTTTCATCTGCGTGGAAGGAATTTCAAAAAATTATACGCCACAAGTAAAATAAAACTTCTCTTGAAACTTTGATAATGAGAATCCGCATAGAAGAAGAAGCAAGGGGCCAAGGTTCACTTTTGCAAACAGAAGAAAACAACATCGCACCTAAGGTAAATTTAACTACTTCAAATAATATTGTTTCTGAAACTAACAAAATACTACTTTGAAGTTTAAGAAGAAAAAAAATCAAGAAAAATGATGGTAGATATCCCAAGGACAATAATGATGGGAAAAATCAAGCAAAAAATCAACATGTTCAAGAAAATGGACTATGTTTTGTCTGTGGCAAGAGTGGGCATATTGCTCGATTTTGCAAATTTCAAAAATGTGGACCTACACCTCATGCAAACGTTACCTTTTTTTTCCCTCTTTTTTTCAAACTTTATTTTTATTTTCCTCTTATTTTTATTTTTCTCAATTTTTTAAACTCTTCGTTTTTTCTTGATCTTTATGTTTTTTCTTCCCTTTTTTTTATCAATCTTTTTTTATTTCTTTATTTTGTTTGATTGCTTTTTCTGTTTTCTGAACTTCTATTATATTTTTCTAATAAATAAAAAATTGAATAATCCATAAAGGAATTTTCTTTTTTGACATCAAAGTAAATTTAAGGGCATGAATTGTTATTACGAAGTTCTTTGAAAATTCTTGAGTAGAAAAGTGATGGAGGAGTGGAGGAATCTCAGATAGGATAACTCAGTTCAGGTTCTTTGAATCTTGGAGAAGTGGAAAAATCAAAGGTCATGGAACGGTTACAATAAGTGTACCCGCTCAATTTTATTCTTAAAATCTCATTCTGGGTCAAATACAGAGTACTTATAAAGAGTACCGATTTAACCCAACCCAATTCAGAATTAGGGTTAAAGTGACGGTCGAATTGACGATCCATCATGAGTGTAACGAACCACCACTGGGAATGTCACCCTTCAGCTGAGTCGATGAGTTTCTATTTTGGTGTGACGGTTAATGGGATGGTCAACCACATTCGTGACAGTCCACCGAATTGGCCGTCACTACTTACCAGAATACAGGTCAGCAGTCTCACTTCTGACGGTTGCTTTGACGGTCCACCATATACTTGACGGTCTGCCACTCATGCCGTCATGCTCTATCCAATGGATATATTTTCCTGCCTGTTTTTTATGGTTGAGTATGGTGGTTCGTCAGTAGTTTGACGGTCCGTCAAGTGTACCTTCACAACTTTCCAATAGCTCAAATGCACTTAATTTTCCTCTTTACAACACTTCTGGTCCTGCACACTTCATAAACACATCAGAATTTCCCAAAAACATAAAATAGGCTCTACTTATGGTTACAACAACATGTTGTGGGTTGCCTCCCACTAGCGCCTAATTTAACGTTGCGACATGACTTAGGTATCTCGAATACTTAGACTTCATCGAGGTAAAAGACATCAACACTTTTTATTAGGTCTTTTGGACCAATATAAAGTTTGATTCTTTGCCCGTTCACTTTGAAGACACTACCATCTTCTTTTTCAAGATCGACTAATCCATATGAGTAGACTTAACTAATTTTAAATAGGCCTAACCATTTAGATTTTAACTTACCCGAAAATAGCTTCAGTCTAGAGTTGAAAAGAAGGACCAAATCACCTTTCATAAATTCTCTCTGTGTAATCCTTTGGTCATGGTATTTCTTCATCCTTTTTTTGTACAAGTCATCTCTTTCATAAGCTCTGAGATGGAATTCGTCCATCTTGTTAATCTTCTCCAATCTTAGATCAGTTGTTTCCTTCCATGCATATTCAACCTTTTTAGAGCCCACAAGGCCTTATGTTCCAGCTCAATGGGCAAATGACATACCTACCCATAAACTAGCTGATATGGTAACATGCCAATTGGTGTCTTAAAAGAAGTTCAATACGCCCACAAGGAGTCATCGAGTTTTCAAGACCAATCTTGTCTACTGGCATTCACAATTTTGGTGAGAATGGCCTTGATCTCACGATTCGACACCTCTACTTGCTCACTAGTTTATGGGTGATAAGGAGTTGCTACACGGTGTTGTTTTACTCCATACTTTGCCAGCACAACCCTGAAGACTTTATTGCAGAAATGGGATCCCCCATCACTTATGATTGTTCTTGGTACTCCAAAGCAGGAGAATATGTTCTTTTTCAGAAATGCCATAACTCTTTTTCCTTCATTGTTAGCCAACGCCATAGCTTTTACCCATTTTGATACATAGTCTACAGCTACTAGGATGTATTTTAACCCATCCAAGCTTACAAATGGGCCCATGAAGTCAATGCCCCATACATCAAATAACTCTACTTCCATCATCTTGGACATTGGCATCTCATGACGTTTGGAGATTGATCCTTGTCTCTGATATTGATCACATCTACGAACGAGCTCATATGCATCTCTGAATAGTGTGGGCCAATAGTAGCCACTCTGTAGTACTTTCTGAGCAGTGCGGTTGCCTGCATGGTGACCACCAATAGGTGAAGCGTGGCATGCTTCCAAAATATTCAGCATCTCCATATCTGGTACATAGCGCCTAATAACACCATCTGCACATCACCAAAAAAGATAGGGCTCATCCCAGAAATACTGGGTAAAATCATGAAGGAACTTTTTCCTTTGGTGAAAGGAAAGATTATCTGGCATTACCACATAGTTTGCGAAATTAGCATACCACGGAATCTGCTCAAACTTAGCAGCTAGTATCTTCTCATTCGGAAAGGAATCATCAATATCTAATTTTTCCTTGATTGCTTGTTCGCATTCAAGTCTGGATAAGTGATCAGCCACCTGATTTTCGCACCCCTTTCGATCCTTTACCTCAAAGTCAAATTCTTGAAGCAACAATACCCACCAGATCAATCTTGGCTTCATATCTTTCTTAGCCATTAAGTACCTCAGAGCTGCATGATCCGTGTGGACCACCACCTTAGTCCCTAGCAAATACGCCCTGAATTTCTCAAAGGTGTAAACCACAGCCAGAAGTTCTTGTTTAGTGATAGTGTAATTCTTTTGAGCCCCATTCAGGGATTTACTGGCATAGTAGATTGGATGAAACAACTTATCTTTTTTCTGGCCCAACATAACTCCAAGCGCCACCCCGCTAGAATCGCACATTAGTTCAAACGGCTTGGTCCAGTCGAGAGAAATAATAACTGAAGCCTCTACAAACTTTAGCTTAATGTATTCAAATGCCTGCCTGCAGTCATCATCAAAAGAGAACTTGTCCTTTTTTTCAAGAAGTTTGCACAATGGGTTTGCAACCTTCGAGAAACCCTTTATAAATCTGCGATAGAATCCTGCATATCCAAGAAAGCTATGCACCCCTTTTACAGAGATGGGGGGAGGTAGTTTCTCGATAACCTCAACTTTGTCCTTATCCACCTCAATACCTTTCGCAGAAATTTTATGACCGAGAACAATGCCCTCTTTCACCATGAAGTGGCATTTTTTACAGTTAAGGACCAGGTTAAACTCTTCACACCGCTGTAATGCTTGACTTAGATTCAGCAAGCATAAGTCAAAGGAATCTCCAACCACTGAAAAATCATCCATAAACACCTCCAAGGTGTCTTCAACCATATCAGAGAAAATCAACATCATACACCTCTAGAATGTAGCCGGTGCAATACATAATCCAAAGGGCATCCTTTTAAAAGCAAATTTGCCATATGGGCACGTGAATATCGTTTTCTCCTGATCCTCAGGAGCAACGGAGATCTGATTATACCCGGAATACCCGTCCAAGAAACAGTACCAGCCTCTGCCTGCTAATTGATCAAGCATCTGATCCATGAATAGCATTGGAAAGTGATCTTTCAGTGTCCATGAATTTAGCTTTTGGTAGTCCATACACACCTTTCAACCTGTGACAGGCCTGAGTGGAATTAGATCGTTCTTCTCATTGGCCACTACTGTCATGCCTCCTTTCTTAGGCATACACTATATAGGACTCACCCATTTACTGTATGAGATTGGGTACACCACCCCTGCATCTATCCACTTGATGATTTCTTTCTTCACCACCTTTTGTATAGGTAGATTTAGGCAACGCTGATGCTCAATAGTGGGTACACAATCCTCCTCTAACTAAATCTTGTGCATACATATGCTAGGAGGCATGCCAATGATATCTTCAATAGTCCAACCAATAGATCTCTTGTATCTCTTAAGAATAGAGATGAGAGCTTCCACCTATTGTTCATCAAGATCAAGAGCAATAATAACTGGCAGTGTATTTCCACTACCCAAGAACACATACCTCAGATGATTAGGTAGCTCTTTCAAGTCTAACATTGGTGGCTCTTCAATGGATGGCTTCACCGGTGGTGAAGGCCGATTCTTAAGGTCAAGATCCAGCTTCTTGGGGGCATAAGAATACGACCCCATTCCTATCAAACCACAGACAGTTTCTTCGTACTCATCAATATCCTCACGATCAAAGTTCATGAGCACAGCAGCCAATGACTCAATAGTAAGCTGCCCCTCCAAAGATAATTCCAGTTCTTCCTCATAATAAATATCAATTATAGAGAACACATTCATTTCATTGGGCTACTTTATTGATTTGCAAACATCAAAATGCACCACTTCATCGTTCATCCAGAATAAAAGCTCATTTGCTCGCAGATCAATAAGCACACTTTCGGTTGTGAGGAAAGGTTGACCCAAGATTAAAGGTGTCAAACGGGCCGGGCTGACCCGGCCCGGCCCGGCCCGACCCGGCCCGTAACATCAAACCGGACCGGTTTGACCCGGCCCGGAAAGCCCTAGGGCTTTAGGGTACCGGGTCCCGGTCTGGTTTTTTAAAAAAATTGGGCCCGGTTAACCCGGCCCGGACCAACCCGGTCCAGGACCGCCGGTTAACCGGCCCGGCCCGACCCGGTAACCCAAAAAAAAAAAAAAAAAAAAAAAAATCTGTTGGGCCAAACTAGCCGTTGGCCCAACGGTAATATTACCGTTTTTGGGTCCAAACGGCTAGTTTGGGCCCATTTCATTAAAAAAAAAAAAATATAAAATATTTTTTAATCCTCAAAATAAATCTATAAATACCCTACAACTTCAAATCATTTCTCACACAATTTTTCAATCTCTCAAATCTCATTCTCTCTCAAATCTCAATTCTCAATTCTCAAATATTCAATATATTTAATTTCTTAAAGTGTTCACTTTAATTTTTTATTTTTTCGTTTACAAAGTAAGAGCGGAAGTTTCTAAAGTCGCAATCTTCGGATACTTCCAAAATTTAGTATTGTCGTTCCATCTCTTACGTTTAATTTTTATTTATTGTATTAATTGTTTAATATTTAATTTTGTTATATTTGTGTATTTTGAATATTTTTAGTTTAATTTAATTTATATTATGGATAAATTAAAAAACCTCGCTGCTAAAGGTGTTAAAATTTTTTGTCCCGGAAGCGGTAGTGGTAGTAAAAAGCGAATTATTAGCGGTAGAGGTAGTTCAAGTAATAGATATACCCGTGTGTCTTCGCCTCCGGTACCGCTTGGTACACCTTTTGAGGAAGAAATAGGTGTAGGTGCTCACGATATGGATTATGTAGAATTTCAAGAAAATTACGGTATAGAAGAAGAAAATGAAGTAGATGCAGTTAATGTAGACGAAGATGATGAAAATATTGCTGAAACACCCGCAGTAGGAGATGCTAACGTTAGATCTGAATCAGTTAATCTCCCTTCCCGTCCTCCCAGTGCCCCAAAACCCCGTAAAAGAACTAGTATTGCATGGCAATTTTTTGAACGTATATCAGATATTGAGGTGCAGTGCAATATTTGTCAACAAATATATAAGCATAGAAGTGGCGGTAAGCAAGGGGGTACGGGTACGTTAATGAGACATATAGCTGAAGATCACAAAAGAGAGTTAAATATTGCAAAAGGTGGTGGGGATGTTGGTGGGTCAACGCAAACTAGAATGGACCCAACAACCGGTCAAGTAGCGAAAAAGTATAATAAATTGAGGGACCGGGAAGAAATAGCTAAAATGGTAGCTGTGGGTTGTTTGCCTTTTACTTTTCCTTCTTCTGATGCTTTTATCCGTTATATACAAGCAATTTATAATCCTATGTTTAATGGTATTCCTAGAACTACTTGTCGGTCTGATATTTTTAAACTCCATTCACAATATTGTTTTTATTTATCAACATTCTTAAAAAATATTCAATGTAGATTGTCCCTAACTTCTGATCTTGGTCGTGCTGTTAATAAAAATGATTATTTAACTGTTACTTGTCATTGGATGGATAGTAATTTCATAATGCAAAAACGTATTCTTGCTTTCTTATATGATGAAGATCGCAAACATACTGGACAATTTATTTCTGATTCTATTATTAAAATTGCCGGATATTATGGTATAGAAAATAAAATTTTATGTATTGCTTTTGATAATGCTTCTAACAACAAGAATGCTATAACAAAAATAAAATCTACGTTATCTCCACCCTTTCCTGAAATTTTCCATATTAAGTGTGCATGTCATATCTATAATTTAATTGTAAAAGATGGTCTTGACTTTTTTGAGGTTTATATTGAAAAAATTCGTCTTGCCGTAGGTTTCATTCAAGGAAATAATCGTAGAGCGAGAATTAAAGAATTTAAAGTTAAATGTCAAGAAAATGGACTTACACCGATTTTAATGCCTGAGGAAATTGATATTAGATGGAATTCTACGTATGAATTTTTAAAAACTTGTTATAAATATAGAATTCCTATTACACTAACTTTTAACCAACACTGTGGTTCTTTTGCTGATTCTGCTGATTGCATGTTACATAATTCTGATTGGGTTATAATTAATGATTTTGTTAAGTTTTTAGAAAAATTTTATGTAGCTACGGTTGAATTTTCCGGTGCATACTATCCTACTGTTTGTAATATTTTGGCATATATAGCCGATATTTCTGGTTTGCTCCAACAATATAAAAATAAAGAAGGTTATAAAGAAGCTGTTGGCGCTATGTTTACGAAATTTAAAAAATATTTCTTCCCGATTCCCCCTATTTACTTGGTTGGTGCTATTTTAAATCCTTGCATGAAATTTAATCATATGTGTCACTTTAGTACTCTTATTTATGCTAACTTAGAAATAAATACTAACCGTGAGTCTGAACAAGAGCAGCCTGATTTGTGGACGGCTACGGCTGATGCAAAAGATTATATAGAAAAATTATATAATCACTATGCTGATTTATTTGATTCAGCCGTACCTACAAATATCAGTCCAACTGTCGCTCCTCATCCTCCCGAGGAGCCATCATCTTCTAAAAGGTCGGCACATAGTGGTTTTCCTGATTCGTTTTATGATTTAACTTGTTGGAACAGTGTGGATGAGAGAGCTTACACATCAACTTATCGGGAAGAGCTGAAATATTATCTGCGGACGCCACCAGAGGATCGCAGACGACAGATCAACTCGCTGGATTGGTGGAGAAATAATGAATCACAATATCCTGTACTTTCAAGATTAGCCAGAGATATCTTGAATGTTCCAATGTCAACCGTTGCATCAGAGAGCGCCTTCAGTCAGGGACGACAGCAGCTTGGAGACAACCGACACTCATTGGGAAGCAATGCAATGAATGTTTTAGTTTGCCTTAGAGATTGGATTAGAGCAGAAAGAAGAAACCAAGGAATGGAACCAGAGCCAAGCGACGACCTCAAACTTGAAGAAATAATGACTTCACGGGAGAACTCAACAGAATCAAGTCCAATGCATGGGTTTGCCCCCGTTGACTTCGACTATCCTATGCAAATTCCAATTAATATTAACATGAATGAGTTGGAAAAAATGATGCATAATTTATAGATTTTTCATTCATGTAAATTATAAATTTTGGATCATTTTGCAATCAATAAAATTCCACAAATTCATTCACTCCTTAGTCGTTGTTTTTTATTTTTTTTTATTTATCAATTTAAAGTTTTAATATCTTATATAGAAGTGTATATTTAATGTATACACGTGTATATATCTTCTATAGAAGATTAGAAGTGTATATTTAATGTATACATGTGTATATATATTTTATAGAAGTGTATATTTAATGTATACACGTGTATATATCTTCTATAGAAGTATATATTTAATGTATACATTATATATATCTTCTATAGAAAAGTATATTTAATGTATACATGCGTATATATCTTTTATAGAAGTGTATATTTAATGTATACACGTGTATATATCTTCTATAGAAGTGTATATTTAATGTATACATTGTATATATCTTCTATAGAAGTGTATATTTAATGTATAGATTGTGTATATAGCGTATATATAGTGTATATTTGACCGGTTTTTATCCGGGTTTGACCGGGTTTGATCGGGTTTGACTGGGTTTGACCGGGTTTTAGCGGGTTTGACCCGATTGGGTTAAGTGGGCCGGTTCCGGGTGGGTTTTATTTTTTTTACTGTGCGGCCCGGCCCGGCCCGGACCGGTTAAGGCCAAAACCGGCCCGTCACCGGCCCGTAACCCGGTTAGAGAGAGGGGGCCGGTTCCGGGTTGACCCGGCCCGGCCCGTTAGACAGGTTTACCCAAGATTATGGGTACCTTGAAGTCCACCTCGCAATCCAAAATAACAAAATCTGCAGGAAAAATAAAGGTAGCTACCTTCACTAATACATCATACCGAACCCCAACAAGTCTTTTTACCGACCTATCTGCCATTACAAGCCGCATGTTGGTTGGTGTAGGATCTCCCAACCCCAACTGTTTATAAATGGCTAGCGTTATCAAATTAATGCCAGCCCTGAGAACACATAAGGCCTTGGAAAAATCCAAAGACCCTACCATACAAGGAATAGTGAAGGCTCCCAAATCTGCCTTCTTCTGAACTAATGACCTTGTAGCAGTCGCACTACAATGATGGAGATTATCAACTGGTTCATAACTTGCTGCTCTCTTCTTTGTCAAAAGGTCCTTCATGAATTTGGCTTACCCTGGCATTTTCTCTAATGCCATAACCAAAGGCACATTTATAGTCAGCTGCTTTAACATAGACATGAATCTACTGAAGTTCGTGTCATCAGTCTTCTTTTTCAGTCTTTGAGGAAAGGGAGATGGTGGTTTTGGCAAAGTTTTAACCACAACTTCATTTTCCTTGTCCTTCTTTTGTTTAAATGTAACAGTTTACTGACAATCAGGTATAGTATCTGGAATAACCCAATCTGATCCTATAGATTCCATAGAATTATCAATATCAGCTTCATCCATATCTTTTGCTATCACATCAACTACCGGCTTACCCATAGATTGGCTCTCCAACACCTTACCACTTCTAATGGTAATTTCCATGCACGATCTATCCTTCTTAGGATTTTAGACTGTGTCACTAGGTAGTGTATCGAACTTTCTTTGATTAAGTGTAGTCGACAATTAGCCCATTTACTGCTCCAATTGTTTGATCAACGTAGAATGTGAGTCAACCAATTGGTTCATCAAAGATAAATAATTTTTACCTCATGTACTCCAGCATTGGTTGCGTCTACTCCCTTCAATAGCTTGGCCATCATGTCCTCCATGGACATCTTCCTAGAACTAGACGTAGTTGTATCATGACTTTCTGGAGGAATATACAACCCACTCCCATTATTTTTGCTTTTCCAATTTGCTTGGTCATGATCCGTGTATCCGGTTCGATCATAATAGTTCCGACCTTGGTTTCCTTGGTCACTACCTTGGAAACTCCCCTGATTGTTTAAGTAATTCGCTTCCTCTTTAGAATCGGAGTTAGATCTTCCCTGTGATGCAACAGTTTTAACCTTCTTTGTCTTCCCTGATAATAAATGCTTAGTGAGAAGGTCAATCTATGTTTTCATATGAGCCATATCTTGGTCATGTTTCTCTTTCCTTCGCCTTTGTTCTGCAGTCATACCAATAGATACAGTAGATCTTGTTACCTCAAAATCCTTGGTATGCCAAGCTCTACTCTGCTTTGTCATACGATATAGCATCTCAGATGCCTCAAGAAAGGTGAGATCCAAGAATGACCTTCCCGCAACATTATGTACCACTGGCTTGGTCACCAAATTCAAGGCTTGATATAATATCTACATCAAATGGACATTTGTCATCTGATGATTTGGGCACCGCATAAGATTCTTCTTGAACCTCTTCCAAGTCTCGTGGAGAGCCTCAGTTGAAAGCTGTCTGAAATTGCTTATCTCATCTCTCAGTTGTGCTCTCTTGGATAGCGGAATGAATCTTTATAGGAAAGCGTCTTTTAGTTGCCTCCAATTGGTGATAGAGTTAGGAGTTAGCCCATTCAGCCATAGAGTTGCCTCTCCAGATAGAGATAATGGAAATAGGCGTAGACGAATTATATTCTGACCAACCCCCGGATTGTCAAACAACTTGCATGTTGAAATAAAATTAATCAAATGCATAATTGGATTGTTGCCTGTAAGTCCACCAAATAACCCTTTGAGTTGTAGAAGCTGGATCATAGTACTAGTAATGTTGAACTTGGCTCCGGGTGCTAAAGGCGGAGGAATAATAGCCCCTGTGGCACCAGCCCCATCCAGTTTATCATCGTCATCATCAAAAGTAAACTGCATAGCTCTGTGTTCAGTTCTCATTCTAGTATAGCGATCTTTGTTGATAGGTGCAGCCAAATCATCTGCACGCCTTGGATTTAATAGCTTATCATCACCCAGATCTTTATCATCAAGATTTGGTGCCCGACCTGGGTTATCAGCGTTCTGCTGATTTACTTGCACAGCTGCCAATGCAGCTAACCTAGCCTGATTTTGTTTAGCAGTTATTCTTTCAAGGTCTCGTTAGGCATCCATTCTGCCAATGAGATGTGGTTCAGGATTTATAGGTAGTAATGGTTGACCCGATCTCCGTGTATTTGGCATGCACAAGAGTCAACCTGTTCAAAACAAAAACAACAAACAAAAAGTAAAGTTTGAGAATCTTTGACCAAAGGGTCTATTAACTATCACAAACTTAGTTGACAATCGTATTCCCCAACAACGGCGCCAAAATTTGATATGCTCAAATTACAACTCGCAGTAGAAAGTGTAAGCGGTGGTTGTCAAATATAGAACCCAACTCGGTTGGGTGTCAAATCCCACAGGGAATACTGTGCTCACTAAGTGTCGTAATTGTTATTAGACTGTTGATCAGAGTTTCTTAACCAAAATGGGGTTTGTTTGGTTTTTTTATTTGTAAAATGATAAATTGTAACAAGATTAGTTCAACTAATGATTTTCTTCGTATTTCGTAACTTTATGAGATTAATCAAACCAGGGTTATGATCACCAAAATGCCAGGTGTTGACACAGGTGGTTTGTATGTGCAATAGATGAGACATCTGATGCAACATATTTATTATCTGTTGCAACAGATAGACCATATGTTGAAGGACATATTTTGATTTCTTCTAATTGTTGATTCATCAGTTTCAACAGATGGAGTATTCTATTCATTAGCTGTTTTGAATATGTTAGATAAAAAGTCACGACTCTTCACCTCTTTTAATAGTCCCTCCATTTCGTATTAGTTGGGCCCTATGGCCTAGGCACACCAATTAAGAAAAATAAAAATTAGGTGATTATTTTACCAAATTGGCCTTATTAATTATGCTTTGAAAGTATAAATGTGAATTATATACTTTATGTAGTCATTTAATAATAGGGGTAATCTTGAAAGAATATAATAAAATTCTCTTGCTTTTATAAATAGAACAACTAAATTGAAACAAACATTTTTAGCAAGAAGTAATCATATGCGTGCAGATGAATAAACACAGTCTGGTCTGTCACAACAGATTTATCATATGTTGCAACATATGGATTATCTGTTGCAACAGATGGACCATATGTTGGAGAAGATGTTTTGATTTCTTCCAACAGTTGATTTGTCAGTTGCAACATATGAAGATTTCGATTCATCAGCTATTTTGAATGTGTTAAGATAAAAAGTCATGACTCTTCACACCTCTTTTTTAATAGTCATCACATGCGTGCAAATGAATAAATAACATTGTATGAAATATCCTGATGGGGTAGGAATAATAAGGTGCGTGTAATGGATCCCATTTTTATGCATGCAAGTTATGTATATTATTGATCAGGCTACCTTGACAGACACACATAAAGTGAAATGATTTTATGAATGCATTTTTTTATCTATTAGACACTGATTCTTCAAACAAAATCCTGCATTGTACAGTTTAGTTTGATAGGTGCAAACTGATAAAGCCGAAGGGTTCCAAGTTGGTGGTGTCTATACCCTGTTACAATTTAATAATGGTTTATGCTCATGTTTTTGTGTTAAGTTTGGAGAAGGGTTCAAGTATTTGGAGGTAGTGTAAATATCCAATAGTGATTGGACTGGTTTTAATGGCACAATGGACTTCTTGAAATTCCTCCGAAGCCTCGCAATGCAGCAAACAACGATGGAACCAATAGAAATTCCCCTAGTTCAAATTTGTATGGGATTGTTGGAGGAGACTTTTATACAGCAGAAGGTGCTTGGGAGAATACTTGTGCGTGAAGGGAGAGGTGGAGAAGGTCATATATTATCTCAGAACTTACTTAAGAGGAAACACAGGGTAGGGAGGAAAGTGTAGTGAAATTGGCCAATGAAATTGACATGAGAAATGAAAAAAGTGGATGAGCTTCAAATGTGGAAGTGTATCCAAATATAGAAATCCGTCAGTCGATGAAAAAAAAAGAATGGTCAACAAGACTGGAGCTGGACACTTGGCTCGAGAATGCAACTAGAAAGCATGGCCTCAATGAAGACTTTCACAAAGTGCAGGACCAGAACTCTAAGGAAGAAGCTTTGCGAGCACAGAAAATGGTAAGATTGTCGGTTAGAATTGAAACCTGAACCAACAACTCCTGAATTAAAAATACGGGAAGCCAAGGCATCAATTTCTAAAGTCTAACTTGCATGACATGACATCTGTTTGTGGCTATGATCAGGTTAGTGGCAGTAGAAATAAAAAGGTCCAAAGTTGGGCCGAAATCCCATGCCTTGTTTTTTCCACTGCCTTTGACCTGACCAGAGCCATAAGCATGAGGTATGGGATGTAAGTTTAACTTATAAAATTTCCACCTTGGCTTGATCCCGTATTATTAATGCAGGAGTAGTTGGTTCAGGTTTCAATTCAGACCGACAATCTTACCATCTTTCGTGCTTGCGAAGCTGCTTCCTTAGAGTTTTGGTCCTGTATTTTGTGGGTCTTCATTGAGGTCGCGCTTGCTAGTTGCAGTCTCTAACAAAGTGACCAGCTCAAGTCCTCTTGACCATTCTTCTTTTTCTTCAACGACCGATAGATTTTCATTTTTGGATACACTTTCACATTCGCAGCTCATCCAGTTTTTTTATTTTTTATGTGAATTTCATCAGCCAATTTCGTTACACTTTCCTTCCCTCCCTGTGTTTCTTCTTAAACAAGGTTTGAGATGATATATGGCCTTCTCAACCTCCTCTTCCCATACAGGTTTTCTCCCAAACACTTTTTGTTGTATAATAGTCTCTTCTAACAACCCATCCATATAAATTTGGACAGGGGAATTTCTACTAGTTCCATCGTTGTTTGTTGCAGTGCGAGGCTTCGAAGGCCTTTCAAAAAGTCCATTAAGCCATTAAAACTGATCCAATCACTATTGTATATTTACACTGCCGCCAAAAACTTGAACCCTTCCCCAAACTTGACACAAAAACATAAGCATAAATCATCATTAAATTATAACGGGGTATCGAAACTACCGTCTTGGTACCTCAGCCTTACCAGTTCAAACCTAACAATCTTAACTGTAAAAGGCCATATCTTGTTTGAAGAATTAACGCCTAGTAGGTAAAGAATAAATATTCACAAAATTATTGTACTGGATATGTATTTTCATGATAAGTTAATCAGTAATACATACCTCCCACATATGAAGTAGTTCCATCTGCAAGCAGCTTATTCCTTCGAACCCATCTTTACTCTAGCCTTTTATGTTGGCCGGGCAAAAGTGGATCCTGTTTCACTTTCTTTTTTCTGCAATAAGAGAAATACATTTGATGTCAAACAAAAGAAGAACAAAAAGAACATTACAAAAGGGTAACAAAAAATTGAGTGAATCAACAGATGACCAATATGATGCAACAGATTACCCATCTGTTCAATCGATGAGGCATCGTTACAACAAATGGATGACATGTTGCAACAGATGGGTTATCTGTTGGAATAAATCAAACCAGCCTTGCTACTAGTTTCATTTCTTCAAACAGTTGCTCTGTTTGTTCCAACAGCTGATTCATCAGTTGCAACAGTTGAGAAAACTGTTGCAACACCACCAACAACTGCATCAACAACAAATAAACAACACCATATGTTCCAAAACCAACCACAACATAAATATCACATGTTCCAACATGACCACCACCCCCAACAACAGCACCACCAAAGTACCAAACAAAAGACATAAAAAAGACTATATTGATAACAAGACTTTTTACGTTCTCCCAACAGTTGACTTTTTTTAAATATTTTAATAAAAATAATGATTTATTCATTCAAGACTTAAAAGTCACCTTTCCTTCAATTTTTTCAATAAATAGAAAACTTGTAATGGGTAAATTATTAATAGCAACAAATGTAAATATCTAATTTAAATGATATATAAAGAAGAAGATGCGATTAAAAGAGCAATAGTGATCCATACCTGCACTGTCAAAAATAGCAAAGGAATCAGAACATTCAGTTCAGTCAAGAACAAATATTGATTGGTTGAGATCTAAAGGATCCTTATCCAGAAAAAGAGAGAAAAAAGGAAAAATAGGAAACAAAGAGAAACGAGAATTGAGAATAAAAAAGAGTGATGATGAGTCTTACTTTATGGCAGAAGGAGACGGTGACATTGAAAAGTCCAGATAAGACTACTCACTTAGGAGATTTTTGAGGTATCCAAGTAGTACCGAGTAATATTTTTTACCGCCTTAGTATTTTAACTTTTTTATTTCGGACAAGAAATACCTAAATTGCTTTAAAAAGGGATCTTAAAATATTTAAGTGCAATAGATGACAATTTTTGTTTGGAAATTTCCAAAGCTCTATCATCTTTCACAACAAATGACGTAATCTGTTTGATAGTTTACAATAGATGCATAATATATTGTAACAGATTACCTAATCTATTTAATTTAATCCAACATAAAAGACATCTGTTGCAACAGGTTGAACATTTGTTTATATATAATTTCAATTGAGTTCATATGTTAGACTAATACCTTAATTGAATAATCTAGGACGAGGGGTGAGTTCTCATAGGGTCAACTACAACTTTAATTGAGTCTTTTAGCAATTGCATAATGAGATGGTATTGCATTCCTCTCGACTAGAGTCATCGATCGATCACTCTAAGCCGAACCGATTCTTACTACCTCATATGTTTAACTAATACCTTAATTGATTAATCTAGGACTATGGTACTAATACCTTAATTGAATAATCTAGGACTAGGGGTAAGTCCTCATAGGGTCAACTACAACTTCAATTGAGTCTTTTGGCAATTGCATGATGAGATGGTATTGCGTTCCTCCCAACCAGGGTCGTCGATCGATCACTTGAGCCAAACAGATTCTTACTACCTCATATGTTCAACTAATACCTTAATTGATTAATCTAGGACTAGGGGTGAGTTCTCATAATGTCAACTACAATAGATGACAACACCTATTTCTTTTGGCAATTGCATGATAAGATGGTATTGCGTTCCTCCCAACCAGGGTCGTCGATCGATCACTTGAGCCAAACAAACTCTTACTACCTCATATGTTCAACTAATACCTTAATTGATTAATCTAGGACTAGGGGTGAGTTCTCATAATGTCAACTACAATAGATGACAACACCTATTTAATAATTTACAACAGATGGGTAATCTATTACGACATATGACTTAATTTATTTGATAATTTACAACAGATAGGTAATCTGTCATAACAGATGACTTAATCTATTTGATAGTTTACAACAGATTCGTGATATGTTGCAACAATTGACATAATCTGTTTGATAGTTTACAACAATGTGTAATATGTTGCAATAAATTACCTAATCTGTTTAATTTAATCCAACAAAAAAGACATCTGTTTCAACAGGTTGAACATTTATTTATATATAATTTCAATTCAGTTCATATGTTAGACTAATACCTTAATTGATTATGATTTCTCATAGGGTCAACTACAACTTTAATTTAGTCTTTTGATAATTGCATGATAAGATGGTATTGCGTTTCTCCCGACCAGAGTTATAGGTCGATCACTCTAAGCCTAACCAATTCTTACTACCTCATATGTTAGACTAATACCTTGATTGATTAATCTAGGACAGGGTACTAATACCACAATTGAATAATCTAGGACTAAGGGTGAGTTCTCATATGGTCAACTACAACTTTAATTGAGTCATTTGGCAATTGGATGATGAGATAATATTGCGTTTCTCCCAGCCAGAGTCATCGATCGATCACTCTAAGCTGTACCAATTCTTACTACTTCATATGTTAGACCAATACCTTAATTAATTAACCTAGGATAGGGTACTAATATCTTAATTGAATAATATAGGACTAGGAGTGAGTTATCATATGGTAAAGTATTGATTAATCTAGGATTAAGGGTGAGTTCTCATAGGGTCAGCTATAACAGATGGCAACGCCTATTTGATAATTTATAATATATGGGTAATTTGTTGCGACATATGATAATCCATTTGATAATTTACAATAGATGGATAATCTTTCACACCAGATGACTTAATCTATTTGATAATTTATAACAGATTCGTAATCTGTTGTTACCTAATCTGATTAATAATTTACAACAGTTGCAAAATCTGATGAAACATGTTGAACATTTGTTTTTATACAATTTCAATTGAGTTCATATGTTAGACTAATAGTTCCTAAATTGATTAATCTAGGACCAGGGGTGAGTTTTATAGGGTCAACTAAAGTACTCGGTCAACTGCAACTTCAATTGTTTCTATACAATTTCAATTGAGTTCATATGTTGGACAAATAGTACCCTTTTGGCAATTGCATGAGGACAGGGTTGAAAATTATGCATATCTTTTATAATTTTAAAAATAATTAAGACCAATTCAGACCAAATTAACATTTTCAAAACTTGTCATTCTTTTTCAAAATACAAATCAACCCATACAAAATGTTTCAGCATTTTAAATCTCAAGTTCTCTGTCTTTCTCTCTCATTCTCACTCAATAATACAGTACAAACAATAACTACTCAATAAATTTGCTCAACCCTTCACAACAGATTATTTTTCTTCTTATTTCTGACCACATAGGTGCTATTTTTAATTTCATTCTTGCTTGTATCAATTATTTTCTTTGTCTTCATAGGCAACAGAGTTCGAGAAGATTTCTATATTTGTTTTTTTTTGTAAAAAATAAGGGATTTTAAGTTAATGATAAAAAATAAAACTTTTAGTTTTATTATCTTCAAGAATGGATTTACAATTTTGAGTTTTGATGGTAAAATTATAGAAAAAACTCGAGAAAATCCTAGTTTCTGTCGCAGTGTTTCATTAACTGTTGTGGTATTGTTGGATGGTGTTTGTGATGTTGGTGGTAGTGGTGGTAGTAGTGGTAGTGTTTGTGGTCATCGTGGTGGCACTGGTGGTGGCATTGGTTAGTGGTGTTTATGGTGGCTGTCGGTGGTGTTGGTATTTGTGGTATTTGTGACATTGGTTAGTGGTGTTTGTGGTGGTGGCTATTGGTGTGTCGGTATTCGTGGTGTTTGTAATGTATTTTTTAAAATTTATGCATACATCAATTATAATGTAATTTTTGTTTTTCTGTTGTTTGTAGGTAAAACATGTCTCCCAAAAGAAAAGAAAGTGAAAGTGGATCAACGTCTGACCACCTAAAAGAAAGGCTACAGTACAGAGGGATTCAGGGGAACTTTTTGAACAATCTCAGTTAGGGAAAAGTGAAGATGAGGAGAGATATGAAAACAATATTAAGGGAGGTGGACAAGGATCTATAGAAGGTGATGAAAAAAATAAAAGTGAGAAAAAAGAGAAATTAGAGAGTGAGAAAGAGGATGATTATCAATATGATGATAATGGATCACCAATAGAGCGTGAATTAATATCGACATCCTAGCATGATCCTGTCAATACTTTTAGTATTGACAGGTTTCAAGTTGTGATGCCGATAAATGACCCAAAAGCAGAACTAACTGGTCAAATTGTACTTTAATATCAGATAGGGAAAAATTTTGGACATTTTAGAAAAATTATGAAGAACGAAAACATAGATGGAATTTTTAAGAAGAGCTTCTTTGGATGCTTTCTTGAGCTGCCTGAGAACCTCCCTACCCATTTTTGTTTTCCTATGATGATGGTATATGGTCTTCTCAAGCGTAAGATCAAGTACGTGGGGGATGATAAAGATCCGGAGGAGGGGGACAAAAAGAAGATAGATGAAATCTGGATCAACTACTGTGGCATGCCTGTTTGTTTTGGCTTGCAAGAGTTTCACATAGTGATGGGCTTAAGATGCCATCGTCCAAAAGAACCACTACCCCGCAAAAGATCCTAGGCAAGAAAATGCAAGGAAAAAATAGATGGGCTCGACGCGGCTACAAAGCATCGTATTTGTTGACAGATCTCGAGGATAAAACCATACCAGAGTAGTACAAGGAGCAATTGTGCTTAGTTTGGTTTGCCCAATCAGTTATATTGGCAAGATACGTCAACAAGGTCATAGAACATGATTTGTTGGCCCGTGCTGAGGATTTTGATAAATTCAACAATTATCCTTGGGGATATGAAACTTCTACTTGACTGTCCAATATTTACTGACAAATCTATCCTCAGGGATGACCACATTATATGGCTTTCCTTAGGCTTTCATGGTAAAATTAATTACTAATTTTACTCATCCATTAATTTATATTGAATATAGTTATTATGACTTTTTTTTTGCTTGCTTCTTGTTTACATTTTTTAGGCTTGAGCATTTGAAGCCATTCCTCCCCTCCAAAAACAGGTAATGGATTACCCGCATGAGGTTTCTCAACCAAGAATATTTAGGTGGTTGGCTGAAAAGAGCAACACCAATATTAAAGAGGTTGATCTCTTTAACCCTTTGAATAATGCATTACGTCTTCTTCAAGTAATATAATTTTACTCAATGAAAGATATTGAATAGATGTTATATCTAGTGCAACAGATGTTATATATGATACACTAGATGGGACATCTGTTACAACAGGATACCCGTCCTGTGCCAATCGGTTCAACGAATAGATAATCTGTTGCAACAGATGATTGATATCTTGCATCAGATTACCCCTCTGTTGCTTTGGTTCTCTAAACCCGACTTCTAATAGATTAACCATAAACTGCAAATTATGCAACAAATGTGTAATTTGATGTAACATATTATTAATCTATTGAAACATACAGATCATCTGTTGCATAATAGATTACCCATCTTGTCCAATTATTGCAACAGATTGGTAATCTATTGTGACAAATAATTGATATTTTGCATTAGATTATCCATGTGTTGCTCTGTTTCTCTGAACCCGACTCAAACAGATTTTAACCATATACTGTAAACTATGAAAGAAATGGGTCTTTTGTTTTAAATGTAACCTAACTGTGAAAATTATTATATTATACGATTTAAATGTATGTCTTTTTTTCCTTTTTTATAAATTGTGCATCCATGGATCGTGTCTATTGAGGAGGAGTTAGTGATGACTTCTTATATTACTCTAGGTCATGTTGATACTATAGCAGACCCAACGGTGAAGTTAATAAAGAAGGAATTGGCTGGAGCAACAGCCATAACAAGAGCAGTTAGACAAGGTCAGCCTAATATTGAGGATCTTCATGACCAACCTACTAAGGCAGATACGGGTTCTTCTTCTGGTGGAGTTATTGGTATTGGTGACAGGCATGCTGATGCTACTACCACTCATGATAATGAGCATGTTGAGGCTCAAGAAAAAATAAATAGGTAGGAAAACACCCTTTTTCACCCTTACACAAGTCCCTCTCACCTCTCTTCAACCTTGTGTTCTCGTTGCGAATGCGAAGAGTACAAGGAAATCCAAGATAAACTCTTTGAAAAAGTAGAGGCTATCTCTAAAGATATCGAGGAATTCAAATCCAAGAGGTGTGTCATACCATCCAAGAAGGTGAGGGAGCTACACACCCCTACAGTGTTGGTTAGAAGAAAGAAAAGAGAAATTAAAGATGTACTCTCCGATCGAAAATAAAAAAAATTATAATTCTTCCCTCTCCAAAAGCTGTTGAAGTTCAGGGGCCAGTCAAGAAGGTGGACATATACATAAAACTTGGCGCCGAAGAGAAGAGAGATCTGCGACAGGCCAAGAATGCCAAGCCAGGCGCACCAGATTACCCTAGACCTTCCTTTTCCCCTCAAGACTTCCAGACTATACTGATATGCGTATGCCGCATGAGGACAAGGCAAGTTTACTTTTCCTAACCTAGCCTTCTAATCTACCCCATAAAAAAAAGCTACACAATAGATATGAAAACTATTGCAATAGTTGGGTATACTGGTGCAACTGGTAGTGGTTCTGTTGCAACTTATTATCCATCTGTTGCATAAGTTGCGTTGGATTATTGATTCAGATAACCCTATGCAACAGATAGACCATCCGTTTCATCTTTACAATTACTAACCTATTTAAAAATTTACTTCTTACATCACAACATGTTGACAAAATTCTCTACCTCATGAGGAAAAGACAATTAACGTACCGGGAAGCTTATGATGTTGTCGATAGGATAATGGACCTCGACTTCTGCAAGAAGCTCAAGGATAGGTACGATCAACTCAATAGGGAGGCGTCAGCCCTTGGCGTGGGACTTGATTTTGTAGTTTGTATGTTGAACTTGGATAAAGAAGAATAAAATATATTAGAGAGGAGAGTCCAAATCCACACGGCAAGAGATGGACCAAGGCAAAGAGGATTCTTGCAATCATTAGCGTGAACGGCATGCATTATCGGGCAGTTGAGATACTACTCGGGGAGGGAAAGATCAACTTTTATGACTGCAACAAACCTCTCGTCAATGACTGTGGTCTTTTTCTCTTCGTGGAGCCACTGATGGAGCTGTTGCCCATTTTGTTGAGGAAGAGTAAACTGATGAATCATTTTCTAAAGAAAGTGTTGATGAAGAAATCATGGGACTTTGAAAGTCGAAACAAGGGAATGATCCTTCAAAAAAATGATGCCGGTTACACGAGCGGCTCGCACGCTCTTGCACACATCGAATGTTTACTGACTGGTCCAGAAATGGCCGATCCAATGACTTTTCTGTGCGAAAACGCTGTGGAAAACCTGCAAGAGCTCTGAGATTATGGGGTAGTAACTGGAGCCTGTGTATATAGAAGAGCCTGTGAAATAACAATTTTTAATTTCAAGTCACCCTTTACTTTATTACATGTACATGTAGTGACAAAAATTTTTTTCTGATGAAAGTTGAGTTTTTAATAATGCAATAAATTGCCAATCTGTTGTAAAATATATTGAATTTGTTCTGGCAGATAGTTTATCTGTTGCAATAGGTTGGTCATCTGTTGCATTATGCCGATGTTATTTCTATGTAATCTAAGTCTAATCTGTTGCAACAGTGGGAAGACCTGTTTGATAATTTCCAACAGATGACCTAAATTTTACAACATATGCCTAAATCTTTTTGATATTTTCCAATAGTTACGCTTGAATATCCATGTGCTCGACAACACCAAACCAGTATCAAATGAACACACCACCATGAAAATTTTAGCAATTAGGCTTGAATATCCATGTGCCCAACAACACCAAACCAGTAGCAATAACGGCAATAATGGAGTATCTTCTTACTTGATTTTGTTTCTCTTTCGAAGACTTGACTTTGTTCAACAAACCCCAGATTACACGATTTACTTGTAAAGGGTGTCATTATTCATACCAATCAAAGTAATCGCATCCACCCAATTTCTATAAAAAGAAGAACACAATTATAAAACAATTACAAGTCAATAATTAATCAACTAATTAATTAAAAAAATATTACCTTTGAAATCTTACAAGTAAAAAACCTACTACCTAGATTTTGTTGAGTCCAAGAAGTCTTTAACAGAGCTTCATGACCGCACTTACAATATCAAAAATCTTTATCACAAAAAATAGTGGAAGATGCGCTCGACATTGTTAAGCTCAGTTGGAAAAAAAAACTAAAGAAAAGAAAAACCAAATGCAAATAATTTGAAGAATTTGAATAGATAAAATAAGATGACGATGAAAAAAGAAGATTTGGGAATTAGGGTTAAATTTTAGGAGGAAGATGAATATATAAGACAATAGGGGGAATGACCATTGGGGGACAAATGACGGCAAGTCAGCAAAAAGTGTCAAACTGACACATTTGATGCCTATTTTATTTTACGTGTTTAAAATAAATACTTTCTACTTGATGCCTATTTTATTTTATGTGTTTGAACTGAACACCGTCGATGGGTTCCGCCTTTTTTATTTCAATTCACTTTAAATTTTTTACACGTAGTGGCAATTTTTTATGTCCAACGAAAGTTAAATTTTTATAATATAATAGATTCTTCATCCGTTGTAACAGTTATTCTACCTGTTCTGACATATAGTTTATCTGTTGCAATAGGTTGGTCATTTGTTGCTTATCTCAATGTTTCTATCTAAGTTTATCTGTTGCAATAGTGGAAAGACATGTTTTATAAATTCCAACAGATTACCTACCTGTTGCAACATATGGCTAAATATGTTTACTTTTTTCTAATAGATGTGTCATATGTTGCAACAGATACATTATCTGTTGCAATATTTGAATATAGTATTCCTTTTCAATTAATAAGTTTAAATCTAAGGAAAAAATAAAATTCATAGACAAAATAAAATAAATCGAAGCCTTTAAAAATTAGCTGAAATAAGTCAACTAATAAATGAAATGTAAAAAAATCATTATGGGTACAGATCTTAACAAATAAATCAACAATAATTTAAGTATGATGCCAAGGAGGAAGATCGGAATAAGCATAGAAGTAGCATACTATTACTACTCTTTAATTTTAATAAAGCGAATGAAAGATTGATGCCAGGAGAGTCCAGCCTATAACTGGAATGGATAAATCAGTTGAGCTACTTTCATTGATTGCGTATTGAATATAGATCCATGTCTTTCTTGTTTCACTGGCGGGAATTTCGCCCGCATCCGATCCTCAATTCTTGTTCACCCTGGATGATTGTGTTGGGTGAATTGCCAATCCTCTAAGATCTATTGACTGAGTAGTCGAAAACTTTTGTATTCTCCTTCCTGGACTTCCCTTCCATTCAGCTCTCATTTTTAAGGCTCTCAATACCCATGTCTCCCGAAGTGACACTTTGTTCCACTCCTTTTATTTATACTTTAAGCGTGATTGCTATAATATATACTTCCTCGACCATTTTAAGGCAGATCGATCTTAAGAAGATCATTACTTACTCCTCAGTAGCTCATATGAATCTGGTGACTATTGGTATATTTAGTCGGGCAGGATCAACCACTGTATGGAGAGGGGGCTTGGCTGGTACCAGGCTCTAAAATAGTTTTCTTTGAGCGAGCGTTTTTTCAATGTGACTTTACGATCGCCAAAGAAGACCCAAGAAGCATCAAACAATTTCGATGAGATCCATGAAAATTTTAGGCAGAAGATTTATGTCTCATACGCTCGAAAGAGGTGGTTGGGTTGATCAAGGAAATAATAGCGTAAGTAAGTATACATTTATGATAGCATAAGTCAGTATACATTTATTTAAGTAAGTAACCACGTCAAAGCATAAGAGTTACAAATGGTACACTACTTTGACAGGCTCAAGTTATAAAGATCAACTCAATATGGACAAGTTGCTCTTCATCCAGTGCTATGAAATTTGGCTTTGCTCGTCGTGAATCTTTATTGTCGCTTACGTATGATTTCTGTGTTTTCTGTTCTCTATATTTCCATAAAAAGAGTAGCATATTGTCAATGTTGTTCAACAATAGCTTCTATATCCACCTGGAAAGCCAAAATTGGTCAATGCTAATCACGGAGATACAACAAAATGGAAAAGGATAACTTATCTGTTCTAGCAAATCAAATAGGTATTCCTCCTATTTTAAATTATCCCAAATATATTATATTTCTGTTGCAACAATGAATCAACTGTTGGGATAAATTACTACATAAGGAAGACCTGTATGATAATTTCCAACGAATGAACCATCCGTTGCAATATATGAATCATTTGTTGCAGTAGATAGGTCATTTGTTGGTACAAATAAAAGTGATATGAAGAGTTTTTTGATTTGCTAAAACATACGAGGCATATGCCGCAATAGATACTTTATCTGGTGCAATAAGTTAGTCAACTATTGCAACAGATGTATATATCTATTTGATAAGTTTCAGCAGATGTGTCATCTATTGAAATAGATATGTGTCTGTTTGTTTGGTTAGTTGAAAGACATATATATTCACCTTCTTCAGCTAGAGCTTCTCTCCTTTGGACATTGTACATTGCTCAGTGCAACACACAGACAGAGGAGTTGCAATTTTGCTTTTCTGGATGCTTGATAATGCCTTGGAAATCACTTTTTTTCTTCTCTTAGCCCTAATCTCCAATGGAACAGATGGAAATAAAATCCCCTTTGATGGAATAAGACCCCTTTTTAGATGTCAATTCCTTTACAGAAGCAGATAATGCATTAATAGCATTAATCATTACATCATGTTTCGCCCTGCGGTCTTGACATTTGCATGCAGAACATTCGCTGAGAGAGGCAAAATCTGTATAACTAGTATGATCATACTCATAATGGTTTACTTTAAATACTGTAAGAAGAGTATCATTAGCACTAACAGCAACACCACTACTACCACCAACAGCTTCATCACCACTAAGACCATCAACAATAGCAAGCCCACCCTCCAAAATTATTTTTCTTGTAATGGTTGTTGCTCCAAACAATTCTATTTTTATTTTGTCGATGACCTTAGGGTCCGATAAAGTTTGCACAGACCGTAAAGTAATAATAAATGGCATCTTCAACTTTCGATTGGTCAGAACTAGTGACGGATGCACAATCTAACATAAATCATTACATATATTAGAATGATGATTAGATCATTCAAAACAATCATTAATTAAAAGAAAAAATTAATTATAATTATACTTACTACATCCTTCGGGGGGTTGAAGAGATCAAGAAATTTTGCATTTTTATTAGTTTTGGCCGACAACCATCTCAAGATTCTTGGACAGAAAACTCCTTCCTGGTAGTTCACTTGTTGTCTCAAATAAGGAATAACTTTAAATGCCCAAGACTATAGAATAATGCCAATAAATCAAAATAATTATTGAGTAAAATGAATGATATCATAATAAAATAAAGAAACATTTACCATGAAAGCCCATGGAAAGCCATATAAGTTGACTGTCTTTGGCTTAACGGAGTCAACAAATATTTTACAGTCATTTTGAAGTTTTCATAACCCCAAGGATAGCTGTTAAATGCCTCAAGATCCTCAGAGAGCTTTATTAAACCAAGGCTTATTTTGTTGTTAGCGTATCTCACACAAAGAATATTATGTACAAACTAAACCAAGCACAATGACTGCTTGTGCTTCTTTGAAAGTCTTTTACCTTTCAACGTTTCTATCAAATTTTTGTTTTTAAAGCTTGGACCAACAACGGACACAGGTCATCACGATCACACGACTTGCCTTTGTATTTTTAGGGTGTGCGGGGTGCTTTTTGGGGGGTTAGAATAGGTATAACTTGAGAAGGAGGATAACATTTTAATCCAGTAACTATGGTAAATTCCTTCCAACCAAAATAAACAGGCAAACCACAGTAATTTATCCATACTTCATCAATCTTATCTTTGTTTTCATACATAAACCTACGCTTGTGAAGTTCATATACTATTTTCATTTGGAAACGAGCATTGTTATCCTCCGACACATCAAGATATTTTCCAAAGCAGCTATCCCTGAAATAAGCATCCAATTTTTATTCTCGAAGTATTTTTCTGAAGGCGTCAAAATATTTTCCCATGGCTGACTTAACCACAAAATCACCCATTAAATCTGTGGCACTATCGCACTGCATTCTTACAGATTAACGGTCAATGTTGAAGGCTTTGACCAACTCTTTGGTGGAAGGGCTATTAGCATTTGTATCATCTCTTTTGAAATATTTCTCCTCCCCGTGTTCATCATATTCTGCTCCCGATTGAGATAACGCTTGTAAAGCAAGATCATAGAGTGGTGGATGTAGTCTAGCTGCTTCATTTGTTTCTTCACTTGGACTTGATTCGGTTTCTGTTCTTTTGGGAATCATATTATCTAAAATTAACAGAAACATAAAAAAAATATATTATAGTTGATTAATGCATCGTTAAAAAGGGATAACAGTAAATCAAACAAGCAAAACAATAAAATAACAGTTGCAATAGATCACCGATCTGTTGCACCAGGTAGTATATCTGTTACAACATATAGCCAACCTATTACAGCGGATGAGTAATCTGTTGCAACAATACAAAACATATCACTCAACTTTTAAGATAGATGAATAGTTTGTGCAACAGATCACATAATATTGTGATATATGAGTGATCTATTGGAATAGTTAAATAACCTGTTGCAATGGATGAGTAATCTATTGCAATAATACAAAACAAATTATTTATATATTGAGAAAAATAAATGGTATATGCAGCAGATCATACATCTGTTGCAACATCATCTATCAATATATGAGTGATCTATTAGAACAGTTAAATAACTTGTAGCAACGACTGAGTAATCTGTTGCAATAATATAAAACATATCACTCATCTGTTGAGAAAGATGAATGGTCTGTGCAATAAACCATACATCTATTGTGACATCATCTGTTGCAACATATAAGTGATCTGTTGGAATAGTTAAATAACCTGTAGTAACGGCTGAGTAATCTGTTGTGACAATATAAAATATATCACTCATCTGTTGGGAAAGATGAAAGGTCTGTACAATAGATCACACATCTGTTGCAGCATATGAGTGATTTGTCGGAACAGTTAACTAACCTGCAGCAACGACTGAGTAATCTGTTGCGACAATGCAAAATATATCACTCATCTGTTGAGAAAAATGAATGGTTTGTGCAACAGGTCACACATCTATTGCAACACATGAGTGATCTATTGAAACAGTTATCAATGGTCAATATTGTTTAGATTTTATCCAACATAGGATTGTCTATCACGGCAGATGAATGATAATTGGAAAAATCAAGTCTTGGACATTTCCTGTTGGAAGAGTTGGTAGGATTTTATCCAACAGGAGGTTCATCTGTTGCATCAAATCATTAATCTGATGGTTTTTTCGTTGCATCAGATGGTTAATTAGTTGCATCAGATTTTTTTATCTGATGCTTAATTTGTTGCAACATATGGTTAATTTATTGCATCCGATAGTTAATTTGTTGCATCAGATGATTAATCTGTTGCATTAGAATTATAATCTGATGGTTTCTTTTGTGCATCAGATGATTGATCTGTTGCATCATATGACAAAGCTGTTGCATTAGAGGGTTAATATTTTGCACCAGATGGATAATCTGTTGGAGAAAATAAAAAACAGTTGCACGATTTTGTTCAATAAAAAAACAGCAATATCACCATTTTTACCAATAACAAGAACAGAACAAATTTACCCAAATTGTTATTTTATTTTTATAAACACAAATAATAAAAATCAAACTTCAAAAAACTGCAACAAACATCAAAAAATCATAATTCACTTTGAAAAAAGAAGAGAAGAAATACTAGAAATTAGGGTTTTATTCAGACCACATTTCAAATTAATGCAACAAATATTTAAATTGCTAACCAATACTATTAGAGAAGTTGGATCAAGTTCCTTGTTTTCTTCAAAACTAAAAAGGCCATAAATTTTTACCTGTGAAAGAAGAAAAGGAACGATGAAGAATTCAAAGCTATTGTGGTCGGAGAGCAAGGTTGTCACGTTGTTTGAAGGTTGAAGTTGAAAAAAAACTTGAAGCCCAACTATTTATATTCGGATGTTGAAGTCGTCGAGGATTGAAATGAGAAATTTGCAGAACAGTTGGTTGGGAGAGAGTTGAGAGAAACTATCGAGAAAGGGATGAGAGACAGGTTGATTTGAATTGAAGAGGAGAACTTGAAGCCCAACTATTTGGCGATGGAGGTGGAAGTCGTCGGGGGTTGATGGGAGAAATTTTGCAGAACTGTTGGTTGGGAGAGGGTTGAGAGAAGCTGTCGAGAGAGATAAGAGAGTGATTGATCTGGATTGAAGAAGGGTGTGGGTTGATTTGTATTTTTGAAAAGATTAGTAAGTTTTGAAAATATTAATCAAGTCCACAATTAACTTAATTAAGTTTCCTAATAATATTTGACCCTTTAAGTTGGTCAATATCACCAATCCTTTATTCAAGACTTAAAAAGACATCTTTCCTTCAATTTTCTCTTGATTCTTCTCCTTTCCTTGCAATAATTTTTTATTAGTGTGCACAAATGTCCTCAAGGTAGAATATAATAAGACAAAAGGCTAAATATCTTGCATGCTACCAAAGAAATTTAAATATGCCAGTAATTTTTTTTCTAAAAACATACACTTTGAGTAATAATGAAAAAAATCAAAAGATATTCTAAATAAAATTAAAAATAAAAAAAGAAAATGGCTACCAATATAAAGACGTAGGTTGGATTAATATAAAAATTATAAAAAGAAAATGTTAAGTTGAATTAATAAACCAATATATAATATTTTGTTGGTCCTTAATTTTTTATATTGTTAATAATTTATATTCCAATTAAATTATTTGGTCTTTTTATATTCTAACTTTCGTTTCATTTCTCTAATTAAATTGAGTATTACTGTCCAATAATATCTCTATTTTTAAATTCATAACATGTTTACATGTGATATTTAGCATTTAATTATATATCATATTGAAATTTGAAAGTATTATTTTTTATTACTTATTTTTATTGTTAGGAAGTTATTATTTGAAGAAAGAATACAATGGATGAGGTAAGATATTTTCTTTTAAAAAAGATGAAGAGAGATAGAGAGTAAGAAGAGAAAAACAGAAACCAGAAAAATTTTAAAGATGCGAAAATTAAAGAGAAGGAAAAGGATAAAATAAGATAAAATGTGCATGCTAGATTAATTAGATTTGTATTAAATATATAAATATATAGTTTTGTTCTAAAAATTTTTAAAAATACGTATTGAAAGACGTTGAATCTTTTTATACTTTGTTTTAAGAAAAATAAAATAATTTTTTTAATTGTAATATATTATATAAAATTTAAGTATTTTAGAAGGATAAAAATACATTAATAATAAAAAAATTAAGTAAAATACATATATAAAACTTAAAAGTAAATAATATAAATTATAATTGATTAAAATTTAAAAACCTCAAATAGATAAAAATTTAATTACTTCGCGCGAAGCGCGGATGATATTCACTAGTTTTATGAGAAAATATACAAAAAGATAATGTGGAAATACTACTCTAACGTGAAAGAGAAAGAGAAGAAAAAAATAAATGGGAAAGGGCTTGTCGGTGTGGAACAGAGCAGGTCAAAATTTTGAAAAGAAAAAATGCTAAACTGGGCAAGCTAGTGTCAATTAAATCTCAGCGAGTCAAAGTCTTGGCTTGTCTAATTCTGTTCCACCATGGGTGATTCTTACGGTGTTTCGATTCTTTAAAAATATGAATGAATACATAAATATAATTTTATTTTTAAAAAATATAATATAAATATAATTTTATTTTTAAAAAATTCGAACAACATAAATAGGTGATGCCTTTCACCAAAGTAGATTTACATAGGCAATTATAAAAAGCCTACATAAATATTTAGTGAGCACCCACATCCAAACTCATTTTCCCTCGTTTTTGGGGAACCTTTTACAGCGAGCAATAATAATCTTGAACCCCACCGTATTTAAGGAAAGGGAAATAGTCAAAAAAATGATATGCCAACTTGTTAGAGTATGATGCTGATTGCTTATTACATTGCATGATTCACTAATCACGTGTTAAGAGTCAAAAAGGAAAAATGAATATCAGTCCAAACGTGACAACACTAATTAAGATGTCGACGACTTGTAACACTTCAATCAAATTACTACAAATAATTTGAGCCGAAGTATTTTTTTTCACCCATTTCCAAAATGATTCTCAAGCAATTGCATTTTCTAATATTCTATCGGACAGATCAGTAAAATTGAAGATTAAAAGAAATTAACCACTTCTTTCATTTCTTCGTTCCTAAACAAGTGTCATTTTAATGTTTTCATTTTATTCATGAAAGTTCAGTTATTTAGACTAAGGAGTATCCGTAACTAATAGCTTGTTTGAGATTGCTTTTTTCTCAACCAAACACTTTTTTGAGAAAAAAATAATTTTTTTGAAAAGAAAAGTGTCTGGTAAACTTACAAAAATGCTTTTAAAAAGAAGCAAAAAATTTATTTTTTACTAAAAACATCACTATCACTTACACACACATACATATACATATACATATACATAAACACACACACACATATATATATCCCTCATTAATTAATTAGCATATCTTATACGTCTGATTAAAGTTTGATTTTAAAATATTACACTTCGGTATTTACAATACCATAATTCTTTATTTCATTCTATTGTTATTATTATTATTATTATTATTATTATTATTATTATTATTATTATTATTTTATTTCTCATTCATTTTCCTTTATTAAAATTAAAAATATCATTGATGACGATGATCGAAGAATATATAACTCTTTATTTTTTATTATTAATGATAATAAATGATAGACGAACCATGTTGCAAGATCAAATGATACTTTGACAACACTTATAATTTTTTAATCAAATATTTAATTTTAAATAAATAATTCAAAAAAAAGTGACATATTTGTTACCCTAATAATTTAAAAAAGAAGTGACATATTTATTACCATGTGGTGAACTTTTTCATGTAATGATTTAATTTATAGAATAATTTTTAAATTCTTTTTTGTTTGATGTTTTTAGTAATATTTTAAATTATTTAAGTAATATATCATCATTTAATATTTTTAATGTATCTATGAATATAAATAGATTGAAAATTGTATTGTAAGTACTTTTTAATTAAATAAAATAAAATTTTAATTAAAATAATTATAATAGATATTCAAAATAATTTTTTTCTATAAAATAATTTTAGTACTAAAAGTGTATTGATACATGTCCTTTTTGGTCATTTATCTTACATAAGCACTTCTTGAAAAGGATTATCCAAATACAATCTATTTATCAAAAATACTTTACAAATAAATTTATCAACATAAATTATTTTTAAAAAAAAAATTTTAAAAATTATTTTGCAATTCCATGGGCGCTAAGCTTATGAAACAGAAACCCTATAGTCAATGGCATTCTAATGAATGAATTGTAGTCCTTACTTTTGGAAAGATATGTAAGTTTTTGTTCCACGTGTGACTTGGCTTTTATGATACGTTTGGTTTAATAAATAATAATGATAAGATAACAGCTAAAATTTTATTGGTTGTAGGAAAGTTATTTTAGACAAGGCTTTTCATTTTGATGGAAAGTGAGATTAATCGGTTAATAAATTGTCAGTCCTCTCTCTGTCTTTAAATAGAATAGCACAACTCCATCTACATATTATTCTGAAAAGAACTTACGTAGAAAAGAAAAGAGAGAGAAACTAGTTTTCAAAAGATACAAAACTAAGTGCTTTCGCTTCATTCCGATCAAGAAGAAAAGCTATGACTTTGGAAATGTTTCTTGACTGGCGTAATGTTATTAGAACTGAATGTGAAAATCATTAAGTTCTATGATTCTGAAATCATGTAATCCGTATATGTGGCATTTGAGTGATTTTTGAAACTAATGATTTTTCATTGCGATTAAAGTTTTCTATTAATTTTATGAACCCTAATTATGAAATTTGAAGATTTAAATCTATCCTTGTTTTAAATTTCGGTGACTGCTTTAGCCGATCCCTTAATAGTAAGTACTGTTATTATAACTAGAATTGAATTCAGATTCTGTTGTTGGCTTGATGAATCGTATTAAGGCTCTGTTTTGTTATTTAAAAATAATAATAATCTATAATATATTAAAAGTATGAAGACCCTTAGAAAAGTGTTTTGAACTTTTTGCCCTTCATTAAAAGATTCTGCAGTAGACAAAATTATCTTTTCACTATTTTTCTTTAAATAATTGTCATTTTTAATAATTATTCTAATATTTGAGACTTTAAAACTAATTAAGAATCATTTTCTATGTGTTAAACTAGGAAAATATCCTTTTATTCGTCTAAATTAAATTTTCTATAATTAAAAAAAATACTCTAAGGAATCCTAAACCTACCATATTTTTATTACATTCTACATAAATCATGATCTTAATATTGCTCCAACAAGGTGACCTTCGTACTTTTACAGGTTTTTAATTTATTTTATCTTTTTTTTTTTAATTTTAATTTTAGTGTTAAAAATTATTTCGTCAACTTCTAATTTTTATGTGTTTTTTCTTTTCAGTTTTCTCCTTTTCGTTTGTGCTAGGTTTACACTTGAACTTATTCTTCCTCCTTTTTTTTGTAATAATGTTACATACATCGTATTGTGATTTGTCTTATTTTAGTTTGCCAAATATGAGAAGCCGGTGTAGAGAATATAGCTCCACAATTTAGAGATTCGCAAATTATACAAATTAAAAAAAATGAGGGATTCGATATATTAAAGCTTTCGCTATGTGCTGGCTGGAAAAAAGTCAAAATCAATGGTTTGTCTCTTTTCTTTTCTTTTTCTTTGTTTAATTTTGACTTGATTTTTATTATGTTATTTTGTAATATATTATGGTCTATTGATTGTTCGTATTATAGTTTATTAAATTTATTTGTTAAATTCAAAATATAAGGTTATGGTTAAGTGTTAAATCTTGATATGCTTAGGTTTTACTCGAGTATAATAGATGTTGTATTGCTTTTTACTTCAATATCTTCTTCAATCCGCTTATGTTTCAGGTGTATGAAACACGTGGTCAGTTGGCAATAGAGGTTGGAGACTTGTCGAAATTTAATCAGGTACTCCTTTTCATGGTGGAAAGACTATGAATTTATCACAACTTCTTAGAATCTTAATGTCTCTGTGAAATTTCTTATATGCTAATGTGTTTGGAGTACTTTCATGCTGTTTATATTCAGTTGGACACTTTGTTGAATGTTGTTCATCCCTTTTATAATCAAATGACCTTTAAGGCTTTACTTAAAGTGGATTTTAATGCTTTTATATGATTTTGTATGAATATATTAACTTTTTATTTAAGTATTTTTCGTATATAATAAAATCATCAATTTATTTATTAATCAAGACATATTTTTTTTTAGAACGTCGAAATGATTTTATAAAATCAAACTCATTAAAATAAGGTACACGCGCGAGGTGCGTACCATAAACTAGTATATTAAAAGTGTGAAGACCCTTAGAAAAGTGATTTGAATTTTTTACCCTTCATTAAAACACTCTCCTTTAGACAAAATTGTTTTTTTATAATTTTTTTAAAATTATAATTATACATAAATACAAATAATATATATTTTTGAAAATTTAAAAAATCACCATTATTAAAAAAGTCCTAATTATAGTACCTTATATTTGACAAATAACTACAAATTTGCCAAATTTGAAATATAATTCAACACAGTAACAAACTTGTACTAAAGAAGTAAACCTCGTTATCATCATTGACACAAGTATAGTTAATTGTTGTGTTGGGAATAATGTTATACGGAACACTACTAAATTTATCTCCATTCCAGGTTTTTGGACAGTTGCTTTATTTTTGGAGAAAAAAAACATCTAAAAATGTATACAAGTTGTTTTAAACTTGAATTCAACGTGTGTATATAAATATATGCAGCTTTTTCTACTTTTATTATATTTTCATTCAAGCCGTCCTTCAGAGTTAAAATTTCCTCTCAGGAAAAAATTGAAAGGTTAGTTTTAATTGCATTATTTTGATAACTTTATTACGTATTGTTTTATTTTAATTTACAGATAATAGATGAATGTCGGTAGCTTTTGAAGAATTTTTTAGGTAAATGTTAGGTTTACTATATTGTTTTAATATCTCTATTAGTGTATTATTTTGTGATAGTTTACAAGTCGTAGATAGTATTTTACAGCTCGTAGATGAATGTCGATCAACTTTGATAATTTTTTGTTTGTAAAGGTTAGATTTAATTGTGTTATTTTATTATCTCTTTTATCGTATTGTTTTGTTATAGTTTACAGGTGGCAGATAAATGTCGACTGACTTCTAAACTATTCTTAAGATAAAGATTAAGTTTAATTGTATTGTTTTGATATCTTTGATTTGAGATTTTTTTTTTGTATAGAGGTTAATGTCAGGCGGTTTTGAAATTTTTTTTGTGTAAATGTTAAATTTAATTGTATTGTTTTTATATATCTAACATCGTGTTGGTTTGTTGTAGTTTATAGGTTTAAGAATTTTTTTGATAAAAATTAAGTTTAATTAAATAAATTCTCCATCTTTACATATTTAAAAGATGTTGAATTTAATTATTATACTCACCTTTATTAATTTAAATAAATATCATATTTAAAGTAACATTTGAATTTATTAAAGTGACGTACACCTAAATTAGTAAAATAAAGGATATGATTTACAAAGAATGTATTGTTCTTTGGATTTTTAAAACTTACTATTGAATTTGGTTCTTTGCTCTGGACATGGGTCAATTGCATTATATATTTTGCCTCTTAATTTTTCTATGATTTTTAACATTGAAATTGGTTAAACTCGCATACCCAAATAACAGACCGATTTACATATAAAAGAATCTTTAATGATTCACGTCAGTCAAAATCTTAAGAATCTCAAAGTTCCAAGTTTAAGGAATTTAAATAATACTATTAGTTTAGGTGTGCGCAAGCATTTACTTCACTTTATTGAGTTCAAACGTTATACTAAATAAGATATTTGTTTAAATAATAAAGATGAATACAATAATTAAATTCAATATCTTTTGGAGAATTTATTTAATTAAACCTAATCTTTACCGAAAAATTTTATCAAAGTCGATCGACATTCATCTACCACCTGTAAACTGCAACAAAATAATATGATGATAGAAACATTAAAACAATATAATTAAATCTAACTTTTACACAAAAATTTTCTCAAAATCGTCTGACACTCATCTACCACCTGTAAACTATAATAAAATAATACATAATAGAGATATCAAAATAATACAACTAAATTTTACCTTTACATAAAAAAAATTGTCAAAATAGAGATATAAAAATAATACAATTAAACCTAACCTTTACCTAAAAAGGTTCCTCAAAGACGACCGATATTCGTCTACCACCTGTAAATTCATCTACGACCTGTAAACTATAACAAAATAATACAATAGTAATCACAAAACTTAAGTAAACCTATTTCTTCGGTAGTTTAACGTGTATCTCAATATTTATAGAAGTGTTTTCTTAGTATAGTCCTATTTTAGGAGTATTTTTCTATCCTATTTTAGGAGTATTTTTCTAATTGATCACGACAAAGGAAAATATTAATTGATTCTCATTTCATATATTTTAGGAGTCTCATATATTTTAGGAGTCTAGTTAATATAATAAAAATAATTAAAAAGATAATTTTGTCTAAAGGAGGACCTTTTAAGGAAGGACAAAAAGTTCAAATCACTTTTCTAAGGGCTTCACACGTTTAGGTGTACGCGCTTCGCGCGTGTACCTCGCTTTAACGAGTGCAAATGCTATACATTCTATGATATCTGTTTAAATAATAAAAATGAATGCAATAACTAAATTCAATATCTTTTAAACATGTAAAGATGGATAATTTATTTTATTAGTTATATAGTATTTTTAAATATCTAAGATACAAATAATGTAGGTGAAATAAATTGACAACCTCTTAAATTAAGCTTGGTGTCTTCAGTAAGCCCATGATTAGTACTTGATAAGCTAAAAAGTTGTGCAATTTAACTTGGTTCCATCCTAGAAGTGCGAAACTTGACGAACAAATTTCATGACACTTCAATCCCTCTTTTTGATTAAAAAATGATTATATTTTTTCTACCGCTCCAAATATAGCCATGTTCTCGCAATTTATAACATGAATCCAAAGAAACAATAAAAATCATATCTTAAAAAAATAATCATAATATTTAATATAGTTTGTGATCTACATATTAAAAAAAACACAATTTATTGAAAAAATATTCTTACACTAATCAAATAATTTTAGAAAATTTCTATGTTAATAGAGAGACAAATTAAAATTAGTCTAAAGTTTATTAAATTGGTATTTCTTAAAAAAAAAATTACTAAAAAGAAACCAAGTCAACTAAACTATATTGTTACCTCACATATACATAATCTCAAAAGAAAATGCTGTGAAATATGATTTCTATTACCTTTTTCACCTATTGATAAAATTCTTGTATAGACGCGTACCTGCACTTTTTTACTTTAAGAGGATTCTACTCACCATCAAAATCTGCGAATAGTATTAAATATTAACTCTATTTCTTTTTCAAAAAAGATAAATATAAAAAAATAATAGACTTCTAAGACGTTCACGTTGTGGAAGTGCACAATTCTAAACAAATTTATCAAACTTATAAAAATAAGAGTTTTGGATGGATAGTAATCTATTGTAAGTTGTTTATAAATTTGACAATGTGTAGTCATACAGTGGTAAAATAACACTTATAATTTTTTATCATCGTGTCTAACATCACTCACAACAGTGACTGAACTATCCTAAACTTTTGATTCTTGAAACTGACAAAAGGAGATAGTAGTAGTGAAAGACATCACATATAATTTAAGTTGGAAAATATTCAAGTTCACTGTTGGTTGACAAAATTCATGGCGAACAAAATGTGATTGAATTCAAAGTATGATTTATATTGGAACGGGAGTTCTTTTATTTTGCCAAAAATACTCCTGCAAATTTTTGTTTTACCAAAAACTCTTTTTTTTTTATATACACAAGAAAAAATCTTATCATATATTTTAAGACTCCTTTTTCATGTACACAAGAAAAAAGAAGATCTACCAATATTATCATATATTTTACTCTTATCATATATTTTAGTACTCTTTATTTTTAATAATTATAAGAAAAAGGTGAAAGACAATTTTGTGTTTAATTAGAGAATTAAATAGTATTCAATTCTATACCATTCAAAATTATACAATTTAGTGTAGATGTATTGTATCATGTACTTTATTCTATTTCATGTGGGATCTATTCTAAATGATAATTCTACACTTCAGAATTAAATACACCGAATCTCAAGCAGCGGCCTCCCAATGTTTGCATTGCTTTTCAAAGATTCTTATATTTCTCTCTATCCATATACAAAGTCAAATTTCGAGCCTCTTCACTTTTATAAACCAAACCTTTCCCTTCCAAACCATCTAAACAACTCCTATGATTTGCTAATGCTGCACTTAGCCAAGTAACAACATCATCGCGAATGTAATTTACACTTCTTTTCATCACCAGAGACGACTAACCTTGCTAGACTCGGCTCAATATGTCTTCATGCATAAATTTCTACACACTCATCACTTGTTGCAAAATTATTTAGAGAAGGAAACCATATTGGTCCATTGCTACTTTGTTAAGACGTTCTTTTGGACCCTTAGCTCACTTTATGACACGTAACATCCCATGCCTTGTTATTTTAACCATACTTGGTTGCTAGTGACAATATTATTGTTAGTAACAATGGCTAAATATATATAATGGAAAAGAAATATGAACTTGAATAAGAGTCATCCGTCTTCAATATATATGTCATATAGCTTAATTTTTATTTTGTCAAAATAAAAATAATTTGTACCCAATACAAAAGGAAAAAAAAGATATTTATACCATTTTTCACTCTATAAACTATAATCTTGAGAGCATGTAACTGTTATCAATAAAGAATTAATCAACAAAACGATTCTATAATCAATACGTACGTTGTGATGACATATTAATATTTTATAGTCACAAAAATTTCATACAAAGATGTTTAATGTTTCTTATAGAATAATAATCAAGTCTTAGAACATACTAACAAAAAAGAATAAAAGATCAGAAAAAAAAAAACAATCATAAAATAAAAATTCGAAATTTACGAATCCCATGACCACAATCACGTACTATTCATAAATTTGATATATCCTTGGCAATTGAGAGAGACTATACAAGTAAATAATAAAGAAGAACTAAAAAAAAATAGTTGCAAAATATAAAAATCAATAAAAAAAGTCATTTGAAACTCTCCATACCTGGTCTGATAATTCATTCTAAAGTTGATGTGACAAAAGGCAAAACTCAAAATTATCCTAAATATATGAAGAAGTTGTAAATTATTCCAAAATTATCCCCTGCAGCCTACTTGTCTTAGGGTTTTAGATTTGTGAGTTAAAAAGTTCTACTGCATGTAAAAATTTTATACTTTGATTTTGGATTTCTCATCACTTTTCTTAGATAGTATTTGATTTGTACTCAATAATATGTTTCCTTATCAAATAATATCTCTTAATTTTCATAAATTTTGAAGTCTTAAATAATATTATAATAATTTAATGGCAATAATTTGAGGAAAAAGGTGAAAAGACTATTTTGTCTATTGTGGAGTGTTTTAATGAAGGGCAAAAAATTTAAATCACATTTCTAAGGTTCTTCACACTTTTAATATGTTATAGATTAATTTCACAATTTATTTGAATATATAAGCGAGATTTGTTAATCACCAAAATGGATGAATTTTTAGTGAATTAATTTCAAAATAATGACTAACTTAAAATCAATTATCCATTAATCTTGATGCTTATAACCAATATAAAAATTATGAGTAAATTAAGGTTTTTGGTTATAAGATATTTATGAATCACCCAAAGATTGATTGTTCGTTGTTATAACTAGTAAACACTAAAGAGATAATTTTGATGTATTGTTAATTTTATTTGTTTATCTAATTATAATAAATATTATTAATTGATTCATTAAATATTATTGAATCATGTTAAATTCACTTCTAAGCATGATTGTGTTTAAAAATATATTTTGATGTTTCACGACATCAATATACGTTAAAGTACATAAACCATTTGTGAATCTAATAGTATGTTTAAACTCATAATTCAAAGTATTAACAAATGAGTATGTTTTATTTGCAGCATTTATTTTTCATTCGCACTATACCTCTGTTATAATTTTTAACGATCTTAACTTTTTAGATTGACGAATAAATCAGATTTCATCTCGAAATTTTAGATCTTGATATTGCACTTCACTCTGAGAAGCCAATTGCTATTACTGAAACTAGCAGTGATGAAGAAAGGTTTTATTATAAGCATTGGGATTGGTTTAACAGATTAGGCCTAATGTTCATGTGAATGAATATTGCGGGCAACATTAAAACTACTCTTCTCAAAATTGAAAATGCAGAAAAAAAACTTTTGAAACTTGTGGAAGAATTCTCTCAAAGTGTTGATAGGTCACTAATGGGTACTTTGACCACCATAAAATTTAATGATTCACGTACCATGCATGAGTATGTCATATAAATGACAAACATAGCAACAAGACTTAAGTCTTTGAAAAATAAAAGTGGAACAAAATTTTCTTGTGCAATTCATCATCAATTCATTACCTTCTGAGTATGGTCTTTTCTAAATGAATCACAACACGATGAAAGATAAATGAAATGCACATAAATTGCATGGTATGCTGGTTCAAGAGGTAACAAGGTTGAAGAATCAAGGAACTCACACCATTAACTTTATAAATCATCAAGGAGTTGTTGGGACTAATCGTTTAATTCTTGATACTGGGTGTCTTATGCACCTTTTCTTTCAAGAAATTTAGATTCTTTGTCTAAGTTAGATAAGATCAGATTTTTTTTAAAATTTCAGTGATGGGTGCTTTATTTTGTTTAAGCATAATTATCTCATTAGTAATAGTACTCTTTGTGATAATTTAGACAAATTAAATCTTGATAATCTATTTGTCGAAAAACTCTTAGCTCTATATCATAATGTTGGAATCAAATAAAGTTTGGTGAATGAACAATCTACTTACTAGTGGCAGAAACGTTTAGGTCACATATCTAAAGAAAGACTGAAAAAATTAGCTAATAATAAAATTCTTTCAAATTTAAATTTTACTGTCCTTAATATCTGTGTGGATTATATTAAAGGAAAACAAATAAGACACACAAATAAAGGAGTCACAAGAAGCACACAACTTCTTAAAATTATACACATTGATATATGTGGTCCTTTTGATATCACAACTTTCATTAAGAAAAAAAATTATATCACTTTTATAGATGATTATTCACGTTATGAATATATCTAATTGTTGCATGAAAAATCTCAAGCGATTAATAGCTTAGAGATATTTATTACTGAGGTTGAAAGGCAACTAGATCGAAAGGTGAAAATAATCAGGTCTGATAGGGGCGGTGAATATTATAGAATAACAGATGAATCTAGACAACACCTAAGTCCATTTTTTAAATTTCTAAAAATATATGACATATGTGTTCAATACACAATGTCTGGCACACCACAATAAAATTGTGTGGAAGAAAGACATAATCGTGCATTAATAAATCATATATTGATGAATATGATTAGGAGTATGTTAAGTAATTCATCTTCGCTCCTTTTGTTATAGATGTATGCTTTAAGGACATCCGTTTACTTTCTAAATAAGGTTCCTAGTAAAGCAGTTTCAAAGACACCTTTTAAATTGTGGACTGGTAAAAAATCTAGTTTGAGGCACCTAAATATTTGGGATTGCCTGATAAAGTTAGAGTTTATAACCCACAAGAAAAAATAAATTCAAGAACACACAATGATTTCTTCATTGGTTATCCAAAAAAATCAAAGGGGTATAAATATCCCAATCACAGTAAGAGAATAGTTGAAACTAAAAATGTTAGGTTTATTGAGAATGACGAAGTTAGTGAGAGTGAAGAATCACATAACGTGAAAATTAAAGAAGCTAGGGTGCAAATTCCTCTACTCTGCACTTCTTTTAATTTTTTTGTTCCTGAAGTTCTTGGATAATCAAGTAATCAACAAGAACAATAAATTAATACTCCTGCTAATCACCATGAAGCCATAATTGATAAACCAGCAATAGATGATCCATAAAAAGTAGCATCAAGAAAATATCAAAGACAGAAGAGACATGCTATTTTTGATGATTATTTGTATACTACATGAGACTGAAATTGACTTGAAAATTGATAATGATCAAGTTTTATTTTCACAAGCCATTGAAAGTAACAATTTTGATAAATGGATAGATGTTATGAAAGTGGAGTTAAAACTATGGAACATAATAAAGTTTGAAACCTTGTTAAATTATTCGAAGGTTGCAAAAAAGTTGGATGTAAATGTATTTTAAAGATCAAATGCGACTCAACTAGGAACATCAAATGTCACGAGGCCAGACTTGTTGCTAATGATTTCACTAAGAAAGATGACACTGACTATAAAAAATATTTTTACCTTTTTCTAGAAAAGATTCTCTCATAATCACAATGGCTTTGGTAGCTCATAATGACTTAAAGCTACACCAAATAGATGTGAAAACAATCTTTCTAAGTGGAAATTTGGAGGAAGAAGTTTATGTGAATCAACCTAGGGATTTTTATTAAAGAAAATAAACACATTGTCATGACTCAAACCAGATCCTGACTATGATGGGTATCTCAAGCCCACCATGAATCGAAGATGTAATACCCCGATCGTTTCTTAAGTCTAAATCTGTCTTTTGAGAATATAGAATAACTTCAAAAGTGAATGATGACTGAAACATATAGAATTTCCCTAATTTTAACTTTTTTTTCCTGTAGATCATTGAATAAGCTTTCCATCGATACCAAATTCGCCCAAATCCGACACTCGGGTGAAGAGTTAGAGCCATTTTAGTGAGACAGTGTGCCACCTGGCACTTCAGCGCATCGCGGAGCCAGCCAAGATATCAATTGTTAATTTTCAGTGAGCCTCCGCGATACTGACGCATCGCACCAAGATTCAATTTTAGGATTGTTAAAATTCCAATGCACCAACGCGATTTTGCCGTGTCGCGGTGCCCTTCCAGGTCATGACTAAGGTGGCAAATGCGATTTCACTGCGTCGCTCCACTGAGCAGTTTCCCAATTGTCAAAATCCAGTAAAGGTCCGCGATCATGGCACGTCGCGCCAAGGCCAAAAATCGGGCTCCAGTTTTAGAATTTGCTCAAGGGTATTTTGGTCATTTCTGCCCATTTTTGCCTCTATATATATATCCAAGTAGAGGAGAGAACTTCATTTCTCTCCAATTTCTTTCCAACAATATTCAAGAAGCTAGGGTTTTCTCTCAACCCAAAAATCCAATCTTCTCCAAGAAAATTCAAGAACCTTCCATAAATACCTTTAAGTGATTCAAGATTTAAGATATCTAAGTCCAGGCATCAAGAAATATAGCTCATAAGTGCGAGAAAGAAGTTCCAATCAAGTTTCTTCATCTCAAAACCATAATCAAGGTATGTGGGGCTTGAACAAGAATATCCTTTCATTTATGTGCCCAAAGAATTGATTTTTACTATTGGAATTTCATGATTTTGCAAGCGGGTTTATATCCAAATTACATTATCATTGATTTATGAGAATTGAGCTATTCAAGATTTATATAAATGACTATTTTGTTGTTTTATTTCTTAAATTAAGAGTTTATGCTATGAATTGTACATTGCTACTATGAATTGATGATTTCTAAGTGATAAATGATAAGAGTCATAATTTTAAGATTTTTCATGAGAAGTTGATTATTGAGTATATATATATTGATATTGAGCTTGAGAGTCAAGAATAAGTCCTATGATGTTTCCTTGAAGCTTTTGATATTTGAAATGATTTGATAAGCAAGCCTACTTGGTGTTGAGAAAGATTGTTTTGATTTTGAGTCGAGTTAGGAATTCACAGTTGTATATGATTTACAGATGAGATATATTTATGTTTTGGTCGTTATGGTAGACCCATGAGTTGATATTGATTAAGGTGCATTTCCTAACGCGTTCTGAGCTGAGTCTGGGAGGAGTATTTAGCACCAAGCGAGAAATGTGGTATTTTCCCAAAACTACGTGCCATTGTAGGATTGATATTGATAATTGTGGGCTAGAGGCCGAGTATGAGATTGTGATCACGAAGTTGAGGTTGTACTCCCTGGCCAGAGTATGATGCTCCCACCAATGTGGGGTTCTATCCTTAGGAGGTCAAAACGTTGGACTCCATGCGGTTCACATGGTTTATGTCGGTTATAAGAAACTCTCAAGTCCATAATAGTCTAAGTTTCTTGAGTTGCCGAGTCACTCTAAGTCATGAGTCAAAGAGTTTGAGTTGAGTCCAATGATTTATGAGATTTATGAAGCATGTGTTACTGTTGATGATTTATGAGAAACTATATTACATTTTAATTTAAGCGAAGAGAGTCATTATTATTAGCATGCATGATTTTATTTTAAAATTATGATATTATTTAAAAATGTTGCATACACCTCCACATACTCAGTACATTCCTTAAAGTACTGACCCCCATATATTTTTATGCTACAGTGTCATGTAATGTAGGTACAAGTTGTAGAACAGATACCGCATTCAATCAATTTGCAGCTTCAGTCAGCAGGTGATGAGTCCTTTTGATTCAAGGGCTTGAGTTAGCTATACAGTTCGAGAAGTATTGTATTTATTATTTTAGTCGTATTGAGCTTGGATAGTTGGGAGTCATGACCCGTCTATCTAAAGTCAGTACCAGTAGAGGATTCATAGACAGACAGTAGAAGTTGATGTATTCAGTTTCAATTTCATTTTGTAAAAGTAGAGTTTTGATCTTGTAAAGTTCACATTTGTATTGATCAAGTTCAGAGAAGTTCTATGTTTTCGCTGATTGTATAGAGACTTAAGCATTTTATTCAGTTGCTTATGAGTTATGCCAGCAGGAGGGTTAGCTTGGGGTTGCTTGTGCTCCTAAGCACCGTGTGACGTCTCAGGACCCAATTTCGGGGCGTTACAGAAGACCACCCCATCGCCTAATCTCATGAGCACAATAATAATAATGATGACAATGCAAAAGCCAACTGAAAATAGAATAAAAGGATGAATAAATACTCTATGAAAGCTAAGGGTAAATCAATATCTAACCAATCCACATCTATCAACAAAAGCCTCTAACAATCGAATATCAACCAAAGTTGGGACATGCCCCTGACTGTAGCTAAAAAAGAACCCAAGGAGATATTCTAAAGCATAGAAAACAAACTAGGAAATGACGGGCCTTTCGGAGAATGGAAGCTCACCACTTCAACTAACTCGACAGATATGCTAATCCACCTAACGCTGCACAGGGGTAAAAGAAGTGTTTTCGGACCCTACATTATGAAATAATATAGCGTCCTAGAATGGTTAGTAGGGTGAGTGCTAGCATGTAACTTAGGAAAGGGGTAAAATAATGTCAAGTACAAATCAGTCCAAAAAAACATATGCACACATTCATATATACATATATATAAGATGTGAGGATGTTAACCATTAGATTTAAAACCATTAACCTGAGTTGTGTAGCTCTAACTGTCCTAAAAACACCCACGGACTATATGGGTATTGATAAGAATCAGGTTACGTTGATAAACAAGAAAAATAATGCGGAAGCAAAAATTTTAAAATTAAAGACAAGAAATTAAAGATAGATGAAATTTTAGAATAAATTTCCAATTTTGAGATGAAGTGCTAAAAATTTTAATTGATCTTAGTATTCAAAATTAGTGGATTAAGACTAATTATGATACTAATAGAGTCAATTCAAGAACTTAGATCTAAAGGTGATCTAGACCCCTATTTCGAAGTAATTAAAGACAACAATTAGTATAAGATTAATCACCTTCTTTAATTAATTTTAATAGAAACCAAAGATATCAAATTTAGAATTAATCTTACCTCCTAAAGAATCCTTCTTATAAGGTTGCAAGATAAATCTCAAGTAGCCACACACAAAGGTATAAATAAGAGAAACTCTCAATTAATAATAATATTGTCTGATTAAAAATAACAAAATCAATCTCTATATATAGGGAAAAAACCTATATCAAATAGCATGGGATTCGAATTCAACTTTTATGGAAATAAATAAATCTAGAAAACTTTAAACTAGAAAACTTTTAAACTAGGAAACTTCAAACTAAAAAACTTTAAACTAGAAAACTTTTAAACTAGGAAACATCAAACTAGGAAAGCAAAAGTTTTTGAATTCAATCAAAACTCGTATGGCCCTAATCTTCTTCCTTTTGGGCTTGGACTTGAATCTTGAAATATGTGTAACACTTTATCCATTCTTCTCGATAATTCTTGGACTCGTTCTTGGGCTCTTCTTTTTATTATAAACATCTTCTTGATTCACATTAAAAATCGTCAATCTTAATGCAAGTGTACCAACCTGGATGCTATCATTTTCCTCTTCTTAAAAACCTCCTCGAATTTGAATCTCGTAAAATCAAGAAGACATACAATAGTAAATAACATATATTACTTGAAAGCAACAATGGCAGGAACAAAACAAGATAGTGACCATGTGTCCACTTAACCCAGTTAATCCTTGCATATATAAATACACCTTTATAAAGTATGTGGACATCATCATCCCAATAAAAAATTCTCTTCCTTGTATGAGCACAAAAATATTCATGTTTAGATGGTGTCGGGAATGATATGTGCCTCCCCAATTTAACTCTATCAATAAAGTACTCCACTTCAGTGGCGGACCCAGCTTTTTTAGGTTGTGGATGCTCAAAAATAAAATGTACTAAACAATGCAGCTACATGGATTCGATCCCAGCATGGAAGACATGCAAGTTATGTCTAAAGTCAGAGCACCCAACCATGCTTTTGTTCTCTGGGTGCTTTTGTATATATTTTACCATTTTTTCACTGTTTCTTATATAATTATACTTCTTCTACATAGAGTTTAGTGGGTGCTCGAGCACCCAAAAATTGCACGTCGGTCCGCCCATGCTCCACTTAGCTTGTTAAAGATGTCGTAAGCTCCATAAAATATGTATCAAATTTAACACTTTTATGATATGGCCAAGCATCGTCAATTACACTTCTCAAAAAATTTTCCACATAGAACTTATCCACATATGTATAGAAATTTTCAAGAAGGTTAGAAGAACCTTTCAGTCTCAAAATAGAATATCCACTAAATCTTATGTAATTGCTCAAATTCTCCAACAAGGAATCATGACTAGGTTCAACAAAGCTTATTTGATCACGGATATCAAAATATTCACGTATTTCCTCATCACTAGTAGCAAACATCTTTTTAACCTTACAATTACCAAGACTTGAAGAATTATATCTTATCTTGATCTTATGTAGCAAAGGAATAATATGTTCTCGTATTTCCTTGCTCATTAGAGTTAGATCTACATCTGTCTTGTTGAACTTCTTGTTATGAATCTTATCTTAAACAAGTCCAAAATAATTTTTTTTACCTATATCCTTCTCATGAACAAACACTTGCTCAATGAGACATGTAGTATTAAGTTCAACCACCTTAGTAGTAAGTTCATCCAATAAAGGCTTTTCAATGCAAATTTTTCCATGAGTATCTATAAGAGGGTCAAAGCAACTAAAAGAAGAAGTAAGAAGGTTAGAGTTAGAATAAAAAATAACCTCACTTAAACTCCCTTGTTTTTTTTCCTCTACCTCATTATTACCCCTCTCTTTAATACTCTCATGATCATCTATCTTTTCTTTTCTCTTGACCTTACTTGAAATCCCATTCTCTTCATACAACACAAACTTTCTTCTTTCCTTTCTTGGAATATCAACATGCACTCCCTTACTCCTATCATTCTTTTTTCTCTCAAAAATTTTTATTGCTTCTTTCACACGTTTCTGATCTTCATAAACTTGAGTTTGATTTAAAGGTACAAGTTTATATTTTTTTTGTTTAGTTTAAGAGAAACTCTATTTTTCCCCTATCATAAATTGCATTTCTGTCAAACTGTCATAGACGCCCAAGCATGATATGACAATCTTACATTGGAATTACATCACAAAGGAAATTTTCGTAATACCTCCCAATAGAGAAAGAAATCATGCATTGTTTAGTCACCTTAAGTTCACCAAAATCATTGTGTTTGATGTATGTAAGTTCCAAATTCTCCACCATGTATGAACTTATCATATTAGCACCACTCTCAAAATCAATAATCATAGAGAAAATATTATCTTTTATCCCACACCCTATATGAAAAGTATTTCTCCTTAAATCAGTTATATTCACATGATTAGGTGGATTTTGGGTAACCTCTAATGCATCGAGTCGAGCATAAATGCTTCGAAGTGCCTCGTGTATGTTGTTGTTTTGAGTACAAGTATCAATATCCTTTTGAGACATCTCCAAAAGTTAAGAAAAAAAAATCTCTCAATTTGTCTTTTTTTCCTCACCCCTCTTGCCTTTTTCCGCTCAAATTACAATCCTTAGCTGATTCCTTTAGGATTTATGTATTAACTCTACGAGTAGCAATTCCTTTAGAAGTAAGATGTAGAGAAAAAAAATTACCAACTTCCAGACGAATTAGGTTTGGTAAGACAATAAAAAAACCAATTTGAAAAAAATATAAATTTTCCCCTCTTCTTAGTTTTCCTTCTTGATGTTGGAAAACAAGAAACACAATAAATTTGAATTTTTTTAATTTGCAAGCAACCTCTTCTTTTTTTATCTACTAAAATGAAAAAAAAGTAATTTTTTTTGGGGGGGGGGGCAATGAAACTCCCAAGAATTATCAAGAACGGAACCTTGATAGAACCGCTCTGATACCACTTGATAAGAATCGAGTTATGTTGATAAACAAGAAAAATAATGCAGAAGTGAAAGCCCTAAGATTAAAGACAAGAAATTAAAGATAGATAAAATTTGAGAATAAATCTCCAATTTTAGAGATGAAGTTCTAAGAATCCTAATTAGTCTTAATATTCAAAATTAGTAGATTAAGACTAATTATGATACTAATAAAGTCAATTCAAGAACTTAGATCCAAAGGTGATCTAGAACCCTATTTAGAAGAAATTAAAAACAACAATTAGTATAAGACTAATCACCTTTTTTAATTAACTTTAATAGAACCCAAAGATATCAAATTAAGAATTAATCTTACCTCCTAAAGAATTCTTCTTATAAGGTTGCAAGATAAATCTCAAGTAGCCACACACAAAGGTGTAAATAAGATAAACTCCCAAAAAAGATTTTTTTTAGGGGGAGGGGCTACGAAACTCCCAAGAATTATCAAGAATGGAACCTTGATAGAACCGCTCTGATACCACTTGATAAGAACCGAGTTATGTTGATAAACAAGAAAAATAATGCGGAAGCGAAAACCCTAAGATTTAAGACAAGAAATTAAAGATAGATAAAATTTGAGAATAAATCCCCAATTTTAAGATGAAGTGCTAAGAATACTAATTGATCTTAATATTCAAAATTAGTAGATTAAGACTAATTATGATACTAATAGAGTCAATTCAAGAACTTAAATCCAAAGGTGATCTAGAACCCTATTTAGAAGAAATTAAAGATAAAAATTAGTATAAGACTAATCACCTTCTTTAATTAACTTTAATAGAAACCAAAGATATCAAATTAAGAATTAATGTTACCTCCTAAAGAATCCTTCTTATAAGGTTGCAAGATAAATCTCAAGCAGTCACACACAAAGGTGTAAATAAGATAAACTCTCAATTAATAATAATGTTGTCTGATTGAAAATAAGAAAATTCATCCCTATATATAGGGAAAAAAACTATCCCAAATAGCATGAAATTCAAATTCTACTTTATAAAAATAAATAAATCTAGGAAACTTTTAAACTAGGAAACTTCAAACTGGGAAACTTTAAACTAAGAAACTTTTAAACTAGGGAACTTTAAACTAGGAAAGCAAAAGTTTTCAAATTCAGTCAAAACTCGTATGGGCCCAATCTTCTTCCTTTTGGGCTTGTACTTGAATCATGAAATATGTGTATTACTTTGACCATTCTTCTTCATAGTTCTTGGACTCGTTCTTGGGCTCTTCTTCCATAGTAAATTTCTTCTTGATTCACATCGAAGCCCATTTCTTCTTGATTCACATCAAAGCCCATGAATATTAATGCAAGTGGAACATCCTGGATGCTATCAGTTATGGCTCCCTCCAATAAAAGGGCCCCCGATACGTGTTAGCCGCACGAACCAGAGAAAAACTGAGGAAAAGCTAAAGCCACCAGGGCAATTAGTCATCTCTCTCTCTCTCTCTCTCTATATATATATATATAGATATAGATATCAAGTATGACTCAAACACACGGTCATATAGACCCCCACGTCAGCAAATGTAATTTTCAGTATTAGTCCCATGAAACATCTACCTTCCACGATGAGCTACACAACCCCCTTTAAGTTCAATTAAAGCATTTGTACATAACCCATATATTTAACCAAGGAGTCATCCATTAAGGCATTTATCAAATGGTATCGTCATACTAATTAATTGTATTTGCAAGCCAATTCCATATTCTAATTTCACATTCCATTAAACTTTTATGCAATTCAAGATTTCAAAACTGAAGTAATTCATGTGTATATCCATGTTTCAAAACCAATCTCACAAGTTGGGTTGAGGTTAAAGTCAATTTCAAACCATTAAACCATCAAACCCATGTTTCCCATTCCAATTCCCACACTCATACATTTAATTAGTTTAAAATCATTGAAATAAAGCATAAACAATCAATTCAAACCCTTGGAAATTCAATTCATGTGATAATCATTCCAAATCTCTCAACCCATATTAAAAATCCAATAATTAAATCACATGGATAACAATTAAAATACATGTGTTTGCATAAAATCAATTTTAGGAAAGAGATATATGCCTTTTTGACAAAAGAAATTCGGATAAAAGCTTGAACCCTTAACTTTGCTTTGAATTGATATGAACACTTGAATTCATTTTCCATACCCCTTGATGATGGAATTGGTGAGAAAATATTGAGAAGAAACTTGAATTTGAAGTCCTGGAAGTTGAATTTTGTGAGAAGAATCCTTATTTGGTTTTCTTGAGAATTTGGAAGGAGAGGAATTGTGTATTTGGGGTTGTGGAATGATAAAATCACGTTAGTATTAGTTATAGAATGATTTAGGACATAAATGATTAGTTTGCCTTCAAAAAACTGAATAGAAACACGGGTTTTAGCATATCTAGTAATAGAAGCGTGTCACACCAAAATTGCAGAGCATAGAGGGCGTGCCACGCCTTTATCGCGCACCCTCACTAGTTCCTCACGAAAATACTTATAACTTTTTGCTTGGATATCTGATTAGATCAAAATCAGTGGTGTTGGAAAAAGGACTTAATTATATTTAATTTGATGGATCTTGACCTAAAAATTTCATACATTTCAGAAGTTATACAAGTTCAAAGTTGACCTTGGTAGGATCGAATACCAATATTTGGTCGATAACAAAAGTTCTTAACTCAACCTCTCTCTAAGTATTTCATATGAATATTCTTCACCTTAAAAACAATTTTCATGCTAGGTACATGATCATTACACTTATATTAACATTGAAATCATTGGTTTCAAGTTTATACACGTAGGAACAACGGTTTGAATTCTAGCCCAAAAATGTGGAGTGTTACATACATAGTGTGTAAACTTAAGAAGTCAATATACAGACTTAAATGAGCTTTCCAGCAATGGTATCTTAAGCTTAAAGAAATAATTGTCACCTTTGAATTTAAGAAAAATACTGTTGATCGGTGTATATATCTGAAGGTAAGCGGGAGTAAGTTTATAATGTTACTCCTGTATTTTGATGACATCTTATTTACTACTAATGATCTTGATTTGTTGCAAGGTATCAAAAAATATCTCTCAAATAATTTTTGAATAAAAGATATGAGAGAGGCATCTTCTATGATTGAGATAGAAATATTTTAGGATTGATCACAAGGATTGTTGGGATTGTCTCATAAAGTCTACATTAATAAAGTATTAGATAAATTTAGAATGAAAAAAAGCTCATCAAAGGTTGTTTCAATTCAAAAAAGATATAAATTTAGTCTCAATCAATGTCTAAAGAATGACTTGAAACGTAAAGAACATGAAAGACATTTCTTATGCATCAATAGTTGGAAGCCTAATGTATTCCCAGACATGTACAAGACCAGATATCAATGGGATGTTGGGTTGATATCAAAATAAACATGGAATGGACTGCTGGAAGGCTGGAAAGAAAGTATTGTAATGCTTGTAAGGGACGAAAGATCATATGTTCACTTATAGAAGATCTAATCATATTAATATGGTTGAATATTTTGATTTAGATTATGATGGTTGTATGGATATAAGAAAATCCACATTTGGATATATGTTTCTGTTAGTTCGAGGAGCAATATTATGAAAGAGTGTGAAGTAGTCTGTTATAGCCGTATCCACTATGAAAGCTGAGTTTGTGGCATATTTTAAGGCCACAGTACAAGCTAATTTGTTGTGAACCTTTATTTCAAGACCTGGACTAGTCGACAATATAGACAGGCCGCTGAAAATTTATTGTGATAATACTGCAATAGTTTTCTTACTTAAAAATGATAAGTATTTGAAAGGTGCTAAGCATATGAAATTGAAATATTTTTCGTTTAAAGATGAAGTCCAGAAACATAAAGTGTCAATTGAACATATTAACACTAAGCTTATGATTGATGACCCTTTTATGAAAGGATTAATGCCCAAAATATTTGTTGAACATATTGAAAGTATGGGCTTTATTGATGACAATGAATGACTTTATTTAATGACTTATTATGTTCATGCAATTGACAATTTGAGCTCAATTATAGATGTTTATGTTATTACCTATTTTCTCTCGTATAAATTATATTGAGAATGAAGATGCCAAATTCTAGCTTTTGATTAAGTATTCTAAGCATTGTTGGTGGACCATTTGTATTTTATAAAAGTTATGTTGGATAATAAACTAATATTATAGTACATAGAAGGGACTACATCGAATAAATGAATCTATAACTGCTATGTGTCATATTGATTGATGTATTCCAATAAAAATGAATGTTGTTTCCAATGAAAAAAAGATTTAGCATCTTCATTGTGCATGTAATGGATGATATATTTATTGAACCATTAAGTGAAAAAGGTGACGTGTGACAAGTGAGAGAATGTAAGTTTTTGTCCCACATATGACTTGAATTTTATTATATGTTTGATTTTATAAATAATAATGATAATATAATTGCTAAAATTCTATTGGTTGTAGAGAAGTTATTTCAGATAAGGTTTTCACTTCCCCACTTTGACGCAAAGTGAAATTAATCAATTAATAAACTCTTGGTCCTCCCTCTGTCTATAAATAGAATAGCATAACTCCATCTATACACTATTCTGAAAAGAACATATGCAGAAAAGAAAAGGGAGAAAAACTAATTTTCTGAAGATACAAAATTAAGTGTTTTCACTTCATTCTAGTCAAGAAAAAAACTATGACCAATTCAGGTATATTTATTGACTAGCTTAATGTTATTAGAATTGAATATGAAAATCATTAAGTTCAACGATTCTGAAATAATGTAATACTTACAAGATACAATCACATAATTAGCTATGTTATAGTAGATGTTTTAGCTTATGAAAGAGAAAACCTAAAGTCACTGGCCTTCTAAGCATATGTTTTTAGCTTTCACTATAAAATGATATTGGGCTTCAAGAGCACCGTCATGCCCCCACTGTCATAAATTATGATGTAAGCTTGCAAAAGATACTAGAGTTAGTAGTGGCCACGAATGCAGGCCCCCACTAATTATGACATAAACTTAACCACTTGGTACCGACCTTAGACAAACACCCTTCCAAAGTGTAATGGAAGTCAGCAACCTAGGCCATGGGCCTTCATGATCACCCATTGAACCCGTCCAGGTAACTATGTTGCCCTAATTATACTTGGCCCTATGTGGGACTAAATTGACATGAGCCAAACCAGGGCCTCATCGTGTCGGGCATCTTAAGTCCGGCCAAGAGCGAAGACCACTCTCTATACCCAATCCAACTAACCAATATACACCCCGTGTCGGATGAATTTCAAACATATAGCAAGATAGAGTATTAAAATTTCAATAACTTTGGGATAAGTCTAGAACCGAGACCAACCCAACCAAGTCATACTATCTAAACCAAATCAGACCATAATATACCCAAGTCTACAACTAACCATACAAAGCCTCTACACAATGTCCAAGAATGCCCTCGACCATAGCCAAAAATAAATGTCAAGAGAATAGTAAAAGCATAAGATAAACCATAACATGAAATGGGCCTTTCGAAGAATGGAAGCTCACCACTTCAGTCTGACTCAAGTTATCCCTGAATCACCAAGTCACTAAGCAGTAGGTGTGATAGTATGGTCGGTTCCTGCATCACGTGGGGATACAATGCCCAAAGATGGGTTAGCGGGAGAACGCTAGAATATACTCAGGAGTAAAGATAAAATAATACCATTATTCATACTCAAGTAAATAATCATATGCAATCACATACATACATACATACATATATATATATATACATATATGTATATATATATCATGCTGGGAAAAGGAACCGGGTTCAGCATGCATTAAAAATTTTTAACCTGAGTTGTGTAGCTTTACCATCATAATCTACCCACGGGTTATATGAATCCAGTGTTACCCCTGGACAAGCCCTTGTGTGTGTAGTCACATGAACCAGAGATATCATAGGGGCCAGAAATCTTGTATACCTTTCACTATCCATGATACATATATACAAGTTTAAACTTGGGGGATTCCCATGTACCCTACAAGCATATGGTCGACAAGACCAACTCTCATGTCGGCAAATATGAGTTTCTAGTACCTATCCATCAGACTCACACCTTCACGGTTAACTATCACAACCATGATTATCACCCAATTAAAATATTTAGCACACAATTAAACCACCAATTCTAGAAGTCATGTATCAAGGCATTATGAATTGGTATCATTATACCGACTATAGCTTGCAAGTAATGTTATTAGCCAACACTTAGGCGATTCTCATGTATCCCATAAGATTTCTAATTAAACCAAAGCCATGGACACCAAGGCCTTTTCAAGCCATTTAAAATCAACCAAACCAATTTAAGTTCCATTATCATATTATGCAATGCAAAGATTTCAATAAAAGTCAAATTATGTGACAAAATCATTCTCCTTGAAATTTTATCAAATATGTTGAGGGCATATTAGTTTCCAAAACCAAAACCAAGCATCAACTGACCATTCCCATGCAACCACATGTTCAAACCACCGTTATAACATGAAAACCATAAGAAAAATATGGAAAAACATTATCTAACCAATAATAACCAAAACCCCCATCATAGATGTTAAAACTAAATCAATACCACAAATTACCATGAAAATCATTCATTAAAACATGATTTTAGTTGAACTAACAATGAGGGAGGAGTGACATGCCTGAGTGTAATGACCCAAATCTGGTACCCGGAATGCTACACAGTGCTCATAACCCCGAAGGACCATAAGCCAATCCATCACTGATATCTATACCTGTGCACTGCATAATATACCATATGGATGTGAAAACATGTACTGAAAGGCTATAAGGTTCAAAACTAAATAAACATATGATAAAATAATGTCTGAAAAATGTTACAATTAATACCAAAATAAAACTAAAGTAACTGTCTGACATGCTATAGTCTGAAAGCCTCTAAACTGTCTGAATAAGGAGTTGATAGGGCATGTCCCCAACTAACTCCATCTACTGAGATAAATAAGTACTAAAAGAATAAACTAATCAAATAATATCATCCTTGAATGATGAAGACTTACTGCTAACTTTGTATGCTGAAATCTGGAATACTACTGATGCTTTGGTTCTCGTGCTCCTAAATCTATGGTGTAAAATAAAACACCATAGCGCAAATGTTTTAGTACGTGAGAATATATTGGTATGAAAGTGAGGTAAGCTGAATACAAAGGGTTCATATGCATGAACAATACAAACTGACTGAATGATATGAACGTAAGAATACATGCATGAATACGTAACTAAAACTGAGATCGTGATAAGACTGAATACTAAGTTCTAACTACTGAGTCTACTGATAACATGGATTCACTGACATCTAATTTTATAAATATTGGGTACTGAATAACTGAGTTTGCTGATCCTGATATCTGAGCACTGATAAGTGAGAAACTAATACTATATTGTTGAATACTGAAGGACTAAAACTATATTACTGATACATGAATAACTATTTTTGATAGTTCTGATTATAAAGAACTAGTCTGGTTGACTGTATCTGACAGTCCTGAAGTTGAATACTGATAACATGAGTGACTGTATCTGACAGTCCTAAATCTGATGGAACTAACTGAGTTCCATACTGTATCTGAGTTGACTGTATCTGACAGTTTATATTCTGATGAATTATCTGAGTTCTATTATTGAGACTGAGACTGAGACTAAAATTGAGACTGTAGGAGGTAGTTATCTAACTGACATGCCCCAGAACTGAACTGATGGGGTCTAACCTATAAACCCAGCTGAAAGGGTGTCAATACCGTATCAGGGGTAAAGATAAGTTGTGAGTATACCCTAGCTGATAGGGAGCTCTTTCGTCAACCCCTCCTGGTAGGTAACCCAAATGAGATGTATATAGTCCTTAAACGCGTAGGGTGTATCTCAACCTACGCTGGCTACATAGTTTTGGAACACAAGGATTGCTAGTAAGGATCACACCCTCTACTGGCTGACAGTGTGTATCCTCATCCCTAGGTTCACTCGATGCTGAATCCTACTCCCAAATGAATAGACACTAAAATGATTAACTGGACTGATTAACTGAACTAAACTGATACTGATGGTATGGTTTAGCTGAGCTGAACTGAGTTTACTGAGTTTCGTTGATCGATGGAATACTACGGAGATTTGAGGACTGACTGAGAGTACTGAAGTTACTAAGATTGCTGAGAATACTGAAGTTTCTGAGATTGTTGAGTACTGAGAGCACTGAGATTACTGAACTACTGGAATTACTGAGATTTATGAGATTTCTAGGTTATTGAGCTTTCCTGAGCCACATGGCTGTCTGAGTTCTATAGATCATCGCTTGACTGAGGATATCGTGAAAACATGACACTGGCTCTAGGCACACAACTATATTTTTCAGGTACAAGTACCCCCAGGAATCTATAGAAAGAAACTTACACCACATGACTTAACTCTTCTTGAACACATGACCAATATTCATAATTCATAATAACATAAGTTGGGGGATTTTATACTACACATGGTTCTCAAAGTCTTATACATAGAAGGGAATGCATATAACAACATGCCATAAGTCCATCAATCTAGTTTCATGAACATTCCATCAAAAATCATAATGCATAACAATATCATAGAAGTTATTGTTTTCATAAGGGTGTAGCATGCATTTGTCGTTTAGGTCATAATTTAACTATAATACATGATTTCTAGTCTTTTAGGCATTTTATCAAACACCTTACATGCACAACTTAGGCATAGGTATAATCATCAAATTATTCATCATGAACAACTAAATTTATATGTTTCCAACTAATATGATATCATAGATTCGTAAAAACACATAAAGATTCTAACTTGGGAATCATTCAACATCAACAACATGAACAAAATCCATTCACCACATAAATATCATGATATAGAATTTAAAAGAGGGTTCTTGGGCTACATGGATGAAAGGAATCTATGAATAAACACTATGCATACCTTAGCCTGTGATTCTACGAAGATTGATGGAGAGATTCTTGGAAATTAACGGTGAATTCCCTTGGAATTGAACCTTCTATGATAACCCTAGGGCTTGTTCTTGGGAGTTTTTGAGAGAAATTGAGTATACGTTGCTGAATTATGGCCAAATCTCGTGTTATTAGGCTTATATAGGGTGAAAAAATTGACCAAATTGCCCTTGTAAACGCGGAAACTGAAAGCTGAAATTTTTGGCCCAAGGCTACAGCCTGGGCGGCGCCTTGCTAGTCCCATGGGAGGACCAAGGCGGCGCCTTGCTTGGAGCCTTGGCTAACCTGGGCGGCGCCTTCCTTGTACATGGGAGAAGCTGGGCGGCGCCCTTCAAGCGCCTTTATCTACTGGTTTGCAAACCCAAACATGGTCTTATGCTATTCGAAAAATTTTGAAACTTACGCGAGATATACTACGACCTTGCCCCATCGTAACACAACTTGAAAATTGAAAAGCGGATGTCGGAAAGGTAGTCAAATAATTCCCCGAAGTTCAGAGGCTTAAAATGAGACTAAGTGTTGAACACTTATCAAAATTTTCTAAGTGTTTGATCTTTTAAAGAGCTTTAAGGAGCTAAACGAGCTGAATTTAAACGCAAGATTTTGCGGGGTCTTACACTGAGTTACAAAGATTCACGGAGATATTTTATTCTTTAGGCCTTTAGATAACCACCTTGAAGAAACCGTAGCCCAATCTTCTTTAGGGGTTGTTAGAGAGAGTTTAGAGAATGTTTTTAATATTCTAAAGTGTGCAAAGGATGACTAATTAGGGTTATAAGATGTGGGGTCTTAAGGGCTTAGGGTGGGAATTGTCCAAAATGTCAGCATCTTAAAAGCTGTAGAAGACTCGCAGAAGGGGTCGATTGGACCACTCCACTCGTACCCACATCATACGAGTGGTACCTTCCACTTGTACCTTGATCATAAAGTTGGATAACATATTCTGTCCAACATACGACTCCCTCACCTAACTCGTACCATCACCATACGACTAGTACCCTTCAAGTCATACCCTAAATAAAAACATCTAGGCTAGACACTGGATAACATACGATTTGGACCCTACCTCTCGTATCATGTACATATAACTCTTATGATGTCTTCTTGTACCAAGAACAAAGCTTGGCAAATATCAGACTGACTAACATACGACTAGGGTCCTAGACCCATACCCACACCATATGAGTTAGGGTGTAAGTCGTATGAAGATCAGAAGGTTCAAAACCGAGGAAATTTTCAAGGACCAAAACCCAGGGTGTTTCATAAACTAGTTTCATCTCTTGTTGGTCACATTTTCCACAGTAACTCACCCCCTTTGTACGCATATTCAGCATATGTGGATAAATATATATTGTGCTGATATTCATTTTTCTTTTTTCACTATTGTGATTAGTGAATCGTATAGTAGTGCCTAAGACGACAGTCGAGGTACTGCAATGCTGGCACATGAAAGGACTGAAAAATGGCAAACTAAGAACATGGAACTCACTGCCTACTGCCATATGGTGGTGCATTTGGAAGGAAAGAAATTGGAGAATTTAGAAAGGAAAAAAAAGGAATTTGTAATTAGTTTAAAGCACAGATGCATTTCTTTCTATTTTTTTGGGTCTAACATGGCAATAACTAATGATACAGAAGCCATGGTTGACCTTTTGAGTTCATTACACCACTTGTAATGAGACTTTCCTCGGTAAATACTTATCAGCTCTTTTGCTGCTTCTAATAAAATACCCTTTACCAATCAAAAAATAATAATATCCTAATTGTAAATTAACTTCAATGATGTAGTGAAGTCCTCTTTTTTGATCCCTACTAACATGATTCTCTTCTAGGGCTAACAGAAATATCGTACTAGCTACCACGCACCATGGAGGACACTTGGGATATTTTGAAGGGATGACTGCAAAAAGCCTCTGGTAATTTGCCTTGCACACATCAGCTATGGTTTTTGGATTTGTAGTTATTTTACTTATGTTTTTGTTAAATCTGATTAGTGCATCGTCTCGCCAGCCATCTGGTTCTTTTAGCATGAGAAAATGCTCCAAAATGAAAGGATCTAGAAAAAACTGAGTTCACAACTTTGGGGTTGTAGAGGAGATCTACAATAGAGAATTTAGTAATACGTATAAGTATTCAGATGTATTACTTGCCCTTTTGAGTTTTCTATTAAGGCATGATGACCACTTACATGCTATGACAACAATACTTGATGAGAACAAGTTTATGATGTGCTCCTTATGTGCAGGTGGGTTAAAGCTGTGATGAATTTCTTTGTGCGTTGAACTCCAGCTCATTGATTCATAGCAAAGAGGTATGCATACTTGTACACACACCTTGAAATGCTCAGTACTTCGAAGGTGGAAAACTCACATACCTAGTTAATTGGCTTTGCCTGATTGATAGCTCTATTTGTAAGTAATCATGAAGTTGCCGAACAAACAATGGTGAATTCTAGTATATCAGAATGATATTTGATGCTGAGAGTCATTGTATTATGCAGAGGTAGATGACCACAGTGCAGAGTCTCCTAGAATCATCGGTTGATCAGGCACCATATGTGAATCTTAGAGAAGACGGATTGGTGACTAGATTTAGCAATGAGCAATCAGGTGAAGTAGGAAGTCAGCAGAATGAGCAGCCGGTCGAAGATGACAAGGCTGGAGATAGTAGAGGTGTCAATGGTACGATGCAACTAGAAACAAATGCAACAACTCAGTCAGTGACTGTATTCAGCGACGAGACATCAGATGAAATAGGAAATGAGCAACTGGCCAAAGATGACAAGGTTGGAGATGGTATTAGAGTTGTCAATGGCACGGTGCAACATGAACACAAATGCAATAGAACTAGCCTAGTTAGGGGCCAGTATTAAAGTTTAAAATGCATCAATAACCAAAAAGTTTGAAGTTTGTTTAAACTTTCTATATTACTATTAATAATAAGAAAGATTCAGCTTGTGTTTAGGCATTGTGATATGCGATATGGCATTGTGATATGCGATATGAAGTCATGATTCTAAATCATGTGATTTGGGATCAGGATTTGAAGTCACACTCTAAAGGCTACCTAGATAGCCCACTAACAATTTGTAAGTTTATAATTATTTATTAAGTTTTCGACTACTGTACTCGGAATAATTAGAATTATTAAATAATTATTTATCAAATTTTTGACTATCGTAGTTGGAACAATTATAATTATTAAATAATTATATATTAAGTTTTGATTACAGTAGTCGGAATAATTATAATTATTAAATAATTATTTATTAAATTTTTGACTACGGTAGTTAGAATAATTATAATTATTAAATAATTATTTATTAAATTTTTGTCTATCATAGTCGGACGATTTATAAATATTTATTAAATTACCGACTACATTTTCGACCATAGTATAACCACTATAAGAGATATTAGTCAAATTTTGCATGTGGCTAAATCGAAAGGACATTGGTTAGATAGTTAGTGAGCTTTTGGTTAAGTCGTTATGTAGTTTCGTTTAAGAGCTGAACCAAAATTTTATTTTGCAAGATGGGTAATCAACCAGCTGGAGCAAAGAGGACATGTAGCACTTTTCAATTCAAGGGACAACTAATCGAGTAGAATGACAACTACTGTGGTTAACTGCTGATGTTGTATTGTTGTATCCCTTTGTTTCAATTGTAAAATGTCGAACAAATTGTAACCAAACATATGTCTACTAGAACTCGAATGTCCTGTGAATCTTGTCATTAGTTATATTACATTTCAACTTTACTCCAGGTGCATGTAATGACTACTGTTTGATGCAACTACGATCTCAAATAAATAACTTGCTGAGTATTAGACAAGCTACTTATATAATTAAGCTGCTAGAGATGAGTTGAAATTAAAATGAACCCGTATTAACATTATCTGTAGAGCAAATAGACTAGAACATAATACTAGGTGCTCTCGATGCATCAGTCGTTTCACATGAATTTTGAGCTTTGAGGTAAAATTTTCAAAGAAAGGCATGTTTTTATGTGAAATTTTGCAAGTGGTAAGATATGTATGTGTGTATATATATATAGTTATATATATATATAGTTATACATCATATATATACCATATATACAAATCGATACATCATACATATACGTTTATACCATATTTGCAAAATCTACATTAATTAACTATTAATACAATATTAATACACATTTAAACACCATTTATCTAATATCTATACATTGCATATATACTATATAACTATTTATACAATATCGACATATTAAGTATATACTGCATAACTATTTATATATCATATGTACAGGTGCATACATCATTTATATGATATCGATACATGTTTATTCATCATTTATACAATATTGATATATTATGTAACTATATACAATATCAATACATTGCATGTACACTACATAAATATTTGTACATCATATATACATGTTTATACACCATTTATATATATTGATACATGAAAAGCTGTACAGAAAAAGTTCTAAAAAATAAAAAAAAAGTTGAATGGAGAGAGTATAGTAATTTGATTTTCTGCAGGATACTTCAAAAACTGATGCATGAATATTTTTGAAATAGTCATTACGAGCTCTATATTGTTTAATGTACTGCTACATGAAAATTAATGAAAAGGTAGCGGTCACAGTGATTATATACCAACTGAAAAAAGATAATGAATCACCAATATATGATAGATCAAAGCTTTTGCATAGATATATAAATGTGTTTGGCGGGGAGGTAAATATTTGTCAAAAATATACTTTTCAAACTTTTCATATTTGGTTGGTTAAACTATTTTCAAAAATATTTTTTCTTCTCGAACATAAGAAGAAAATAACTTCTTACAAAAATAAGAAAAATAAATTTCGTAAGTATTGATAGTTCAAATTCATTATCTCTTTCCTACTTACCCAGTGCCTTCATGATAGAAAAAACAAAATCCAGAAATATATAAATTTGTAAGTTAAAAAGCAATAGAGAAGAGAGAGGCAATATAAGTGAAGGAATTTTATGGACAGAATGACTACAAAGTTTTGACTACAGTCCTTTTATAAGCAAAATAAAATAGAAAAATTTAAGCTAAAATTAGGAATTACCCTCCTAAAAAGTAGATAACAGCCCACGTTTTAATTACTTCCTAACGACTAGGACAAACATAACATATATGCATTTTTTTTCCTAACAGGACTCTAATTTACTAAACTTAATTCTTAAAACTAACACCCTCCCTTAAACTGAAATCTCTCAAGCTTCGGTTTAACTTTAGCTTCTTGAACTCTTTTGTTGTATTGATGCCCATCAACCTCCACAACTTTTGGAAAGGGAGAAACCTGAAAGGTTTAGCGAAAATGTTCGCCAAATGATCTTCACTTCGATAGTACTGTAGCTCTACTGTTCCCTCATTATTTTTGATCTCATAGGAAATAATACTTTACACCTATGTACTTTCTTCTTTTGTGTAACACAAGAATTTTCGGTAGCTTAGTGGTAGAGTTGTTTTCGCAGAAAATTATAGTTGCTCTTTCTTGTTTGAATTGTAGTTCTTCAAGAATTCTCCTCAACCAGAAGCTTGACAAGCACAAGTAGTAGCAACAACAAATTCCATTTTAGTAGTCGATAAAGTGGCAGTTTTTTGCTTCTTGAAAGACCATGAAACAGCCCACGTGCCTAGCACAAAAATAGCCTGAAGTACTCTTTCTGTCATCTTGATCTCTTGGGTAATCGCTGTCAGCAAAACCGATCAAACCAGATTTTTCATCCTTCTTATAGAACAAACCAAAATCCTTAGTTCCTTGAAAGTAGCGAAAGTTTCTTTTGGCAGCTAGCAAGTGAATTTTCGTCGGGCTCTTCATATACCTGCTTATAAGACTTACAACTTATATGATGTTGGGCCTTGTGGCAGTAAGATACATCAAAACTGTATACAATTTACCTATAGAATGTGTCATCTACCTTATATTGTCTTCCAACTTTGTTTAGCTTCAGGCCAAACTCAATTGGAGTATCAGGGGATTACAATTCTTCATCTTGAATCGATCTAAAATCTCCCCCACATATTTCTTTTGGGAAACAAATATCCCATTATCAGATTGAACTATTTCTTGGTGGGTTCAATTGGTGTGAATAAAAAATGGAGGACACAACCTTTGAGGAAAAAATATATTATTTTGGAAAAGAAGTGACTGTTTGGATAGTTGTGTCTGTTCAGAAAAAAGATACAATATTTCGAATGAATAGACGTGACTCTTCCAAAGGATACACCTTTTTGGATAAACCATTGCCACCTTTCAGAAGGGGCACTTGATAGCTATATAAACCTACATTTATCCACAGGTTTAGGTGCAAATTTTTTTTTGAAATAAAGCTTTTCTTGTTTTCTGAAAATATACTCTGTGTGATCATCTAATCGTTGAGTGAGTTCGAAGAGAATCCGATCGTTTGAGGTACCACTACAGTCGGATTGTTCGGCCATTTTATCCTGGGAGAAAAATTCCGCAACTTCGGGTACTTGAGGGGAATTATTTCCTTAGGGACACTTCGTGAAGTCGAAGGACTTGGCCTTTTTTTGCTTCATCTATTTTTTCTATAAAATTCTGAAAACACACTTCCTTGAAAGGTCATTTTGATCTTCTGTTGAAGGTGTTGTATAACTTCATAAGTGTTCTTGTTTTATACTTGAACTTGTGTTGAAATTGTTGTACCCAAATACAGATTTTGTGTACCCGAAAATATTGAAAACAACAATCTGAAGGAAATAATTTTTGGGAAAAAATATTTTTTTTTGCTTGTTTGGGGAAATTTTCTTTTCACTAAAGTTTTTTTTTCCAGAATCTGTATTGATTGGTTTCTGGAGATTAAAGCTTTAAGCTTTCTACTCCGTTTGAACTTAACTAGTGGTTTGAAGAAATAAAATCTTCATCACAAGTTAAAGATTACTCGGTTGATGATTGAAAGTCATAAAAACTTCATCGTTAAACTAGAAATAATAGGTGTTTAAAGTTGCTGCAACTTTATTAATAGTATTTTGATATACTAAAGGTTCCGTCTTGTTGTGACAGGAAAAATGACTAACGTTAGTCAAATGCATGACATTGGAACGACTGTGGTAGCAACTAGTATTGCCACAACGAGTCGTAATAATGCTCCGCAAGCTATGGCACCAGCGGAGAAACCCGATAAATTTGCGAGTTTTGACTTCAAAAGGTGGCAACAGAAAATGTTTTTCTACCTTATAACTCTTTGTCTTCAAAGGTTCATATTTGAGGAAGCTCCAGAGGTGCCCGAGGAAATCTCTAACCAAGAGCGATTTGTGATTGTGGAGGCTTGGAAACACTTCGATTTCCTTTGGAGGAACTACATCTTGAGTGGTCTCCAAGATGATCTCTACAATGTGTATAGTGGAACAAAGATAGCAAAAGAGTTGTAAGGAGTGTTGGAATGGAAGTATAAGACAGAGGATGCAGGAACTAAAAAGTTCTTCATTGCAAGATTCCTGAAATATAAAATGATAGACAACAAGTCCGTTGTCTCCCAAGTGCAGGAACTGCAAGTGATCAACCATGATCTCCTTGCGGAAGGTATGATTTTGAAAAATACCATTGTTGAACAGTTTAAAAATGTTCTTAGTATTCACATAAACTTTACTGTAGGTTTGATTGTGAATGAAACATTTCAAGTAGCAACAATAATAGAGAAACTACCGCCTATGTGGAAGGACTTCAAGAACTATTTGAAACACAACTGTAAAGAGATAGCTGTCGAAAATATAATAGTAAGATTTCGCATTGAAGAAGATAATAAGGCTGTGGAAACAAGGTCGAGAGAAAATTCTACAATGAATGAAGCAAATATTGTAGAAGAATACCAAAACAACTCTAAGAAGTGAAAGAAAGCTGAACATAAAAGCAATCAACCTAAGAAGAAATTCAAGGAAAAGTGTTTTAATTATGGCAAGATTGGCCACAAATCAACAGATTGTCGAGCCCTTAAGAAAGGCAAGAAAAAGGACCAAGCAAATATGGTTGAGTCTAAGAAAGAAATAGATGATCTGTGTGCCATGCTATCTGAATACAACTTGGTGGGAAATCCTCGCGAGTAGTGGATGAATTCAGGTGCCATCCGCCATGTTTGTGCTAATACGGAGTTGTTTTCAATATTTGCTCTGGCTCAAGGAGAAGAACAGATCTACATGGCTAACTCCGCTACAGCAAAAGTAGAAGGAACAGGAAAAATATGCTTGAAAATGACTTCAGGCAAAGTGTTGACACTCAACAATGTCCTGTATGTACTGGAGTTAAGAAAGAACTTGTTCTGTATCACTTCTAGATAAAAATGGATTCGAATGTGTAACTGTTTTCGAAAAAGTTGTAATTACCAAAGGAGAAGTGTATGTAGAAAAAGACTATCTCACGGAGGGCCTATGTAAGATGAATGTAATGACTATTGAAATCAATAAAAGTTCTGTTTCTTCTTACTTGCTTTAGTCTAATGAATTGTGGCATAAACGTTTAGGATATGTCAATTATAAAACTTTGCGAAAACTGATTAACTTAGAAGTTTTGCCAAACTTTGAGTGCAATAAATCAAAGTGTCAAATATATGTGGAATCAAAGTATGCTAAGCATCCGTATAAGTCCATTGAAAGGAATTCCAATCCCTTAGACTTAATACACACTGACATTTGTGATATGAAGTCAATACCATCACATGGTGGGAAAAAGTGTTTTATAACTTTTATTGACGATTGCACTAGATATTGTTATGTCTATTTGCTAAATAGTAAGGATGAACAATAGATGTGTTTAGGAAATACATAACTAAAGTTGAAAATCAATTCGAGAAAAAGATCAAGACTATAAGAAGTGATAGGGGCGGAGAATATGAATCTCCCTTCGCTGAAATATGTGTAGAGAATAGAATTGTCCATCAAACTACGACCCCGTATTCACCTCAATCTAATGGATTTGCAGAAAGAAAAAATCAAACTTTGAAGGAAATAATGAATGCCTTACTTATAAGTTCAGGTTTATCGCAAAACTTGTGGGGGGAGGCTATCATCACAACCAATCATATACTTAATAGAGTTCCCCATTTAAGACACAATCAATTCCATATGAAAAATGGAAAAGAAGGAAACCCAACTTGAAATATTTCAAAGTACAGGATTGTCTAGCGAAGGTCCAAATACCTATGACAAAAAGGTTAAAAATAAGACCTAAGACAGTGGACTACGTGTTCATAGGATATGCTAAAAGTAGCAAAGCATGTCGTTTTTTGATTCATAAATCTAAACATCCGGATATTAATGAAAATACGATAATTGAATCAGATAATACTGAATTCTTTGAAAATATTTATCCGTATAAAACTAGACATGAACAGTCTAGTAGAGGGTCTAAACGACCTCGAGATGAACCAAGTGAGAATGTACATAATGATAAAAATCCAAGACGTAGTACACGTCAAAGAATGTCAACTTCGTTTGGCTTAGATTTTGTAACATTTATCTTAGAAAATGAGCCTCGAACTTTTAAAGAAGTGATGTCATTGTCAGACTCATTCTTTTGGAAAGAGGCAGTCAATAGTGAGATTGATTCAATCTTGAGCAACCATACATGTAAGTTGGTTGATTTTCCTCCGGGAAATAAACCTTTAGGTTCTAAATGAATCTTCAAAAGGAAAATGAAAGCGGATGGTACTATTGACAAATACAAGGCAAAACTTACAGTAGAAGGCATCAAACAGAAAGAAGGCCTTGATTACTTTGATACATACTCGCAAGTAACAAAGATAACGTCAATTCAAATGTTAATTTCCTTGGCGGCAATATATGGTCTTGAAATCCATCAAATGGATGTAAAAACAACATTCCTAAACAGAGAATTAGAGGAAGAAATATATATGGAACAATTCGAGGGTTTTGTCATTCCAGGAAATGAAAATAAGGTATGTCAACTTGTAAAGTCGTTGTATGGACAAAAAAAAACACCTAAACAATGGCATGCAAAGTTTGACCAAACCATGTTGGCAAACGGGTTCAAGATAAATGAATGTGATAAGTGCGCTACATTAAAGACAGTCCAAATCACCAAGTTATTGTTTGCTTATATGTGGATGATATGTTGATCATTAGTGTAGCATCTCGAGGAAAAAAATTTGAATTAACAACTTAAATTAAGTAGAACTTTGGCTTATAAAGGTAGTTGCGGTACGAAAGAAAAACAAACGGAATGGAATATTTATATACTTAGTATTTGTATGTAATATAAGTGTGCAGTTGTGGGGGGTCACCCTTTTTAAATAATTTCCCTAATTAGTAGTAAACAAAAGGGTCAAATATTTCCCTTGTTCACTGGAAACTATTTCTAGGAAGCTAAAAGTAAGGTTACCCCTCTTTTGTTTTCTTTCTTTTCATTATCGATTAAGAAATCATAACCAAGCCTTAAGAGAAAACATTAGGCAGCAGCTGGGGTATTGATACTCGACTTCTTCTCCTTCTCTTGGTATTCAACAATTCACTACAAGAAGAAAGGGTGGAAAGGATTCTTACGATAATTTTGAAGTAATCCTTGAGGGTTGACTTCAATAACCTAAAGTTCGAGTTGAATTTTAGAAGGTAAATTATCTACCCCTCTCTTAAATTTGGCTATAAATAAGTATCTTGGAGATGTTTAATTTATATCTTTGCACTACTACTTGAATTGGGTTCAGGAAAGAAAATGGGGGGAAATGGAGAATTTTAGATAAAGAGGAGTTTTTGGGAATTTAAATCGATTGAGTAGTTTTACCCTTGAATTGTATAAGTCGGAAGAATTAGAATTTACTCCAAATTCTTGATAAGAAATTCAATTGATTTCGGCATAGTGAAGATTATCGGAATAAGTTACTAAATGCTCCTATGGATTACTTACGAACATATATGTTATCTTTGTAGCTAGTGAATCATGTAGCGACTAAAAGGAACTAGTGTTTGAAAGGATAAAGGCTTCAATGTAGCGGGTTGAATTACTTGAGGCTTGAATTACTATCGTAGCTAATAAAGCATTAAGGTATGTAAAGCTAAACCTTCCTTCGCCGCTAAGGCACCACCTTACGTCATGTGCTCCTTTCTATTAATGTTAATATAGTTCTCATAAATTGTGTGAGTAAAACCTTTACATAGCCTTACGTATTACTCCCTCGTTCTACCATCAGGCTTACAAGTACTTATCTTTCCCTCTTTGTGTTAAGTTTCTCTACCTGAAGCCCTTAGACCATAATATATACATATATATCACACGTCAGGAGTAAAAGTAAATAGTAGTAGCATAGTTGTACTTGTATATGCTATCTAGACGATCAATATCATAACTGACACATCATAGGCCTTCAAGGCATTATTTGATAAACATTAACGATGGAAGGGTACATAGGTTTGGCTTGGAATATCGCTCGATGTGATTCTGTGCACAGGGTCATGACCAGACCACTATAGTGAGTCCAATCATTGGGTGTACCCGCCTTTGTGACATCATTTGTATTTGAAGTCAGCTGGAACATCTGTATTGGTTTCCCCTGACTCGAGCCAACATATGACATATATGGCCTACGGGGAGACCCTCATAGTGAGCCCCTGGGTGGGGCATACCTGGATACCATACAGACTGCGATTATAGTTACACATATGATATTATAGAAATGAGTATAAGAGTAACACATGCTTTATACTTGCCTCAGATAGCCTTCGGAAGGCCATCTTTTGATGATGTGTATGACTTATAGGATAAGAGCATCACCTAGGCAAGGTATAGCCTTAAATTATAATTGAATTCTTTTCTTTAAATATTGTATAAGATGCTAATAAGGTTGGTCCATAAGTTATCAGTTCATATCGTACATGTGTTATTTGTTGGCTCATACGTTTTTCACTTGGCCATTTGACTCATATTAGCTTCTGTATTTGTTTAGCTATTTTTCTGTCTGCTTTCATACTAGTACATATATATGTACTGACATCTCGGTCCCACCATGTTTTACTAATACAGGCTCAGACCCTCAGGATAGTAGACGTCCACATTAGGCTCTATTGTCGTTTCAGCTGATATTTTGGTGAGCTCCAACTCTCTCTAGAGCCAGTCTATACAGGTCTCTGGTTGGGCATGACGGTCTTAATGCCAACTAGTCATTTATAGTCTAGTGTGTTAAACTGACTAGAGGCTTCATAGATATCGTTTACTATTGTATAGTTTTGTTAATGTAACTCCCCCATGTACATATGCAATGCTTATTGAGTATCCTACTCGTTATTATCTTATAACCTCGTATATGTCATAATGTTTATAGAGTAAGTGTATACGGTTCTTGTCTGTCATTATCGTTTTGAGGCGTGACAAACTTGGTATCAAAGCGCCTAGGTTCAGGTGTCCCATGGAGTCTATGAAGCCGTATCTAGTAGGGCCTTAGTTATCGATGTGTTGTGCGCCATATTTATAATTAAGGGATTGCATGGACATTAGGAATTTGACCTTCATATGTAATATAAATCGTGCAATAGAGTTAAGTTATAGAAAGTTACATCTAACTCCTATTCTGCTTATTTGTGATACAGACCATGTCTGCTACAGAAAAGGATAAAGTGGCTCAGCAGGCTGCTACAAGCGCTAATCAGGAGGTAACCACTATCGGGCCATATCCTATATTGGTAGATCTGAATAGGACTCAAGAAAGTTTGTTGGGTTCTATGCTTTCAGGTTCTTAAATGCCCAGAACAGAAGGACCTACAAGGGTTTCTACACCACCAGTGGTACCAACGGTAGTTTCTATCCTACCACCAAGTGCCTTAGACCCAGATATAAAAGGAGCGATATAGCTGTTTACACAGTTGGTCGTCGCTTAAGTCCAAAGACAGAGTGTGGACGTACCTGTTGCTACTCAGGGAGCGATAGCTGAATCTAGGGTCACAGATTTTCTCCGTATGAATCCACCAGAATTCACAGGTTTTAAGCTTGTAGAGAACCCTCAATAGTTCATTGATGAGACTCATAGAATTTGTAAGGTGATGCGGGTCTCGGATACAGATGCAGTTGAATTAGCCACCCATCGACTGAAAGATATTGCTGTTGATTGGTATGAGACATGGGTTGTCTCGAGGGGTCAGGAAGCTCTTCCAGTCGTCTGGGCAGAATTTTTAGAAGCCTTCATGGATCATTTCATGCCATTAGAGCTCTGAGAGGCAAAAGTGGATGAATTTCTATCTTTAAAGCAGGGTAATCTTAGTGTCAAGAAATATTGTTTGTAGTTTACACAGGTGTCCAAATATGCTCCAGAGGTGGTTAACACACAAGCAAAATGGGTTCATCGCTTTGTGAATGGCCTTGTGGGTCCCTTGAAGGACCTTCTTTCTGTTGCTGCTATGAATAAATATTTGGATATAGTAAGGATTATGGCATATGTTCAACAAATAGAGAAAGATCAACCTAATCACAAGGCAGATAACGAAAGAGAGTAGAGTAAGAGGGCTAGGACGACCAGCCAGTATCAGGTAAACAGTGGATCTGCCATTAGTAGAGGACAACCTAGGAAAACCCAGTTAGCTGTGCGCTCTATATCTAATGCTCTAACTCAGTTCTTGAGGCACAGGTATGAGCAGAGTCAGACTTCTAGAGCACCAGACTTACGACCTCAGAGGGTTGTTAGTCAAGGGTTACCATTTTGTCCTACATGCAGGCAGTGTGGTCGACCGCATAGAGGAGAGTGTTGGAGTGGTTCAAATGTGTGTTACTGGTGTGGTATAGAGGGTCATATGGTACATGATTGTCCACAGCTCGGAGGTAAAGGTAGAGGGGATCGATCACAACCTACAGGGTTTGCATCAGCTTCATCTTCATTAGTGCTTTCTTCTTCTCGCGATCCTCAGGCATCAACAGGCAGAGGATCTAGTAGAGGCAGAGGGCCCGGTTTGAGTGCAGGCCTGAACCATATGTATGCACTAGCTGGTCGGCAAGATTTTGATGCATCTCCAGATGTGGTAACAGGTACCTTAGCTACCTTTTCACATATTGTTTATGCCTTGATAGACCCAGGATCCACCTTATCATATGTTACTCTATTTGTTGCTAAGAAGTTTGGAATAGAATCGGAGTTGTTATGCGAACCATTTGTGGTATCGACTCCAGTAGGAGAATCTATTGTAGGTACACGGGTCTACTATGATTGTGTTGTGACAGTAGGTGGTTGTGTTACATTGGCTAATCTGATTGAACTTAAAATGGTCGATTTTGATGTTATTATGGGCATGGATTGGTTATCCTCCTATTATGCTACAGTTGATTGTCGAGCCAAGATGGCTCATTTTCACTTCCCTAGAGAGCCAATCTTAGAGTGGAGGGGTGATTCTATGGTGCCTAGAGGAAGGTTTATTTCATTTCTTAAGTCATGAAAGCTCATTACAAAGGGGTGTTTGTATCACCTAGTCCAAGTGAAAGACATTGAGGCTGAAAAACAGGCACCAACTTTAGGATCCGTACCAGTGGTAAACGAGTACTCAGATGTGTTTCCTGATGAACTTCCTGGATTACCTCCTGTTAGAGAGATCGATTTTGGTATTGATGTGGATCCCGACACACCGCCGATATCAATTCCACTTTACAGAATGGCGCCTGCAGAACTGAAGGAGTTAAAAGATCAGTTAAAAGACTTACTTGATAAAGGTTTCATTCATCCCAATATATCACCTTGGGGTGCGCCAGTACTTTTTGTACGCAAGAAAGACGACACGTTGTGAATGTGTATAGATTACAGGCAGCTGAACAAAGTAACAATAAAGAATAAGTACCCTCTCCTCCGAATAGATGACTTATTCGATCAATTATAGGGAGCTGGATGCTTTTCAAAGATCGATTTGAGGTCTGGTTATCACCAGCTAAGAATTCGTGAAATAGATATTCCCAAAACTGCTTTTCGTATAAGATATGGGCACTTTAAGTTTCTTGTCATGTCTTTTGGACTAACGAATGCTCCCGCAGCCTTTATGGACATGATGAACAGAATTTTCAAACCTTTTCTTGATATATACATGATTGTATTTATAGATGATATTTTGATATATTCGCGTAGCGAAGTTGAGCATACAGATCATTTGAGGTTAGTATTGCATACATTGAGAGAGCACCAGTTGTATGCTAAGTTCTTTAAGTGTGAATTTTGGTTAACCTCGGTAGCCTTTCTTGGTCATGTAGTATCCCGAGAAGGCATTAGAGTAGATTTTCATAAGATAGAAGCTGTGAAGAATTGGCCTCGACCAGCCACTCCTATTGAGATGCGTAGTTTCTTGGGGATAGCCGATTATTATAGGAGATTCGTAGAGTTATTGTCCTCTATTTCTGTCCCATTGACCAAGTTGACGCAGAAAGCAGTTAAGTACCGGTGGTCTGATGCTTGTGAAGGGAGTTTTCAAGAGTTGAAACATAGATTGACTACTACGTCGGTATTAGCCTTACTAGAGGGCACTGAAGGATATGTGGTGTACTGTGATGCTTCAGGTATTGGTTTGGGTTGCATCCTAATGCAGCATGAAAGAGTTATAGCGTATGCATCTCGATAATTAAAGAAGCATGAACAACATTATCCCACTCATGACCTAGAGCTTGCAGCTGTGGTATTCGCGCTTAAAATGTGGCGCCATTATTTATACGGAGTGCATGTTGATATCTATAATGATTAAAAGAGTCTTTAATACCTATTCAAGAAGAAAGAGTTGAACTTAAGGAAAATGAGATGGCTAGAGTTACTGAAGGATTATGATGTCAATATTCTCTATCATCCCGGTAAAGGTAACATTGTAGCTGATGCTCTTAGTTAAATATCCATAGGTAGTCTAGCACACCTGCCACCTATTCAATGGGAAGTAGTGAGAGATATTCACAAATTAGCCAATCTTGGCGTTCGCCTTGTGGATTCTGACGATGGTGGTGGTGTTGTACTTAATTCAGCCGAGTCATTGATCATGACACTAGTTAATCAGAGACAGTATGATGACCCCTTATTATTCTAATACAAAGAGGGAATTCAACAATATCGAATCACGAAATTTGAACTAGCAGGTGATGGCACCTTGAGGTGTCGAGGTAGATTACGTATGCCTGATCTAGATGGGTTGCGCAATAGATTATGGAGGAGGCACATTGCTCTCGTTATTTAATTCATCTCAGATCTACAAAAATGTGTCATGATCTTAAAGAGATCTACTGGTGGACTGACATGAAGAAAGATATAGCAGAATATGTGGCACAATGCTCTAATTGCCAGCAAGTGAAAGCAGAACATTAAAGACCTGGTGGCCTAGCTCAAACCTTTAGTATTCCTGTGTGGAAGTGGGATGTTATTAATATGGACTTCGTTGTAGGATTACCTTTTTCTTATCAAAAGCAAGACTCTATTTGGGTAGTAGTTGATCGATTGACGAAATCAGCCCATTTTCTTCCTATTAAATCTACTAGCACAACTGAAGATTATGCCAAGCTTTATGTAAAAGAGATTCTCCGCCTACATGGGACCCCAATGTCCATTATTTCAGATAGAGGTTCCCCATTTAAAGATCAGTTTTGGAGACCATTCCATAAGAGCTTGGGTACTCAGGTGAACCTTAGCACGATATTTCATCCGTAGACAGACGGCCAAGCTGAGCGCACCATTCAGACGCTCGAAGATATGTTGATAGCGTACATGCTAGATTTTAAAGGTAATTGGGATGATCATTTGCCTTTAATAAAATTTGCTTATAATAATAGTTATCACTCCAGCATTGGCATGGTTCCATTCAAAGCTCTTTATGGGAGACGATGTAGATCACGTATTGGTTGGTTTGAAATAGGCGAGACACACGTATTGGGCTCGGATCTAGTCCATCAAGCTGTCGAAAAGGTTAAACTGATATGAGAGCGGTTGAAGATTGCCTAGAGTAGACAAAAATCGTTTGCAGATATGCGACGTAGAAATTTAGAATTTCAAATTAATGACTTCGTATTCTTGAAGGTGTCGCCAATGAAAGGCGTTATGCGATATGGTAAGAAGGGTAAGTTGAGTCCCAGGTATATTAGGCCCTATAGAGTTATTCGCAAAATTGGTCAGGTAGCCTATGATCTAGAATTACCTCCAGAGTTAGCTGTAGTGCATCCTATCTTTCATGTGTCTATACTACATAAATGCTTAAGAGAACCATCTTGCGTTATCCCTATAGAGAGTATTGAACTTGATGGAGATTTATCATTCGAGGAAGTCCCCATGGACATATTAGATCGGCAGGTCAGGAAGTTAAGATCTAGAGACATAGCTTCAGTAAAGGTGTTGTAGAGGAACCAGTACATAGAAGAAGCCACTTGGGAATTAGAAGTGGATATGAAAAATAAATACCCATATTTGTTCCAAAACTACCCAGAGGTTCTTAAACTACCTGTCCCTTTATGTGATCGTTAGTTTCTACTATATTTTATTCTGTTGATATCTGATTCTTACCTGACATGTTTAGGTACATGATTTTTGCCTGTGAGCCTTGAGATTTACATGGAAACAACATGATGCAGAGTATAAGGTAAGTTACATGGTTGGTTATGACTTTTTTATTATGTGTAAGGCCAAGAGGAGCCTCGTGTACTATTTCTTGAGTTTAAGGCCAAGCAGAGCCTCGTGTGTTATTTGTTGAATATTATATGTATTGTGACTCTCTGTGAAGTGCATTTGGATGTATCCTGGCTGGCTGACAGGTACCTGATAGTCCTATTTACAAAGGAGACTTTGGCGAAATTTTTGAAAATTTAGGGAGTTAGTCAAATTTAAGGCCTTATGATGGGTTAAGTGAGAACCGAAGTTGATTAAATGATCTTAAGAATGTATTGGATAGTTATGGGATGAAAATTAAGGTAAAAGAATCATTCGAGGAAGAATGATCCTAAGTGGGAGAGATTGTAGCATCTAGAGGAAAAAATTTTGAATTAACAACTTAAATTAAGTAGAGCTTTGGCTAATAAAGGTAGTTGCGGTACGAAAGAAAAGAAAATGGAATGGAATATTTATATACTTAGTATTTGTATGTAGTATAAGTGTGCAGTTGTGGGGGGCCACCCTTTTTAAACAATTTCCCTAATTAGTAGTAAACAAAAGGGTCAAATATTTCCATTGTTCACTGGAAACTGTTTCCAGAAAACTGAAAGTAAGGTTACCCCCCTTTTGTTTTCTTTCTTTTCATTATCGATTAAGAATTCAAAACCAAGACTTAAGATAAAACATTAGGCGGCAACTAGGGTATTGATACTCAACTTCTTCTCCTTCTCTTGGTATTCAAGAATTCACTAGAAGAAGAAAGGGAGGAAAGGATTCTTACGATTATTTTGAAGTAATCCTTGAGGGTTGACTTCAATAACCTAAAGTTGGATTTGAATTTTAAAAGGTACATTCTCTACCCCTTTCTTGAATTTGGCAATAAATAAGTATCTTGGAGATGTTTAATTTGTATCTTTGCACTACTACGTGAATTGGCTTCATGAAAGAAAAAGAGGGAAATGGAGAATTTTGGTTAAAGAGGAGCTTTTGGGAATTTCAATCGATTGTGTAGTTTTACCCTTGAATTGTATAAGTTGAAAGAATTAGAATTTAATCTGGAGTCTTGATAAGAAATTCAATTAAGTTCAGCATAAGTGAAGATTATCGGAATAAGTTACTAAATGCTCCTACGGATTACTTACGGACTTATATGTTATCCTTATAGCTAGTGAATCGCGTAGCGGCTAGAAGGAACTTGTGTTTGAAAGGATAAAGGCTTCAATATAGCGGGTTGAATTACTTGAGGCTCGAATTACTATCGTAGCTAATAAAGCATTAAGGTATGTAAAGCTATACCTTTCCTCATCGCTAAGGCACCACCTTACGTCATGTGCTCCTTTCTATTAATGTTAATATAGTTCTCATAAATTGTGTGAGTAAAACCTTTACATAGCCTTACGTATTACTCCCTCGTTCTACCATCAGGCTTACAAGTACTTATCTTTCCCTTATTGTGTTAAGTTTCTTTACTTTAAGCCCTTAGACCACAATATATACACATATATCACACGTCAGGAGTAAAAGTAAATAGTAGTAGCATAGTTGTACTTGTATATGCTATCTAGATGATCAATATCGTAACTGACATGTCATAGTACTTTAAGGCATTATTTGATAAACATTAACGATGGGAGGGTACATAGGTTTGGCTTGGCATATCGCTCGACGTGATTCTGTGCATAGGGTCGAGACCAGAGCACTATAGTGAAACCAATCATTGGGCATACCCTCCTTTGTGGCATCATTTGTATTTGAAGTCAGCTGAAATATTCTATATTGGTTTCCCTTAACTCGAGCTAACATATGGCATATATAGCCTACGGGAAGACTCTCATAGTGAGACCCTGGGCGGGGCGTACCTGGATACCATACAGACTGCGATTACAATTACACATATGATATCATAGAAATGAGTATGAGAGCAACATATGCTTTATACTTGCCTCAGATCGCCTTCGGAAGGCTATCTTGTAATCATGTGTACAACTTATAGGATAAGACCATCACCTAGGCAAGGTATAAGCCCTAAATTATAATTGAATGCTTTTCTTTTCATATTGTATAAGATGCTAATAAGGTTGGTGCATAAGTTATCAGTTCATATCTTACATGTGTTATTTGTTGGCTCATACATTTTTTTACTTGGCCATTTGACTCATATGAGCTTCTGTATTTGTTCAGCTATTTTTCTGTCTACTTTCATACTAGTACATATTGTATATGTACTGACGTCTTGGGCCTACCATGTTTTACTAATACAGGCTCAGACCCTCAAGATAGCAGACGTCCACGTTAGGCTCTATTATCATTTCTGTTGATCTTTTGGTGAGCTCCAACTCTCTCTGGAGCCAGTCTATGCCTAGTATAGTATTGATTACATGTACAGGTCTCTGGTTGGGCATGCCGGTCTTAATGGCAACTAGTCATTTGTAGTATAGTTTGTTAAACTGACTAGAGGTTTCATAGACATCGTCTAGTATTATATAGTTTTGTTAATGTAACTCCCTCGTGTACATATGCAATGCTTATCGAGCATCCTACACGTTATTATCTTATAACCTTGTATACGCCATAATGTTCATACAGTAAGTGTATACTATTTTTTTCCGTCATTATCATTTTGAGGCACGACAATCAGTAGAGACATAAGCAAATGCTCGAGAGCAAATAGACATGTATTGCTCGCTCTACGATGAAATTAGAATTTATCGCATTAGATAAAGCCGGTGAAGAAGCAGAATGACTCTGAAATTTCTTGAAAGATATTCCTTATTGGACCAAACCATTGGCGCCAGTATGTATACACTATGATAGTCATACAACAATAGGTAGGGTAGGGATCCTGATGTACAATGATAAATCTCATCATATAAGAAGGATACATAATACCGTTAGAGAACTTCTCTCTAGTAGAATTATCATTGTTGACTATGTAAAGTCAAAGGTAATGTGTCAGATCCACTTACAAAAGGCCTATCTAAAGAAGAAGTTGAAAGGACATCCAAGGGAATGAGTTTACAGCCTAGGACAAGTCAACATAGCGGTAACTCTATCTAGCAGACTAGAGATCCCAAGAGTTAGATTCAAGGAGATCAAACAAAGTTGTGTCTGACAGGTTCAACATTGTCAAAATACCCAACCCATTCTTATGATGTAAATAATGTTTAGTAAACAAGGATAAGACTTAAGGTGAAAAGTCTTTTAATGATTATCTAAATTTGGCAGATGTGACCATATAGTTTAATCTATAGGATTGAACGTCTAGAAATCACCTATGTGAGGGTGAAGTCGAAGCCTCTTCAAGGAGAATGTTAGTAAAGGCCTATTCTCTAAGATCTCATGAAATTGGAACGTGTTCATGGCTGAAATGAATAAAATCATGAGAATCATAAACGGTAAAAGGCTGATTATGTGACATGTGTTGTCTAGGTGTACATTAAAGCCTCGACGGTTCAAAGATATCAAATCTACCTATTGATCGAGTGCATTCGATGCATGTTCACAACGAAAAGTTCAAAGGGAAACCCACTTATCCAGGTGCAATCTCTCTTTTTGCTTGATGATCACATACTTGTTCAGAAAGTTTTACAAAGAATAGCCATTCCCCATTCATGTGGTGGATTGTTGGGTTTAATTGGTGCGAATGGAAAATGGAGGGACAGAACCTTTAAGAAAAAGACATATTGTTTTGAAAAAGGAGTGGCTGTTCGGATAGTTGTGTTTGTTTTGAAAAATAACACAATATTTCAAATGAACAGACGTGAATCTTATAAAGGATACACTTTTCGAATGAACCATTGCCATCTTTAGGAAGGGGAACTTGATGGCTATATAAACCTATATTTATCCACAGGTTTAGGTACAAAAAATTTTCTGCAATAAAGCTCTTTTTGTTTTCTGAAAATATACTCCGTGTGATTATCTAATCATTGAGTGAGTTTGAAGAGAATCCAATCGTTTGAGGTACCACTACAGTCGGATTGTTCGACCATTTTATCCTGGGAGGAAAATTCTGAAAACACACTTCCTTGAAAGGTCATTTTGATCTTGTGTTGAAGGTGTTGTATAACTTCATAAGTGTTCTTGTTTTATACTCGAACTTGTGTTGAAGTTTTTGTACCTAAATACAAATTTTATGTACCCAAAAATATTAAAAACAACACTTCTAAATTAAGAAAATAGTACATCTTACTAAGATCAGACATCTCAAATTCATCCATCATAGATCTCTTAGAATAAAAAAAACATGTTGCTATCATTCTTGGTAAATATAAGATCATCAACATATAAACACACAATGAGCATTTTTCTCAATTCTCTAATTTTACAAAAAAAGAGTGCTCATATGGACTTTTTAGGAAACCAACTCATATGGACTTTTTAGGAAACCAACTCATATGGACTTTTTAGGAAACCAACTTGTATAAAATAAGCCTCAATGTGACTATACTAAGCTCGCACAACTTGTTTTAGCTCGTAAAGAACCTTTTTCAATTTGTATACCTTATTCTTATCTCCAATTTTAATATAAATAAAAGGTTGTTCGATAATCACCTTTTTCTCTAAGTATCCATGTAGAAAAGTTGATTTGATGTCTAACTAAAAATAGGCCACAAATTTTTTGTTGTTAAGGAAATTACCATTCTGATGGTGTCATGCCTTGCAACTGTAGCAAAAACTTCTGTGTAATCCACACCATGCTCCTGTTTGTATCCCTTAGCCACCAATCGCGTCTTATACATGTCATTTTTATTATTTTCTTTTAGTTTTGTCTTATAGACCCGCTTGTCTCCAATATTTTTGTGCCCCTTCGAAAGATCTGATAACTTTCGTGTGCCATTTCTTTCAATAGCATCAATCTCATCATCCATATATTTCCTCCATTTTTCCTCGTTGACAGTATTCTCAAAAGTCGTAGAATTGCAATTTGCAAACAATGCAAAGTAGGAAACATCTCCATTAACATCAATTCTGGTTACCTTATAATCCATCATCCTTGCAGGCCTTCTATAAGTACAATGAAAAGGTTGATCAGTTGCATCAATTTCTTTCAAAACTGATGGTGAAATTTCAATCGCTGCTTGAGTAGAACTTTCAAAAATTTTAGGTACTACAACTACTTCTTCAACTTCACTATTAATTAAGATTGGAGTAGATTGCTGCATATTCCTGTCCCAAGTGCTTTATTCATCAAAAAAGCATCTACTCTTGTCACAACTTTTTTTGTCAAAGAATTGAAGAACTTGTACGCCTTAGATGCCTCGCTAACACTTAGAAAAACAAATTTCTCACTTATATCAACAAATTCCTTTCTTTTTTCTTCTAAGACATGTGCATAAGCATTGGATCCAATTTTGAAGTGGTCTACTGTTGGTTTCCTTCCTCTCCAAGATTTCTCAGGTGTCACATCTCAAAGAGCAAAAGTGAAACTTCTGTTCAAGATATGAATGCTCCAATTCACTACTTTTGGGCAAAATTTATTTGGAACTCTTCCTCGAGCTAGCAATCTACGAATTATTGAGAATGGTTATATTCATCTTCTCTGCCACACTATTTTACTGCAGTGTATATGCTATTATGAGATCTCTTTGAATGCCACTAGTCTCACAAAATTCATCAAATACCTTAGAACAATATTATCCTGTATGATTTGTTTGAAGGTTATTAATGGTCCTTCTAGTCTCATCCACCATACAAGCTTTAAAACTTTTACATACACTAAAAGCCTCCAACTTTCGTTTCAGAATATACACCCAAGTATTTCTGGAATAATAATCAATAAAGGTAATAAAATCCCCTCTTTCCCCATTAGAGATTGGTGTTATTGGCCCACAAATATCTGAGTGTACCAGCCACAATACCTACTTGACTCTCCATGATTTACTTTTAGAAAACTGAGAATGATGTTGCTTGATAACAACACATTCTTCATAAACTTGGGATGGATCAATAATTTCAGGAAGCCCCATTACCATACTCTTTCTTTGAAGAATCTTCAAGCCACCAAAGTTCAGGTGACCATATAAAAAATGCCACAACTATGATGGATTTTTTCACTTCCACCATAGAAAAAAATGATAATTTTCAATCTTCAAAGTAAACAACTTGTTTTGACTCGTTTTCACAATAGCAGTAACTCCTATGAAAAGATTAAAAATTTCACATGCATCATTCCTTAAGGTGATAACATACCCTTTTTCTAACAGTTGACCAGCACTCAACAAATTGTTCTTGGAACATTGAACACCTTAAATATGATTTCCACACACCCATTTTTGGTCCTAAAATTAATATTACCTTTCCCCATCATATTCAATGTTGATAGATCACTAAAACTAACAGTCGACCAAAAGTTTTTATTTAAATTAGTAAAAGAAGATTTACTTTCTGGTTACTATAACCGGTATCCACATACGAAATAAACTTGTTCCTCGAGCTTATTTTCAACATGAACCACCATTAACTAGGTTTTTCCTTCCTTATTCTTAAAATAATTTGACTTTTATTCATTCTCATCAGGCAGCCTAGTATAACATTCAGAATGACAAAGACCAAATTTATGAAAACAATAGCATTCTACCTTTGATCTATCAAAATCACTTCCTATACCTTTATCATAGTCATTAGCTCTAAAAATACCATTGCCTTCTTTGTTTCCTCCATCTTTATTTCCTCGATTACTATTTCTCTTGTTCTACCTCTACCTCTTCCTATAAAATAGGAAGAAATAAAAGTAGAAGCCTTCAAAGCGTGCACCTCAGAAGTTGAATTGTGGTTCATCTTTCATTCATGCACCAATAAGGAACTTTACAATTCATCAAGCGATAACTCATTTGCATCTTTTGACTCCTCAATAAATCAAACGTCATAATTGTACTTCGGTATCAAAGAGCACAATATCTTCTCAACAATTGTGACATCATTTATCTTGTTGGCTTGTGAGAACCCACAAATTAGGTCATGATGGCACTTGTCATGGCCTAGCCTTGACAAGTATGTCAATCACCCAAACTGATAAGATATTACAGATATCAACAAAAATAAGACTAAGGTGAGACTTCTCGAAGGAAGGCAAGCCAATACTAGTATAATAATAGTGAAAAACTAAAATAGATGTCATAATAAAGCCAAGAAGTGGTGTGATAAGTCAAGAGCATCTAGTACAATCCAAAAAAGTACTGAAAATACATAAAGGAGATAAGATGAGGTTTGAACGTCAACCCCAATCTGTGGAGCACATCAGTACCTCGAAGATCCACCAATCTCGCACAAACTCAATTGGCGTGTGTCGTACTCGGACCTAGAACTACACCAAAGGACATAGTAGGGAAAAGTAAGGGTTCACTTTACTCAGTAGTTATCATAGACCGACTGAGCAAAGTAGAAAAAAGATAAGTAAAATATACTATGGGCATGTCACTTACAATTAGAAAATTCCCAAACGGTATCTCACACCATCTCCACTAACAGTTTTATATAAGTATACCAAAACAACAATAACACAGATAGAAAAGAGAAATACACAGAACCAAACACAAATAAAAGAAACTAAAGAAAACAGATAAGATGCAAATGTGGATACAATGCAATGTAATGTGGATGGGATGAAAGATGAAAGCCATTGCATGGATTTCCGTATACACCCATCGAGCCTACGGCTACTAGGTAGAACCCATGGGAGGTTCGCAACCCACATACTATATCTTATATCTTAATATTAATTTCAATCTCAACTCTACTCTCCAGCTAGTGTACATAGAGATGGTTTTCATAAAAGCGTCTCATTTTCTTTCACAAATATTGTTTTCACGGGGTACCAATATCTCATGAATGTATATGTATGGAATAAGGATGTAATGCTCACAATCAACTCAAATTATGATATCCAGTATCTCTCTCTCTCTCTATATATATATAAGTGAGACCATAAATCAACTCAATATGTCCATAATTCATGTTTATAAACTCCAATTGGGCACCATCAGAATAAATATGCATACACGACATCATTAATTTCATATCAACCACTAACATGGATATTTTGTCATCATAAAAGAAATCAATGCTCAAATATGGCCTAGATTAGCAAAATAAGCCCTGCACGGGCATCATATCCAGAATAAAGATATTTAAATGCACAAATAAGGCCAATGACGTCAAATAAAGCCCTCACATAGGCAACAGACAATATTGGATATCATAAATAAACCATAACATAACATAAGCCATCACACGGGCATACAAGAATAAAACTAATCTCGAAATATAAACCTTAGTTATTTTCCCCTTCTCATAAGATGTTTTACTTATTCATTAACTACCTACCTCAATCTAAGAGAAATTAAGTCATAATCTACATCGAAATGATGAAATCCTGATCTAAAGTGCCTCAATACGGAGCCTTCCTCTTTTGAACGGCCTTAGAATCAACTACAACATTCAAATATAAAATCTACACATTAATAAAAAGCTAGCAATACCAATATTGCATATATTTAGGATGGGGTCAAAACATGTTTGAAAAATGAGTTCGAAAACAAAAGAAGTAAAATAGGATTTTTTCTTCAAAAAAAAATTCCCCAAAGTTATTGGAGTCTATTGGAGAAAACCTATGCGAAAATGAGTTAAAATCAAGGTACAAAATAAAGAAAAATTCTTTTTAAACTTTACCGGTAAAATCCCAATTTTTCATTTTAAAATCATAATTCAAAAGTGTTTTTGAAGATAAAATCAATGGAAAATAGTGAGATTATGATTTTAGAATATACGCACACGAAATTAATGTTGAAACCCTCATAAATTACCTTTCCCAAAGCTTGGAGGTCCAAAAATAAAGCAAAATTGTAGAACTGTGTATTTATACTATTCAGTAAATAGTACCTCATGAAAGCGGCCAACCCTTCGCATTCATGAGAGTTAACACTGACCATGCCAATAATTGACCTTCATTTTTGTGGCTAAGGCATCACATCCGCAAAGAAAAATCCAATTGCCCTTCGCGATTGTGGCCATCATCTCACATCGCTATAAAGGGTAAATTTTTTCTCCGCATTCACAGCTAGGGACCCGTATTCCCGAAGAGGGTTCCATGCGCTAGATATCAGTTGTGCACCAACTGATTATTCATGGTTTTGAATGCTCCAAATGAACCATCGAGATTTGTTTGGGACCCGACAAAAGTAAACCATATGCTACTAGGCTAATTTCGATGGTCTAGACTTAATGGTTATGTTGGATTTTTTAAAGAAGTTGGTATAAGTAGTTTACCCCTCGAGATCCTATTTTACTATTTTACAAATGAAGCATTGAAATAACATAAAAGTCCAAAAATTTAACCAACCTCGCTACTAACCCAAATTCGACATTCTTGATCTGTTGGCGCAGTCTATTTGCCATCTGATACTCAGAACAAAAAATGTTGACCGAAGTCAACTGCATAGCTTCTCAAGCCTCTAAAAATCACAAACTCATACAACTTATTTTCGATCACATAAAAAACCATGCCAACCATCCCTGAACCTGAAAATCAACATGTAATAACTACGGGGAAGGATAAAAGGGTCTAAAAATATAGAAATGGACAATTCACAAATTCAAGTTATTACAGCATCCACCACTAAATATATGGTTCATCTTCAAACTAAAGTCAAGAAAATACCTGAATCAGTAAAAAGATGAGGGTAACTACTACGTATATCAGACTCGGCCTCTCAGGTATCCGCCTCAATAGGATAGTCTGTCCACTTAAGCTTAACCATAAGATTATCTCTAGATTCCAACTGCCTCACATCCCTATCTAAAATAGACACTTGCTCCTAAAAAAAGCTCAACCTCTTATCCAACTGAATCAAGTCCTAACGAAGCACATGTGTCTCATTCGAAATATAGCATTGAAGCATAGATACATGAAAAACTAGATGAGCGACTATAAAGTTTAGAGGTAAGGACAACTCATACAAAACCTTACCAATTGTTCGAATAATTTCAAAAGTTCCAATATACATGGGCTAAGCTTGCCCCTCTTCCTAAATATCATCTAGCCCTTCATGGGAGACATGCAAAAGAAGACTCTATCACCAATCCTAGCAAAGCACGAAACCTGCAGTCTGTATAACTCTTTTGCCTACTTTGAGTTGCCCGGAGCCTATCCAGAATCACTCAAACTCTATTCAAAGACTCATGAAGCAAGTCAATACCAAGGGATCTAACCTCTAACATCTCAAACCAATTAATAGGAGATCGATATTGCCTACCATACAATACCTCAAAATAGGCCATCTCGATACTCGAATGGTAGCTATTATTATAATTGAACTCCGCCAAGGCCAAATGTTGCTCCCACTGACCCCAAAATCCATAACATATGTGCGAAGTATATCCTCCAAAACCTGAATAGTCCTCTCCGACTGACCATCAGTTTGGGGGTGAAAAGCTATGCTAAGGTCAACTCGAGTACCCAACTCTTCCTAAAAAGTTTGCCAGAAGATAGAAGTAAACACAAAGCCTCTATATGAAATAATAGACACAAGTACCCCATGAAGTGATAACCTATAAGATATCTAAAAACGAAAATGGACATTAAAGGAACAAAAATCAGCAACTACACTAGAAGGAAACAACAACAACAACAACAACAACAAACCCAGTAGATTCCCACATCGTGGGGTCTGGGGAGGGTAGAGTGTACGCAGACCATACCACTACCTCTAATACAGTAGAAGGAAAACAACTCATAAAAAGGAAACGAAGAAGAAGATTGCATAAATGTAAAGATAGATAATAAAGCATACACTACCTTTAATGATTAGCACCTAATTGTGTATCAAATAACTAGACACACTTCACCATGGATGGATAACACTTTATTCTTAGGTGAACCAAAGGAATTCACACTCCCTCAATCACACCTTTCTTTCCAAATGTTCAATACAAGTGAAAAACCTTTCAATTGCATTCAAACACTCCAAATTTTGGTTACACTACACTATGCTAACACTAAGCTAAGACTAAGAACTACACTCTAAAGAGTAATCTTTCAATATTCTTCAAAACTAATGAAAAGAGAAGCTAATTTGTCTATTTATACTTATTATATTTAATTGACAAAAATGCCCTTAATGAATATGGAAAGTAGGCACCTCTTGAGTGTCATTTTGGAGTGTAAAATATCTTTATTACCCCTTCACTTGAGGTGCCTATTGAGTGCATAAGTTCTCCTCCTTTCTTCTCTTGAATAAGGCTTCAAAATGCTACAGAGGTCTTCAATTACTTGCCAATTACGAAGCTTGAACCTTGGACAATATCTTGTTCTCTTGGTGCTCCTTATGCTTGTATCATCCTCTCCATCTTGAAAGGAATTTGTCCTCAAATTTAGATCTTGCAAAACTAAAGAGGGAGAGAAAGACAAGCACACAATCCTCTTGGTAGGATGGTTAGTATTAGTACCACACTCATATCATCAACCCATGGTTGCTCACACTTGACATACACCCACATATCCTTGATATTCGACATGAAAAGCTTAGCACAAAAGATACGAAAGACATGAATAACATCAACATCAAGAGTAATTGAGCATGACCCAAAACTATAACTTCCACATCTTAAAAGTATTCTGGGGTCAAATGGGAGTAAAATACAAGGGCTTAAGCCGAGATAACCCACTCTTTTCACTAGGCTACTAATTTCACAAGTATTCAAAGCATTACTCACAATTTTGACATAAACAAGGTCACTATGAACAAGGCTAATATCATGGGTCTTATTACACAAGTTCAAAGGACTATGCTCCACATTAAGATCATAGCAAAGACAACACCTAAAAAATGAAGCAAACACGTTAGTTCAATAAAACCTCACCATATTCTCACTTGGATCTCACCTCACACTTGGTCTCACAAGTGTTGAATACTTGACAATACTTGGCAAGTGAATTGAGTAGTGAATATGCTTTGGTCCGGAATTGATTTTTGTTTGATATGACTCAAATAAAAATAAATGTACAGACTTGAACCAACAAACTACTACGAATTAAATCGACAAAAACACACAAAAATTGTAGACACGAAACAAACGAACTCTAAACTAATTACCAAAACTAGTAGGTACTTACTAGCTTACTAATTAGGGATAGAATTAACTTATAAGAAACTAGAATCAAAAATTTGAAACTAAGAAATCTAACTAAGAACTCAATTTGGTCGTTGAGCTATGATGACATGGCATTCAATGATTGGATGTTGAGTTTTAAAAAATGTTCAATACAAAATTCCAAGTCTCGGCCTAGAACACCTTTGGATAAGAAGAATGATGGTTTGAGGGGGAAATAACTAGTTTTGGAGCCTTTTTAAGCCTCTAATTGACATTCAAAAAAATGGTCCCCCCCCTTTGTACTTGGATTGTACTTGATTTTGTACTTTGATTATTCCTTTGTCTCTTCTTTCTTTGGATGAATATGAATATACCAAGAAATATTCCTTCACAAACACCAAGTACACTCTTTTTATTCTCCCTTTTTGGATCAAACACACTCTTTGAATATTCTTCCTTAGCAAAACTTGATGAAGATAGAAGAACAAGATGAATATTTAAGAGTTAACCAAAGTTTGACCCCTAATCAAATGAACTCCCAATCCGGATTTTCTTTTAGATCTAGGTTCCTTAGGCCAAGATGAACTCAAATATCTAAAAATCAGCAACAACCAACGTCCAAAAAGCAAAACCCACACGGATCTAGAGCTTAGAAGCTTCAAAATGCCATATCCATGGAGGTTCTTAGCTCAAACTCAACCAAATCTTGTTCCAAGAGTAGATCTAGACTCCTTAGGTGCTAGTGAGCAAGGATCTAGCACTTGAAACCAACAAAACACAATAAAATTTAGTAGATCTAACTTTCAACATGCAAATCTACTACAAACAACAAGACAACACACCATTTTTTTGAGTTTTTTGGATTTGTGACTCTTTTTTTGTGAGATTTTCTTGGTAAAGACACTAAAACCAAGACTTAGGGTTGTAGGAACAACCCTAAACAAGGCTCTTGATACCAAATAATAGCCTACAAGCTATCTAAAAATGAAAATAGATACTAAAGGAACAAAAATCAGCAACTACACTAGAAGGAAAACAACATATAGAAAGGAGATGAAGAAGAAGATTGCATAAATGTAAAGATAGATAATGAAACATACACCACCTTTAATGATTAGAACCTAATTGTGTATCAAACAACTAGACACACTTCACCATGGATGGATAACACTTCATTCTTAGGTGAACCAAAGGAATTCACACTCCCTCAATCACACCTTTCTTGCCAAATGTTCAATACAAGTAAAAAACCTTTCAATTGCATTCAAACACTCCAAATTTCGGTTACAATACACCAAGCTAACACTAAGCTAAGACTAAGAACTACACTCTAAAGAGTAATCTTTCAATATTCTTCAAAACTAATGAAAAGAGAAGCTAATTTTTCTACTTATACTTATTATATTCAATTGACAAAAATGCCCTTAATGAATAGGGAAAGTAGGCGCCTCTTGAGTGTAATTTTGGAGTGTAAAATGTCTTCATTACCCCTTCACTTGAGGTGCTTATTGAGTGCATAAGTTTTTCTTCTTTCTTCTCTTGAACATGGCTTCAAAATGCTACAAAGGTCTTCAATTACTTGTCAATTACGAAGCTTGAGCCTTGGACAATATCTTGTGCTCTTGGTGCTCCTTGTACTTGTATCAATGAAGGCAAACTATCTCACGGACATAGATACGGGCCAACCTCTCAGCATTGAAGAAAATCTGAATGGGGATGGAATGGGATAATTTTGTCAACCTATCCACGATGATCAAAATACTGTCAGAATCACGAAAAGTATGAGGCAATACAGTCACGAAGTCTATAGTGATTTGTTCCCACTTCCACTCAGGAATGGGTAATCTCTGAAGCAAACTACCCAATCTCTGATACTCAGCCTTTACCTACTGACAACACAAGTAACGAGCTACAAAATCTGCCACTTCCTTCTTCATACCACTCCACTAGTAAAGCTGCTTCAAATCACGATACATCTTAGTCATACCTGGATGGATAGAATATCTAGAGCATTCAGCCTCATCTAAAATAAATCTCACCTAATCTCCGACTCTCGATAGATAAACTCAGCCACCAATCCTTAACACGATATCTGAATCATGAGACACTTTCTTAGCCTCATCACTCAACACCTTATCCCGAATATTCTTCAAGTTATCATCATTAAATTAGTGAGCTCGAATATGCTCCATCAAGGAAGATCTATTATTAACAAAGTATAAGACATGCCTGGTTGTCAAATATCAAGCCTAACCATCTGGTTAGCCAAGGACTGAACCTCCAAGTCTAAAAGCCACTCTTGGGTCAAGAGATAAGCTAAACTCCCCATACTAGTCGAGTTTTGACTCAAGGCATCCGCAACCACATTAGCCTTGCTCGGATGGTACAAAATAGTGATGTCATTATCCTTAATCAACTTAAGCTACACTGCCTCATATTAAGATCTCATTGTCTGAAGAAGTACTGAAGGCTATGATGGTCCAAGAAAATCTTTCCAGACATTCCATACAAGTAATGATGCCACAACTCACAACCACTACGACTACCAACTCTAAATCATGGGTAGGGTAATTCCTCTCATGAGGATTCACTAACTAGAGGCATAGGAAATTAGATTGCCCACCTACTTTAAAACCGTTCCCAAACCAACACCCGAACATCATAAAATACAGTAAAACCCACACTCTCCTTGGGTAAAGTCAAGATGGAAGCCAAACTCAATAGTCCTTGAGCCTTTGAAAGCTCTTCTCATGTGCATCCGACCACTGAAAAACCATATTTTTTTTGTCAACTTGGTCAAAGGAACCGTAATAGACAAGAAACCCTCTACAACACGCCAATAATAGCCTGCCAAACTAACAAAACTCTAAATCTCAATATGAGAAATTGGTCTAGCCTAATTACAAATTACCCCAATCTTGGCTGGATCAACCATAATACCATCCTTAGTTACCACATGACCCAAGAAAAAGATAGTGTCCAACCAAAACTCACACTTAGAAATCTTAACATACAACTTCTTATCACACAACCTCTAACGCATAATTCTCAAATGCTTTACATAGTCTACCTCAGTCTTGAAATAAACCAAGATGGCATCATAATACAATTAAAGGAGTCAAGATACAATCAAAATACCTATTTCATCTACTTTATAAACACTGCAGGGGTATTGTTCAATTTGAACAACATGACCTAGAGCTCATAATCACTGTATCGATTCCAAAAAACCATCTTTGGAACATTTAAAGCTCTAATCTTTAGTGATGGTACCTGAACCTCAAATCAATCTTGGAAAATACCAAAGAACCCTGAAGCTGGTTAAATAATACATCAATGTGAGGAAGAGGATACTTGTTCTTAACTGTCACTTTGTTTAACTATCTATAATCAATATACATATGTATAGAACCATCTTTCTTCTTCTAAAACAAGATAGACGCACCCCAAAGAGATACAATAGGTCTAATAAACTCCTTACTCAATAAATTTTACAACAGCTCCTTCAACTCTTTCAACTCAGTTGGGGCCATCCTATAGGGAAGAATAGAAATAAGATTGGTGTTTGGCTCCACATCAGTATCAAAATTGATATTATGGTCCAGAGGAATACTAGGAAAATCCATAGAAAACACATCCATGAACTCATGAATAACTCAAATAAAATCCAGAAGAAGCAGTGAAGCAATACTAGTATCATGGATATGAGCTAAATAAGATAGACACCCTCTCTTTATTATGCAGCGAGAATGCAGAAAATATATAACACCCTTTGGACTCGAATTAAGTATACCACTCCAATCTAACCTTGACACACCCTGCAGAGCTAAGTTCACGGTTTTGGAATAATAATCCAAACTTGTATGATAAAAAGATAACCAATCTATACCCAGGATAACATTATAATCAATCATATCTTTGATAATCAAATCTACCCAAGTCTCACAGCCTGCAAAGGTAACTACACAAGATAGGTACACTCAATCTACTACTAAAAGATCTCTTATATAGGCAAAAACATGAAGAGGCAAAACAAGAGGTTCACAGACAACATCAAAACCAAAAGCAAAATATATAGACATATAGGAGAATGTAGACCTAGGGTCAAATAATATGGAAGCAAATCTATAGCAAACTGGGACAATACTTGTAATAACAACATAGAGACCTCTGCATCGGGCCTAACAATTATAGCATAGTACTAACCACGTCCTCTCTTAGACTAAGTAAATCTTCGACCACCACCACGAGCATCTTTACCTCTACCTCGAGCACATCTATCTGCATCTCTGCCCATTTTATGAACCACATCTCACTGCCAATATAGGAGTGGGTCTGAATACATGCCAAGGACAATCCCTAGCCATATGGATAAACTAGTAACATACAAAATACCCTCTATGGATTGACTCAATGCGAGGTGGTGCAATTAAACTAGAATGACCACTCTGGACCGACGTCTGACTATCCAAAGTCACTAAACCTGAAGACCTACCACCTGATCCCTACAAAGAGCACTGAACTGGCTTACCATGATAACTTAGGAAACCTCTACCAGGAAAGTATCTACCTCAGGATACATGTCCACTAAACTCACCATGACGATACACCATCTTGGTGCCTCCCTAAGTAGCCTGAATAATCGACTTATTCATCTTGGCATGCTCAATAATATTCTGAAAAGTAGCGCCTAAGACTACCATCTGAGCTGTAGCCAATTGATAAGTACCATAAAATCCCTTCATGAACTTCCAAATTCGCTCAAACTCAATAGAGATGCTAGCGCCTGAATACTTGGATACAGTGTGAAAACAAGCCTCATACTCAACAATATTCATGGAGCCCTGCTCCAGACGATCAAACTCTTCACGCATCTGTTCTTCCAAACTTATGACACAAAACTCTCCAGAAAAGCCTTATAAAATTTTGTCCAAGTCATAGAAGGCAAACTTAAAGGTCTAAAACTCGCATACAACCACCATCAATCCCTATCCATATTCGTAAATTGGTAGGTGGTATAAGCAACTCCATGAGACTCAAGGGATGCAAGATTATGTAATTTCTCCTGGCAATCAACCAAAAATTTATAAGCATCCTCTCCGATAACACTACTAAACTTCGGTGTAACCAAGCAAATAAACTCTTAAACCTCTTTTGATTATCAAAAAACATAACTTTACCCAAAGTAACTGGAGAAATAGTAAGTATGGCAGGATGAGAATCCATAGGTGAGCATACCATAGATGAAGGTTCTACCCTTTAACTAGGAATGCCATAATCAGATACTAGAATAGAAGGTGGAACACCACTTGAAGTTTGAGGAATATCATAAGTCGAGGCCATTATAAATGGTGGAACCACACTCAAGGTCGGAGGAATACCATATGTAGATGCCAATACCAACAATGGTACCATACTCATAATTGAAGGAACACTAGGTGCACTCAAGGGAACATCATCCAAACAAGTCAATAACGGAATCAATAGAACCTTTAGAACTGGGTAGTAACTGAACCCTATGGGACCTACCTCTGATAGGGGCACCTCCTCCTACCTGTCCTCTACCCCTAGGCTATCCACGACCCCTATCTCGCCCTCTAGTCTGGGCTCTATCCTCGGGTGCTGGCTTAGTATCCCTAACCCCCTAAAATTTAGTCCTCACTATCCACACAGAAAAAAGTGGAACACAACTTAGAGTATAGGGTATAATAACTTACACGATAAGGAATCAAAATATAGAAGTTTTTCCTAAAGATATCTTATAACCTCTTGAAGATAGATACAGATATCTACAAAATAACTCACGAGACTCTACTACATATTCTATTCTTATACTTATGATACTAGTGAACTTAACTCTGATATCAATTTTTCACAATCCAAAAACTTGGTCATGATGGCACTTGTCATGGTCTAACCTTGACAAGTAAGTCGATCACTAAAACTGATAAGATAATACAGATATCAACAAAAATAACCTAAGGAAATACTTCTCAAAGAAAGTCCGACCAATACCAGTATAATAATAGTAAAAAAAACTCCAATGAATGTCATAATAAATCCAAGAAGTGATATCATAAGTCAAGAACATCTAATACAACCCCAAAAAGTACTGAAAATACATATCTATCTCTAAGAGTAAGTAAAGATATAAAGGAAATAAGATGAGGTTCAAAAGTAATACCCAAACTCAGGAGCACATTAGTGATCTCATGTCTCAATCTCAATCTTAACTCTCATTTTGAAGAAGGTTTTTAAAAGGTGTCTCGTTTTCTTTCAAAAATAGTATTTGTCTGTGGTACCAGTATCTCATGAATATATTTATATATATATAATGAGGATGTAATGCTCACAATCAACTCAAATGATGATATCCAATCCATCTAACACGAAATATATATATATATATATATATAAGTAAGCCCAAAATCAACTCAGTATGTCCATAATTCATAATTATCAACTCCAATTAGGTACCATCAAAATAAATATGCATACAAGACATCATTAATATCATATAAACTCCTAACTTGGGTACTTAATCATGATAAAAGCAATCAATGCTCAAATAAGGCCTAAATTAGCAAAATAAGCCTCCACACAGGCATCATATCTAAAATAAAGGCATTTAGATGGAGATATAAAGTTAATAATGTCAAATAAAATTCTCACACGGGTAACACAAAATATAATCCCTCACACAAGCACACAATAGTAAAATTAATCTCGAAATATAAACCCTATTGTTATTTTTTCAACCCATAACATGTTTTACTTATTCATTAACTACCCAACTCAATTTGAAAGAAGTTAAGTCATAGGCTACCTCAAAAAAATAAAAACCTGATCAAAAGTGCCTCAAAATAGAGCCTTCCCCTTTCAAACAACCTCAGAATCAAGTGCAATATTCAAATATAACATCTACTCATTAAAAGAAAGCTAACGATACTCATATTATGTATATTCGGGTCGGGGTTAAAATAGATTTGAAAAATGAATTTGAAAACAAAAGGGTAAAACAAAATTTTTCTTCAAAAATACATCCCTCAAGGATATAGGAATGTATAGGAGAAAATCAATGCAAAAAGGGGTTAAAATCGTGGTTCAAAATGAAGAAAACCCCTTTTTAAACTTAATCGGTAAAAAACCTCAACTTTCCACTTTCAAATCAAGATTTAAAGGTGTTTTGAATATAAAATAAATGGAAAATATTGGAATTATGAGTTTAGAAGTTACCCACAAGAAAATAAACGTTGAAACCCTTGAAAATCATCTTTCCCAAAGCTTGGAGGTCTAAAAATGGTTTAAAATTACGGAAATAAAGTACTTATACTTTTCAATGCACAGTACATCAGGAACGCAGTCAAACCTTTGTGTTCACGAGGGTCAGTGCTTACCAGGACAGTAATCAAGCCTTTATGTTCACGAAAGCCTCATCACATTTGCAAACAAGAATCCCATTGCCTTTCGAGATCATGGCCACCACCTCAGATTGTGATAAAGGGAAACTCACGACTAGGGGCCTGCATTCGCATGCACCAGATATCAGCTACGCACCAGCTGATTTTGCATGGTTTTGAATATTTTGAATGGACCCTTAAAATTTATTTTGGATCCGATAGAAGTAAATCATATATGATACTAGGCTAATTTCGACGTTTCAGACTCAATAAAGATATTGGATTTTAGAGAAAAGATCATTATCAGCAAATTAATACCGAGATCCTATTTCATTATTTTTCAAATGAAGAGTCGAAATGATATATAAAAGTTTGAAAACTGAACCAACCTCGCTACTAAATTAAATTCAACATTTTGAATGTATTGGCTCAATCTGCTTTTCCATCCGACACTCAGAATAATAAATATTGATCGAAGTCAACTATAAGGCTTCTAAGGCCTCTAAAAATTACAAACTTGCACAACTTATTTTCAATCTCATCGAAAATCGTACCAACCATCTCCGAACCTCAAAATCAGCACGTAGCAACAATGGGGAAGACCAAAATGGTTAAAATACATAGATATGAAAAATTCACAAATTCACATTATTACATCACTATGGAACCACATCTTGTTGTTGATTTCCATTGTTCTAGCGCAGTAACTCATTACAGACTCTCCTTCCTTCATCTGAAAGATCTCAAAATTGTGAACATCGAATTTTTAACAAAGCTAAAGTTTTATATTTTGTAATTCTTAAATATTTATGGTAGGACTAAATTAATTATTTTAATTTTCATATCATTTTAGTAAGTCGTACTTTACAATTTTAAAAACTATAAAAAAAATAGAGTTTGGTTTAGGATAGTTCTATTTTTTTTTATTTTTCGCTACCATTTTTATTTGAAATAAAGAAATTTACAATATATATATATATGCCTTCATTAAAACACTTCGCTTTAGACAAAATTGTCTTTTCACTCATTTCCTACAATTATTATCATTTAATATTTTTTTAATTTAAAATTTTGAAATTAATTAAAGTATTTATCTGATCTACATAAAAAATTATAATATTTAACACTTATAGATCAACGAGAACCTTATATAATATAAATTTTCTATAAATCTATTTAACTATGGCTTCTACGTAACAAATATGGCTTCTTCTAGTTTCAAGTTTTCCTTATATTGATTTTGACGCAAGTCATTTTCTTGCATTATCATTAATCTTTCTATTTTTTAATTTTATTTAGTAAATATATTTAAAAATTATATGTATGAATTATATATAATCAACAATTGACTATGGATTCTTCCTTCTTCACCTATAGATTGAAGAATTTTGCAACGGGCTTTACATTCATGTGCTTAATTGTTTGTTCAACTGCTAGAGGTAATTATAAGTGCCTCATACTAATTTCTTTTATTTGGATTTTGAATTTGAAAAAAGATTATGGGTGTAGTACATTTTTATCGGACTATATTTGCTATGAGTTCATGTATAATTGAAATAGATGGAAAAAAATTAGACGCTTTGTCAGTACAGTTAGTCAAGCCACACAGTTAGATAAATTGTTAAGCAATTGTTTTTCTTTCTTGATTATTTATGGATTAATATACAATATACTCACACACGGGGCATATGAGGAGGGGCGCATGCCTTATCTCCTTACTTTAATATGTGTGTATTTGGAGGGGGTTGTTTATGATAACCCCAGCTCACAACAAGTGTAGATAATTCATGATAGAAAGGAAAATAGCGATACTAAAAGAGAAATAGATCCAATGAAGCAACTAATATTCTGGATTAATATATACATACACTAATTGAGTTACTTGCGAAAGATTTTTGTGGTACGATTTTTTTCGCGGATCCACGCACAGCAGAAATTTTAGTACACTTGACTACTCTTTTTTAAAACTAATCAAGGCCCTCTCCAAGAGTTGCTGTTAGACCCAAGGTTGACATTACTTTTCATTGCTATTACACACATCTAAGTAATCCTCAGGTATAAATTAGGGATGCATTTTAACCATAATAATATATGAGAAGTTTTGATCTTTCTATATATAAAAGTAAAATTCCTATAATAATAATCTCACTGTGCTACCCTAATCACTTTAGGAGAATACCTATACCAAGAAAGAAAACAAAAGGTTTTGTTTAATACTTTATCTGTATACTAATTTAGGCACATGGACATCAATAAATTCATAACAATTTGGGTAAAGGAAAAAATGTGCTATAAATAACTGTACTTACATGAAATTTGCAGTTACACATCTTAAACTTTGTGTGTGGGGGGGTCTATGACCCCCTAGACTATTTTTTACTGTATTTTATTGGCATATATTTGCCCCTTTTCAAATATTTTTTTTCTTACGCGCTCAATGTGCGTGAAATACACCCAATGGCCCAAGTGCCAAATAATATATGTCAGTTAAATACAATAAAAAATAGTCTAGGGGGGTCATAGGACCCCTGAAAAGTTCAGAATGTGTAACTGCAAATTTCGCCAAAGTATAGGTATTTTTCGGACATTTTTCCTTTTGGGTAAAACTTAAAGTCTCTTCCGACACCTATTTCTACCCCTTAATTTTGGCAACATATGCTTGGTTTTTTTTTTATATCCGAACAAAACAGAAAAAAGAAAATATAGTACCACTGTTATATATATAATATCTAGTTTGTTTGGAGAAAAGTCAAGTTAGATACTTTAAGAATAAAATAGTTTTCACCTATAAACAAAAGAGGTATTTATGGTAGAATACTTACGATTTTCAATTCTTATGTTAGATCAAATCTTTGATTATTTTTTTACAACATCTAACCATCTCATAAATGATTAGAGGCAAAATTATCGTGTTGTTAGTTTCTTGGGCTTTCATATCAAAAAGGCTCTTTTCAAAACTATTTTGTCATTTAGACAAAAGTCTTGAAAAATTTGTCATATACCCACTTTAATCCACCTCATCATCCAATCTTTCCAACTTAACAAATTCACCCATAAGTTTCTAATAATACACTTCAATCCACCCTCTACCATCCACAATTATATATAAAATATATTGGGTTTTCAAAAATAATTTTTTAAAAAATCCAAAAGCTTAAAATAGAAGCTTCCATTTCCATCTAAAAAGCTTCAATTCAGGCCCGATTCCGACATTATTTTCTGACGATCAACTCTAAATCAGTCTACAAACATCATAAATTTATCCATTGTATCTATTGTTCCCCCATTTATTTTCTATCTTCTCAAACACACTTTCCACCATTGTTAAAAAGTTTTAAATCGCTCACATTACTCAGAACCTCTTCAGAAAGTATATTACCGTAGCTCAGGCGACTCCAAGTTCATTTCTCTATTCCACAAACCCAACAATTATTGAATAGAAGAAATATTTGCAATCTCAAAGTTTTTGTACAGATATCTGCCCAGTCATTAATCAGTCATCGTCAGTTATCGATCGTGCATATATTCCGATAAAGACCATCGACTAAAGCTTAATTCTAGGACGTCTATTACAGAATTTGTTCTGGTTTCTGGTAATTTCATGGGAGAATGGGAGGAGACTCCCAAATATTGGAAATGGAGATCTTTTACCAAGGTGACACTGCCCATTGTTGTTCGCTGCAACGGTTCATATGACGACTTGATTGGAAGTGTAATGGAGAGTAGGGATATAGATTGTGCGTTGTGCAACGTGGTGATTAGTTATGTAATGCATTCGAGGGACAAGGTGCATCCTAAGATCACAAAAAATGACATACGTGTGTTATTGTACATGATGAATGATAATGCAAATGGATTTAGGCCTATTTTAAGGATAAATATAGTAGAGAGGCCCTTTGAAGGACTGCTGAATTCTTCACCACCCCACCTCAGTACCCGACAGTCGATGAAAATTTAAATAATTATGAGAACGTGTGATTATTCAATTAATATGGAAGATGATTCTATACATACGAAAGACGTTTCATCGGACTCGCAAGATGCGGAAGAAGATTATGGAACAGGATCACAACCAAGACATTTCCCTGCCGATGGAATCAATTTCTATTGTGATCAAACATTCGCCAACAAGAAAGAGCTCAAAATTCTACTAGACGGAGCAAGATAATCTCATCCGAATTGATTGCTTCACTATGCGTAAATCATTTTAGAGATGGTAAGGATCCAAGCATAAGAGAAATTCAGAGGATTGTGTTTAGGAAGATACATTGCAACACAAGCTATTGGATGTGTTGGAAAGGAAGTGTAATTGCGAAGAACATCATTCGCGGGACACCGAAGCACGAATATGCTTACTTGCCGGCTTTTTTCCACATGGTGGAGTTACTGAGTCCTGGGTCTTTTTACTCTATCATGGTAAATAGGATGGATGGATCATTTATTTATTAATTTTTAGCATTCGGAGCTTGCATACAGGGATATGTCCACATGAGAAAAGTAATTTTCGTTGATGACACATATTTGTATGGAAAGTTTGGGGGTGTGTTGCTGAGTACAGTTGTACAGGACACTGAAAATCATATCTTTCCAACTGTCTTTTGTGTTGGGAAAAAAGAGAACGATTCTTCTTGGACCTTCTTCTTTGAGAATTTAAAGTCTAGAGTAAAAGATGAACCAAATCTATGCGTCATCTCCAATAGGCACATTCGCATTGCTAATGCCTTCTCCCGTGTTTACAGTCGTATGAATCATGGACTTTGCATGAGGCACCTCGCTGAAAATCTTTGCGTAAATCAACACTATGGAGAACATCTTTATCTATTCTACATCGCGACAAAGGCTTATTCTATTGATGAGTTTAGCGAGCGTTTTGAGGAACTGAAAAATAATTGCCCCGAGACAGCATATATCCTTGAAAATGTACTTGATTTGAGAAATAAACAAGGGCACACTTCTCAGGTAATAGGTATGATGTGATGACCACAAACATCGCCGAGTCGCTCAACTCGGTGTTGTCGAATAAACGGGAGTACCCCGTGTCGTACATATTCAATTTAATTGCTAAAAAATTTGGTCAAAAGTTTAGGGAGCGGCATGTTTTTATCAATGGTACAAACAACAAATTTGTACTTTGTGCGGAAAAGATCCTAAGGGATAATAAGAGTGCGAGCGATTCCTTGTATGTGACTAATGCAAATGGGGATCTCGACCAATTCACCCTGTTCGATAATGATGTTACTACCAAGGTCAATCTTTTGGAGAGGAGTTGTTCTTGTAGGAAATATGAATTGGTGAAAATACCATGCGAACATGCAATGACCGCTTTTCGAGCAAAGTATGACGACAACGAAGATTATAGTAACTCCATATACGAGTTCTCTTCGCCAATTTATAAAGTTGAAACTTACCTCCTCATATACTTCAAAGCTATTAACGTTGTCCCTCTAAAGTCTGAATGAACTGCGCTACAGGAATTGCAATACACTAAGATTTCTCCAAAACCTACAATCCCAAACTCGGAAGAAAGAAGTCAAATGCGTTAAGGATGTCAGTGAAATATTCAAGTCCAAAATAAGGAATAGGTGTTCAATATGCAAGAAATTCAGGCACAAAAGAACCACATGTAACATCACCAACAAATGTTAGATAGGTTTGTTTTCTTCAGTTGTAAAACTACTATTTTGGGGGATAAATGTGCATTTCTATAGAATTTAACTTTTAGTTGTAATCGACTATATGCTTTGTCTATGGTAGACAACGCCAATCTATGATATATCCTTTACACGGTCTATTAAGTAATTATTAATGGTTATATAATTACTCATAAGACACATTATATGGGTGTTTTAACCACCATCTCTCTCCAATCAATGCATTGAAGGATCATTTCCTGTTCCTAATTAATTAAAAGCTGCAAACATGTCTATTCACATAAAAAACCGCTGGTATACGCAAGGTAATCCTTTTCTATTCCCACACGCTTCGACTTATCATTGGTTGGGAATATGAAATGACGCCTTCTATGAGTCTATAAGTAAAGTGACTATTTCTATGTAAGCATTCAGTTCTACCTAAACTCAAAACTTTAGAAACTCTCTTCTTCTTCTTCTTCTTCTTCTTCATCATCATCATCATACTGAAATCATACCTCCCAGAAGGATACCCATACGCCCCATCAGATGAGTTCCCCCAAGACACTACGATCTCCTACTGCTAAGGAATAATTTTGACTGCCTTTATCATGGCCTGGGTCAAGACCGCATCTACTTAGAGCATGAACTCCTTCGAATTACTTGTGTCTTCAGGAAAATTCTGGAAAGGCTAGGAATGGAAAGCCCTGACAACATCACCCCCCAGCATCCCCCTAAAATTAGTTTTTTAAGTTTCTATTTTATTTTATGTTTATAAGTTTTTGTACGTGTTCATTGCAGAAAAAGTTTTCTTGGTAGGATTGTTGTTAGAAGAAAGCTTGTTTTTTTTTACTTTTTTTTTGCTTGTTCTGGCCGCTGATGACAATGTATAATTTTGCAATGAACAAATATTAATATAAATATTTTTGTTTTCAAATTTTGTTTCCCTCTTTCTGATTCTTGTTGTTTTTTGTGTTTGCTTTATTGCTTGTTCAATGAATGCATCTGTAGATTGAGTTGATTAAATTAATGTAGAGTAAAAAATATTTCATAATAAATACAGATCACAAATACAGTCTGTCATCAATCTTAGGCTCAGTTACACCTCGACCAAACATAGTAGTCAATCGTAGACCATATGAATCGATGGGCCATCAGTAGCCTGTAGTTTGAAAGAAAATAATTAAATTAAAAAAGTTTAAATAGATAATCACATGATTTGGGGCTGGTGAAAGAAAATAATTAAATTAAAAAAGATTTAAATAGATAGTAACATGTTTTGGGGCTGGTGAAAGAAAATAATTAAATTTTAAAAAGTTTAAAAACATAATCACATGATTTGAGGGTCGTGAAAAAAAATAATTAAATTGAAAAAGGTTTAAACACATAATCACATGATTTTAGGGTGGTTAAACAAACAATCTTGAACTGTTGGTGACACTTAATAGACTGCCATCGATGTTAACCCATGTCAAATTCATGTAAAAAATATACTTGTGCTTTGAGGGTCCATCGATTCGCTTGGTCTACTATAGACTTACACCGTAAGGAGTGCATTGATTGATCTCCTGATTATTCGTAGACCACAGATATCTATGTACACAGGTAAAGACCATTACTTGGATGTTATTTAAAAATGAATAAATAAATTAAAAATAAATGTAGTGTGAGTTTCTACACATATGAAGGAGTGTAATCAAGTCACATAATCATATTAGAGCTAATACAAATTAGAGATGGTGAATTAAGGATTGTGTGGATGGGTAGTGTTTGAACAAACAATATCCTAAAAGTAATGTTTGTCAAAGCACAAGTATGTTTTGAGGATGTTGATTGTAAAAGATGACTACCTATTACACATATTCCTTCAATCACTATCCCTAAATCAAAAGAGTGTGTGGAATGGATAGTGGTTGAACAATCATCATCCTCAAAACATACTTTTTCTTTGACAAACATTACTCTAAGGATATTGTTTGTTCAACCACTACCCATTGACACACTTCTTAATTCACCACCCCTTATTTGTCTAAGCTCTAATATGATTATGTGACTTGTTCATACTCCTTCATATGTGTAGAAATTCACACTACATTTATTTTTAATTTATTTATTCATTTTTAAATAACATCCAAGTAATGGTCTTTACCTGTGTACATAGATATCTGTGGTCTACGAATAATCAGGAGATCAATCAATGCACTCCTTACGGTGTAAGTCTATAGTAGACCAAGCGAATCGATGGACCCTCAAAGCACAAGTATATTTTTTATTAAATTTTTTTTAAAATATTTTATTAAGGGTTCATCGATTATGAGTGTCTACGGTAGACTTTAGTATCTCATTGATGACTGACATAGATCATGATCTATGACAGTCTATTAATTGACACCAACAGTTCAAAAATACAATTACTTTTTCAATGGTAACAGATGGCTATTTTTGTACTCCTTCAGTATTAACACTTCTTTTTACTTTATATATAAAGTCCTCCATCCCTCATTATTTTATTTCATTCATTTTGTTTTTATTTTAAAATTCTATAATGTCTCAAGAATCTCAAATATCCAATTCTAAAAAGACTTTAATTTGTCATTGCAGAAATACGACTATCTTGAGGACGTCATGCACAGACTCAAAGCTAGGTCACAAATTTTATAATTGTGCAATTTTGAAGGTGAGTCGTATATGTCTTTTTTTAAAAGATAAGTGAATCGTTATGTAATTATTATTTTTTCTAGGATAATAGAGCATGCTTATTTTTTAAATAGCTTGACGAGGTATCACCTCCAAGCAGTTCATCAATATTGAGTCCGGGACCTGAGACATCAAAGTTTCATGGCTTGGCAAAATTTAATCTACTATAAAGGCTCTGAGAGTGTGAAGAAAATAGATATTTTCTCATGAATTTGTCCAACGAAGCCAAAGAGCAGAGGAATGACTTAAAAATATTGCTACATGGACACCCAAATAGACAGGCATCAACTAAAATAAAATTAATTTTGACCGAAGAAAGAGAGAATGACCTAAAAATGATGTTATGTGCTATAATGCTAGTATTCGTTCTTTGAAAAAGTGTAACATAATGTAGTGATATTGAATAAATAAAAATACTTCTATTTTTCTATAATGTTAATACTGTTTTTCATAGAATCATAGTTGATCAAACGACACATCAACTTAAAATTGAGTAGCATGGTAATGATAGACTATGCAAGTAGTATACGATAGATTAAATATGCATTCTAGATGTCAACTATACACACTACCAATTATGACAACACAATGCATATTCAAATTCCATGTAACAATACAATTTGATAAAAGCAGATTCAGTGTAGAATCATAACAAATTTCATAAAATAAAAGAATGTTTGTCATATCCTACCAACAGATCATTCAACTTTTATATTTGTCAAATAAAAAGAATATTTGTCATATCCTAATAACTAATCATTCAACACATTAAAAATATTAGCATTCAAATGTCTTTTTCCCCATTTTTCTCGTCAACACAAATGTTACTATTGATTTCATCAACTATATCAATGACCACATATTTTTGGTTTGCTTCTTATTTATGTTCACCTTCCTCTTTGTCTGCTGCTTCTTCCTTTCCATTTTCAGCTTCATCTCCTTTTTTTCAATATCTTCAATTGCTGCTTCTTTCTCACTTTGTTCTCCTTCTTTTTCAGCATCTGCAGAAACTACTACTTCTTTCTCAGATTTTTTTCCTTCCTCAGCTTCTTTCTTTTCTTCACCTGCAGCAGCTGCTTCTTCCTTGGCTTTCTTTTCTTCCTCAGTTTATTCTTTTTCTTCACCTGCTTCTTCTTTCTCAGCTTCTTCTTCTTCTTCCTCTTCTTCTGTAGCTACTTCATTTTTAGTTTCTTCTTGGCTCTTATCTTCTTCCGTATCTTCTTCTTCTTGTTGTTCATCCTTCTTTTCTTCTTCTGCCATAACAGTGGCCAACTCATTTATTTTTCTCTTTTTGTCTCCTTCTTCATTCCTCTCCAATTCTCGAAGGTCCATATGCACTGTATCATCATATTACAAAGTGTTACTAATATTTAAAGATGAAAATTCATTAACTACATCAATTATTAAATGAAGTTACCTCGCTCATGTTGTCACTCAATTTTTTTCTTTTTCTTCTGTCTTTTCTCTTTGATATAGGCAGCAATATCCAACACCGATTCCTCGAGCATAGCAACACACTTATGTAGATCCCCATCGACAGAGGTGCCCGCTGCATCTTTTGAGGTGCTCGTGAAAGCATCATCACCAATGCGTACTCTAATGGGGTTACCACCCAAATCCCCGTCATCATCACTGTCCTTATTTAAAGTAAGGACAGTCACCCCTTATAAATATTTCTTCAAGCCATCGAGAATGTTATTCTTCACTTTATCTGTATATAGCTTAAACATAACCATGTAATCTATCTTCATCTCATGAACAATAGGGATGACGTACGGGTGCATGTTCTACAAAATCAATTAACAATTACGTAATATTCGATACAATAGTAGTATTATTGCATAGTAAAAATTAAGTTCATACCTCGGTAATTTTTTCTTTATGCTTGAATGGGTCGCCTTCGATTATCTTATCACTTTTTTTTAGTGTGCCATCTGAGGATGCGAGGAATGGGAAAGGGCTCATCCATTGATTTTCCAGCAAATTTTTCAAGATGAGAAATGGTCTCATAGATCCAAATATGTAAGTAGTACAGTAGTGATAAAATAACTCAGAGGTTATGCCAAAGTATAAATAAAAGAAGAATCTATGATAATCTCACTAATAGGTTGATGGTAGATGCCATGAATGCCCAGATAAATCCGAGTAGAGCATAGAATGTCTTTTGTTTCTCATCAAATACTTCCCTCTGCTTCTTTAGGTCACTTTTCTTCTTCAGATAGTCCATGGTCTGTTGAAATGTCTTTTCCCCCACGGATAACTCTCAAAGAAACTCAAAGAATCGACCATTCGAATCAGTTTTATCTCAACAACCTTCATCGAATCTTTTGCAAGCAACATGGTGTCAAGAACCACAGTAAACAATACTTAAACTTCTACTCCTCGCTTATCTTATTCCTTTTAATCAAGTGTAACAAGTTCGCTAACACCTTCTTCATTTTTTATTCACTGGGGGTATATAAGAAGTTTAACCCCATGATCAAACAAAACTCTTTCAAGACAAAACTAGTATGCTTGTTGTTCATGCAAAACCACCTCTCATGATGCATCTTATCATTCTTGGCGCATCGCAACAACAAATAATGGACCATTTACCCATTGAATTTGAGATGTTCCGGTAGGTTTCTCAGGTTTCCAAAATAGGGGCGCTTGAATCTTTTCTTCAAGTCCTGGTCAACAAGAACTTGCTTAAATTATTGATAAGTAGTCATTCTTGATCTGATCGATATCTTTGATGGGAAAGATACAAACTCGTCCATTATCATTCAAATGTCATACTGCTTCACGAAAATGAACCTTGAACAAGATGACATGGACAAGGGATCATTATCCCCATCAGCACTATTTCTTCCACTTCCCCCGCTCTTTTCACTGTCACTATTAGCACTACGATCGACAATATCTTCATTAGAATCAACGTATCTACTCATCTCCTTTAACTCAGAATCAGATTCAAACACTTTTTCTTCAATTTTCTTTCTTTTAGAGACATTTTCAACTGCCTTAATTTTTTTTCTATTGCTACCAGCAGAATCAGATGTGGTACCAACTTTGTGTTTAACACCGAGTGTTTTTTTTTTCATTTTCAACAGAATCTACACCTACAAAACAAATATGTCATTTTCAGTTCATAGAGCACAAGTCTACTAACAGAAAAACTCAATGCTCAAATAAAAAACCCAAAAAATTAAGAATTATCCCATCATTAAACAGTTCACTACACAAAAAATACCATAATTGAATCAAAATTCAACATGTAGTATCAAAACTCAACTATTGCTAAAAATCAAACTATTGCTACAAATCAAACTAATTAGCTATTAATCTTTCAATTTTCACTATTTCATCAATCATATTTTAAAAGAATTTCATACGTCTAAAAATTAATTTCAATGTAGGGCATTCTTATTTCATAGACCACAAGTCTACGGAAAGAAATAGGTCATTGTTTGAATTAACTTGCCAAAATAACTCTTAAAATAACAATTATTCCATCATTCAGCGCTTCATTGCCCAAAACAAAAACCAGAACTAAACCAAAACACCTTAACAAAAATTTTAAAATTCAACACCGTGATCAATGAAAAAACCATTAAAACTGCCGAATAAACCTCAACCATTGCTTCAAAATTAAACTAATTACCTATAAAATTCTCATATTTTAACTACTTAATCAACCAAATTTGAAAAAAAATTTCTACATCACTACGAAATGAATAGCAGTGAAACCCATTTAAATGGATCTAAGAATAATTGAAACTTAATTTTAACTAACCTTACAAAGCAACAAAAAGCTCTTAGCAGTCGGAGAAGAAGGAGAATCGAAAATGACGTTTGGGAGCAAAGGTTTAGGAATAGCGGGAGTTGGAGAAAATTGAAGAGGTGAGAGAGTATTTTTTAATATTGGAAGACGTGGAGGGTGATAGGTGTATTATATTAAATTCTCAAAGTTGTAAAAATGATGCAATGGTCCTTGGCCCACATGTGGGCCCCACTTTTACAATTTGTTTCCACTTTTTTCACCCTAACCCTAAAAATTAAATGAAAAAAAATTAGTGGGTATATGACAAAATAGTTTTGGAAAGTGGGTACTATGCCAATTTTTTCCAAATTTCTTGGTATGAGTTTTAGTTTTCATTATTGCCCATTTTCCCAATAGAATTATGTAGTTTAGTATTTGCTTAGATAAATCTAATTAGTTCTTGAGGAAAAAGATTATACCGAATCTTATTAGCCCTATTTTATTTGGGAAGGGTCCTTAAAGTTAAAACATGAGAATTCATCCATATAGAGAAGGTGTATGCCTGTGGTAATTTCAAAATAGAAGCACTAATTATGTTTTAAATTTCTTTTGTTTGCATGCAACCAACTTTCACGGTCTACGTCAGTTGATTGAGTAGATTTTCAACCATGCATGTTATTTTCACTTCTGATCTTCTTATCAACTAGACCTACACTATAAAAAAATGTGTTTTAGTCACGTACAAAATCGTGGCTATATGGTACCAAAACCGTGGCTAAATAATTAAGCCACGTTTAAGGGTGTGCACAACAAGGGTGTGACGAGTAAATTAGCCATGGTTTTAACGCCCGTGGTAACATTTCACTAGCAACAATTTTTGAGTGCATTTAGCCACGGCCATCCCATGGGTAATTTGTTCAATTTTTTTGCTATCATATAATTTAGCCACGATTTTAACCGTGGCAAAAGTGCACAGTTTTTTTAAAGATGTATTTTTAGCATATCAAAACCGTGGCAAAAATGTATATATATATATATATTGCAATTGTTTCTCTTTTAAATATGTTAATAGTCTGATACTAATTCCTGAATAATGATAGACATTCAATTATAAAATTGACCATTATATACAAGATTGATATTAATTGAAATATAATTATCAAAGTTCTGATATTGTTCAATATATTGTCACAAAAGATAAGGTCCAAACCTTAAATATTTATAAAAGATACCACAAATACTAATGTTAAAAGTTAAAGAAACACCATATCTGTAGTCTGTTTCAAAATATACTAAAGGCTAAGAAGATCGGTTGAAAGTAGGCAATTCGCTACCAAATTTAGATTATAAAAATCTATGAAGAGTTGTCAAGTGATTCTCATTTTGCATAAGCTTTTATCTGGTCTCTTCATATCTAATCCGCTTTTCTTTCAAGGTTTCTACCTGTTTCTCAAGGTCTTCAACACGCCGATGAGATATAGTACTTGAGATACCAAGATTCACTTGACTATTTCTAGACATTCCAAAAGCTTTTGAAGGACAAACATTACCACCTAAACCACACACACGTCCAAAATGTTCTTCTTTACTTTTATTGGGATAGAAGTTGTCATTTCGTAACTTATATTTAAAGGACCTCTGCCTATCGCATAAAGATTACATCACCCAATCAACTCCATTGTCATAATCAAACTCAAAATGCCTCTTCATATATTTTTGTAATTCATAAATCAATATATATATATATATAATATATATATATATATATATATATATATATATATATATATATATATATAAGATAAACTAATTGAATGAAAATAAAGTTAGATTGTTACCTCAATAATCTCCCACATTACTTAGTTTTTTTCTTTTTTCATCCTATCCCATCTCACAACTGATATGGAAAAAAATATAGACTTTTGAGAAAGTGTGCCAAGAAATCTCACAAGCAAGTTTGAACCATTATCACTTCCTTGTCCATCTCCATTGAGTTTCACCATGACTTTCTTATTTTTTTCTAAGTTCCAAACTCGATCTACTTGCATCTTTTGAGTTGTAACTTCTCTGGTCAAAGTATCTATTATTTTAACAAGCAATTAGCTTTAATCAAAAATAATAATAACAAAAAATAATAAAGAATAAAATGAAATCACTTCTAACCTTTAATTTGGACAAGAAGCGGCTCCTCTTTCACTTATGAGCTAGCCTAATTAGAGATTGAAGAAGAAATTATATTGTCAATACTGAGAGTAGGAGTTTTCATATTCTCATTCACAACATGGTCATCTTGTTGATCCAAATCTTGGAAAGTTATGCTATTGTTGTCAGCTTGCTGTACTCGTAGGCTTGCTAATAATGATTGTGTTGACTTCTTGTGTTTCTGCTTCATATTTTTATAGATTGAGACTTCTCCTGAAAGGATTACTTAAAAAAAAATACAAAACTTAGAGACAACAATTTCCAATGGCTAGAGATGTCAGTTCATCCAAAACCTCAAAACTCTTCGAATTAAGTAGTGAATACATGACATTCATCATTGTTTGTACACATTTTCAGATTTAGTTTGCATTCCTTGAAAAACTGCTTCAATATAATCAAATATTTTTCACACTTTGAGCAAGAAAATGTGATATAGTAAGACATCAGAAGTGCTATCTAAAACTGTTCGTAAAATTATAGGACAACAAGTCCTTCAGCTTTTAAAATTGAATAGGCTTATTTCATCGTAAGCATACAGAGAATATTGTACTGCATTTTTCATAGTAAAGGAGATTTCCATTTAGTGTCATGAATTGAATGAGAGCCTAAATAATTCACCCTAGTTATAACAGAAAAAAAATGAATATATAGGTTTTAACCCTTATAATAGGAACATTTCATTGACTCATACCTGGCCAAGTTTTGAGGATTTGCTTTGTATTCTGGAGTCGCTGCTTGCATTTAGTAGGATTAGATAAAAAAATAAGAACAAGAACCAAAAAAACTTAGCTCTAATATGCTACCTTATCAAAAAATAAAATATATGTCACATAAAATAGGGAATAAAGAATACTGCAACTACAATAAGTCACTGAAAAGAAGAAAAATAATATTGTAATCATAACAAGTGTCTGAAAAGTAGAAGAAGACAACATTGTAACCACAATAAGCCACTGAAATGAGGAGAAATTAACAGTACTGTGAACAATAAAGCTAGAACAAGTAGCACCCAATAGAAAGGTGAAAACAAAAACTAACAAAACATAAATCTTAGTTATAAGCCTTCAATTTCATAATAGAGGCATTAAACTAGTCTAAAATTCCTTCATCATCCCCATCGCTGCCATCATCATCATCATATCTATCACCATCACTTTCATAATCATCATGAGTAGGTTCATCTTAATCTTGTCCATAGGAATCATCTTGTACTAATGGTAAATCTTCAATATTTTCCAAACGTTGCTCAGAAAAAGGTATATCCTCCATTGATGGATCATCTAAATTCCTAGAGTCCAGATCTCCCATATCATATATGTTCTTCGGCTTCATGTGAAAAATAACACACCAATCTTCATCAATTGGATCATCAACATAGTCCAGCATCAGTTGCAAGTATAAATGGTTCATCTATTTCTTTTGCACTAGTGTGTATTTAACGGGAAAAAATTACACTTGTTATTTCAAATTGATCTATCTTGATTTCCTTGTTAGTGTAGTGTCTACCCAAATACATTTGAATAGCACAACCTTTAACTTTCCATAATAATTTAACTCTATGATGTCAACCAATATACCATAGTACATATCATCACTTGATTGTTCAATAGATTCTCTACCATTTGAAAATCTCTTGGTAAGAGCAGACATAACAACACCACTAGTTTGTGTTTTCAATCCATACTCCTTACTCAGAGTACGAAACTTAAATCCATGAACATTATACTCTTTGAATCTCCTTAAACAATAATTCGGCCCACGTGCAAGCCACTGAATTTTCAGCAAAATATTTGCACCATCCTAACGTGCAACCTATTATTTCAAAATATAATAGGACAATTACATATACTTTATGAGATATTAAGTTTAAAATGCAATGAAATATTTGAAATCTTATATATTGCTTAAACCAATCGTGAAAGTGTTTGTGCACATATTCTCCCATAAGTTTTGAAGAGTTTCTTTTGCCACGATGTATTCTAGTGACCTCAATTCTAAACTCCTTGAATGTAATTGTAATTAATAGATTAAGGTATAAAAATATGTTAGAATTAAAAGAAGAATAGTATAAAAAAACTATTTAACAGACTCTTGAAATGCATCAACTATTTCATAATTGGCTAGCACATATCTATGAGCTTGTATGATTTTCACCGAAGGTATGGTAGAGTCTTAATGGCCCCAACAGGCTTGCCTATTGCAGGAAACAACTTTGACAAGATAGCAGATTCACTAGTAGAATTAATCTCACTATCATCATCATTACGCCTTAGTCGATTAAATCTTTTTTCGATTTCACAATCCTCCAAATATCTTGAACAAAAAGTAAGACACTCCTCCAAAATGTACCCTTCAGTTATACAACCTTCTATACAGAATTGTTTGGAATATAAGATTTCAAATGGATAAGTACCCTAATAATATATTAAAACAAATTGTAAGATAAGGAAAAAAATTAAAATTATCAACTTAATAAGCAAAGAATATACCTTTCTGTTGGGTACATCCAATGACCTTGTACAGGACCAGCAAGAATTGCTTTCTCTCCAGTATGAATAACTCGATGAACCGTAATAGTGAAAAAGGACGGAGAAAATATCAATTTCATATTACAAAGACTCAACCAAATTCATTGTTAGAGCTTCTCTATATGCTTAACATCTAAAACCTTGCTTGCTACTTCTCTAAAGTAGTTACATAACTCAATCAACACTGAAGTAACTTCTTTAGGAAGAGATCTTCTAAAAGCGATTGGCAAGAGATGCTCCATCAAAATATGGGAATCATGGCTCTTTAAATTGGAGATTTTGTGTTTTTTAAGATCCACACATCTAGAAATATTTGATGCATAGTTATCAGGAAACACCATATTTTTAAAAACTTTTAGGAAGATATATTTCTTATCTTTCTTCATGGTAAAGAACGATGGATGAAACTTAAAAGAATTAGGATATGGATGAAGCTTTACTCTAATTCCCATTTCTTGCAAGTCTTTATGGGCCTGCAAATTGTCTTTTGATTTTTTTTGTCACCAAGTGTAGTAAACAATACATTATCACAAATATTCTTCTCTATGTGCATCGAATCAAGACAATGATGAATAATTTGATTCTCCCAATATTCTAAATTCCAAAAGATACTTTTTTTCTTTAATTGTTCGGAATCAATCTCACTTGTTTCGTCATATTGAGGCCTCTTATGACTCCCCTCAAATTGATTTAACAAGGTTGAAAACTGATGGTAGAATAGCCGCAGGTCTATACTCCTCAAAAACATTAAAGGACTGTTTGTTGTACCTATATTTGTGATCATGTAGCAAATATAGACGATGTCCCATAAATTTATTTTTCTACCAAACTTAAGTCTAATAGAATCTGTGTTAAAGTTACGTGATGGACAAGTAAACAATGTATGTGTATTCCATCCAGACAAGTTATCAAGACCTGGAAAATCACGTATGGTCCACTTCAATACAATACGCAATCAAAATATTTCCTTCATTGAGGAATCATAAGCACTCAGACCACTCCACAACTGATTCAACTTAGCAACTAAAGGTTGTAAGTAAACATCAATGCTATTACCGATCATTTTAGGACCAGGAATTATCATCGACATGATAAGAGAAGTTTGATTCATAAAACACTATGGAGGATAGTTATAAATGTACAACAACCATCCGTAGCTAAAGTAAATCGAACATTATGAGTCTCTGAAACAAAGTCAGGATAACATGAATCAAAATGTTTCTATGTTGTGCCATCTCTGGGATGTCGTAATAATTCATCTAGATTAGCATTTGTAACATGCCACTTCAAGAGTTCTGGAGTTTTAGAGAACATGTATAACCTTCTCAATCTAGGTATGCATGAAAAGTACCGCAACACTTTCACTGGCTTTAGTTTTCTCTTCCATTGGTCATCAATTTCAACATTTGTACCAACATTATTTTCATCTGGTATATACCTGGAAGTATTGCACTTCTTACATTTATCTCTATTCATATTCTCAGGTGATCCCTAATATAACATGCAATGATTCGGACATACATTGATCTTATCATAGCTTAAAACCAACCTCTTTATCATTTTTTTGACTCATAAAATGATGATGGTAGTTTTGCATAGGAAAAAATATCCTTTAACAGGTCAAGAATCATTGATAATGTTTTATCAGTTGCACCACACAAGACCTTAATATGATAAAGATGAACATTGAATGTCAATTTACTATATTTTGCACAATCATCATAAAGTTTTTGATTTTCATCCTCCAACAACTCTTTAATGTTATCTCTCTCTTCTTGAATTTGGCCTTCTGCAGGTCATTATCTAATAAATTTGATAGACCAAAATCTTGAAAATTATTATCATCAAAGATGTCAAAAGCATCATTCAGCATATCTTACATTGGATATTGTCTAACCAACTTAGGTTGTAATCTGGATGTTGATGCTACATTAGAAACTACATATTTTTCGCCATGCATAAACCAACATATGTACTTTTCTGGAAATCCCTTTTGAAGAAGATAACTAAACACTTCAGCTCTATTACGCATAACAGAAAATTCACATGTAGTACAAGGACATGAAATTTCTTCATCTACAGAAACTTTTGAAAAGGCAAAGTCCAAAAATTGAACTACACCATTTGAGAATTCTTTCGAATTAATTGGTTTCCAAATCCAGCTCCTGTCAATCATGTCGGAATGAAGCTATTTCAAATATGAAAAATCAATATATGTGAGAAATAAAGCTAAGATCGTAATAAACTTAAGTAATAAAAATTCTCATAGAACAAATAACTACTCAGCTACTAGATTCAAATAAGGTTTTACCAATTGCCGAGGAGGCAATTCTGTTATTCCACGATGTTCAGAGAAAGACAAGACCCTTAAAGAGCTAATAAAAGACAACAAACCTTGTACAAACTTATTACCCAGTAACCAGTAGTACTAACATCCTCAAAAGCTTGGCATCTTTAAGTATTTTGAATTTCTCAAACACATCATAATCTGCTTTAAGATATGAAATGCGCCTCACTCTTTCAGGTGTATAGTTTTTCAGTTATTCCATGACATTCACAATTATAATCTTAACTTGAACCTATAGTAAGTCTTTATTAATATTTAAAAGAAATTAGTCCTAGATAAACTATCCACCTCTCAGCCGTTCGTGTTAAAAAAAGGTAAATGTTATAATGGGAAGCAAGAGAGTGGTTATAGTCCATGAAACATCAAAGAAGGTAAACTGAGTTGCAATTAAAGGAGTTCTTCATAATTTCAATCTAAAGGCTAGAGATGAGCTTATACTACTTGGAGTTGTTAACCAATTTAATAACTCAACTACTCATCAACTTTTCTAGACACTGTGAAACTGCGTAAGTCTTTCTGTATACATTCTCTTCAACAAACAAGCTACTTAATTTGCTAATCACAAGTTTAGTATGATATTTGCTTTTTCTTTATCATGCTGACAAACAATGTTTTTTGAGAATGGATAACAAGCAATGTTATCAAAAGTGGAAAGCCCAAAGAAGCTCTAAGATCCATCGGGGCTTTAAGTGAAAACAAAGTGTGGACTTTAATGAGAAAGATGCAAATGAAGAAAACATACACATATATTAACAAAACAAAGAAAAAACAATTGAATTTTCTTAAGCATAAATTGTTTGTATTGCCTCTTCGAGAAATACTTATTCACAAGGAAAAGTTTGTTATATAGCCTGGATGACACACTGAAATGTGCAACATGCATTGATCTTCACTTTAGGGCTTAGCGGCTAACAAGGACATGTGATATGATATCTTATACAGATCCCAATTTCAATAGTGTTCTTGTTATCAGATTCATTAACAAATGTGTCAAACTATCTACGTAGACGTATTAGTCCTAAAGCAAGCAATTGAAAAGTTAAACTAGGACAACAAAAAATAATAAGAGGCGGAATTCGAGATCATTATTACCACTTAGCACGAGCAGTCATGTTTGTATTACCTATAATTCGGTGAAGGATCACACTCTAAAATAATGTAATGTATGCAATCTAACTTGGTTCAACTTTCACCAAATATGGTGACCTATAGGTTATACGAAATGGATTCAATATAGCGTCGTTGTTCCCTTCCACACATGCATTTTATAAAGATACAAGAATTATTTAAGGGTTCATTTTCTGGGCACAAAACTTTGAAGAAATACTTTGAGCCAAATCGTTGCTATCACATCTTTTAAAAAATAATCGAACCCTAAAAATATTGGTTCCCAACATCAAAATCCATCAAAACCCATCAAAATTTTCATTCTTAACAACTAAAAAATCCATCAAAACCCATCAAAATTTTCATTCTTAACAACTAGAAAAATCACAAAACACATCAAATTGCAGATTTCGTAAGCTTACAATTTCAATAAACAAGAAAAATATAGAGCCCTATTTTCAATTTTGACCTTAAAAACTCTAAATTGTAACGATGTATTACCTGAAAGAAGTACTTGTACCACCTTCCGCTAATATTGAAGCTAGAAATATTGAAGAATTGATTTTCGGGAGAACTGATTCTGCTAATATTCAGCTACTACTGAAGCTATCTTGGTGTGGAGCGTTGTATCTTTGTATCTGTCCAATTACGAACTAGGGCTACTAAATGGTGTGGAGCGTTTAGTTTTTTGGGGGAAAAGTTAATCTTGGGGATGGAAAGGGAGAGAAAAGTGGAAAAATAATAAAATTTTGGGGGTAAATAAAAAAAAAAGTTATCTTTTGGAGGGAATGAAATAATTTACCGCCTATTTTAGCCATGATACATTTGCCACATTCTCTAATGTGTAGGGAACTTTTTATTTTTTTGTTAATTTAGCCACGGTTTTTGTAACCGTGGGTTAGACACGTTTTTTTGGTAGTGCTAGCTAGGGGTGGGCGTTCGGTATTCGGTTCGGTATTTTCAAAGTTCGAATTTGGTAATTCGGTAATCGGCATTTGAGCATAGATACCACATACCATACTTATAAAGATCGGTTCGGTAGTCGTTCGGTAATCGGTAAATTAAACTTTGGTTCAAAATGGTATTTGGTAATATCGTATTAAAGTTGGAGATGTGAAAATGTACGTTTAAACTTCAAATAGTATATTTAATAGAAACCCTATTTAGTATTCTTTTTGTTGCTTTTTACAAATATATTACCAAGGTCTAAGAGATTCTTTGGGATCTATTGGGTTGAGTTATGTAAATATGTATGTATATATATATATATATATATATATATATATATATATATATATATATATATATGATATTCGGTAAATACCAAATACCAAACAGTATTAATATCTTGTATCTAACCCAATTCCGAATACCGAAATATTAAAATTTTACTCCCAAATACCATACCAAATTCCGAATTACCGAATACTAATTACCAAAATTTTCGATTCGATAATTCGATTTTTAGTATTTTATGCCTAGCCTTAGTGCTAGCACAAAAACCAATTTCGTACGGCTGTATATTTTCCTTGCCTTTTCTATGTTTCTAGATCTCAAAATTAGTTACCATTCATCAGTGCGTCAACCCCTCAATCTAAGTGCTATTCAAGAATGAAAGAACTCCATTGGTTTTCTAGTTATAACAGATTACTTTCCTCTACAACTATTATTTAAGTCACAACTATCTGTGATGTTCATGCAAAATTTCCCCTAATTAATTACATCCTCCGATATCTCAAGGAACCAAATTGTAATAATATGAGGTCGTCGGTTAAATTTGAATTTTTGGTCTCGTTAGCTTCAAACTCTAGTAGGAAATTCCCTGTTCGATAGGGGAATATTACTTGCAAAGTTCTTTTCGATCCCTATCATGAATATTTGAGGTATATCTATTAGTGATCTGTGTTCTCTACTCATCATATTATGACACAATAGTGAATGTCATCCGCGCTTCACGCGAATTAATTAAACTTTTGAGTGTTTGAAATTTTTACATTTTAAGCAATTATGTTATTCACTTTTAATTTTATACATGTAATTTTTCTTAAATTTTTATCACTTAAGTATTTTTATTCTTCTAAAACACTTAAATTTTATATAATATATTACAAGTAAAAAAATAATTTTATTTTTCTTAAAACAAAGTAGAAAAAGATTCAACATTCTGGGTGTGTTTGGTATGATGGAAAATATTTTCTTGGAAAAAGTTTTTCTGGAAAATAAGTTGATTTTCTACTTATTTTCTCACGTTTGGTTGGCGAGTGGAAAATATTTTTCGAAAAATATTTTACGGTGTTTGGTTGGTGAGTAGAAAATATTTTTTAGAAAAATATTTTCTAGTGTTTGATTGGTGAGTGAAGAAATATTTTTTAGAAAATACTACTAACTGTTAACTAGTATATCAGTGCCTCTAGCAACTCAACAATTTGTAAGAACTAATTTAAGCATAGCAAATAATATCAATATCGAATACTAAATTATTACAATCACTAAATTTAATCAACTATTAATTACCAAATATAGGAGAAATTTTCCAACATTTTGTTAGGACAATCTCAAGATATTACAATCAATAGAAATACAACGGAACGACAAGCTTATTCAACCTTGTGAAATAAGCTACATCGATGGAAAAATAAAATCTACAATTAGCAAAAGTAACATAGGTAAGTCTTCTTCTATGCATATGAAAATAACAATACTTTCAACGAACATTGGAAAAAAAAATTCGGGCTTCACTATTTTTTATTTCAAGCAGTGAAAAATTGAAGCAAAACACAGTGAAAAATATTTCCGAGTAATATGATTCTTTTGAGAAATGTGAATATGAGTGTTGTTGGAGTCGGGGTTGGACATAAGTCACATTTGTTATTTTTCGAAAAATAATTTCCCTTGGCCCATGAGGGAAGTCATTTTCCCTCAAGTGGAGGAAAATGAGTTGTTATGAAAAATATTTTCCCAACATTTAACTGCAACCAAACAAGGAAAAATAAGAAAATATTTTTCAGAAAACATTTTTCATCGTACCAAACGCACCCCTTCATACTATTTTTAATAAATTTTAGAATAAAACTTTTATTTATATATTTAATACTAATCTAATAATCTAGCATGCACATTTTATCTTATTTTATCCTTTCTCTTCTCTTTAATTTTCGTATCGTTAATATTTTTTTTATTTGTGCTTTTATACCTCACTTCTTCTTTAAAAGAAAATATCATACCTCATTTGTTGTCTTCTTTCTTCTAATAAAAACTCCCTAATAATAAAAAATAAGTAGTCAAAAAGTGTTCTTTCAAAAAATTTAAAAGACAAAGATTTAGAGATTCTTATCAGAAATCTTTTACTAAAAATTAAACAATTCAATAATAATTATTGTTATTATATAAAGGGCGAAATTCAGAAATAGCATACTTATCCCCTAAATTATGAGTTTCGTAGCAACAGTTTCATAATTATATAATATAGCAAGTTGTATTTTATATTTTTGCACACTGTTGCTACAAAAATGTAAATACATATAATTTTTACTGTCCTTATGATGATATGTATTTTGTATTTTTATAAATACATACAAATACATATGCTACAAAATGTATTTTGATAAAAGTGTTGCTATTTTTTATAATTTAATACTTAAGTATGCTACTTTATGTATTCTTTACTTATATAAAAGAGTTATATGATTACAATTTTTTTACTGAAAACAAAATTAAACAACAACAATAATAACTAGTGTTATTATAAAAGAGTTCTTTCTTTACCCCTTTATCTCGGGGTCTTTTTATTTGTCAACAATCTTTCATCTCAAGAAACCTTTAGATGAGCTACAAAATACACGAAAGAAAAAATCAAAAAAGGAGGAAAAAAAAGTGAATAAAGAAGAAGCAGTAGTAGAAAATGAAAATGAACATTCAACAATTTTATAGGTGTTTGTTATTTATAGAATGATTCAACCATTTGAATTAAGTAATTAGAGTTGAGAAGACATGTAATTTAATAGAGAAGAGTAAAAGGTAGAGGTTTTTTGTAACTCATTTGATATAATTATTGTAATAAATAAAATAGTTTTTTAATTATTAAATAAATTGATAAACAATAAGTGAAAGGAAAAAGTTCAAAAAAAAGGGGGAAAAATAGTAAATCAAATGGTACATATTTATCACGATTCAGTAAAATACATTTAACAATATATTATTATGATTTGCCAATTGCGATTATTACTATTACAAATACTCTTTTTCTTTTTTGTTTTGAACTTTTTCCTTTTCACTTCTTATTTATTAATTTATTTAATAATTAAAAAACTATTATATTTATTACAATAATTATATCAAATGAGTTACAAAAAAACTCTACCTTTTACTCTTCTCTACTTAAATAATAATAAAAATAAATGAAGAGTAAATGGGGAGGTGTAATTAAGAAATTTTAATATAAAAGCTATTATTATTAATTATTTTAATATAGAAAGTAAATAAAAAAAATGTTAAAAAATTAAGTAAAAAGAAAAATAATAGAACTAATTTTATTTTAAAGTAAAAATATAAAGTACTAGACTAATGAGAGGCAGATTTATAATTTATATTTGATGGATTCAAATTTTAAAAATTTTAACATTTTACTCATTGTAATGTTAAATTGTTGATTTTCAAATATAAAATTGCTTGATCTCTTAGTAGATTTTGTTAGTGATGATTTGATTCTTTCATAATTTCCTTTCAAGTTTTTCCTTCTCCTCTCCCCTATATATAATTGTAGAAATTAAAAAAAAAATTACACATGGTTAGCACATTATTGATATAAATTTATGCAATTAAATAAGAATTATGAAGGTTGGAGGCAGAACAATACATGCATGCATATTAAGGTGAAGATTGAAAAGTTGATGAATTTTTCTTCATTTAATAATGTAATTATTTAGTGACATTTATATTTTTTTTTTAGAAAAAGTTAAACATGAATTAGAAAAAAGGCAAAAAAAAAAAAAAAAAAGATTCACAAGAAAAAAAAAAATACAATTCTTGAGCTATGAGAAGTACCACAATGAGTCCATATCAATGTGCATCCAAAAGGCTACACTCCAGTAATACTAATTATTTTTTTCATATAAAAATATTTTTCATAAAGAAAAATAAAAAATAGTTCCTCATATATATATATATAACATTGTTTATATAAATTAATATACGTACTGAGTAAGCTAGAATATAATTCTCTTCGATCAATTTCCTTAATTTAAGAAAAATAAATAACATAGCAAACTTTTAAGCTAATAAAATAAGAAAAGTTCAAGGAATAACGTATTTTCTCTTTATTTATTTTAAAAAAATTCCTCTCTTTTCTCATCACCTTTTTGGTTTTTACCAATTTATAGTTTCTTTTTCGGAAAAGGCTCAGAAATACCCCTGAACTATTTGAAATAGCTCAAAAATACCCTTCGTTAGAGTTTTGGTTCAAAAATACGCCCATTAAATATTTGGTGCAAAAATATCCCTTCCTCTAACGAAATTCAGAAAAGGATCAAATACCCCTGAACTATCTGAAATGTGTCAAAAATACTCTTCTGTTAAATATTTGGCTCAAAAATACCCCTCCCTTAACGAAATTAAATTATTTCAATTATTTCATTAATTTATATAAAGTTCATCATTTAATTTATACTTCGTTAATTTCTTTAAGTGAAAATTTATATTTCGTTAATTTCTTTAAAGATTAAATAGATGTAAAGTGAAAATACCTTTTAGGATAAATGTATGTTTATTTTCCAAATCAAATTCAACCAATTTATATTATAATTCAAATACTTTTTTTCATTATCTTATTTTTAAAATTAAAATCATAATTTTATGTAAAAAAAATTAAAAGTATTAGGATTAAAAAATTAAAGTTAGGGTTTAATTCAATCGAAATAATTTAATGTTGGTAAGGGGAGGAGTATTTTTGAGCCAAATATTTAATAGGGGGTATTTAACGAATTTAAATTATTTCGATTATTTTTTTAATTTATATAAATTTCATCATTTAATTTATATTTCTGTAATTTCTTTAAGTGAAAATTTATATTTCGTTAATTTCTTTAAAGATTAAAAAGATGTAAAGTGAAAATACCTTTTTAGAATAAATGTATATTTATTTTCCAAATCAAATTAAACGAATTTATATTATAATTCAAATACATTTTTTCATTATCTTATTTTAAAATTAAAAAATTATTTTTATGTAAAAAAAATTAAAGTATTAGGATTAAAAAGTTAAAGTTAGGGTTTAATTCAATCGAAATAATTTAATTTTGTTAAAGGGAAGGGTATTTTTGAGCCAAATATTTAACAGAGGGGTATTTAACGAAATTAAATTATTTCGATTATTTCGTTAATTTATATAAAGTTCATCTTTTAATTTTTATTTCGTTAATTTCTTTAAGTGAAAATTTATATTTCATTAATTTCGTTAATTTATATTTTGTTAATTTCTTTAAAGATTAAAAAGATGTAAAGTGAAAATACCTTTTTAGAATAAATGTATGTTTATTTTTCAAATCAAATTCAACCAATTTATATTATAATTCAAATACTTTTTTTCATTATCTTATTTTTAAAAATTAAAAAAAATACTTTTATGTAAAAAATTAAAGTATTAGGGTTAAAAGGTTAAAGTTAGGGTTTAATTCACTCGAAATAATTTAATTTTGTTAAAGGGAGGGGTATTTTTGAGTCAAATATTTAACAGATAGGTATTTTTGACCTATTTCAGATAGTTCAGGGATATTTTTGATTCTTTTCCAAATTCCATTAGAGGAAGGGGTATTTTTGAGCTAAATATTTAACGGAGGAGTATTTTTTTAGCCAAAAATCTAACGAGGGGCATTTTTAAACTATTTCAGATAGTTCTGGGATATTTTTAAGCCTTTTCCCATTTCTTTTTTATTAAATAATTAATTTCCCTCATTTGTAGAATTCCACCTACTATTTTTACCTCTTCTTGATGTGCGCCTAAAATCAGTAACATCCCCATTTCCCCCGCGACAAAATCTTCTTCCTCTTACTTTTATATTTTCCTTTACCGTTCCGACACTTCTATATATATATATATATATATATATATATATATCCTATAAATTTACTATAGGTAGTATTATATAAAGGAATCTTTAAAAAAAGAAGAAGAAAAGGAGGAGAATATAACTCTTATAAATTCTACTATATTGTATATGAAATTGCAAACACAAAATATTTAATACACCCTCCTTTACCACTCTATCAAACTTATCTCTAACTTCTTCGCCAGAACTTTTATTATCAATATCTCTATTTCATCCTTGTATTGATGATATATTTACTCTAATGCAACAAACTCTTTAGACAGACTTTTGGAGAACAATAGTGAATCTTTTACATGGTATTCTTTTCCCATTTTCTTGAAAGGCCATTAAAACTTTTGGCTGCTCTAACGGTGGTTACTAAAGAGGATCTTCCAGAAACAACCTCTCTATTCTCCCAGATCCACTGAACATTTTGTTGTTGTTGCAACTCTTTTGAAGAGGAATGGTTGCTTGGTACGAAATGTTATTGACTCTCTATTTATAGGTTTGAAGTTTTGCTTTTTTTTTTTGGATGTAATTGCTGCAAGACGTGGGTATTAAGGAGTGAATTAAGTTAATGATAATTGATAATCATCAATAGGAGAATGGACATAAGTGTCATGGAAATGAATGATAGTCTTAATAAGAAAATTAATACTCTTAATAGGGAAATTAATGATATTCTTAATTATAAAGAACGAAATAAATAAGGTATATATAATTTTTTAAAGCAGATTTTGAGATATTATATATGGAAAATTTTTCAAAAAAATGAGAAAAAAGATAAATACAAATGTTGGCCTTTTAGACATGCCACGTCAGCAGGCTACTTAGTCTCTTATATATATATATATATATATATATATATATATATATATATATATATATATATATTTCTTTCCTTGATTTACTATTTGATATCGTGCGCTTTGACTTTTTCTACATAATATATATTGTAGACTTTCTTGCGATCACGACTGTAAACGAGTAATTTTGTCCCTCCCAAAAAGTTAATTTTTATTCATTTACCTTACCTTATCATGCACCCCACCCCATTCCATAATTCTTTCATAAAAAGACAAAAATATTTGATATCGTGTGCTTTGACTTTTTCTACACAATATATATTGTAGACTTTCTTGCAATCATGACTGTAAACACGTAATTTTGTCTCTCCCCAAAAGTCAATTTTTACTTATTTACCTTACCTTATCATGCACCCCACCCCATTTCATAATTCTTTCATAAAAAGACAAAAATAACCAACTCTTATAAAAATTCATAACAAATTTCATCTCATCCTAACCACCTTACCCCATATACCCTCTACCCTCACATACCTCCACCCCTTACATTTTTTTCCCACTCAATAGAAAATACATAACAACTCAAATCTCACAGAGCTTCTACAGATAGATACAATACACAAACAGATTCATACTCCATAGACAGTGAACGGAGGAGAAAAAGGTAGAAAACAGTGAAGGAGAGTGTAGAAAACAGTGGAGAAAATGTGAGAAAAGAGAGAGTAATCGAGAAATATGGAGAGAGAGAGAAGGAGAGTCGAGAGTTGAACTGAGTAGGAGGGAAATTTGTAGTTTCTGAATTTTTTGGCGAGTTATCGAAAATACCCAACCAGTCGCTGCCCTCTCCATTTTTGATCGAATCATCTCAAAAATCATTGAAAACATCGGCGAACTAGCTCTAATTCTGGTCAAGCTATCACTAAAAACAGTCGACCAAACAATCCCTTTTATTTTCCAAACCCACCGCCAGGAAAATTCGAAAACAGTTGATCCCAACTCCAAAAACGTACCAGAAAAATAATTGGGTTTTGGCAAAAATAGAGTTCGGGGTTGAATTTGATACCGAGTTGGATTTTATTCGCTGTTGAGGTTCGAATTGAAGTTCTCAGCGGGGATTCCATTTTGTTCAATTGAGTAATATATTGAAAGCGATATTAAAGTCCATTTTTCATCTCATTTTTGATTAATTTTAATTGTGTGATACTTTGTGTGGTAAATTCATGGTGTGTGCACTTCGCTTTCATTGATTTTGATATGTTTGGACTATCGTAAGAGATTGTTAATATTGATTGTTTGAATTGAATAATGAAATGATTTAAACACAATTGGGAATAATTTGAGATGGAAATTGAAAGTTGATAAAGTGTATAGTCTTGTGTTGATTAATTGGTTTGTTTGATTTGAAATGGACGTTAATTTTGTTGAACTTAATAGCATCATGTTTTAGGCCGAGCATAGACAAACGATAGCTTGGGTAGGCAAAACTTAGGGATTGTGGATTGTTGAATGTTCGAATGTGTTGAATGACTTTTATTTCATCGCATCTGAATCTTTTGTCATTCATTTGCTGGGGAATGTCCCGAGGCACATTGTACTTATTCACCGAAGAATGCTCCGAAGTATCATGTATACAATGGAGGCTCATGATCAAGGCTCGAGGCATCGGGTAAAGCATAGTTAGAGTATTTAGAATAGTTTAGGTTTTCATTTCAGCATTTTTTATTTTGGTTTGTAATAATTGGACTGGATATTATTTTTTGGATCGTTTGTTTGATTGTTTATTTTATTGTTTATCTTTTCTTATTGATTTATACATTCCATAGTGTCATACTAATCGATATACTCCACGAAACGACCGTGGTCGAACCACGGGACCTAGGGGTGCATAACACCTTCCCTCAGTCAACAAAATTCCTTAACCGAAATCTCTATTCATGGATCAGTTTTAAAGAGTCAAAAATCATTTAAAAAGGGATTTCCAAAGGTGACTTGGCACACCAGACTTATGCCAAGTGGTGACTCTGAGTTTAAATATAAAATAATCCTTTTCGAAATAAATTTCCATTTTTAGTCACTTTAAATAATAAAACCGTTTCAAACTTAAAATTAAATATTTTTGGTGGAAAAAGGGGTGTGACAGTTCTGGCGACTCTGCTAGGGTTCATCTTTGGCCATGTATCTCAAGTCAGGGTTCACGTCACGATCCAAAAATGAGGGTCATGATGACATCTGTCATGGCGCACCTTGACAAGTAAGCCTATCACCCAAGCTAATACAAAAAGAGTAAAAGACAGAAATATCTCAAGATAAGGCATCTAGAATGAAGCCAAACCATATAAGTAATCATAACAATACGGAAAAAACTTATCCAAAATACTAATCTTGCCCAATACCAGGTGTCAATGGTGTAAGAACAACTAATACAATCCAAGAGTCAAATACATCAAAAAAATAACCACAAATAAATAATATTTGTCTCCTAATACTAATAAAGACATAACTACTATAGAAAGATAGAGGTGAACTTGATAGAGGTGAACTTCGAACGCATGAATGTCCAACCGCTACCTTGGAAGCTCCAACAATTGCCCGAGTCAATCAAGCTGAGGTGCACTCGAGCTAGGACCTGCACCGAAAGGGTGCAGTAGGCATGAATATGATCCACTTGTACTCAGTAGGTATCATAGGTCGATCAAGAAAAGTAGTAAATAAAGTATACAAAATATACACTAAGGGCACGTCACCTGCAATCAAAAAATGTTCCACAATGGTAGCCCACACTGCTTGCACTAACAGTTATAATATATCTCATATATGTTGTAACATCACACCAAGATAGAACAAAAGTACGTATTATATCACATATAAGAAGAATAAGTGGGAACATGCATATACAAGATCATCAAATACAAGTTAAAGAAGATACGATAAATACACAGATGACAAGTCAATATGGAAATATAACACAACATAACACAATGCAATGTATATGATAATGATAATAATGATGATGGTGCACGAGGTCGTCGCACAATCCCCATATACATATACGGAGGAAAGCCTCCTAACGTAGGACCCATGGGAGTTTGTCAACCCATATACACTCCGCATATCTCATATATCCTTTCCGAAACATCCATCGAAAAGGGTTTTATAAGGTGTTACAGTATCTCCTACCCGACACATCCTTGGAGGAGGGTTTCAAAAAGGTGTTGCCAGTGTTTCTCAGATGTTGCCATGGTGGTACAAATGTTTCATGAATGAGTATGATATGAGGATGTAATGTTCATAACCAATCACAATGATTATTTTCATGACCAACCACAATGATATATTTCCACAACCATATGAGCCAATATCCACTCATTATTTCAGTTTCGTCAACGAATTTCCACATGTCTCATATGCCAAATAATGTATGAATATAATCAAAATACACCAACAGTACCATATTAAGTATCTTAACAACACAATACAATTATTCACATATATTCGAGGCTATTAATATCGCATAGGACCCCACACGGTCACACATATCACATAATAACTAGGTTTTGATAATTACATCACATATAGGTCCCCACACGGGCACAACACATAAATAGCCATTTTTATGATTAGTTCTCACCCTTAACATGCATTTTGTATCATCATTTACTACACATCTCAGTCTGAAAAAGTTAAGCTATAATCTACCTCAAAAGTCAAAATCGATCCGCTACACTTTGAACCCACGACCTTACTTTTCACAAATAATTTCGAACTCCACTAAGAACATAAAATATTAAATCTATAAATCACAATAAAATCAATGACACCCATATTAACTACTTTTGGTTCGGGATTAAAATGGACCCCAAAACAAGTTTTCAAAAAAAGGGCAAAATTGAAACTTTACTTCAAAAACATGTTCCCCATAATTTTAGGAACCTACAGCTGAAAACTCAAGTTAAATCGATTAAAAACGAGGTTCAAATCAAAGAAAAACTATTTTTGAGCTTTACCAGATAAAATCTTTAAAATCCAAATTAAAATCAAGAATCAAAGTTGTTTTTATGGTTAAATTGATGAAAATCTAGAAATTATAAGATAAAAATATTATTCAAGTGAAAAGGAGCGAAATTGAAGTTTAAAATCAAGCCCTAATATTTTTGGGGTTTTGAGAAATTTATCAAGAAATTACTAAGAAAATGGTGAATTCTTACCTTAAACCTGTAATAAAATCAAGAAATAGGTGTTAATCTAACTTCTCAAACTCCCACAAACTTTAATTTTAAGACTCACACTATTTTAGGGTTTATAGCCCACGGTTTTGGGGGTGGGCTTGGGGTTTGGGTGTGCTGTAGGTCATAAATCGACCGGGTGGTGCCAGGGAGGATAGGGAACATCCCAGTGTGGGTCATTTAATTTTTCGTGCACATTAGGGTGGATAAACAGGCGAAACGGCACGAACGGGGCAGTTTTGGGCCAAATTGATGTGTTATAGCCCACGGTTTCGGGGGTGGGCCCAAGATTCGGCGTCCCAGTGTGGTCCGTTTAATTTTTTGCGGGCACTTGGGTGGACAAACGGGCAAAACGATGCGAACGGGGCATTTTTGGGCCAAATCGGTGTGCTATAGCCCACGAATTTGGGGGTGGGCTCGGGGTTCGAGCGTGCTGTGGGATAAAAATTGACCGAGATAAAAACTCAAGTTAAATCGATTAAAAATGAGGTTCAAATCGAAGAAAAATTATTTTTGAGCTTTACCAGATAAAATCTTTGAAATCCGAATTAAAATCAAGAATCGAAGTTGTTTTTATGGTTAAATTGATGAAAAGCTAAAAATTATAAGATAAAAATATTATTCAAGTGAAATGAGATTTAAAAGATGTAAAATCATATCAAACATGCTAACACCCTAAAATCGATATTCCAAATCTACTGAATTTTCCATCCGAGGTCGTTTCGATCAAATATGGATCCCGCATCCATATTTTTAATTTTTTAACTTTCCGACCAATAGGTCAAAATGAGCTTAGGTGCACTAGCAATCGAACAAAAGGTCTACCTAGCCTAAAATCAACCTTCCAGAGCTGCTGGAGCAGTTCATTTGGCTATCCGTCACATGGATTAAAATATATCCTCATAAGTCTAAAATAAGGCTCTCGAAGCCATCACAAACCACAATATCGTATAAATGATAACAAAATGCATTGAAAATCATGCCAATCACTCCCACATACCAGAAATACCATAATGCAACTACGGGAAGGGGTAAAACAGTCAAACCACACAAAATCACAAATTTCATCAAATATTTAGGTCGTTACATCATCCATCACAAAATCTAGTTCGTCCTCGAACTAGGGCAAAAAAATATCTAAATAAATAAAGAGCTGAGGATAAGAACTACGTATATCAGACTTGACCTATCAAGTAGCTTCATCTACAGGTCGATATCGCCGCTGGACCTTAACCACAGGGATCAATCTAGAGTGCAACTGCCTAACATCCCTAGTCAAAATGGAAACCAACTCCTCAACAAAGAACAACTGCTCATCTAAATGAACCGACTCCCAGAATGACATAAGACTCATCAGGGATATAACGAAGAAGCATAGAAACATGAAAAACTAGATGAGCGTCTGATAGATCAAGGGGCAAAGCCAACTCATAATCCATACCTCCAACAATCCAAAGAATCTCAAATGGACCAATATACCTGGGGATAAGCTTGTCCTTCTTCCCACACCTCATCACATCCTTCATATGTAAAACTCAAAGGAAAATACGATCTTCAACGACAAATCTTAAGGCACAAAGTTTATAATCAGTATAGCACTTCTGCCTACTCTGAGCAGCTCTAAGTCTATCCTGAATGATGACTCTATCCAAAGACTCAAAGAGCAAGTTCGTACCTCGAGTTCTCATATATGAAAAATCAAACTAATCCACTAGGAAGCAACAACGTCTACCATACGATGACTCAAAAAGGAGCTATATCAATACTGAAATAAAAGCTATTATTATATGTGTCGCGTCCCATTTTCCTCGTTGAGAATGGGATTCGACTTGACAAACTCTTTTTGGGATTGTTTTGAGGAAGGGTGTGAGAGTCGCCACCTAACAAATTAAGGTGCATTAGGGCACCGGTCTAGGCTACTACGAACCTATTTTGTTGTTTTGCCTTAGTTCACCAGAGTTCGGGTAAGGATTCAAATTACCTCAAAAGGAAGGTGTTAGGCACCTTTCGAGGTCCACAAAGATGGTTCCCAACCAAATTCATACTTTACATGGGGATTCTATGTGATCAAATAAAGTCTCTTATTTTTTCATTAATTTATTATTTAGCTAAGCGATAAAATAATTAATAAACAAACACATGTCATTTGTTAATTCTAATTGCCAATTATCTAGGTGATAAAGATAGATAAAACATGTAAATAAGACAATCGAGGAGAAAAAAGGCAAGACAATTCATGATAAAGGGGACTGCTCATGTAATAAACTAACTACCCCAAAAAATATGTAAAGTAAAGAAAAAGACTAAAACAAATATCGTCCAAGTCAAAAAAGAAATGTTTTGATTTTATTCGAATAAGAAACCCAACTTGTTAATCATCATCCGACCCACGGGACCGAGCTCTTAGACAAGTAATAATGTCATTAGCCTTGCCATTAATATTTGTTGGGATCATCATTTCCGAATGACTACCCGTCCCACCCTATCTAGGATGAATGTCAAGTCTAAGAGCGTTCTATGACAAGAATAAAACTAATGTTTTTAGTAATACCAATTGTCCCACCTATCGTCCAAGAGACATTGAACTTTGCTATTTTAGATTTGTGTTCTAGACTGAAAGAAAGCTATATTGCCTAGGACTCGAAGCGCGAACATATTGGACAACAAGTAGTACGTAATAGTCCCAAGTTAGCCTCTTGATTAATTAACGCTAACTAGTGTGATTACATGCAGAGACAAATAATTATTAATTATGTTGTTAACCTATAAACATGATATCTAAATGTTCAACAAGTCGTGATAAAAGACGACTGTGATTCGTGTATGCAACAATATAATGTTTGTTCATGAGGGGTGTCAAAAGTATGGTAAATGTGTCAAGAAATATGTTTGCGAATTAAGTATTATAAACTAATTCAAGTTATTCAGAGAGTAGAAGCTTTCAGACTAGACGCAGACTAGATTACAGATTAGATTTAGACTTCAGTATTTCAGTTCTGTTTTAGTATTGTGATACCTCTTTATTCAGACATTTTTATTACTCAGATTATGTTCAGTATTGATCCTTATGGCCTTCAGTTCATGTTCCCGCATTTATATTTATATATTATGCAGTATACAGGTACAGATATCAGTCATGGGCTGTCTTGTGTTCCTTCTATGTCATGAGCACCGTGTAGCATTTTGGTTCAGATAATCGGGGCGTCACACATACGTATAATGTGGAGAATTTTCCCCTTAACATATACGTCATATATTGCTATCGCATTCACTTCAAGAATAGACCAAATTGTCGTCGTTCGAACTTATCACATATTGCTACCATATTCACTTTATGGAATGGAGCATATTCAATGGATAAGTTTCATGATTTTTTTAATTAAAAACACATTATTTTTCCTTAGCCTTCATAACATCATCAATATAGTGCATTGAGATTCAAACTCAACGTCTTATCTATATAAAGGCATTATAGGCATAAATTTATGGGACTTGGAACCAACATCTTATTTTCATGGTGCATGCATTCATATCGTGCTTTTAGGCTATTACACAAAATAAGTGGATCCTTAGTAGTAAGGTATTCAATTTTCAGAATTTCGTCAAGATGAACGCAAGAAAATCATAGCCTTAGCACGATTTTGATTAGATGTTGTATTTTATTTCTTTATGGCGTCTCCAAGACCCATAACATCTAATTGGATTTCAGCATTCAACACTCATGAAAGGTAGTTCTTGCTCGAGGCAACGAACTTAGATTTTGTAAGATTATTAGCAATATGAAAAGAAACAAAATAATACTTTAGCCTTTAAATTTGAGATGACAGAGTCTCGTGCTGATAACGTGTTATAAATAAGAAAGAATAGAGAAGGAGAAGAATAGAGAGAATAGAGAGTAGTTGTTATTTATCTTGAGGGATGATTTACAATGAAGGAAGCCCTTCTATTTATAGGAGAAATTTACTCCTAGTTTTTGAGTATAAGACAGATACTTCAAATCCTAATAGACATCAAGTAGATCTTGATAGACATTCACTATAATTGATATACATTAATATCATAACACAAATATTTTTTTTTTAAAAGACAAGATATGTACACCACAAGAGGTATATATATATATATGAATTTTACATGAATTATATACTTAAAAGGGTTTTATTCTTAAAAGGAAAGTTAATTTTTCTATACTTAAAACATTCTACCTTGAAAGGAAAATTATTTTTTTTCCTCATGTTTAAAATATACTTCTTCCCATATATTAATAATAATTGAAAGAAAAAAGTGAAAAGACAATTTTGTCTATTGCGGAGACCTTTAGTGAAGGGCAAAAAATTCAAACAACATTTTCAAGACCTTCACACTTTAATATAGTAAAGATATGTATGTATGAATAAGATGCATATAACAATTGTATCTTTATTGTATAGAAGACACATATGTATAAGTTATGTATCAAATTTGTATTAGTGTTGTATAAAGCTGTCAGCAAATGGCTAGAAAATGAAATTAAAATTTAATGATCATTTTTGTATCAATAGTTTCATTCAAAGTGTTATTTATGTCCTCTCCTCAGAAAATATTGGTCCATGTTTGGGCATATGGACATTCTATGGCCCATTGGCCAAACTAATGTCATTCATTGGGTGATTCGGCCATATTGGCCGTTTTCAACCCTTTTTCTAAAAATATTTCAGTTTTTTTTTTGCTACAAATATATTGACTAAAAAATAGTCCATTTTTTTTGGTTATTTAAAAATAAAAATTAAATATAATTGTAAAAAATGATATAATTGTTGCATAGAATATGTACCGATATATGATATATGTATAGAAATTGTATATATATATATATATATAATGTACAGAATGTGTATAGAAACTGTATAGTTATTGTAAAAAAATACGTATCCGAATTATAATTGCAGTCAGAGGTTGTAGAGAATGTGTATAATTATTGTATATAGTGTGTATAAAAATTATATAATTGTTTTATAAAATGTGTAAAAAAAACTGTATAATTGTTCATTAATATATTTTTCGTATATGATATATATAAAAAATGTGTAATGTTGTATAGAACATGTATCTGAATAATTATTGCAGCATTGTATAAGATGTGTTATAAGTTTTGTAATTGTTCACTAGAATACCTATATATATATATATATATATATATATATATATATATATATATATATATATATATATATATATATATAGTGTACATAAACTATATAAATACTGCATGGAATATGTATATATATTAGATTTGTATAAAACCTGTATAACAATTGTACAGAATATGTATCTAAATAATTATGAAAAAATTTCACAAAACCACAACTTAAGATATATAAATTACTAAAATTCATTCACTTAATAAAAATTATAAATATCCCTTATTTGCATTCTCTCTCTTTAAATCTCCAGATACATAATTTCTACCCTAAAAATTAAGATATATTTACTACCCCCTAAATCATGTCAATTGTTTTTTTAAAAAAGTAAAATAGGCATTTACCTTCTCTCCCCACCCCCGCCTTCCTTTTTTTCTTTCCCTTCTTCAAAACCTCAAGCACCGTCCTCCCCCCCTCCCCCCCTTTTGAGCCCCACCATGAACCCTATTTTTCTTTTTTAAAAAAGAAGAAGAGTAAATTCAAGCTTACATCGAGAATACAAATCATGAGATTTTTTTAGACAAATTCAAATTTACACAATATAGTGAAATTCCGTTAATTTATTTCGTCAAAGAAAAAAGAATTTGGCACTTCTAGACGAAAAGTTGTTGTTTCTAAAAAAAAGTTGTTGGAGTCACAACGAGAAACATCTATCAAAGGTTTAGCAATTTTTGTATCAGATCATTTTAATTTGGGATACATTTTTTATTAATTTGAAGATATATAATTAGGGTTAGTTCTATATGCATGTTCCAGGTGCATATTCTTGTATTTGTACGCCTGATACATTTTTTTTTATATGTATCTCTTTCATATATATGTATATAGTTAGAAGGTTTCTGTATGTATCTCTTTTAAAATATGTATCTCTATACTCAATACATTTCTTGTATTGTGTATCTCTTATATCTTTGTATTTCAAAACTAATTTTTTTATGTCTCTTTCATATATATGTATATAGTTAGAAGGTTTTTGTATGTATATCTTTTAAAATATGTATCTCTACACCCGATACATTTCTTGCATTGTGTATCTCTTATATCTTTGTGTTTCAAATCTATTTTTTTATACTGATACATTATGTCTTATCATGATATGTTTTTAACTAATCTTTGTATCTCTTTTTGCAGAGTTTGAAATTCATTGCAAAAGGTTGAAAAAGAAAAATAACACTAAGACAAAAAAGAGAAAAGCTAGAGAAGAATGAATCTGAAAGTTGAATATGGAGAAAAATATTTCAAAAAAAAAGCTTTATTAACTAAATGCCATTTGTTGGATATTTAAATGTTAATTAGAAGATCTGCAGAGTAAATTATTTCTTAAATAAGTTAATTACCATTACTTTTCATAATTACAACGAATTAGTTGTTTCTTAAGATGTAACATCAATTATGTATATCTTTTAATATTACATATCTGAAAAATTAAAAATCAAAATTTTATGAAATGTTTTTTTAAAAAAGGGATATAGTAGAATTATGAGTAAACTAGTCAGGATTTATGTAAATAGCTAAAGATTGTATAAGATTTGTATTGAAATTGTATACTTATTGTATAGAATATGTATGCATCTAAGATTTATATACCAAATAAAAAATATACTATTTTTTATATCCATTTGAAAAAAAAAGAGTAGTAATTACGATATTATATATTTGTATTTGATTGCTTAAGAAAACTACAAAATTTTATTTAATTGTTTTATTGGTAAAATTTTAAAAAATAGAAGTATGAATTTTTAGAAAAAAAATGACCACAACAAAAAAAAAGGGAAAAAAGAAAACAAAACTAGCAGAAAAAACAACAAAAATATAACCCAAAAAATATTTTTTTATAAATGTATACCATATATAGTGAATGTCTGTTTCTAGAAAAGTTAGAAACCCTAACTTTGAAAAAAAAGGATTTTCATTGTTATTCACCCCTCAAGAAATCACTCAAGAGAAATAAAAATTGCTCTCTCTTCTCTCATCATTATTCTTCTTGTTGTTCTTACTTTATATTTCACAACACAAATAAAATATATGGAAAAGGAGGTAAGTGATTAGTGAAAGTGGATGACTAAAATATGAAAATATTAATTCGTGGGCCATTTTGTTGGGATTAATTTTCACCGAATGGTCATTGATATCCTTTCCCCTAAAAAATTGAGATGTGAAAGAAATTTTTTCTCAAGTCTTGAAGTTGTGCATGTTTCACTCTAACAGTGCCTTGATATTTCTTGTTCATGGATTCCTATATATCTATAGAAATTTCTTTGCAAAGAACAATTTCTAAGATGGGATGCTTAATAGCCTGAAAAAAAATAAGTTTTTGCCTTCAAATCTTTCAGCTTTATTGCTTCAAATTCTACCTTTGGTGCATTCGTCAAGGTTTCACCTTCCTCCGAAGCATCTATGTCATCCTCAATAATTGATCAGTACTTCTTTGACCTTAAAAAAAAATTCTATCAGCTTGCTCCAATGGTCATAGTGACCATCAAAACGTAGAGTAACTGCTTACACATAATTTCTCTCTGAAGCCATAAATTCACAGTATCTCTCTTGATTTTTCTTTCTGAATCTAACCTGACGGTGATACCACTTATAGAAAAAAATAGAATCAAGATATATATATATATATATATATATATATATATATATATATATATATATATATATATATATATATATATATAAGTTGAAAGATGATAGAGAATAGAGACGCAATACAAGTGACAGAACTTTATTGACTGAATTGACTACAAAGTTACGACTGAGGTCCTTTTATAAGCAAAACACCATAGCAAAAGTGAAGCTAAGATTTAGGAACTGCCCTCTTAAAAACTAGATAGCAACCCGCGTTTAAAATTACTTCCTAAAGATTAGGACAAACATAACATAGAGAGTTTTCATTTCTTACTGTACTCTAATTTACTAAACTGAATTCTTACAACTAATAATACAACCCCTTGACCATTCCACTGTGGCTATCCCCGAACCCCACTACCCGCCTCAAGAAATTTGATTATATATCATCTACTGATCACACAATTATATTTTCTCTAGCAATCTCTTTAGTTCATCAACTATTATTTTAATAATGAAACTCAATAAAGTTAAGACTCTATGTTAGATGAGAAAATTGAAGTAAAGGTATCTTTTAAGTCTTGAATAAAAGATTGGTAACATTGACCAACTTAAAAGGTCAAACATGATTAGGAAACTTGATTAAGTTAATCGTGAACTTGATTAATATTTTCAAAACTTTCTAATATTTTCAAAAATACAAATCAACTCAACCCACACCCCTCTTCTCTCCAAGTCATCGACCGTCTCTCTTCTTTCTCTCTCGACAGCTTTTCTCAACTCTCTCCCAACAAATAATTCTGCAAATTTTCTCCCTTCAATTCCCGACGACTTCAACCTCCGATGATAAGGAGTTGGGCTTCGAGTTCCTTTTCGACTTCAACCTTCAATCGATGTGACAGCCTTGCTCTCCCGCCACAACAACTTCGAATTCTTCATCGTCCTTTTCTTCTTTCACATGTAAAAAATTATGGCCTTTTTAGTTTTGAAGAAAATGAGGAACTTGAGTCAACTTCTCTTATAGTATTGGTTAATAATTTCAATATTTATTGCTTTAATTTGAAATGCGGTCTGAATAAAATCCTAACTTCTAGTATTTCTTCTCTTCTCTTTTCAAAGTGAATTATAATTTTTTGTTGTTTGTTGTATTTTTTTGAAGTTTGATTTTTGTTATTTGTGTTTATACAAACAAAACAACGGTCTGATTTGATTTGTTCTGTTCTTGTTCTTGGTAAAAATGATGGTATTGCTGTTTTCTATTAAACAAAATTGTGCTACTATTTTTTTCTCCAACAGATTATCCATCTGGTGCAACATATTAACCATCTGATGCAACAGATTTATCATATGATGCAACATATCAACCATCTGATACAACAAAAGAATCATCAGATTAAAATTCTGATGGAACAGATTAATTATCTGATGCAATAGCGGAACCATCAGAAAAAAAATCTAATGCAATAGATTTAGTATATGATACAATAGTTTAACTATGTAATGCAACAAATAACCATATTGTACAATAGATTAACCATCTGATGCAACAAATTTACTATCGAATGCAACAGAGGAACCATCGAATAAAAAATTGGATGCAACATATTAACCATCTGATGCAACAGAGGAACCATCAAATTACAGATCTGATGTAATAGATGAACCTTATGTTGAATAAAATCCTATCAACTCTTCCAACAGGACATGCCCAAGACTTAATTTTTCCAATTGATCATTCATCTGCCGTAATAGAAAACCCTTTTATTGGAAGAAATCTAAACAATATTGACCATTGATTATTGTTTCAACAGATCACTCATGTGTTGTAATAGATGTGTGACCTGTTGCACAAACCATTTATCTTTCCCAAAAGATGAGTGATATACTTTGTATAGTTACAACAAATTATTCAGCCATTGCTGCAATTTAGTTAACTGTTCTGACAAAACACTCATATATTGCAACAAATGTGTATTCTATTGCACAGACCATTCATCTTTCTCAATAGATGAGTGATATGTTTTGTATTATCGCAACAAATCACTCAGCCGTCGCTATAGGTTATTTAACTGTTCCAACAGATCACTCATATGTTGCAACAGATGATGTTGCAACAGATGTGTTATCTACTGCACAGACCATTCATTTTTCTCACAGATGAGTAATATATTTTGTATTGTTGCAACAGATTACTCATCCATTGCAATAGGTTATTTAACTATTCCAATAAATCACTAATATATTGCAATAATATGTGATCTGTTGCACAGACCATTGATCTGTCTTAAAAAATAAGTGATATATTTTGTATTATTGCAACAGATTACTCATCCGCTGCAACAGGTTGGTTATATACTGCAACAGATATACTATGTTGTGTAATAGATCAGTGATCTATTAGAACTATTATTTTAGTATTTTTCTTGTTAGATTTACTGTTATCCTTTTTTAACTAGGCATTAATCAACTATAGTATTTTTTATATTCCTATTAATTTTAGATAATATGACTCCCAAAAGAATAGAAACTGAATCAAGTCCAAGTAAAGGAATAAGTGAAGCAAATAGGCTACATCCACCACTCTATGAGCTTGCTTTACAAGCGTTATCTCAATCAGGAACAAAATATGATGAACACGGGGAGGAGGAATATATCAAAAGAGATGATCCAAATGCTAATAGCCCTTCCATTGAAGAGTTGGTCAGAACCTTCTGCATTGATCATTATTCTATAAGAATGCAGTACGATGGTGCCACAGATTTATGGGTGATTTTGTGGTTAAGTCAGCCATGGGAAAATCTTTCAACGCCTTCAAAAAAATACTTTGAGAACAAAAATTGGATGCTTATTTCAGGGACAGTTGCTTTGGGAAATATCTTGATTTGTCGGAGGACAACAATGCTCGTTTCCAAATAAAAATGGTATATGAACTTCTCAAGCATAGGTTTATGTATGAAAACAAAGATAATATGGATAAGGTGTGGATAAATTACTGCGGCATGCCTGTTTGTTTTGGTTGGAAGGAGTTTTCCATAGTTACTAGACTAAAATGTTATCCCCATTCCCCTTCTCATGTTATACCTATTCTAACCCCAAAAAACTACCCTGCATACCCAACAAAGGAAAAGAAAAGTCGTGTGATCATGATAACCTGGTGCCCATTATTGGTACAAGCTTTAAAAATAAAAAATTGATAGAAACATTGAAAGGTAAAAGAATTTCAAAGAAGCACAAGAAATCATTGTGCTTGGTTTGATTTGTACATAATATTCTCTGGGCGGGAGGAGTTAACAACAACATAAGCGTTGATTTAATAAAGCTCTCTGAGGATCTTGAGGCATTTAACAGCTATCCTTAGGGTTCTGAAAGCTTCAAAATGACTATCAAATATTTGTTGACTCTGTTAGCGCCATAGAACAGTCAATTTATATGGCTTTCCATCGGCTTTCATGAAAATATTTTTTCTTTTATTATGATATCATTCATTTTTTTTACTCAATAATGATTTTAATTTTTCAGCGTTATTTTATAGGCTTGGGCATTTGAAGTCATTCCTTATTTGAGACAAGTGAACTACCAGGAAGAAGTTTTCTGTCCAAGAATCTTGAGATGGTTGTCGACCAAAACTGATAAAAATGCAAAATTTCTTGATCTCTTTAACCCCCCGAAGGATGCAATAAGTATAACTATAATTAAGTTTTTGTTTTAATTAATGATTTTTTAAATGTTCTAATCATCATTCTAATATATGTAATAATTTATGTTAGATTGTGCATTTGTAGCTAGTTCCGACCAATCGAGAGTTGAAGATGTCATTTTTCTTACTTTACGGTCTGTGTAAAATTTATCTGACCCTAAGATCGTTGACAGAATAAAAATAAAATTATTTGGAGCAACAACCATTATAAGAAAAATATTTTGGGAGGGTGGGCTTATTGTTATTGATGTCTTAGTGGTGATAGAGTTGGTAGTGGTGGTAGTTGTGCTGCTGGTGGTGCTAATGATGCTTCTCTTACAATATTTAAAATAAACCATTATAAGGATGATCATACTGGTTATACAGATTTTGCCTCTCCTAGAGAATGTTTTGTATGCAAATGTCAAGACTGCAGGGCAAAACATGCTGTAGTGATTAGTGTTATTAATGCATTAACCGCTTCTGTAAAGGAATTGATATCTAAGAGAGGTGTCATTCCATCAAAGAGGATTTTATATCCATCCATTCTATTAGAGATTAAGGCTAAGAGGAGAAGAAAAGTGATTTCCAAGGCATTATCAAGCATCCAAAAAAGCAAAATTGTAACTCCTCTGTCCGTGTGTTGCACTGAGCAATAGCAACGCCCAAAGGATGGCAGAACGGGCTAAAAAGGTGAATATATATGTCTTCCAACTAACAAACAGACACACCTCTGTTTCAACAGATGACATATCTACTGAAAATTATCAAACAGATACATACATATGGTGCAACAGTTGAATAACTTATTACACCAGATAAAGTATATGTTGCGACATATTGTCTTATCTATTTTAGCAAATCAACCAACTCTTCGTACTGCTTTATTTGTACCAATAGATGACCTATCTGCTGTAACATATGAGTCATATATTGCAACAGATTGTTCATCCACTAGAAATTATCATACAAGTCTTCTTTATGTAGAAATTTATCCCAACAGTTGATTTATTGTTGCAACAGAAATATAATCTGTTTGGGATAATTTAAAACAGGAAGAAGACCTGTTTGATTTGCTAGAACAAATAAGTTATTCTTTTCCATTTTATTGTATCTCAGTGATTAGCATTAACTAATTCTGGCTTTCCAGGTAGATGTAGAAGCGACTGCTAAACAACATTGATAATATGCTACTTTTTTTTTATGAAAATATAGAGAACAGAAAGCACAAAAACCATTCGTAAGCGACAATAAAGATCCACGACGATCAAAGTCAAATTCCATAGCACCGGATGAAGGAAAACTTGTTCATATTGAGTAGATCTTTATAACTTGAGTCCGTCAAAGTAATAACCTCACCCCTCCTTAGGAATCCTTGGCATCAATACTTAAATTGTTGATGTATTTGTTGAGATCTATATCCATAATAACTTTTTTACATTTTATTTATTCATTGATTTATTTCATCTAATTTCTGAAGGCTTCAATTTATTTTATTCTGTCTATGAATTTTATTTTTTTCTTAGATTTGAAATTATTAATTGAAATGGAATACTAGATTCAAATATTGCAACAGATAATGTATCTGTTATAACAGATGGCATATTTGTTGGAAAATATCAAACAAATTTAGAAATAGGTAGGTAATCTGTTGGAATTTATCAAACAGGTCTTTTCACTGTTGCAATAGATAGACTTAGATAGAAACATTGACATAATGCAATAGATGACCAACCTATTGCAATAGATAAACTATGTCAGAACAGATAGAATATCTATTACAACGGATGGAGAATCTGTTGCATTATAAAAATTCAAATTTCATTGGATATAAAAAATTACCACTACATGTAAAAAATAAAAGTGAACTGAAATAAAAAAGGTGGAACCCATCGACAGTGTTCGGTTCAAGCACCTAAAATAAAATAGGCATCAAGTAGACAATGTTCATTTTAAAATAGGCATCAAATATGTTAGTTTGGCACTTTTTGCCCTGTTATCTACTTGCATGTAATTCACGCAGCCAAGGCTCGTTGAACCACCATTTTTGCTGACTGGCGTCAGATTTGGCCCCTAACAGTGTTTTTTCCCATTGTCTTATATATTCATCTGTTTTCTAAAATTTAATCCTGAATTCCCAAATTTTCTTATTCATTGTCTTCTTTTTTATCTATCCAAATTCTTCAAATTATTTGTAGTTGGTCTTTCTTTTCTTAATTTTTTTCATCTTTTCCAGCTGAGCTTGACAATGTCGAGTGCATCTTCCACTATTTTTTGTGATAAAGATTTTTGATATTGTAAGTGCGGTCATGAAGCTCTATTGAAGGCTTTTTGGACTCAACAAAATCCAGGTCGTAGGTTTTTTACTTGTAAGATTTCAAAGATAATATTTTTCTTATTTAATTAGTTGATTAATTATTGACTTATAATTATTTTATAATTGTGTTATGGTTTTTATAGAAATTGGGTAGATGCAATTACTTTGATTGGTATAAAGAACGACACCCTTCACAAGCAAATTGTGTAATCTGGGGTTTATTGAACAAAGTCAAGGCTTTTGAAGAGAAACAAAATCGAGCAAGAAGATACTAGATTGTTGTCGTTATTGCTACTGGTTTGGTGTTGATGGGCACATGGATATTTAGGCCTAATTGCTGAAAATTTCATGGTGGTGTATTTGTTATTGGTTTGGTGTTGTCGAGTACATGGATATTCAAGCATAATTGTTGGAAAATATCAAACAAATTTAGGCATATGTTGTAAAATTTAGGTCATTTGTTGGAAATTATCAAACAGGTCTTCTCACTGTTGTAATAGATTAAACTTAGATTAGATAGAAATAACATCGGCATAAGGCAACAGATGACCAACCTGTTGCATCAGATAAACTATCTGCCAGAATAGATAGAATATATTTTACAATAGATTGACAATTTATTGCATTATAAAAAACTCAACTTTCATCAGAAAAAAGTTATTGCCACTACATGTACATGTAATTTAAAGTAAAGTAAAGTGTGACTTGAAATAAAAAATTATTATTTCACAGGATCTTCTATATACACAGGATCCAAGCATTCAGTTAGTACTCCATAAGCCCAGACCTCTTGTAGGTTTGCCACAGCATTATCGAACAGAAAGGTTGTTGGCTCGACCATTTTTTTGCCAGTCAGCAAGATATGTGCAAGAGCGTGTGAGCCGCACGTAAAACCCGTATCATTTTTTGGAAGGTTCATGCCCTTATTTCGGTCTTCAAAATCCTATAATTTCTTCATCAACACTTCCTCTAGAAAATAATTCATCAGTTTACTCTCCCTCAACAAGATGGGGAACATCTCCATCAGTGGCTACACGTGGATAAAAACAACGACCTTATTGATGGCAGGTTCATTGCAGTCATAAACTTTGATTTTTCCCTCCTCGAGTAGTATCTCAGCAGCCCAATAATGTATGCCATCCATGCTTATGACTGCAATAATCTTCTTTACGTCGGTCCAACTCTTGTCATGTGGGTTTGGCCTATCCCTTCTAACATATTTTATTATTTCTTCTTCATTCTAGTCCAACATAGAAACTAACAAATCAAATCCCGCACCACAGGATGACACTTGATTATTAAGTTGATCGTACTTATCCTTGAGCTTCTTGTAGAAGTTGAGGTCCATTATTCTATCGGCAGTTTCATAAGCTTTCAGGATATTAATTGACTTTTTCTCTTGAGCAGAGAATTTAGTCAGCATACTGTGATATAAGAAGTCAATTTTTAAATAGGTTAGTAATTGTAAAGATGCAACGGATGGTTCATCTGTTGCATAGAGTTCTATGAAACAATAATCCAGCGCAACTTATGCAACAGATAGATAATAAGTAGCAGCATAACAACTACCAGTTGCACCAGAATACCTAGTTGTTGCAACAGATTTCACATTTATTGCATAGCTTCTTCTTTATGGAGTAGATTAGAAGAATAGGTTAGGAAAAGTAAACTTTCCTTGTCCTCCTCCCGAATACGTATATCTGTCATAGTATGGAAGTTTTGAGAGAAACAGGGAGGCTTGGTGTAATCTGGTGCTCCTTGCTTGGCAATCTTGTCCTATCGCAGATCCCACTTCTCTTTAGCGCCAAATTCCGCGTATATTTCCACCTTCTGAATAGGCCCTAAATGTCAATAGCTTTTGGAGAGGGAGGAGTTGTAATTTTTTTATTTTCGACTGGAGAGTACATCGCTAATTGCTCTTTTCTTCGTCCTAACTGCCGTTGTGGGAGTGTATGGCTCCCTCACCTTCTTGGATGGTATGAAACCCCTCTTGGATTTTAATTCCTCGACATCTTTAGAGATAGCCTCTACTTTTTCAAAGAGTTTATCCTGGTTGTCCTTGCACTCTTCACATTCGCAATAAGAACGTGAGGGTGAAGAGGGGTGAGAGGGACATGTGTAAGGGTGAAAAGGGGTGTTTTCAAACATATTTATTTTTTCTTGAGCATCAACATGCTCATTATCACGAGTGGAAGCAGCAGCATTATTCCTTCCACCAACAACTCCAATAGAAGAAGCACTCGGATCTGCCTCAGTAGGTTGGTCATGAAGAACCTCAACATTAGGCTGACCTTGCCTAAATACTTTTCTTATGGCTATTGCTCCAGCCAATTCCTTCTTTATTAACTCCACTGCTGGGTCTGCTATAGTATCAACATGACCTAGAGTAATATAAAAAGTCATCAACAACTCCTGCTTAATAGGCACGATTAATGGATGCACAACCTATAAAAAAAGATAGATATATTTAAATCATATAATATAATAATTTTCATAGTTGTGTTATATGTTAACACAGTCAACTTCTGTAACAGATTAATAATATGTTGCATCAGATTATCCATTTGTTGTATACTTTGCAGTAGATGGTTAAAATCCATTTGAGTTGGGTTCAGAGAACCAGATTAACACATGGATAATCTGATGCAAAATATTAATCATCTGTCGCAATAAATTACCAATCTGTTGCACCAGTTGAACAAGATGGGTAATCTGTTGGGTTACATATTATACAAAAGATGATATGTATGTCACAATAGATTAAAAATATGTTACATTAGATTACCCATCTGTTGCATAATTTGCAGTAGATGGTTAATCTGTTAGGAGTCGAGTTTAGAGAACCAAAGCAACAAATGGGTAATTTGGTGCAAGATATCAATCGTATGTTGCAACAAATTATCTATCTGTTGCACCGATTGGTATAGGACGGGTAACCTATCGCAATAGATGTCCCATCTGGTGCATCAAATATAATATCTGCTTTACCAGATATAACATCTATTCAATATCTTTCATTAAGTAAAATTATTTTACTTGAAGAAGACGTACTGCATCACCCGGAGGGTTAAAGCGATCAGCCTCATTAATTTTTAGGTTGTTCTTTGCATCCAACCACCTAAATATCCTTGGACGAGAAACCTCATTCGGGTAATCCATTACCTGCTTTCGGAGGGGATGAATGACTTTAAATGCCCAAGCCTAAAAAATGTAAAGAGGAAGCAAGCAAAAAAAAGTCATAATAACTATATTCAATATAAATTAATGGATAAGTAAAATAAAAATAGAGATTAATTTTACCATGAAAGCACAAGGAAAGCTGAATAATGTGGTCGTCCTCAGTAAATATTAGACAGTTAAGTAGAAGTTTTCATATTCCCAGGGATGATTGTTGAATTTATCAAAATCCTCAGCACACGTCAACAAATCATTTTCTATGATCTTTTTGATGTCTCTTGTCAATATAACCAAATTCTAAAACCAAACTAAGCACAATTTCTTCCTGTACTGCTTTGGTATGGTTTTATCCATGAGATCTATCAAGAAATCCAATGCTTTGTAGCCACGTTGATCAATGTCAAACAACCCATCTATTTTTTCCTTGCGTTTTCATGCCTTGGATTTTTTTCGGTGTGTTCTCTTGGAGATAGGTGGTTCTTCTGGACGATCTCATCTCAAGCCCCTCACTATGACAAACTCTTGCAAGCCAAAATAAACTGACATGCCACAGTAGTTGATCCAGATTTCATCCAGCTTTTTACCCCCCCTCCAAATCTTTATCATTTCCCATATAATTGATCCTGCACTTGCGAAGACCATATACCATCCTCATATGAAAACGGGCAGGGGGTCCTCAGGAAGCTCAAGAAAGCATCCATAATAGCTCTTCTTAAAAAGTCCATCTATGTTTTCGTTCTTCATAATATTCCTAAGATAATTGAATTTTTTCCCCATCTGACATTTAAGTACATGTTCACCAGTTGGTTCTGCTTTTGGGTCATTTATCGGCATCGCAACTTGAAACCTGTCAATACTAAAAGTTTTGACAGGATTATGCTGGGATGTCGATATTAATTCACGCCCCATTGATGATCCATTATCATCATGTTGATGATCATCCTCTTTCTTACTCTCTAATTCCTCCTTTTTCTCACTTTCATTTTCTTCATCACCATCTATAGACCCTTGTCCACCTCCCTCAATGTTGTTTTCATATCTTTCTAACAGCTCACACGCAAGTGTACATGGTCTTATCAAGTAATATAGTGGCTTCAAGGAAGCCCAAGTATCGATCTCCTAGGTACTTGCTTCGCCGCCTATCTAATTCTACTCTAACTAATTACAAAAAATAAACACCAAGAGTTTCAAATAATTGTAAACTAAAAATAAAATAAACAATACGTAAAATAAAAATCTTGGGACAATTAATGGAGAAACGCCCAGGGTTAAAGCACTTGAATGGAAATATTCATCATCCAATCCCTTAGAATGATGATAAAAATCATAAAAAAAACTTAATTAAAGAATGATAAAACCTAAAAAGAAGTTGTGGTAGCCTCCAATGATGTCCCAAGTGATCTAGGATATTCCAAGATGTTTGAAACGTTTTTTAGGATGTTATATTTATAGTAGACAAGTTATAAACCTAGTTGTATTAGGTTTCCACATTGTTTTCCTTCAGCTGGGCAAAATTTTCCCGATTTTGGTGCTCCCCGCGTCGCGCTGTAGTTCCAGGTCAAAATTGTCAAAAAATCTGTCAAATTCCAGTAGCTAGTCACGATTTCAACACGTCACGGGGCCTCCTTAAATCCCACTATAAGTGGCACGCGCCTATGGGTAAAAAACTTGGGCCTCTTTTGAATCCTGTAATGTTTTGAAATCATCCATTCACTACCTGTACAGTCCACACGTGCCCCAGACTTTTCAGGGGTCCAAATTGCATCCAGCTTGCATCTTGTCCTTCCGTGGTCATTTCTGAGCCTTTTTTAGTTGTTTTCACTTGATTTGAAGCATGTATATACTTCATATATCATCATAATCAATTCACCAAGAATACTAAATCATTAAACACATCAATTAAGAGCTCAAAACTATACAACATCCTCACCGATGAACTAGAAACACGAGCTAAGCATAGGCTAAATTCACATTGAGCTTTAACTCATTGTTTTCACTCTTTTCTTGATCCAATTGACCCTTGAACATTATAATTAATATTTTTACATATAAATACATAATAAAAACCTTAGTAACTCATTAAAACACATTATAACCCAACACAAGAGACTAGAAAAATATCTAGCTTAAGCTAGTTACACTAGTTTTCTCGGTTGACTTTTGAATGCTCAAATTGAATCAAAACTCATGTGAAATCACCATTAAATATTGTAAACAAATACTTGGACAAATAAATGCTCATTTATATCATTATCAGCACATATATCATAAGAATCATCCTCAAAACAAGGCTAAAAAGGCTAGAATAGTAACTCTAGAATGCATAAATACACCCAACATCACTCTCCTCAGCTTCACTTTTTCCTACTGAGATTGTTCAGGAATCTCCTCCGAATCCCTCTATACTGTAGCCTTTTTTCTTGGATGGTTAGATGTTGATCCCCTTTCATTTTGTTTTCTTTTTGGAGACATGTTTTACCTACAAACAACAAAAAAACAAAAATTACATTACAATTAATGTATGCATAAATTTTAAAAAATACATTACAAACACCACTAATACCGACACACCAATAGCCACCACCACAAACAGCACCAACCAATGCCACAAACACCATGAATACCGACACCACCGATAGCAACCACAAACAACACCAACTAATGCCACCACAAATACCACCAACCAATGCCGCCAACAGCCACCACCAGTGCCACCACGATGACCACCAACACCGCGACCACCGATACCACAAATTCAATCAAACAATACTACGATGGTCAATGGAACACTGCAATAGAATCTAGGGTTTTCTCAATTTTTTCCTACAATTTTACTATCAAAACTCAAAATTGTAAACCCACTCTCGAAGATAATACAACTAAAAGTTTTCTTTTTCATCAATAACTTAAAAGTCCTTATTTTTTAGAAAAAAATAACAAATATAAAGACCTTCTTGAACTCTATTACCAATGAAGACAAAGAAAATGACTGATACAAGCAAGAATAAAGTAAAAAATAATACCTATGTGGTCTGAAATAAGAAGAAAATCAATCTGTTGTGAAAGGTTAAGCAATTTATTAAGTAGTTGTTGTTTGTATTGTATTATTGAGAAACAAAAAAGAGTGAGAACTCGAGATTTAAAATGATAAAACATTTTTCTCACAAATGGATGATTTGTATGGGTTGATTTGACTTTTGGAAAACAATGACAAGGTTTGAAAATGTTAATTTGGTAAGTTTTGAAAATGTTAATTTGGTCCGAATTGATCTTAATTATTTTTTAAAATTATAAAAGATATGCATAATTTTTAACCCTCTTATCATGCAACTGCAAAAAGACAATTACAGTTGTAGTTGACTCTATGAACTTACCCCTGATCCTAGATTAATTAATTTAGGTATTAGTTGAATATATGAACTCAATTGAAATTGTATAGAAACAAATGTTCAACTTGTTGCATCAGATTACGCATCTGTAGTAAATTATCAATCAGATTAGGTTATTTGTTGCAACAGATTACCCATATATTGTAAATTATCAAATAGATTAAGCAATCTATTATGAAAGATTACCAATCTCTTGTAAAATATCAAATAGATTAAGTCATCTATTACAACAGATTACCCATCTGTTGTACCCATCTGTTGTAAATTATCAAATACGCATTGTCATCTACTGTAGTTGACCTTATGAGAACTCACCCCTAGTCCTAGATTAATCAATTAAGGTATTAGTTGAACATATAAGGTAATAAGAATTGGTTCAGCTCAAAGTGATCGATCGACGACTCTGGTCGGGAGGAACGCAATAACGTCTCATCATACAATTGCCAAAAAACTCAATTGAAGTTACAGTTGACCCTATGAGAACTCACCCCTAGTCCTAGATTATTCAATTAAGGTATTAGTTGAATATATGAACTCAATTGAAATTGTATAAAATAAATGTTCAAGTTGTTGCAACATATGTCTTTTTTGTAAGATTTAATCAAATAGATTAAGTCATTTATCGTAACAAATTATCCATCTGTTATAAATAATCAAACAAATTAAGTCATCTGTTACTAAAGATTACCCATCTATTGTAAATTATCAAAAAAATCAAGTTATCTGTCATAATAGATTACCCATCTATTGTAAATTATCAAATAAACACTGACATCTGTTGTAGTTGACCCTATGAGAACTATTCCCTAGTCCTAGATTAATCAATTAAGGTATTAGTTAAACATATAAGGTAATCAGAATTGGTTCATTTCAGAGTGATCAATCGACAACTCTGGTCGAAAGAAACGCACTACCGTCTGATCATGCAATTACTAAAAGACTTAATTGAAGTTGTGGTTGACCCTATGAGAAGTCATCACTAGTCCTAGATTAATCAATTAAGGTATTAGTTAAACATATGAGGTAATAAAAATTGATTCTGCTCAAAGTGATCTATCGATGACTCTGGTTGGGAGGAACACAATACTGTCTCATCATGCAATTGCTAAAAGACTCAATTGAAGTTCTAGTTGATCCTAAGAGAACTCACCCCTAGTCCTAGATTAACTAATTAAGTTATTAGTTGAACATATAAGGTAATACAAATTGGTTTAGCTCAAAGTGATCGATCGACGACTCTGGTCAAGAGGAACATAATACCATCTTATCATGTAATTGCCAAAAGACTCAATTGAAGTTGTAGTTGACGCTATGAGAACTCACCCCTAGACCTATATTAATCAATTAATGTATTAGTCTAACATATGAAATCAATTGAAATTGTATAAAAACAAATGTTTAACCTATTGCAACAAATTAACCATCTGTTATAAATTATCAAACAGATTAAGTCATTTGTTGTAACAGATTACCCATTTATTATAAATTATCAAATAAATTTATTCATCATTTACGACAGATTACCCATACTGTTGTAAATTATCAAATGAATTAAGTCATCTATCACAACAGATTACCCATCTGTTGTAAATTATCAAATGGGCACTGCCATGTGTTGTATTTGGCCCTATGAAAACTCACCCCTAGTCCTAGATTAATCAATTAAGGTATTAGTTGAACATATGAGGTAATAAGAGTTGGTTCAGCTCAGAGTGATCGATCGACGACTCTGGTCGAGAGAAATGCAATATCGTCTTATCATATAATTAGCAAAAGACTCAATTGAAGTTGTAATTGACCCTACGAGAATTCACCCTTAGTCCTAGATTAATTAATTAAGATATTAGTTGAACATATAAGGTAATAAGAATCGATTCAGCTCAGAGTGATCGATCGATGACTCTAGTCAGGAGGAACATAATACGGTCTCATTATGTAATTATCAAAAGACTCAATTGAAGTTGTAGTTTACCCTATGAGTGCTCACCCCTAGTCTTGGAGTAATCAATTAATGTATTAGTCTAACATATGAAATTAGTTAAAATTGTACAAAAATAAATGTTCAACCTATTACAATAGATTAATCATCTGTTGTAAATTATCAAATAGATTAAGTTATTTCTTACAACAGATTACCTATCTGTTATACATTATCAAACATATTAAGTCATCTATTACGATAGATTACCCATCTGTTGTAAATTATCAAATGGATTAAGTCATCTATCGCAATAGATTACCCATATGTTGTAAATTATCATATAGACACTGCCATCTATTATAGTTGACCGTATGAGAACTCACCCCTAGTCCTAGATTAATTATTTAAGGTATTAGTTAGGTAATAGTTATTGGTTCATCTCAGAGTGATCGATCGATGACTCTGGTTGGGAGGAACGTAATACTGTCTCATCATGCAATTTCTAAAAAACTCAATTAAAATTTTAGGTGACCCTATGAGAACTCACTCCTAGTCCTAGACTAATCAATTAAGGTACTAGTTAAACATATAAGGTAATAAGAATTGGTTCAGCTCAGAGTGATCGATTGATGACTTTAGTTGGGAGAAATGCAATACCGTCTCATCATACAATTGCCAAAAAACTCAATTATAGTTGTAGTTGACCCTATGAGAACTCACCCCTAGTCCTAGATTATTCAATTAAGGTATTAGTTAAACATATGAACTCAATTGAAATTGTATAAAATAAATGTTCAATCTATTATAATAGATGTCTTTTCTGTTGGATTTAATCAAATAGATTAAGTTATCTGTTGCAACATATTACTCATATATTGTAAATTATCAAACAGGCACTGCCATCTGTTGCGACAGATGACCGAGCTTTGGAAATTTTCAAACAGAAATTGTGATCTATTGCACTTAGATGTTTTAAGATCCCCTTTTAAAGCAATTTAGGTATTTACTGTCTGAGATAAAAAAAAGAAGAAATACTAAGGTGGTAAAAAATATTACTTGGATAACTCAAAAATCTCCTGAGTGAGTAGTCTTATCTGGTATTTTCAATGTCACCGTCTCCTCGTGCCCCTCAAAAGTTATTAAAGAATATTTAAAACCCATATCTAGAATACTCTCTCCTTCAACCATAAAGTAAGACTCAACTCATCTACCTCTTTTCTT